>CM042138.1:30077048-30102048 GCA_023376005.1 Doryteuthis pealeii | reverse complement strand
TAGGTCGATTTTGAAACTGTAATGTCCTCTGTGTCGTGAAAGTTGCAAGTTAACATAAAAATTACCAAATAAAATATTTTTCTGCAAAATGTTGCTTTCGTTTTGGGGATATAAATTTCAATCATTTAAAACGTTATCCCTGTTACTTCCTAATTAATTTGGTAAAAAAGTACCATATCGGAGGTGTCGGTGGTGATGGGGTGTATTTTCAATTTTAATTCTAGTGTTACATAGTTAGTAGATCCCTAATACTTTTATAAGGTATTGTAGAAATCATAATGGCGATTAGTACAGCTGATGGCCTTGAGAGTGAGTGACAACGCTTGACCTCCCTCTCACCCTGCCTTGCGGGGATGGATCGTGAGAACCGGAAGCCATGGAAGACCCTGCCTTCCGGTTTAAGGAGATAGTAAGTTTAAGTCAGTTAGCAGGTAGGAGCTCGAAGGTGTAAGTCGCGTTTCTATGCGCATCCTGTCATCTGCGCAGATTGTCTGGTTTGGGGATTTATTAATAAAGTAACATCAACGTAAATCGAAGTCTTGTGTTTATTACCTAAAAACTAACAATGACACAGGGCTTCTGATAAGGAGAAATCCCTACGGAAACCAGACCCGAAATCCCCATACAAGAAAGACCAGACCTTTAGAAGAGACCAGACCAAGATGTTAAAAGATAGAACCAAAGCCAGCCAGAAGAATAGACGACTAGAAGTAAGAAGAAATAAGGGTATACAACGTTATATGCTGATTGGGTAATGTGAAAACTCAGTATGCAACACTAGTTATAATATTTTATTCGTTTCATTTAAAATGACAATCAATTCTCTTTTGAATATTGAAATTGCTAAATTTTCTAAACGATTTCTACGCCAAATGTTGCAAAAAGATGATTTTGGTACATTCATGAGCTTCAAAAAGCAAGGAGACATCTCCACACTTGACGGTAGGCCTCTTAAATCTGTGGGGAAAAAAATTCACATACCTAGGTAGTAATATCTCATCCACAGAAAACGATGTTAACACACGAATAGGAAATGCATGGCTGGCCACGAACAAATTATCAGTCGTATGGAAATCCGACCTCACTGACAAGCTAAAGAGACGATTCGTCCAGGCTGTGCTTGTGTCGGTACTGCTATATGGCTGTACCACCTGGACCTAACGAAGCGCCTTGAGAATAAGCTGGATGGAGCTGCACAAGAATGATGCGAGGGGTCCTGAATAAGTCGTGGAAACAGCATCCCACAAAGAAGCAACTGTATGGTCACCTGTCTCCCATCTCACAAATCATACGAGTAAGGAGGGCTAGGCATGCAGGACACTGCTGGAGAAGCAAAGATGAGCTCGTAAGCGACGTACTACTGTGGAAGCAAGCGCATGGGCACGCTAATGTGGGCCGCCCAGCCAGGACCTACATTGACCAATATGTAGGGATGCTGGCTGCTGCGTGGAGAAGCTCCCAGATAAATGATAGGGAAGGTTAGCGAGAGATCGTCATGGATATCCGTGCAAATTGCGTGACATGATGATGATGATCTATGATGCCATTTCCTCAAACAATGGTGCAAGTAAGAGATATAGTTTTTGGTATCAGTATTTATTATACCAACGCACAATTTTCAGTGTTTGAGAAAACTTGGTATTAAAAAAAAATGAAAAATCGATCTACCCTAGTGGGCATATCGCAAGTATGGAGGTGCGTTGTGTTGGAATATTTTGAGTGTATAAGGAGTGCTACAATTCCCCACCTAAATCTATAGACTGGGCGAGGTCACGTGGTTTATTCCTCCAGCCAATCAACAGCCATAATGCGTGGCTGATTCACTACTTAAACACTGATACTTTCATAGTCCACTTACAAATCATTGACGAAGAAACTTACAATGCTGAGGATTCTTTACCAGAGATTACTCAAGGATTTCTACTGGGCAAGCGCTTTTGCTCAAAGATTAACGGATGGTCCATCAGATTGTAACACGTTGTGTAATGGTTAAAGTCGTAGGAAATGAACTCGGTGACCAGAGTTCAAATCCTGGACAAAGCAGTTTGCATTTCACATAGGGTTAATATCATTGGAAAGGGGTTGAATCCAACCACGTTCCCTCCAGCTATGGTTAAATAGTTTCTTTAACCTTCGTCTTTAAAGATTGGCCACTTTAACCGTGGCTTGGTAACCAGTAAGAGAAATAGCACAAAGAGAGCAAGACTGGGTGGGGAAATTGATCCACTTGGAATTGTGCAAGTAACTCAGTTTTCACCATGCTACTAAATGCTATATGCACAAACAGGAAACTGTTCTTTGAGAACGAGACGCATAAAAGCCTTTGGGACTTATATTCGATATACAGAGCTAAAGAACTAAATAAAAAAACATTACATATTGACCATTGAAGATTAACACACTCTTTTATGTTCAAGCAGGAGGATCAATCATTATGCGGGAGATACCAAACACTCCACACTGCCAAACATTTCCTCATGGAGTGAGGAGTTTTCGCTCCAGCCAGAAAGAAATATTTCAACTCAAATAATATGAGGAATCTTTTTGAGAATATTAACATGGATGACATTTTATCATTTAAAATAAATATATATTTATATATATTATATAAATAAAGATATATAATAAAATTATCAATCATATATAGAATACATCCATAAAATACATCTACAAAAATTACACCTGTAAAGGAAACTTGTGAGTATGGAGGATGCGGTAAAGTTGTGTACCCGAATAAGGCGATTCTCTCCCTTGTTCTGATGCTTGTGTGTGGTTGAACATTGTCACACAGAAGGAGGACATTGTTGATTGGGTTGGATATTACTCGTCGTATTCTTTTCTGAGCCTCGTTAGGTCTCAATCTAGAAAATTGCATTATTTTTTTTTTTTTTTTAGGTTTGCATGGAACCTATTTTTATAGTTCTTAATTCATAAAGAAATAAAAACGCTGTGTAAACCTAAAAAATAACTTCTAAAAACCTTCGAAAAATATGAATAAGATAAAACATACAGCCACGACATTTCTACAATAATTATAAACAACATGAAGTGGGCAGTTGTTGCTGCAACCAGAAAGAAATATTTCAACGCAAATAATATGAGGATCTGTTTGAGAACATTAACATGGATGACATTTTAACCATCTTGAAAGAAATAAAAATATAGCGAAAATTATGAATCAGATATAAAATATATCCACGAAATATATCAACAAAAATTACACCTGTAAAGGAAACTTGAGTACCAACTTTTATCTCACACTCTAACAGTTTTTGGCATTAAATAACCCACAGGGTTATTATACCATTAAACAAACCAAACAAACCAAACCGTACCAAACCAAACCAAATGAAGTTAATGAAAATTATTTATACTAATTTGAAGTTATTAACTTGAAATATAGAAACTTTTATCATAAAGACTTGTTTCGGCATTAAATGACCCAAAAAGGGTTGATACGTGTAAAACAAAACAAACAAAACCAAACCATACACATATATACTCACGTGCATAGACAAACACTTACTTATCCACATACACATTCAAAAAAGAAAGAAACACACATAAACACAAATTCACACATACCCACTTTATACACACACATACTCACAAACAAAGACATACACTCACCCATCCACACACATATTCAGAAGCACCCAAGCACATACACATACATTCACACATACTCACAAGAAAGAGTGTATTCATGCACAACAGAACACGTGAAAGAATAAAATAAAGACAACGTGGTATAAGAAACATTTGGATATCTATAAAGAAATAAGAAAAAAGAAAATGACAAAAAATACAAAAAAAAAAAAAAAAGATGTCGTCGCACAATGGCGGGAAAGTCAGTCTGTTAAGAACTGAAGATTTTTCTTCTCTTCTCTGACTGGAGAGCGGTCTTTTTGCGAGCGAATCATGTGACCCATTCTTTTGACACCAGAACATGGCGTTGGTTACTGATTCAGAATTAGGTTCTGAGTTATAACCAACACGTAGCTCTAAGCCGTTGAAAACATTAGATGTGTCTGCAATCATGGCAGTGAATAACGCTCGTGTTCACTTCCATTAGCCATTTGCAAAGCTTCGCCCTAAAATGATCGATATCTTTTTCTCTTCCCAATCTTTCGCTTTTTCTTTTCGTGTTCTTTTGTTGTCTTGGTTTTTTTTCGGTTTCAGATTCGTTTTTTTTTTTTTTCAAATCTTTGTTTTTTGTTTTTCTGTAACTTGAAATTCGTATTGTTTCCACCTCTTTCTACTTCGGCGTGTATCAGCATTCAATTTCTCTCGCATTTTTGCTTGAATGGTCCCTTCTATTTTTAATCACTTTTACCCATTGCGTCTCTACCATTCAAGCAATCCAATATACATTCCTTTTAATCTTAGAAGATATCATCCTTCTATCTATCTATCTATCCATGTACACACACACATATATATATATATATATATATATATATATATATATATATATATATATATATAGAGAGAGAGAGAGAGAGAGAGTATTAGTAGTTAGATAGATAGATATATATAGTTCAGTCAGTTTCTATCTATCTATTTCTCTGCCTGTTTTTTTTCTCTCTCTATCTCTCTTTATATATATATATATATATATATATACACACATATATATATATATATATGTGTGTGTGTGTGTGTGTGTGTGTGTGTGTGTGTCAGTTGCTATCAATTCCTTCATATATCTGTCGCCGTCTTTGTCTCTGTCCGTGTGTCTGTCAGTCTGTCAGTCTGTTTCTCTCTCTCTCTTTCTCTCTCTCTCTCTCTCTCTCTCTCTCTCTATATATATATATATATATATATATATATATATATGTATATTGTAGATAATATGGTGATCTATCTATCTTCTATCTATCTATCTCTCTCTATATATATATATATATATATATATATCCATTTGGTCCGAAGGTCGCATAGGCGAGAAACTGTCAGTAACCCGGTGTTGACTTCATGTCAACGCTACATAATTATATATATATATATATATATATATATATATATATATATATATATATATATATATATGATTGTCTATCTATCTACTTTAATCTGTGCATATCTATTTTTCGATCTGTTCTATATATATATATATATATATATATATATATATATATATATTTCGGTCTGATATATATATATATATATATATATATATCGCTTTGTTTTACAAAGGAAACAATTTCGCACTGATTTTGCTGCGTGAAACCCTTTTTTCCAAATCGAAGTCTATTTATATTTACTGCGTGTAAGGAAATGAAAGGGTTGGGATTGAAAAGAAAAAAATAATGGATGTTGAACGTGTCTACAACAGAATTACGGAAAAGTTGAAGAAAGTGAAAGTGAAAGAAGAAAGTTTTAAAGAATAAGAAGAAAGAAAATCAAAAGAGACATATAAGAGGATAAACACATTGGCGGGAAAGGAGGAATGGCGGGAAAGATAGGGAAAGAAAAATTAGGGAGACAAAAAAAGAGAGAGAGAAAGAGATCGGTTGGCTTGTTGGTTGGATTTTACGGCATGTCAACCTATATGTGTTATTTTATGCCGACATTATTATAATTAAATTATATATATATATATATGTGTATATTGTATATATGTATATATGTATAATTGCATAATTATATATATATATATATATATATATATTATATAATATATAATTAAATTATATTTTTTGTTTTATTCATTCATGAGGGGTACTCAATTTTTTAAAAACTCAATTTGTAAACATTTTTTTATTTAACCTATAGATTTACCCTAACAGGTACTACCACTCCAGGTCAGAGTGAACCTGAGAATAATGGCGAAGAAGGAGTACTCAACACTCCCAAGGGCTCCAAAATTGAAACTTCACCATTAGATAAAGTTTAAGGAGGGGCTGGTAAATATCTATTTCTCTGAATGTTTGAGATGAGGCTTGATGATTAGTATTATCTGCGTTATTTGGACTATTGTCCCCATCTTCATTGTTATTTGTACAACGTTTCGGCCGATATGCCCTCTGGCCTTCTTCAGGTATTTCTTGTCTGACTCGGGAACCTTCTCGGACTCGTGAACCTTCTTTTCGAACTCGGGAAATTTCTTGTCGTAATCGGGAGCCATCACGGAACTTTGAACCTAACCCTTTATTCAGTCCACTGGGGTATCCTGTTCTCATTCCGCTAACCATAGCTGGGGTAGGAGTTGTGTTAATTATTTTTCTATGTTACTGCTTCTACTTAGGATTGAACCCGGAATCCAGAGATAACTGTCACTTAGAACTACCTTATCCACTAGGCCATGTGTCCAATTGGACAATTGAGTGAGAATTTTGGGAACTAATGTCTAATTTTGGCTAGAATATCTACCTATTCATTTTGTCTTGTTTTGGCTAGAATATCTACCTATTCATTTGTCGGGCATATCGACCGAAACGTTGTACAAATAATGAAGATGAGGACAATAGTCCGAATAACGCAGATAATGGTAAATATATATTATCTTATCTTATTAGATACAATTTAGTTTCCCAATCATGACACCCCTTTTATTTTTAGTTGGGGTGGTCTTACCTCATCTGCTGAGGATACAGTCGCTATATTCTAAGCTAATTAGAAAAGGGTTAATGTTTAAGCAAACTTAATTAAGAGCAAAAGTTCAGATCATTTTTTTTTATCTTTATACCTACACCACTGTTGTGACATTTGATTATCAAGAATTGATTTGAAAATTAAATGCAAACTCTTAAGAATTTGACAGGAACATTTTACGTTGGTCATAAAATGTCCCCACATTGACAAAACATTTTGGATCAAGTCTCTAATAGCCACCCCAAATCATCAACCTAATGAAAGGTTCACATTTTAACTCGTCACCGGTAACTTCCGCTTCCAATTTTTTGTAAACAAATGATTTTAATCAGAAGTTTATGGAGATGTTGAACTTACGATAAATCAAATAAATAGATGGTTGGCACACGTAATCAAATTAAAACTCAATAGCAAAATATTCTTTTAAATAAATACTTTTTAATCAGAAGTTTGTGAATATTTTTCAGCACATACGATAAATTAAAAAAAAAATGAAAGAAGTTTTTATACTAAAATAGTTTTTACTTAATCAGAAGAAAAATGCAATTATGTTTATTCAAATAAAAATACAGTTTTTATTTACAAAACATTGTTTATGTTTATTTAGATAAAAGGATGCTGTTCAGAAATAGTATCACAAAATTTGTAAAATTTGTTTTTGTCAGATACACCATAAGTTAAAAAAAAAATCATCTATTCGTTTATTTTCAAATATTTGAAAGTCGAAGTTACCGGTGATGAGTAAAATATAAACCTTTCAAGTTGATGATTTGGGGTGCCTATTGGAGACTTGGTCCAAATTTTTAGTAAATTCAATTCCAATGGAAGTCTGGGTGTAGTTTTATTTATTGAACCACAATGTGCATTATGAATGACAAAAAAAATAAATATAGGAAGCGCGTGGTGTAATGGTTAAGTCACGGTAAATGGACTCGTCGCCCCGAGTTCAAATCCTGGACGTGCTAATTGCATTTCACTTAGCGCTAATATCCTTGGGAAAGGTATGAATCCTACTCTCCCTCCAGCTATGGGTAAATAATAGGGCAGACTGGGCTCTTTAACCTTGGTTAGGCAACCGGTCTAAGAGAATGAAAACTCTGAATTCAAATCTGCTGAACTCTGCTTAAGAAATTGACCTTGTGTCGCATCCTGCTCGTGTGGAGGGGTTGGTAAATATATAAAGAAGGTTTAGGTGAATTCATGCATTTATAATTAGGGATACATTTCGCTTTTCGGTAATTTCCATAATTAAACAGTCTATTAACATAAAATTACACAATCCCAGTGAAATACAGCTAATTCAATTGTAGGTGTTTTTGACTAGTTATAATCACTTGAAAAATTACTCACCAAGATATATAATTACAGGACTGACAGAAGTTGAGGCTTCTAGACATTAGCCCATCAAAGTCAATCTATATATCAATACTCGTATTTCTTAATTGTACGGTCGTTATCATCTTGTAACAACCTCTGGTTAAAAATCAAACCGTCCATGATGAAATGCAAAAATGTAAAGAAAGAATGGGAAGAAAGGGACATGCTATGCAGAAAAATATAATAAAAAAGAACAAAAAAGAGGAGGGGAAATATATAGAGAGAAGGTCAGCATGTGGAAGTGATTGCACAAATCTGTTTCCATCAAACCTAATGCTAAAAAGGAAAGAAAGAAAAAAAGAGTGTGACAGAGTTAAATCAAGATTAGTATACTTTTTACATATTAAACTATGTCGCAAAAGCTCTTAAGCAAGCATATCAAACGTTGTAATAATTGAATTATCCTATTGTAGTATATCCACAGGTCCCGCTAGCGTATTATTATCTTACTATTCTTCCAGGCTGTGGTTGTGTCGGTACGGCTGTATGGCTGTACCACCTGAACCCTAACGAAGCGCCTTGGGGGTAAGATAGATGGGAGTTGCACGAGAATGCGGCGAGCGGTCCTGAGTAAGTCGTGGAAGCAGCACCCCACACAAAAGCAACTGTATGGCCACCTGCCCCTCATCTCACAAATCATACGAGTAAGACGGGCTAGACATGCATGACACTGCTGGAGAAGCAAGGATGAGCTCGTAAGCGACGTACTACTGTGGAAGCCAGCACATGGGCACGCTAATGTGGGCCGCCCAGACAGGACCTACATTGACCAACTATGTAGGGATGCGGGCTGCAGCGCGGAGAGGCTCCCAGAGTCGATGAATGATAGGGAAGGTTGGCGAGAGATCGTCATGGATATCCGTGCAAATTGCGCGACAAGATGATGATGATGATGATGAGATACAGTTTAGTTTCCGATCCCTTTTATTTTGTATGGGGGTGGTCTTACCAATTCTACAGAGAATACAGTCGACGTATTCTAAGCTCCAACGATAAGACTTATAAAAAGTCTATCAAAATAATTAATCATCCAAGAAATCAACTTGCGTGACGTACTTTTATTGCCGAGTTACAGGGGGGGGGGTTGAGGGAGCAGTAAGTGTTCGGCTAAAACGGATTAAGATGGAGGTACGTGTTTAAGGGAGACCAATTCAAAATAAGGATGCATAGGAATGTGTTTCGTTAGAGAGTGAATGCTTTCATAGGAAAACTTAAAGTGTGTGTGGGAGGAAGGAGGGTAGAGAAAAAACACGAAAATGAGACGGTGGGGGGGGGGGTGAAGCAAAGCATAGAAATGAAGAACCCCCACTCACCCCCGAAATTAGTCAGATTAATGTAATACAAAGACATTAGACTCATAAGATAGAAATACCAGTTTCTTTCTTTTTTTTTTTTTGACTGTCCAGTTGAAAGTGAAGTGTTTGTACAGAGGAAGACTGTTTGGCTTTCACTTTGAGCGAGACGTGGACAGACAGACAGACAGACAGACAGACTGACAAATATATAAAAAAAAAGAACTTAAAACTCTGATAAAGCGGTTAATAGAAACAAGACAATAAACGATGGAGATGAGACTAAATGGTTGGTTGGTTGGTTGGTTTTGTTTAATGGTCTATCAATTCTTGTGGGTTATCTAATTCAAAATATTGGTCGGTTGCTTTATTTGACGACACATCAACTCTTTTCGGATCATTTCCGCCAACTCAGCGTATGAGTAGCATAGAGATCTGTGCGGTAAAGTGAGAAGCTGGTGGTAGGTGTGGCGCTCCACCTCAGACGCTAAAATAATCTCCTTTGTCTAGCGCTTGTGAAAAGGGGATAGACTCCCTCGCTGTCTGTCTGATAATGAAATTAGACCACCCAGACGACGTCGACGAATGCTGGATCAAGCCATTTTGATATTCGCTTTTACTCATAGTACCTGCTGTAGCATAAATGGTCACCAATCTAGGCATTAGAACAGGCTCAACGCTGATTAACTTCGGTGATCTAGTGGCAATATATATATATATATATATATATATATATATATATATGTGTATATACGTCATCCACAGGCATCGTCTCATCAGTGTGGCTATACACAGCAACTACTTACGACCAGGAGCGAAACCCGACTGACATTTCATCAGCCCGGTTCCTTAACCTCTCGGCCGTCGACATCTGCCATTAATGAGCGGTGTTTTAACTGATAAATACATACATCGGTGTATATATTTTACGATCACCAGATGGATCAAATCTGTAAACAACAGACGATCATTGCTTTAAGCTGACGGTGAAAGTCAATTAAATGCAACCCAAACATTATTTTCCCATAAATATGTAATATAGATATGTATACAACAGACAGAGACACAGACACACACACACACACACACATATATATATATATATATTATTTATATTTTGCTTGAAGGCAATTATAAATGCATGTATCGCATAAAATTCGATAATTATAGAAAATAATCTTGACAAGTAAATCCCGCAAAGGATGGCTCGCTATGCAGAACACCGTACAGACTGTTTCGACTTTATTAAGTCTCTTCAGCGATGTATACTAACGACTCCCCTCCGACAGGAATCGAAACCGGGACTTCACAGGCATAGTCAGAGACCATATCCGTTCGGCCGCCGGTACATAGCGAACAATCCCTGCGAAATTAACCTTGTCAGTGATACTATTACACGCCCCTGCCATAGTAGGTAAGTGGACGTTTATTTAGTAAACAAACCCGGCCGTAAGCTCTTCGGCGAAGTGAATAAGATTTTTGGATGTTTGTTTTTATAGAAGCATTGTTGAATAAATTATTATTTATATTTTGCTTGAAGGCAATTATAAATGCATGTATCGCATAAAATTCGATAATGTGTGTGTGTGTGTGCGTGTGTGCGTGTGTGTGCGCTCGCGCCCGAGCGTATGTGTTTGTATGTGTGATGTATATATATCTATATCATATATTTATGAGAAAAAATGTTTGGATTGTTTTTAGAACCATGAAAGAAATAAACAAAGAACTGAGTTGGATGTATTGGAGAACATAATATCAAACACAGTTCTTCATTTATTTCACTCATTCCTTTCATGCCTCTAAAAACAACCCAACAATATTTTCTCATAAATATATAATATAAATATAACACACACACACACACACACATATATATATATATATATATATATCTTATTATAATGGAGATTGTGTGTTTTTCTGTCTGTAACCGAAACTATATCACTATTCAAGTCACAATTCCCTTTGTTATTTACATCACATTCTCCATGATTTTATTTTTTATTTAAGCCTCAATTATTAGTAAAATTATTTTACATCATTAAGACTGTTAACAATATCTACATACTAATAACATGCAATTATATTTATATATTCAACGAAATAGCGGTTTACAGTGTGAATGGGAAGGCTAATTTGCATATTGATCTTAAAAAATTGATTTTAATAAACATATGCTTAGTATTATTGATTTCTAATTGTTTGGTTTTATCTTAATAAATATGAGCAAAAATCTCTGGGATAAATCTTAACAGAAATCTATTAACATAAGAAATAACTGTAATTTTATTCTTTTCTTCCTATTTAACTAATAGTTGAATTAGGGAAATTTACCACTGAAAGACAGGAGTAAGGGAAAATGGTGGAACAGTTAGTTTCAAAGTTGTTCTATTTTCCGATTATACCCCCTCTGTTCCAAATATTTTTATCTGAATTCTTATTCAGTTTCATTAGCCTTTCTAATTTAACATGATATTTTATTATATTAAAACTTAAATACTTGCACCCGGAGGGTGCATATATTTGCTAGTATAATTTAATATACCAAACTTGTTGGTAAATTCTCGCGGTGAGAAAAAAAAACAGCAAATAGTTTAATTGTAAAAATATACTACCAAACATCACCCGGGAGAAGAAAACAAATTTGGAAAAAAAGAAAAGACCAAGATAATCGTACCAACCAAAAATAATCTATTGGTTCAATACTTGGCCAAAAGAAAAAACAATTTATATATATATATATATATATATATATATATACAAAACCGCCAGGAAACTATAGCTAAGAAGTAAAAAGTGCTCAATACCTAAGTAGAGCAAATAATAAAGATAAATCTAATGAGTCAGATGAACCTACTAAAAGTTTCGCTTAATGCTCTTCAAGGCTAGAGACTTGAGCAAACGCATTAATATATAGTACCTACCACCGTGATTCAAATAAATTTGCATAAACTAAATGTGTGTTTTATAATATGATTCAATATTCCATTTATGATAACTACTATTAATGAAAGGGTTAATAATCCACAAAAGATAAGTTTACCCATTTTTTTTCGATGCTTTAACTATGTACTATTGTACTATGTTCTATTGTACTATGTTCTATTGTTGTACTATGTACTATATTGTACTATGTAAAGTAAGTAAAGTCGTCGAGGCGGCCTCGTGTTGGTATCAGCCAGACAGCGAGGGAGTCTATCCCCTTTTCACTATGATAGACCAATTATTTTAGCATCTGAGGTGGGGCGCCACACCTACACTCAGCTCCTCACTTTACCGCACTTTATCCTGTGCCACTCATACGTTGAGTTGGCGAGGGTCGGTATCGAACCAGGAACCCTGTGATTCCTAGCCAAACGCTCTACCGACTGAGCTATATGTAAATAAAGTAAAGTCGTCGGGGCGGCCTAATTTCGGTATCAGCCAGACAGCGAAGGGGTCTATCCCGTTTTCACTAGCGCTAGACCAAGGAGATTATTTTAGCGTCGGAGGTGGAGCGCCACACCTACCATCAGCTCCTCACTTTTACCGCACTTTATCCTGTGCTACTCATACGCTGAGTTGGCGAGGGCCCGGTATCGAACCAGGAACCTTGTGATTCCTAGCCGAACGCTCTACCAACTGAGCTATATGTACCACGCCTTTCTCTGTTATTCCTTATTATATTCCATGCAATATATTGTATGGCATGTGACAAAAATGGTGCTGCTGGCTGGCTATGGCCATCATAAAGAGATGATCAATACCGTTTACAACCTGACATGAATAATACCTTATTCTTTCTATTTCATCTTGTTGGGTCATAAGGATGTAAATAAAATTGTCCCTTCTCAATTGCCTGCTACTGATTATCACACCTTTTAATTATTTTATTTATTTATCCTATTATATTATTTCTTTAAAAATCACAATTCCATATTTTTTCTAACTGTTCATTACATTCCTTTTTTTTTCTTTACTCGCTCTGCCCCACCCACCATATATTACGTATTTTGACTTAAGTAGATTTATACATGGTTAGACAAAATGATCTGAAACATTTGTAGGTTTAATAAAAGGCAAATAAAGTAAAGAAACAAAAAAGTGTTTTTATTTTCGAAAAGTACATATAATGCCATTTTTTTTCATATAATGCCATTTTGTTTTGTTTCTTTATAATGCCATTGTTTTTCGTTTCTTTTTCAGTTGCTGCCATGAATTGGACTGGTGAGCATCGCGCTTTCATTGTGGGAACGTTTATCAACAACATTTTGTATGGATGCATTTGAAGTTCATTGTGAAGAATTCTTCGCAAACTTCTTTCGGAAAATCTAAGAGCCTGGGCGCGTTTAAATGTGGAACGGAGTGGAGACTGTTGAACTGAAGCTCTTACCGCTGCCACATTTTCTGGAGTTCTGGCGGTGCGAGGTCGGCCGGTTGATTTTCGTTTCAATGCAGATCCAGTTGGCTCTGAAGTTGGTAACCCATAACAAGATCGTGTTTCGAGCTGGTACGGGATCATGTCTACCAAGATTGAAGTGCAAACGGAACGCTCTTTGTGTTGCAGTTACAGATTCGTTTGTTTTGATAAACGTTTCCACAATGAAAGCGCGATGCTCACCAGTCCAATTCATGGCAGCAACTGAAAAAGAAACGAACAACAATGGCATTATAAAAAAACAAACAAAATGGCATTAGATGAAAAAAAAGGCATTATATGTACTTTTCGAAAATGAAAATACTTTTTTGTTTCTTTACTTCATTTGCAGCTTATTAAACCTACAAATGTGTCAGATCATTTTGCCTGACCCTGTATTTATTTATTATATCTATTGTTCCCATTACATGTTAAATCACAATACTATATTTTTCCTAATTGTCCATTATATTCCTTCTTTTATTCTATTTTCTCTGAGACCCACTCTGCCTCACCCAACTTGCATATTTTGACTTAGGTAGAATTAAATTTATTTATCATATCTATTTTTTCGATTACTTGATTTCTTTTAAAATCACAATTCCATATTTTTCCTAACTTTTCATTACATTACATTTCCCTATTATGCTTTAACGAATAGGCATCCACTTTAGAGGAGCAAATTTGATCCCCGCTCACGAACCATTACATCTTAACAAGACTGGTTCGTACTCGGTTACAGTACAAAATGACGGCGAACTCAGCAGCTTTACGGGTGGAATAGCTATCAGATAACATGATTTCTAATAGGGTACATTCCGAAAGTATGCATCCACTTCCACCCGTCTCTGGAAAAGGCGGTACAGGACGCCCATGTTTGTGTCGTCTAAAATTTCAAGGACTCAATAAAGAATAACTTAATTTATATTTGTCTGATGTGGAAGTTATTAAGAACCAAACACCTTTTGATCGCTCAACGAGGAAATGAAAAAGATCTAAGACTTACAATTATGAAAAGAACGAGAAAAGTCGTAGATAAAGTGTTTAATCAAAAATAAAATTATTCATTAGACGAACAGAGCAGTACTAGTAAAAATATGATCCCTCCTCAACGCGTAAGTATTTAAGTTTTAATGTAATAAAATATATTAAATTAGAAAGAATATCGAAATTAAATAAGAGGCACATATAAAAAGCTTGCACTTATTTTAATTATATTCTAATTGGTTTCCATATAAAATCATTCATAAGGTTGATTTTAATAGGTAACAATTATAATAGAGATCAATAACACCAAGAAATTATTTATTAAACCCAGTTTTGTTAAAACCAGTATGCAAATTAATCGCACTATATATTATGTAAACCTATATAAGGCACGTTGCAGGATTTTAACCGCACTAATAACTGGACTGGGCTGTTTTGTAGCAAATCTAATTCAGATTTTCATAGACATTAATAAATAAGATTTATTCTATGTATTTTGACTATAAATTAAATACTCATTTATAAACTTACGCAATTCCTGGGGGTATTATGACATGAATAGTCTCGTAATTTCGGTTACAGACCAACAGACATCTAATCTTCATTATAATAAGAAGATAAAGGAATTTTATGAGTTTATAAATCTCATAAAATTCCTTTATCTTCTTATTATAATAGACAGTTTACACCTGTTTGTAGATTTTCCGCCTAGAATTCCGTGTTTGATACCCGACTTCATTAGTTCAGCACATTGATAGCACAACTATTTCTCATCGCTCCGGGCAAAATACTTCTCTGTTGTTTATTTTCGAAGAAACATTGAACAAAATTTAGTTATTTAGAATTAGAAATAAATAAAATCGGCAAATGTATTCTTAAAAGCGTAATACTATACATAATTTTAATCGGAAATTTTTTCACTAAGAATTTCTTTCGATAAAATTTAAATACAATTTTAAAAGAATAAACTGAAAAGCCTACTTTGAAAAAGTGAAGTTTTATAGAAAATTTCAGTCATAGATTAAAAAAAAAAAAAAAAGAACTGCTTCTATTCTCTAAGAATTATTTGTTTTAATAAAATATCAAATTTAACGGCAATAAAAAAAATCCCACTTTACTGAAATGTCAAAATGAAATATCTTGTAGATAAATGATACTGTGATCATATAATCCTTGTATGCTTGCCAAAAAAAAAAAAAAAAGGACAACTAGGGAAAAAGAAGAAAAGATTGAAAGCATTAGAAGTAAAGAAATAACGATAGGGTGACAGAAAGAAGGAAAGAAAGAAAAGGAGGAGAAAAGAAAGAATGAATGAATAAATAAATAAAGAAAAAATTGAATGAATAACGAAAGGACAACAGAAAGAAGCATAGAAAGAAAGAAAGAAAGTATTAAAGAATTAAAGAATTAAAGAAAGAAATGAAGATAAAATTGAAGAAATAACGAAAGGGTGACAGAAAATAAGAAGGAAGAACTAAAGAGAAGAAAGAAAGAAAGAAAGAAAGAAAGAATTAAGACATAACGAAGGGTGACAGAATAAGAAAGAAAGAAAGAAGAGAGAAAGAAAAGAAAGAAATGAAAGAATTAAATAAATTACCAAAGGGTGACAGAAAGTAAGAAAGGAAGAAGAAAGAAGAAAGAAAGAAAGAAAGAAAAGAAATTAAAGAATTAAATAAAAAAGGTGACAGAAAGTAAGAAAAGGAAGAACTAAGAAAGAAGAAAGAAAGAAAGAAAGAAAGAAAGAAAGAAAAACGAAAGGATGACAAAACTAGAAAGGAGAACTCAAGAAAGAAAGAAGAAAGAAAGAAAGAATTAAAGACATAACGAAAGGGTGACAGAATGAAAGAAAGAAAGAAAGAGAGAGAGAAAGAAGAAAAAGAATGAAAGAAAGGGTGACAGAAAGTAAAAGGAAAAGAAGAAGAAAGAAGAAAGAAAGAATTAAAGACATAACGAAAGGGTGACAGAATGAAAGAAGAGAGGAGAAAGAAAGAAAGAAAGAAAGAAAGAATTAAATAAATTACGAAAGAGTGACAGAAAGTAAGAAAAGAAAAAGAAAGAAAGAAAGAAAGAAAGAAAGAATTAATGAATGATATAAAGAAATAATGAATTAAAGAAATAACGAAACGTGACAGAAAGAAAAAAAGGAAGGAGGCAAAAAAAAAAGAAAGAAAGAATTGAATAAAGAAAGAATGAAAAAAACTAATGAAAGAGTGACAGAAGGAAATAACGCATAAGAAAGAAAGAAAGAAAGAAAGGGTAGGATGAAAGAAAGAAAGAAATGAAAGAAAGAACTAAAGAAAGAAAGAAAGAAGTGAACTGTATATAGGTTAAAACTTCAAATAATATATGCACATGCTTCTCACACCGTTTTCACCTGATGATCAAAGAGACAAAAAAGGGATGACAATCGAAAAGAAACCCTCAAGGAGAAAAATAAACCCGAAAAAATACTTATAAATAAATACTAATTATATCTCATCTCGCGGATACCTAATATTACAGATGTTGGGGAGGAACGAGAACATTGTTAGCCCCCACCTCATTTTTTTGTCATTTTCCTTTCTGTCCGGACGGCGTTTATTTATTTATTTTTTGTTTTTGAAGACCGACTCTACTCGTGCTATAGATGTGTCAGGCGGAGACAAACGTCACACCTTTTGTCGCCCAGTTCCGTGACAAGACCGATCAAAATGTCGATGCCTAATTGAATTGGTTAAACAAACATTTAGCTACACAGATGAAACGCGGCAAAAAAGGGAGGGAAACGAGTTATGCAAAAGAGTCCGAGTCATCGCCATCGGCTGCGTCTTACATTACAAGTATAGTCAACCGATAATCTGCTCTAAGTTCTCGCAGCCCGAAAAGACTTTGGGTCCTGCATGATTAAATATTAACCCCCAAAAATATGAGGATAGCCATGGTTCAAGGATAACGCTGTCGTTCGAAAAGTAAGTAAGTAAACCGCTTTTCAACATGACAGGCGGTGTTGAGGAAAATATGGCTCTGACGAATTAGACGCCATATTGGATATGGCAGGTCTGGACTTTTGGTTGTCGTCAAGAAGCCAGTGTTAAAAAAAAGGAAAAAGTGTGGGAGGGGAAGCGACAAAGGACTAACAGATGGTGTAAGTATCGTAGCCATTGTCATTTTGTCTCATTTGGTCTATTATATTGTTTACTCGATCAGACAAATGTTGTTTTACTTATTCAGGGGACAATGAGGTTACGGCGCGTCTAAATAGACGACAAACAAATCCATCACAGAAAGAGATGTTTTAGCTGTTTCCTTGCTCTCTGTCGACTGTTATTACTTAGCAAAGATATGATAGAAAAGGACAAAGCAGTAATAAAAATCATTTTGAAATGGTTTTGGAAGATTCATATGAAAGAATGCATATAATAATCTCTCTATATAATGGAGATTCGATCACTTTTTGTCTGTAACCGAAACTACGTCACTGCTTACGTCTCAGTCATTTCAGGAATTATGGAAGGTAATCAATTAGTATTCAATTTATAGACAATGTCAGTACTACATTAGAATAAATGGCAATGTTGATTTATATATATGCTGAGAATGAAGACGCAACATTTGCTGGTCAACAATTGTTTTCGAAAGAAGTTTTAATAAATACATGTCCAGTAATATTGATTTATATATACTTTGTTTTATTTCAATATATATTCAATATGGAGATAGGATGGATGTAGTAGAATCCGACAGTATGAGGTAGATAGAAGGATGGTGAACAGGAAATGAAAACTCAAAACAAATCAGAGAGTTGAAACGTTTCGTCCGAATTCATACGGACATCATCGGTCAAATGATTTTTATTGAAAGCAAAATTTCGTGTAAGTAAAAATCATTTGACCGATGATGTTCGTATGAATTCGGACGAAACGTTTCAACTCTTAGATTTGTTTTGAGTTTTCATTTTTCATTTCTTGTTCATCATCCTTCTACCTACCTCATATTCAATATATGTTTAAAGTTATCGAACGTATAAATTATTACGAAAAGATTATCTAGAAACAAAATATCATCGTATAAACTTGTCTTACCTTACATAATTGATAGTGGTAATTTAATCCGTAAGATTCAAACGGAAGTAGTTTTTGAGGTTTTAAAAAAAAATTAATCCAGTCTCAGGCAAAAACCACTGCCTGTCAAAAGAAGATGTCAGATATATAGCTTGACGTTTAATGGGATGCCGATGGTGCTAGGGTAATTTTCACACACACCCTATCAGAGAGAGTCACTTTTGGTGAAATTTACCAGGTTAAACTGACTTGTGTAATAACTGTACTGGAGATGGGAAATCCCACCCTGATTTTAAAGTATGTAACACCATCTGTCGTTGATCCTGAAATTCAAGGGCGTAGCCAAGATTGAATGGCAGAGGTTAAGGGGGCTCATAAAAAAAGAAAGAAACAAGACATGACACGTACCAAATAATTTTAAATTCATTCTTCATTTCTATTTTGCATCTCAAATCAAAACACGTGCAACATAGAGTTTTAGTTTGTTTTAGTTGGTCAGTCAAAACTTGGATTCTTTAATGCCAAGTCGATTTTTTTTCTTCGCAAACAACTATGATAATGGAGAGGCACTCCACTGGGAACTATGCAAAAAACTAAATTGTGACCATACAAAAAATGGTATATAAACAAACAAGAATCTGTTGTTGAGAAATGAAACGAATAAAATTCTCTGGGACTTTGAGATAAAGACGGATAATCTTATCCCAGCTAGAAGACCAGACTTTGTATTGATTAACAAAAAAAAAAAAAAAAAAAAAAAGAAAAAAGAACTTGTCAACTGGTAGATTTTGCAGTTCCAGCAGATCACAAGGTGAAGATAAAGAAAATGAAAAGATAGACAAATAAATTGTGACCATACAAAAAAGGTATATAAACAAACAAGAATCTGTTGTTGAGAAAAACGAATAAAATTCTCTGGGACTTTGAGATAAAGACGGATAATCTTATCCAGCTAGAAGACTAGACTTTGTATTGATTAACAAAAAAAAAAAAAAAAAAAAAGAAAATTGTCAACTGGTAGATTTTGCAGTTCCAGCAGATCACAAGGTGAAGATGAAAGAAAACGAAAAGATAGACAAATACGTAGACGTCGCTAGAGAATTGAAAAAGACTGTGGAATATGAGGGTGAAAGGCATACCAATTTAATTGAGGCACTTTGAACGGACCCCAAAAGCTTAGAAAAAAGACTAGAGGAACTGGAAATCAGAGGAAGAATTGAGACCATCCAGACAACAGCATTGTTGAAATCAGCTGGAATACTCGGTAGAGTCTTGGCGACATGAGGAGACTTATTGTCACTCAAACTCCAGTGAAAGACAATCAGCTAATACTGTGGTTAAAAACTAATAAATAATAATAACTAACTGGACCCGTGGATATAACACAGTATAATGATTTGATTATTACAACGTTTGATATGTTTACTTAACTGCTATTGAAAAATAGTTCAATATGTAAAAAGTATAATAGTCTTGAATTAACTCTCTAACTCTTTTTTCTTTCTTTCTTTCCTTCTTTTCATCTTTTCTTTATGTTCGATTGTAACATATTCGCGCTATCACTTCCACGCGCACACCTTCTCTCTATCTTTCCCCTAATCTCTTTATCTCTTATTATATGTTTCTGTATAGCATGTCCTTTTTCTTAGCTTTCTTTCTTTCTTTATAATAAAAACGGAATGGTCCAATATTTAGCTGAGGTGATGACACTCATAAGAAATAAGAATTCGTCGGATAAAAAAACACCAGATAATCAGAATTTACATTTTTGCATTTCATCTTGGACGATTTGGGCAGTCTCATTTTTAACCAGAGGATTTTGCAAGATGATAACGATCGTACTTTTAAGGAACAGGAGTATTAATATCTTTCTGAAATATATATTTTCAAACGATATCTATGATTATAGTAAAATAATGTAGGGGGAGTGTTCTATTGTCGGTATCAGCCTGACAGCGGGGGAGTCTATCCCCTTTTCACAAGTGCTAGACCAGGGAGATTGTTTGTCCATCCGAAGTGGAGCGCTACAACAACCATCAACGTCCCACTTTACTGCACAGACTCAGTCTGTGCTACACATGCGTGAATCGACGAGTACCGGTACAGAACTCGGAGCCTTGTGATTACCAAGACGGAAGCTTTGGCAATTGAGCTAAACAGGACTTGCTTAAAAATGTCCATTTCAGAAGTGAAATTTGAGATTTGTTAGAATTTCAAAATATACAAATAAAACATCTCACTTGTTTATTCCACTTTGTTCTCTCTTTTAAGCGCCAATTTTTATCGATTGCTTTCATCATCCCTATGTTGAATAACAAAATTGTTTACATGTGGATATTTGCTTTCTGGCTTCAAATTAACAAGATAGAACACAAAAGAACGAGAAAAAAAGAAAGGAAAAAAGAAGAAAGAATAAGACAGGCAGAAATAATATGAAGGAAATAACATTATAGAAGAACAAGAAAAGAAGAAAGAAAGAAAATTTTAAAAAACACGAAATAAAGAAAGCAAGAGAGAGAGAGAGAGAGAGAGAGAGAGAGGGGGGGGATGGAAAACGATAATACTGTGCATTAGATGCTTAGCCTTTGCTTCAGAGAGAAAGAAACGAGAGAGGGAGGGATAGAGAGAGAGAGGGGGCGTGGAAAATTATAATACTGTGCATCAGATGCTTATCGTTTGCTTTATGGAGAAAGAAACGAGAGAGAGAGAGAGAGAGAGAGAGAGAGAGAGAGAGAGAGAGAGAGAGAGAGAGAGAGAAAGAGAGAGAGACAGAGAAATGGAGAGAGAAAAGAGAGAGAGAGAAAGAGAGAGAGAGGGGAGAGGGTCATGGAAAACAATAATACTGTGCATCGGATGCTTATCGTTTGCTTCAGAGAGAGAGAGAGAGAGAGAGAGAGAGAGAGAGAGAGAGAGAGAGAGAGAGAGAGAGTGTGTGTGTGTGTGTGATTAAAGGTCTTGATTTGTTTATTATATAAAATTAATGAGTTGTTGACGGAGAGAGGTCTATTGTCGGTATCAGACGGACAGCGAGGGAGCATATCCCATTTTCGATAGTGCTAGACCAGAGAGATTGTTTTTTTTTCTGAGGTGGAGCGCCACACCTACCTTCAGTATCCACTTTACCGCACAGATCAGATTACCCAATATGTGCTACATATACCCTGAGTTGGCGGGGACTGGTATCGAACTCAGAACTTTGCGATTCTATGGCGGATGCTCTACCGATCTGTTGGCTCGCAAATGTAATTTCAAATGTAAAATCTTTATCTCATTTAGGGTCCCATCTATGGGTTGCATAGAAAAATGAGTTAAAATGTGTGTAATAATATTAAGTTAATAAAAGACAATATTCATAAAGAATGAATATGATATACCGCAAAATCCAACCAAACATTTTTTTGCACTCTTTAACTTTTTCGGACCATATGACCTTTAGGCACCCCTTTTGCGATCTCGATTCTTGGGGACACTTTTCTCATTTACACCGTCAAAATTCGGTTGTTTATTAGGGGTTAGGGTTAGGGGTTAAGGTTAGGGTTAGGAGTTAGTTTTATAATTTTAAAAAAATCTAAAAATCGTCTGTTAACAATTAACCGGATTTTGACGGTGTAAATGGAAAAAGATTTCTCCCCGAATTGAGATCGCAAAAGGGGTGCCTAAAGGTCATATGTTCCATTTTTACGACCGTTTTATTTTTGAGTAGCTGTGTTCATTAAATTATTATACCTTAAAAAATATTACCATTAGGCGATAGATTGGTTTGAAAAATATTGTATAGTGAGTTAACTATATTATAAAACTAGCAAATATATGCGCCCTCCGGGTGCCAGTATTTAAGTTTTAATATAATAAAATATATTAAATTAGAAAGGCTGATGAAACTGAATAAGAATGCAGATAAAAATATTTTGAACAGAGGGGGTATGATTGAAAAATAGAACAACTTTGAAACTAACTCTTCCATCATTTTACATTACTCCCGTCTGTCTTTGTTAAATTTTCCTAATTTAACTATTTGGTTAAGATAGGAAGTAAAGAATAATATTACAGTTATTTCTTCTTGTTAATGGATTTCTTTTATGATTTATTCCTGAGATTTTTGCTCATATTCAATAAGATAAAAACCAAACAATTAGAAATCAATAATACTAAGCATATATTTATCAAAATCATTTTTTAAGATCAAAATGCAAATTAGCCTTACCATTCACACTGTAAACCGCTATTTTGTTCTATATATAAATACAATTGCATGTTATTAGTATGTAGATATGGTCAACAGTCTTAATGATGTAAAACAATTTTATTAATAATTGGGTTTTAAATAAAAAAATAAAATCATGGAGAATGTAATGTAAATAACAAAGGGAATTGTGATTTGTATAGTAATATAGTTTCGGTTACAGACTGACAAACCCACAATCTCCATTATAATAAGATTTTTCATTTTGCCAACGTAAGTTACAAAATTTCAGACCACTCCGCTGTACACTGGATAAACTTATTAAGGGAAGTTTGTGCTAAAACTTTTTTAAAGGAAAAATACTGTAATTGGCGGGCCTGGTATGACTGTAGAGATTAATGAAAGCCTTTTTGTAATATGAAAATATAACAGGGGTAGATTGACCAAAACAAGAGTGGGTTTTCGGAGGAATATACCGCGTGACAAGACAAAATTAAAAACACACCGTATAGCATTCAAGGATATATGCTAGATTAATAACTTTATGAATTCTTGCAACGAGAGAACAACAAAGAAAATGAATCTTTCGATTAAATTCTTAATGTTGATTCACAACAAAAGCGTGTTTTTGTCACTTTCATTTTTGTATTATTTATTGCAAAGACAACAGTAGGGTTTATATGTAACTAGTAGCGGTTACACGGCGTCGCATGGGTAGAGGGGGATTTTTTAAAGTTAGTCCCGCAAATCCATTATTACTGAATCGTGAGTTGAATCCTCGTGGGATATCCTTAAATAAATCCCTATGTAAAAAAAAAAAAAAAAAAAAAAAAAAAGACCTTGCATTGATCCAGCTACTCTGAAAAGAAATCTTAATGTCTACTATCTAAAATATTAAATGAAAAAAAAAGCCATGCTGTAATTTAAATTTTATTTTTTAATTATCTTCACGAATATAAATCAAATCTATTAATTTTACTCAAAAACCAAGCCCTGGTGATATCTAATGTGTGTATATATTTACTTTGTCGTTGATTGTTTTATTTTCGGAATTTCCTCCGGACATACATATACACACAAATGCCCTTTAATATATGTATAGATGGAATTGCAAATCATCTTGTCTTGCTCCAATAGCTCCACTTGATTTTTGTTTCGTTTCCTGGAAATTCTACGGGTCCAGCTAGCCAGTATATCAATTCGCTGGTACCTACCTACGTGAGTCACACACACACACACACACACACACACACACACACACACCGATCGAGATAAGCTTCGCAGCTGGTGAGTTGTTTGGGTAGGTATTTGGTTATTGGAGATGTGCGGAAAGAAAAGATAGAAAAAGGACATGCTACACACCAGAAAGAAAATATAATCAGAAAGAAAGAGAAAAGCGTGAGAACGATAACGCTAATCTATTTCAATGGAATGGAAAGATGGGATTGAGAGATTATTTTACTATTTAAATATTGAATTATGCAATAGCTCTTATGTGATCATATCAAACGTAATAATTTAATTATCATACTGTGGTATATACAAAGGCCCTGCTACTCTATATATTACAGTACAACTTGCAACACCCTCATTCTACTGATTTCTTGTTGTAGGGAAAAGATTTAATTTTGTATAGGGGGACTTTACTCTTCTTTTATTATTGGAATGACTCTTTGCACAGTTGCCGTATGCACTCATGTATAAGTCTAATTTTGAAGAACTATATATATATATATATATATATATATATATATATATATGTATATATATTCATACTGGTGTTCCTTAATTTTACGACCGTTATCATCTTGCAACATCCTCTGGTTAAAAATGAAACCGTCCAAATCATCTAAGATGAAATGCAAAAATGTGAATCCTGTTTATCTGGAATTGAATTGAATTCGTATTTCTTATGAGTGTTGTCTCCTCAGCTAAATCGATTTTAATTATAAAGAAAGGAAAGGAAAAGGACATGCTACACAGAAAAAAATGTAATAAAAAGAAAGAAAGAGAGTAGGAGGAGATAGAGGGAGGGGCTAGCGCACGTAAACAATGACGCTAAATCGTTTTTAATTATAAAGAAAGGAAAGGAAAAGGACAGGTGCTGCTAGTTCTTTGATAACAGTGA
>CM042138.1:30032048-30072048 GCA_023376005.1 Doryteuthis pealeii | reverse complement strand
CATTTTGACCGTCTCATCTGATGATTGCAATAAGCATGGAACTTTAGTAACGAGATATTAAATCCATGATCTAAAATAATTGATTGTAAAATTGGTCTGCTATTTTAGCATTGAGCACCTTCATATGCCAATACTTTTCTCATTCTTTCTTTATTCATTCTTTCTTCTCTCTCTCTCTCTCTCTCTCTCTCTCTGTCTCTCTCTCTCTCTCTCTCTCTCTCTCTCTCTATATATATATATATATATATATATAAGCATACACAAACAAACACATACATACCTATATATATGCTTACTTATATAGTTATACACACGCGCACCCAGTGATATATATATAAAGTGAGTAAAGTCGTCGAGGCGGTCTAAAGTCGGTATCAGCCAGTGAATATATGTGTGTCTGTGTACGCATATATATATACGCGCATCAATACATAAATATACACACATCTTTATAAATAAATACACACACACAGGGAGTCTATCCCCTTTTCAATAGCGCTAGACCAAGGACATTGTTTTTTGGCATCTGCGGTGGAACGCCACACCTACCAACAGCTCCTTACTTTACCGCACAGATCCCTGTGCTACTCATACGCTGAGTTGGCGAGGACCGGTATCGAACGTGGTTTCTAGCCGAACGCTCTACCGACTGAGCTGACAAGCAGTATATATATATATATATGTGTGTGTGTGTGTGTGTGTATAATATTCTTACTAAATTTGTTTATCGGTTCACCGGAATGTGTCCCATAGAAACCAATCGATTTATACCACCAGATTGAGTAATAAATTTTAACGGCATATCAACCCGTCTAGTGTTATTTTATGCCTAGAGATTAAGGAATTGCGTTTGTATTCAAATTTTTCTGTAGCTGATTGTTTTGGCGGTTCGGGGAGGCATATGGTCCTATCAAATACCTCTAATATTTAATCAACTCTATTTTACCCGTATATGGGACCCTCACAGTTCCTGCCAGTCCGGGTCACATTGAATCTGGAAGTAATGGCAATGAATGGATAACGTCTCTCTTAAGGTCTTGCTGAGATCGATTTGCCTCAAAACAGCCCATGTTATTAATGTTTAGAAAATACTGCAATGTATGATATATATCATTAAGAAATAATCTTTACATAATATATGGTGTGAATAATTTGCCTACCGGTTTTAACAAAAACGTGTTGAATAAATAATTACTTGGTGTTATTGATTTCTAATAGTATTGTTTTAATCTCAAGCGTATTTAAAACAATTCCATGAATGATTTCTATATTGAAATGTAATTTTATATTGAAGTGTAATCTTTTTTGTGTTCATATTTAATTTCATTAGTCTTTCTAATTTAATATGATATTTGATTGTATTCAAACTTAAATACTTGTGCTCGTTGGGCGCATTTTTTTTGTTAGTAATAATAATAATAACTATGATTACTTCGCTCTGAAATTCGATTAGTATATCTACATAGCACCAACAAGATAAATGCTGTTTTAGTGATTTAATTACTTGATTCAATTGGAAAAAAATGTCCTGTTAGGATTGACATGTTAGGATACCGAAAGTGGTATAATAATTAGCAAGCTAGTCTTTTAGATCCGTTCAGATTCTGATGCGTAGAATTTACTGATGGAGAAAAAAGTGCTCAATTCGTAGTTTTAGGTGAGATTTGAGGCCTGATAACCCCCCTGAGAGTGAGTGAAAATGGCCAATTTCGTGCAAAACCGTGTTTAATTTCGTGTTTAACCCACGCTGGATGCCCCATAAAAATCCTCACGTAAAAAGCCCTGAAAAAAAAAAAGATTGTTTCGCGCTTCCATATTGATTTGTTTAACTTTGAGATTTATGGACATTTTTGAGTAGAATTTTAATGCTATTTTAATTTTTAAGTATAATTTTAATGCTATTTAATTTTAATTTTTAGTATATCTTAATGCTATTTAATGCTATTTTAATTTTTAAGTATAATTTTAATGCTATTTTAATGCTATTTTAATTTTTAAATATAATTTTAATGCTATTTTAATGCTATTTTAATTTTTAAATATATTCGCGAATATAAATCCAATCTTCATAATTTTTGCTTAAAAAGCTAGACTCAGTAACAGTGAATGTGTATATGTATTTAATTTGTCATTAATTGTTTCATTTTCGTAATTTTCTCGGGACATACATACATACACACAACTGCGTTTTATATATGTATAGATTAGTATTATCTGCGTTATTCGGACTATTGTCCCCATCTTCATTTCGACCGATATACCCTCCGGCCTTCTTCAGGTATTTCTTGTCGGACTCGGGAACCTTCTGTTCGAACTCGGGAACCTTCTTTTCGAACTCAGGAACTTTCTTGTATTCGGGAGCCATCACGGAACTTTGAACCTAACCCTTTATTTATTCCATGGGGGTATCCTGTTCTCATTCCGCTAACCATAGCTGGGGTAGGAGTTGTGTTAATTAATTATTTTTCTAACTGCTTTCAGTCAGGATTGAACTCGGGTTCCAGAGATAACTGTCACTTAGAACTGTCTTAACCTAACTGCCTTATCCACTCGGCCATGTGTCCAATTGGAAATACCTGAAGAAGGCCGGGGGGCATATCGGCCAGAACGTTGTACAAATAACAATGAAGATGGGGACAATAGTCCGAATAACGCAGATAATACTAATCATCAAGCCTCATCTCAAACATTCAGAGAAATAATATGCATAGATGTCTGGAAAATTATTTTATGTTTTATTTTTGTTTTGTATATGTGTCTTTTAACTGCAAGATATATCTGATCCTAATGGAGTTTCGGTGACTGTCTGTCTGTAACCGAAACTACGTCTCTGCTTATTTCAAAATACCTTCAAGAATTGCGAAGGTTTATCAATGAATATTTAATTTATTGTCAAAATTATTAATACATAAAATAAATCTTATTTATTAACGATGTCTCTATGAAAATCTGAGTTAGATTTGCCTCAAAATAGCCCATGAGTTCAAAATCCTGCAATGTGTATTATATATCACAAAGAAATAAAGGTTTACATAATATTATGTGTATTTAATTTGCATACTGGTTTTAACAAAACGGGATTAATAAATACTTACTTGGTGTTATTGATCTCTTACATTATTGTTTTATTCTCCAGAATTTTAAAATCAACCGAATGAATGATTTTTTATTTAGAAATCAGTCAAAATATAATTAAATTAAGTGTAAGCTTTTTATATTCGTTCTTAATTAATTTCATCAGTCTTTCTAATTTAATATATTTCATCACATTAAAACTTCAATACTTACGCCCGGAGGGTGCATATTCTTGCTAGTAAAAAATAATTAGATATTTTCAAAGGCAAACATATACATTGTCTCTCTGAATTCGTTTACACTAAATGTCTGGTAAAAATATTTGTATTAGTTTTTTTGTTGTTATTGTGAGAAACACTTCGATTGGAATGTTTCTCAATCATCCCCAGGCGACATGTTGTTAGCTATTAACCTCGTTTTCATATCTGGTATTATACTTATCAATCTCTGTGTCAAAATGGGATTATGCACTAACGACGCCCGAGGAACAACTCTTGAACATTAAGAAATATAATTGTAATGTCTAAGAGAGTCGTACAACTCTTTCACAAAAACAACAACTAATGTGTTATGATTGACAGTTTTGATTTTATCACAGGTAATTGTGGTTGGTTATAATTCTCTTTCTCTTACAGCTTTTTCAGTAGACTAAGTGACTCGTACTAATAACATTTATTTATCCTTCTATTCAATACAACTTGAAACAAGTGCGTTGGCATCCTTACGTTTGCTAAAGACGATAGCGTAGTGTCCCTGCACACGAAATATGTCTGAAAAATGAAACCATATTACCTTTAGGCACCCGTTTTTGATCTCGACTAAGAAAGAGCATGTTTTTCATTTACAACGTCAATATCCGGTTGTTTGTTAGGGTTAGGGTTAGGGGTTAGTTTTATAATTTAAAAAAAATCTAAAAATCGTCTGTTAAAACACAGACGATTTTTAGATTTTTAAAAATTATAAAACTAACCCCTCACCCTATAACCGGATATTGACGGTGTAAATGAAAAACATGTCCTTTCTTAATCGAGATCAAAAAGGGGTGCCTAAAGGTCATATGGTCCGAAAAATGAAAACAGAGTTGCATGTTTCTGATATTCTGTAGAAAGTCTCAGTGTTATAGGAAAAGCATGGTCGGCCACAAACAAATTATCAGTAATATGGAAATCCGATCTCACTGACAAGCTAAAGCGACATTTCTTCCAGGCACTGGTATCAGTGTTGCTGTACGGATGCACCACTTGGACCCTAACGAGGCGACTTGAAAATAAGCTGGACGGGAGCTGCACAAGAATGCCGCGTGCAGTCCTGAACAAATCGTGGAAGCAGCACCCCACTAGGAAACAGCTATATGGCCACCTGCCCCCCATCTCACAAACCATTCGAGTGAGACGGATAAGGCATGCCGGGCATTGCTGGAGAATCAAAGATGAGCTCATAAGTGACGTGCTCCTGTGGAAGCCAACACTCGGACATGCTAGTGTGGACCGCCCATCAAGGACCTACATTGACCAACTATGCAAGGATGCAGGTTGCTGCACAGAGGACCTCCCTGGGAAAATGAATGATAGGAAAGGTTGGCGAGAGATTGTCATGGATATCTGTGCTAATTGCGCGACATGTTGATGATGATTCAATACAACTTGAAACAAGTGTGTTGGCATCCTTCCGTTTGCTAAAGACGATGGCGTAGTGTCCCTGCACACGAAATATGTCTGAAAAATGGAACCATATTACCTTTCGGCACCCCTCTTTGATCTCGACTAAAAAAGAACATGTTTTTCATTTACAACGTCAATATCCGGTTGTTTGTTAGGGGTTAGGGTTAGGGTTAAGGGTTAGTTTTATAATTTTTAAAAAATCTAAAAATCGTCGTTAAAACAACCGGATATTGACGGTGTAAATGAAAAACATGTCCTTTCTTAATCGAGATCAAAAAGGGGTACCTAAAGGTCATATGGTCCGAAAAATGAAAACAGAGTTGCATGTTTCTGATATTTTGTAGAGAGTCTCACCAAGTGGCTGAACAGGCCAATTTTTGAATGGAAATCTCTGATGCAGTGATTGTAGACAAACAGTGATGCTTGCTGGAGCTGTTGTTGTCTCTCCTTCCTTCTGGCTTTCTTTTCTTTGGCGGCTGCTTTGCTCTCTTTTCCCTCCTTTTCGTGCCTCGTTTTGACAAGGAGCCGACAGACCGCTTGGTTTTCTGCACCAACCTGCCACGTACAGGTAGTGTATATACACGTTTACTATTTTTCATTTGTTTGTAAAAATAAGTTTGCGCAGTTTCAGGAACACCGACAGCAGTAGGATTAATGGGTCTGAAGCGGCTCATTAACCTTTGTCAGCAACCCATCTAAGACCAGGAAAAGTCCACTGCCTAGCGGCTTTACCTCATCCCCACGAAAGGCTAGGGCAGTAAACCCCGAAAATAAATCAAGAGCCGGAATCCATAAATAATAATAATGAAATTTATTGTGTACCGTGCTCAGGTGCACCACAACTCATCAAAGTCTCATGTCTAGTACACAGAATAATGTATTAGTGTCAAGAACGTGAACAGTTTACAGTAATAATATACATGCATGTGTGCGCGTGCGTGCATGTGTGTGTGGATGGGAGTATCAGGTATAGTGTTGCTGGACTACAGGAAGCATGGAGGCTTTGAAAGATGCAGTGTTTCGGAAGCCTACAACGGACGCGGGCAGCTTATTCCATGCCTCGGCAATTCTGAGCGTGAAAAAATGTTTCCGAAAGTCATGTGAGCAATGCTGTTTTCTGACTTTGTAGGCATGCCCACGTGTATTAGAAACATGGAGATAAAAAAAAGGTTGCTGTTGTTAAGTTGATTAATGACCTTATGAGCGTTTACCAGGTCAGTTACCAGACGCCGGTGTTTCAACAAATCTATTTCCAGGGCACCAAGACGTTCAGAATATGGCAGATGCCTGATGGAGGGTATTCGTTTGGTTGCAAGTCTCTGTACAGTTTCTTGGAGGTTAATGTTCTGAGAGCGATAGGGGTTCGAGACTGCTGATGCAAATTCCAAGTGTGGCCGCACCATAGCTTTGTACAGCTTTAAATAGTGGAGTGATGCTGAAATCCAGTGCTACCCAGCAACTTCTGCGACACTACCGCTGCCAAAATGCATTGGTTCCTTACCATTCCTTTATATCACAGCGACAGTGTGGAGACGGTGGGTTTGCTGCTTGGGCAACAGCTCATCATCTATATGAACTCACTCAGGCTATGTGGTTAAAAAAAAAATTGGACACTACTCCATGGCCTCTCGTAGACGGAAGGAGGCCAACAACAACGAGAATAATAATATGTTTGCGCAGTTATATGATATCAAGTATTACTATTCAATTTGCGTACAGTTATATCGTTTAATGTATTCCTATTTAATACAAATAATTTGCATACAGTTATATAATTTCAAGTATTCTTATCTAATACTGATAATTTATACACAATTATATGTTTTAAGTAATAATTTCCATTTAACTTAATGCCCTTAATAAACTTTAGATTAATTTTTTTTTCTTTTGTAATTAATATTATTTTTATTTTAGTTTCTTTATTTCAGGTTATTACCATTACTCGTTAGTAGCAGTGGAAGTGTGCTAGTCGCCTGCTTTTACTTATAGACTCGGCAAGAAACATGTGATCTCTCTTGGCCAATCACTGGCAGTACTCTGCTGCTGATACAATACTTAAACGAACAGTACTGGTCATAACTACTTTGAACCTTAGTGGGCGACGGACATAGGATTAAATCACTGGACCTTTAACAATACGCAGGATAGGACTTATACGCAGGATAGGACTTATTCATTTACCAAAGGATTCCATAACTCAGGACTTACTTACTTTAAGCCCTTTTCAACTAGCCAAGGATGACATTTAAAAACTTTACAATGTCGAAGAACATATTACATATTTTATTAGATTTAGGGAGGGAAATATATAAGATCTTTTGATAAAAATTCACATTCTATATTTTTGAACAAAAGTATAAATTGTAGGGGTGCGAGGTCAGAGAAAAGCTATTTTGAGGATGCGAAAATAGAAAAAGGTCGGGAACTACTGGTTTAGAAGAAAATTATATTTCTATAGAAAAATAGAAAAATCTTAGGAGGTTACTTATTCATAAGTGTTACCGTATATGCGTATTTATATTGCTAGCATATTTATATAGCTAGCATATTTATATAGCTTGTATAAATACTAATGAATAATATCTAATAATATCAGTTTTCATTGTATACGTTTTCATGAGAAGTAATCAAATTCTTACGTGATTGGTTTCGAAGAAAATTATATTTTTACAGAAAACAGAAAAACGTCAGGGGTTTACTTATTCATAAGTGATACCGTATATGCGTATTTATATAGCTAACATATTTATATAGCTAGTATATGTTTTTTTAGATAGCTAGTTTATTTAATTAGCAAGCATATTTATATAGCTAACGATGGGCGCTTATCTGATTTGATATAAAATAAAAAACTAATAAGGATGTAAATATTGGAATATCGTCAACCACATTTCTATTTTGTAACTTTACTGCAAGAATATTGGAAGCAAGATAAAAATAATCCAAGAGAAATAAATTTACCATAAAAACATTAAAAATAATAAAGAAAAGAAAAAAAAAGAAGAAAAAAAAGAAAAAGAGATTTAGGTAGTGAAATATGAAAGGTAAAATGGATATGCATCCGACAATATGTGTAGAAAGTTTGTAGAAAAAAAACAAGATATTAAAAGTTTTGCTGACAGAAATCTGTTTCGACCATATGAAAGGTCTTTATCAAAGCAACATTGTAAATGGAAAGACGAAATAAATATATCATTAATCACGAGACACAGAACGCTCTCGATTTTATTTTATGTTAAAAATAAAATAAATTTTATTTTTAGAAATTATAAGCATTTTTATCATTAAAAAAAAGCTTTAAAGAGTTTGCAGTAAAAGTGTATATAAATACCAAAAAGTTCAGGAAAATGTTCCGGCTACAAAAGAAAGTTTAAAAAATATATATATAATAAGTCCATATAAGTAGTGAAATATATATGGTCTTTTTATAAAACTGTAGTATTGATTCATATTCTATATTTTTGAACAAAAGTATAGATTGTAATGCGTTGAAATATTAATGAATTTAGACCTTATTTCCCGTGTACATAGCAAGCGCCCACAACTGGTTTTTTGTATTTGTGTGACACAAGAGAAAAACAGAGCGTAGACGAGAGAGCCGGTCGCTATGAGATATACATTTTCGTTGCACTTTTCTAATGAGACTTTTAATTACATCAAAATATCTCTTTGATATCCGCGAGATATTGAGCAGAGGAAGAATGATTTTCATGAAAGCAATGAAAAAAAGAAAAAGAAAAAGAGATTTAGGTAGTGGAATATATATGGTCTTTTTATAAAACTGTAGTATTGATTCACATTCTATATTTTTGAACAAAAGTATAGTTTGTCAGGGTGCGAAGTCAGAGCAAAACTCTTTTAAGGGTGCGAGAATAAAAAAAAAAGTTAGGAACCGCTGATGTAGACACTTTCGTACGCACACAAACGTTTGTAATAATTTTCAATCAGCAAGAAATGGCCACTCTTGCAGATTTTTCCGTACTCCAGCCTATCTGTCCGGAGTCAGTTATTTGACCAGCTGCTCTTCCTGTCCTGTTGTTGTCAGTAGACACTTAAACGTGTTTGTTGCTGGCCACGATATGTCACCCTTTACAATCTGCTTCGTTGCGCAGTTAACAACATGGACGTTAATGGGTGACATTTTTTAATTTTCCTCGTTTATCGTAACGGGATCTGGGGGTGGTAATCAAATAAAAATAAATCAGCCGAAAAAAAAAAAATTAAATTGTGGGTAGGTGTTACTTGAAGATGGTGCGAGTTATTTGTTAATAACATTCGGCTACACAGAGGGAGAGGCGAAAATATCAGCTTTCGGCGACAACTCCCAAAATTGATTAACAAAATAAATAAATTTGCACGACTAAGTGAAACTAAAAGAACGCATAAAATCCCCCCCCTCTCTCTCTCTCTCTCTCTCTCTCTCTCTCTCTCTCTCTCTCTCTCTCTTCTCTTCCTTTTTAAATTTAATTTGATTCAGTTTTTCTTTTTCCTTTCTTTTCTTTTCTATTATTGTTTTTCGCTGATTTTGTCACGTTCGTTGTCACGTCGACAAGTTAGAAAATCGTATAGGCGAGAAACTGTCAGTTACCAAGCATTGTTGACTTCATGTCAACGCAACTCTAGCTTAGATATACAGGCTCTATAAACAATACTGAACACTACTTGCTTATGAATACAACAGACTATATTATCAAAATTAATATATATATATATAATATATATATATATATATATATATATATATATATATGTTGGCAAGTATTACTATTCAATTTGCGTACAGTTATATGGTTTAATGTATTCCTATCTAATACAAATAATTTGCATACAGTTATATAATTTCAAGTATTCCTATCTAATACTGATAATTTATACACAATTATATGTTTTAAGTAATAATTTCCATTTAACAATAACTACAAATGAATTGCATACAGTTTTATGGTTTCAAGTAGTTAATATTGTTAAATAGAGATTATGTAACTGACTGTCTGTAACCAAAACTACGTCGCCACTGACGTCACGATTTCCTTAGTTATTTAAGTTATATTCTCAACGATTATGAAATAGTCATTATTTAATATTAATTAGCATCTTATTTATTAAAGATGTCTCTCTCAAAGTCTGGCAGAGTTAGTTTTGCCGAAAAACAAATGAATTGCATACAGTTATATGGTTTCAAGTAGTTAATCTTATTATAATAGAGATTATGTAACTGACTGTAACTAAAACTACGTCACCACTGACGTCACGATTTCCTTGGTTATTTAAGTTATATTCTCAACGATTATGAAATAGTTAGAAAAATCGTATAGGCGAGAAACTGTCAGTTACCAAGCATTGTTGACTTCATGTCAACGCTACTCTAGCTTAGATATACATGCTCTATAAACAATACTGAACACTACTTGCTTATGAATATAACAGACTATATTATCAAAATTAATATATATATATATTATATATATATATATATATGTGGCAACCTTCCGTCTATTTTAGATGATGGTGTAGTTTTTTTTTTTGTATTTTGTTGTTTTGTTTGTTTGTTTTATTTTTATTTTTTTTTTTTGTTTTGTTGTTTTTTGTTTTGTGTTTTTTGTTGTTTATTTTGTTGTTTTTTTGTTTTTGTTTTTTTCACTCACTTACAGCCACGTGAGTGGCTGAACAGACCGATCCTCGAATGACAGTCTCTGGTGCAATGGCTGCAAACAAAGGTGATGCTTTCTGTAGGTGTTGGGGTGCTGCTGTTTCTCCTTTTCTTTTAGCTCTTTTTCTGTGGCAGCTTTTTTCCACTCTTCTTCACTTCTTTTTGTTCCTTGTTTGACGAGGAGGCGCCAGGTTGCACGGTCTTTTGCACAAGCCTCCCACGTGTCTATGTTGATGCGGCATGTCTTCAGGTCTCTCTTGCAGACATCTTTTGAAGCTTAGGCGTGGTCTCCCTGCCGCCGGGTGCCCACCACTAGTTCTCCATACAATAGCTCTTTGGGGGATGCAGCTTTTGTTCATCCTCCTGACATGGCCAAGCCAGCGCCATATATATGGCTGGCATATATATATATATATATATATATATATATATATATATATATATATATATATAAAGGTAAATAACTAGGGTAGCTGGATCTTCTTTAGCAACTGAATGTTAAAGTTGGTCTGGTTCAGTTTGAGAGCTCCATATACAATAGTTCATGAATTATATACAGAACAATATATTTGATAAAAAGGCTTAACGGGCATATAAGCGGTTATATATCTATTCCCACGCATATTCATATTGGATTCTCTAGACCGCAACTTTATAGAAAAAAATCAATAGAGTTTTCAATAAAGTTGCGTTCTGAAGAAAGCAATATAATTATGGGTGGAAATAGATCTATAACGGCTAAAATGACCGACATTTAATCCTTTTTCTTTACCATATATATATATATATATATATAAGATTTTTGGATGTTTGTTTTTTAGAAGCATTGTTGTATATTATATTTTTGCTTGAAGGCAATTACAATGCATGTATCGCATAAAATTCGATACTTTTTTTTAAAATAGAAAATGAGCTTGACAAGTGTAATCCCGGTAAAGGATCGCTCGGTGTGTAGAACATCTTACAGACTTTATCGACTTTATCGATGAGACTTAATAAAGTCGAAACAGTCTGTATGATGTTCTACACACCGAGCGATCCTTTGCCGGGATTACACTTGTCAAGTTCATTTTCTATTAAAAAAAGTATCGAATTTTATGCGATACATGCATTGTAATTGCCTTCAAGCAAAAATATAATATATATATATATATATATATATATATATATATATATATATATATATATTATACTAAAGCTGAATTAATCAATATTTGCTTCCTAAAGGCTTTTTTACTGTTTAGTTTAATGACACAAAAATTATACTAAATTATTCCTGTGTCCTATCTCTTTCTTCCTCTCTATGTATTTCTTGACTACCTCCTCGTTATATAATGTTTGTTTCTATGGAGTTTAGATCAGTAAAAAGTGTGGGCTTATTTGGAGGCAACAATTGAGAGTAGTGCAATGAGGCGAGCACAGAAAGAGAAAGATTGATAGTTAGATACAGAGATGGATAGAGTGATATAGAGAGGGATAGAGAGATATAGAGAGGGATGGAGAGAGAGATTGAGAATGAATTGAGAGGGCTTATTTGGAGGCAACAAATGAGAGTGGTACAATGAGAGAGAGAGAGAGAGAGAGAGAGAGAGAGAGAGAGAGAGAGAGAGAGAGAGAGAGAGAAATAAATATTATCAATCTTTTTTTTACATATCGAAGTAATGGCAATAGCTCTTAAGTAAGCATTACAAACGTTGTAATAATTAAATTATCAGAACTAGCAAATATATGCACCCTCCGGGTACAAGTATTTAAGTTTTAATGTAATGAAATATCGTATTAAATTAGAAAGTCTAATAAGAATGCAGATAAAAAGATATGTAACAGAGTGGGGATATAATAGAAAAATAGAAATGAAACTTACTCTTCCATCACTCCCGTCTTTCATTGCTGAATTTTACTTATTCAATTATTTAGTTAAATCAGGAAATAAAGAATAAAATGACAGTTATTTTTTCTTGTTAATGGATTTCATTTAAGATTCATTGAAGAGATTTTTACTTATATTCATTAAAATAAAACCAAACAATTTGAAATCAATAATGCTAGGCACATATTTAATAAAATCACATTTTTAATATCAATATGCAAATTAGCCTTCCCATTCACACTGTAAACCGCTATTTTTTGTATATATAAATACAATTGCATGTTATTTGTATGTAGATATGGACAACACTAATAAAAAGGTGAAGCAATTTTATTTATAATTGAGGTTTAAATATAAATAGAATCATGGAGAATGTGATGTAAATAACGAAGGGAATTGTGACTTGAGTAGTAATATAGTTTCGGTTACAGACAGAAAAACACACAATCTCCATGATAATAAGATGTGGTATATCTGCAGATCCTGCTAGTATGGAAATAACTGCGCAATCTTTGTCACTGACGCGTTAGATATTCCATACTAAAAAAAAACTTGTACTGCCACGGACGTACAGTAGTAAAACACCTTCTTTTTGCGATCAGTCTAGTACTTAATGTGCGTCTCTTTGTTTCAGTAGCATAATCATTACCGCTTACCACCAAACGACCACTCTTCATAAAAGTGCTACTTTTGAAGAAAGCACAAATAGAGTGGATAATTTAATAGAGGCCTCGTATTGTTATTCTTCGAGAGCGTCTCTTGCGGACTTCGTTTTTTATGGTGACAAATTTATAGCCGAGCTAACTTAACACGGATGGACAGGCAATTGTAAAGAAGAAAATATTGTTATTGTAATTTTCGCTTGATAAAAACGCGGGTTTTTATTCCCGCGGAATATCTTACTGGTATTTCATCACCACGACAAAGGCATCGACAATGGTCGCAAATAAAAACCTGCACAGGTCTTTTGTTTGGAAATTGACCAGATCGATCTATTTCTGCAGGGGGAGTTGACTGTTGATTACCGTTACCACCTACCAGTCGCTACTCCCCCTACCAGTCGCTACCCGCTACCAGTCGCTAACCGTGCCATTATGAGTAAGACGTAATAGATCACAAGTGATTGCCCCAATATCAACTAATATTGAACCCGTATTTCTGACGCCGGACAATCTATAAATGCATATTGAATTAAAATAGATGTGTCATGTGTAAACTGAAGTCTACCAGCTCTCGCCAACTCAGCGTATGAGTAGCACAGGGATCTGTGCGCTAAAGTAAGGAGCTGATGGTAGGTGTGGCGCTCCACCTCAGACGCAAAAACAATCTCCTTGGTCTTGCACTAGTGAAAAGGGGATAGACTCCCTCGCTGATTGGCTGATACCGATTTTAGGCTACCTCGACGAATTTACTTACTTTATTTGCAAGCAACCGACAGGGTGCAATCATGAAGATGACCCTTCAGTCCATCGAGACTCCTGAAGGATCTAACTATATAGTAAACATATATAAGTGCCAGTAGCATTTGACAGTGTATCCTTCTCAGAGGCCAGTCCTGGAAAGACATACTCTTCCACATAAACTATGTGTTGGAACTTCTACTATATCATAATGATCTAATATTATGTCTGTAAATGACAGCACAAATGGTACAGCAAGATTTTTGTTACACCATTTTAGCACAACTGCATATATAATATGCAGTAATAGAATTTTTGCTTCAATGGGGAAGATTTTCTGAAATGTTCCCCATTGAAGCAAGAACTCTATCCAAAGTCCTGAAGAAGGTCTAACAGACCGAAACTTTACGACGTCGACATCACTACCTACAATAAACATACATTTTCTACAACATCCCGTGTTTGTCTACTTTTCTCCACATACCGTCGGATTAATTTCCTCTTATTTCTCCCATATATATATATATATATATATATATATATATATATATATATAATAAGATAAATATATAAAGGTTTTACATATCTATTTATTAGGTGACAAAGGAACATTCACGACCATATTGGTTTCATGCGGTGCAATCATCAGGTGAAGATGTTTCAAATGCAAGGAAAATTTCAGAAAATTCAATAGACATGGGATGTGTATGATTGGATAAAATGATGTGCGTATGCATGTGGTGGTAATTTGAATGTATGAGAGTGTTTATGGACAGCATAAAGGTTGCGTACGCAGGGTAACTGGTCACACACATAATACGTTGTTCTGTGAATGTGCGACATTCGAACAATGCTTACGTGCGAGCGTTTGTATTTGTGCGTGTATGTGTGTGTGGGTGTGTATGTTTTTTTTCCATGTCTGGATGTGGAGGTGATGTATATTGTCGGGTCGAGTTAATTGAGGAGGGGGTTGAATAATATTAACTTTAAGATTACTAATGTTGTATATTATGGGGGGGGGTGGGGGGTTATAGAACGACGGGCTGGCTAAATGTTGCAAATACGCATGAGGTCGTGGTGTCAACCAAACATGCTTGCACGATAGATGTGTAAAATCTTTATATATCTATCTTATTATATTATATAACAGCTCTATTTTATATTGAGCACTCTACCAATAATACAGCCTTTGGTACGCCATTCCAGCAAAAGCTGAAACAGTGACCATCTCACACTATAGTATATATATATATATATATATATATATATAGCTTATCAACATCATTTTGTATGGATGCATTTGAAGATCATTGTGAAGAAATCTTCGCAAACTTCTTTCGGAAAGTCTAAGAGCCTGGGCGCGTTTAAATGTGGAACTGAGTGGAGACTATTAAACTGAAGCTCTTACCGCTACCACATTTTCTGGAGTTCTGGCGGTGCGAGGTCGGCCAGTTGATTTTCGTTTCAATGCAGATCCAGTGGCTCTGAAGTTGGTAACCCATAACAAGATCGTGTTTCGAGCTGGTACGGGATCATGTCTACCAAGATTGAAGTGCAAACGGAATGCTCTTTGTGTTGCAGTTACAGATTCGTTTGTTTTGATAAACGTTTCCACAATGAAAGCACGATGCTCACCAGTCCAATTCATGGCAGCAACTGAAAAAGAAATGAAAAACAATGGCATTATAAAGAAACAAAACAAAATGGCATTATATGAAAAAAATAGCATTATATGTACTTTTTGAAAATAAAAACACTTTTTTGTTTCTTTACTTTATTTGCCTTTTATTTAACCTACAAATGTGTCAGGTCATTTTGCCTGACCCTGTATATATATATATATATATATATATATATATATATATATACCACCCTGTCGGCTGGGGGTTAGAATGCACCGACTGCACCTCTGCAGAAGGGTAAGACTCCCCCAATGGGGCCACCTGTGGGTGGCGACCTGTGATGCTTAAGGATAGAACCCAGGTGGTTGAGCAGTTCATGACTTGCAATACTCCACTTTGGTCCTATCTTGGGCTAGACGGGCGGTCGGAGAGGCACCCTCCGATCAATCGGCTGGTCATGTCAAGCCCTAGCACCTATACGATTTTCCCAACCCTATTGCCCTTATGGCAAGCCCTACCCCTTTTTATCATATGGGTGCTAGAAGGCGGTGGCTGCGGGTCTACTTGTCCTGGGAATGACGTTAAACTCTATCTGATGGTGAGGTTCCAGTTTTGGAGGTTTGGGGAATATGGAGCACCCCTTCATCACCATTGCCCCCTCGTCCACTCTGACCTGGAGTGGTAGTACCTGTTAGGGTCCCATCTATGGGTTAAATAGAAAAATGTATTTATTAAAAAAATGTATTATCCATTAAGAATGAATTTATTTCAAAACTTTATCGGCATTAAATGACCCACTGAGGTTGATATGCCACAAAACAAACCAAACCAAACCAATATATATATATATATATATATATATATATATATATATATATATATATATATATATATATTTGGCCTTGTAATGACCCTCATTCTATCTGCCACAAATAACACTGAAAATAAATGTTTTCATTTTGAAATGCCACTTCCTATTTGACGCAATCAAACACTCTTTCTCCTCACTCCTTCGTATTTATCATTTTTATTGCTTAAAATCTGTTTAAAGACTGAAACAAATTCAGCGATAATAATCTAACACTGTGGATGTACTTTGACGCAACACCAACATTTTGAATATACAAAATATAAACTTAGATTACTTTCTTTCACTCTAGATAGACATGCTATGAATTTAAATTGACACATTCGCATATCCTTTAGCCGTACAGCTTATAGCTAGTATAATGGATCATCTGAGTAGGGAATCGGAATCAGAAAATCGGGTTCGAATTCCAGCTAAAATTATCCACTTTTGCTAGTTGGTTCGTTGGTTTTATTTTACGGCATCTCAAACCTTGTTGGGTTATTTTTATGCCGAAGGCGTTTTATTTTATTTATTCTTGATGGTACTTAATTTTCAACACATATTTTAAAATTCATTTTTTTCTATTTAACCCATAGATAAGTCCCTACTAGGTACTACCCCACCGGATCAGAGTGGACCAGGGAGTAATGGTAATGAAGGTGTACTCCATACTCCCAGAGCTCATAATAACACAGGCTCTTCGGGGCCTGTGGGTCCGGTGGCTTCGGCCACTGGACTATCAATGGGAATTAACGGCATGATCCCAGGGGTCCTTCCCACCAGGCAACACTTGCTCCATTGATTTAAAAGGGCATGGCTGGGTTTATTTCCCAGTGCATGAGGCGCCCGCCTTGAGGGGGAATGCCGACGGGATCTATGCATTTTTTGTGGCTGCCATCGCATGAGCTTCGGTTCGTGGGTGGTCCCAAATTAATACGACCTTGTGTCATACCCACTAAATTGGGGGGGGGTAAATACCTATACAAGATGAGTTACAGCACATAGATAAGCAGAAATGCCTATACATATGTAAATGATCCCATTATTTATGATGGGTATTATTCTAGTGTTAAAAATAAGCCTAAACTATCTACAGACAATTAAACTAAGACAAAAAATAAATCCATTGTTCTTTCGTGATTTGCACTCAATTGCTCACTTTTCTTATAAAGAACAAAAAAAAAGAGAAAAAAAAGAAGAAAAGAATGAAGAATATAGAGTTTTCTTGTTATTTTTACTTTAGAAAATTTCAAAATAACAACGTTTCCACAAATAATATGAATATTTCTTTGTACAAGAGTCATTATACTTAAATGTCAAACAAGATCCGTTAGGTCAAATTAAAGAGCCGACCATAGCGCGATGGGTTTTTTTTTTCAGCTGGGCTTATAAACTAATCTTGTTATAATGGAGATTCGGTTTCCGTCTGCAACCAAAACCACATCACTGTTTACGTCACAACAATTGCTTAAGATTATCAATGAATAATTCATTTATAGTCAAAATCATTAATACATAGAATAAATCTTATTTATTAAGGCAGTCTCTATGAAAATATGTGTAGGATTTGCCTCGAAACAGCCCATGTTCTTAGTGCGCTTAAAATCCTGCAATATCTCTCATATATCACTAAGAAATAAAGGTTTGCATAAAATATATGGTGTGGTTAATTTGCATACTGGTTTTAACAAAACCAGGTTTTATAAATAATTACTAGGTGTTATTGATCTGTAATATTATTGTTTTATTCTCCAACGTATCAATGATTTTATATAGAAACCAGTTAGGATATAATTAAAATAAATGTAATGTTTTTATAAGCGTTTTTTATTTGATTTCGTTAGTCTTTCTATTTTTATATATTCCATTACATTAAAACGTAAATACTTACACTCGGAGGGCGCATATTCTTGCTAGTTTAAACAATTTAGTGAATTTGATTCTCACTAGGTGCCCAACCACAAATCTTAGAAAATAAACGTTAGTGCAACCAGTTGTTTGCACACTAGTTTGTTTTGTTGTCTTTTTTTTTATATATATAAACGTTAATAAAGAGTTGTTTCCGTATAAATTCTTTCTATTTTATTAAAAAAGAACGTCCTCCGCAAATGGGTTATGTTAAAAAATTTTTTTACATTAGCGACACGTGTTTCAGATCATCTGTTACGATTTTAGTGGCCATCCTTTGGGATTCAAGCAAGAGCGCTTGTCCAGCTGAGATCCTTTGTGTTAAGCAGAGCGCGATCCTTGGTAAAGAATCCTTTGGTTGTTCCTTGGTGCTCCTCAGTCTTGCAAATCCTTCGTCAATGCTTGCAAATGGACGTCTGTCAGTATCAGCAATTAAGTAGTTAACCATCCACGTATTCGGGCTGTTTATTGGCTGAGGTATAAACCACGTGACCTCGCTTAGTCTATAAATTTAAGTGTTGTATTGTAGCACACCTTATATACAAAAATAATCCAGCATCTTCTTATATCTTCTTCGGGTGATAATTAACCGAATGTGGTTAATGTGAATGTAGTTAATTAACGCCTGAAGAAAATATCAGAAGATCTGAAACACGTGTCGCTAATGCACAATTATAATAATCTTTTTTTAAAACATAATCCATTTTGCGGACCTTCTTTTCTTATAGAATATTAAATTTTCTCCCGGTGGACTCATAGCAACACTTTTTATATATTCTTTCTATCATAAAGTTCATGATATTTTTTTATAAGGTCTCTCATTTTTATTTGGGATTCTTATCGTAAAGAAAAAACAAATGAAGAAAAAAAAAGCGAAGTTAAAGACAGCTACTTTAGTCAACGAATAAAAATCGTCTTATAACAAAAGCGGTTTTATAAAAAGCCAACAATATCGAATAGTAATTACGCCTTGTTGAATCAAAAAGTCAATTGTTAACAGCAACAGTAACAACAACAACAACAACAGTAGCAGCAGCAGCAGCAGGAGTACTTTAAATGAATTCATAAATATTCCAGACCGTCATTTTATGCTTCTTCTTCTTCTTCTTCTTCTTCTTCTTCTTCTTCTTCTTCTTCTTCTTCTTCTTGTCCACTTCTTCTTCTTCTTCTTCTTCTTCTTGTCCACTTCTTTCTTCTTCTTCTTCTTCTTCTTCTTCTTCTTCTTTCTCTTCTTCTTCTTTCTTTCTTCTTCTTCTTCTTCTTCTTCTTGTCCACTCTTTTCTTCTCTCTCTTCTTCTTCTTCTTCTTCTTCTTCTTCTTCTTCTTCTTCTTCTTCTTCTTCTTCTCTTCTCTTTCTTCTTCTTCTTCTTCTTCTTCTTCTTCTTCTTTTCTTGTCCACTTCTTCTTCTTCTTCTTCTTCTTCTTCTTCTTCTTCTCTTCTTCTTCTTTCTTCTTCTTCTTCTTCTTCTTCTTGTCCACTCTTTCTTCTCTCTTCTTCTTCTTCTTCCCACTCATTCTTTTCTCTTCTTCTTCTTCTTCTTCTTCTTCTTCTTCTCCACTCTTTCACCAGTCCAATTCATGGCAGACTTGAAAAAAAATGAAGAAAAAAACAATGGCATTATTAAAGAAACAGAAACAAATGCTTATTTTATGCAAAAAAATAAGGTATTATATGTACTTTTTGAAGATTAAAAAACACTTTCTTTGATTTCTTTACCTTTATTTGCGCTTTTATTTAACCTACAAATGGTCAGGTTCCTTTTTGCCTGACCCTGTATATATATATATATATATAATATAGGATATATTATATACCACCCTGTCGCTGGGGTTAGAATGCACCGACTGCACCTCTCGCACAGAGGTAAGGACTCCCCAATGGGGCCACCTGTGCGTGGCGACCTGTGATGCTTAAGGATAGAACCGCAGGTGTTGAAGCAGTTCATGACTTGCAATACTCCAACTTTGGCCTATCTTGGTAACGGGGTGTGGGTGGTGTGTGTGTGGCTGGGTCGGCCGGGACTGAGTTGCACACGGACGGTATCAGTCGCACTATACACCTCATATGGTGTGTGTGGGGGTGTGGTGGGGCTGGTCGCGAAAGATAGCAGGCACGCCTCCGAGTCAATCGGCGGAGCAGGTGGCCGGACGATTGCCTGATCGTTGTGGTGTGGTGCAACGTACGACTAATATCAGCGGTGCTGGTCCTTATCGTGACGGTCAATGCGTTCCTAGGCACCGTGATGCTGTTTATAACGATCTTTCCTCAACCTATTGCCCTCCATTCGCTATGTCATATTCCCTTATATCCCCGATTATCAGATCCGACGGTCGCCTCACCAACGCGCGCTGGGTGGCTGCGGGGTTCTACTTGTCCTGGGAAGACGTTAAACCTCTATCTGATGGTGAGGTTCCAGTTTTGGAGGGTGGTGGGGGTGGGGAAATCTGCGCACCTATCACCACCATTGCCCCTCGTCCACTCTGACCTGGAGTGGTAGTACCTGTAGGTCCCATCTTATGGATTATAATAGAAAAAATATGTATATTTAAAAAAAATGTATTATCCATTAAGAATGAATTTATTTCAAAACTTTATCTGCATTAAATGACCCACTGAGGTTGATTACGCCACAAACAAACCACAAACCCAATAAATATAATTATATATATATATAACTTACTATATATATATTATATAATATATATAATATATATATTGTTGGCCGTGTAATGACCCTCATTCTATCTGCCAGCAAATAACACTGAAAATAAATGTTTCATTTTGATTTTTGAATGCCACTTCCTATTTGACGCAATCAAACACTCTTTTCTCCTCACTCCTTCTGATATCATCATTGCTTTTGAAAATCTGTTTTTAAAGACTGAAACAAATTCAGCGATAATAATCTAACACTGTGGATTTACTTTGACGCAACACCACATTTTGAACTATACAAAATATTAAACTAGATTACTTTCTTTCACTAGATAGACATGCTATAATTTAAATTGACACATTCGCATTATCCTTAGCCGTACAGCTTATAGCTAGATAATGGATCATCTGGTAGGAATCGGAATCAGAAAATCGCGGTTCGAATTCCAGCTAAATTATCCACTTTTGCTAGTTGGTTCGTTGGTTTTATTTTACGGCATCTCAAACCTTGTGGGTTTTTTTTTATGCCGATGCGTTTTATTTTATTTATTCTTGATGGTACTTAATTTTTACACACATATTTAAAATTCATTTTTTTCTATTTAACCCATAGATAGTCATGGCTCTACTAGGTACTACCCCACCGGATCAGAGTGGACCAGGGAGTAATGGTATATGAAGGTGTACTCCATTACTCCCAGAGCTCTAATAACACAGGCTCTTCGGGCCTGTGGGTCGGGTTCGGTTGTGGCACTGGACTATCAATGGGAATTTAACGGCATGAATCCCAGGAGTCCTTCCCACCAGGCAACACTTGCCTCCATGATGTTAAATAGGGCATGGCTGGGTTTACTTTCCCAGTGTATGAGGCGCCCGCCTTGAGGGGAATGCTGCCGACGGGATCTATGACATTTTTTGTGGCTGCGCATCCGCATGAGCTTCGGTTCGTGGTGTCGTCCCCCAATTATATACGACCTTGTGTCATACCCACTAAATTTGGTGTGGGCGGGGGGTAAATACCGGTCATACAAGTGGAGTTTTCGTTGTTTGGTGTCGCTTTTAGTCTGCAACAGTAGTAAAACACCCTCTTTTTGCGATCAGTCTAGTACTTAATGTGCGTCTCTTTGTTTCAGTAGCATAAATCATTTTACGCTTACCACCAAGCGACCACTCTTCATAAAAGTGCTACTTTTGGAAGAAAGCACAAATAGAGTGGATAATTTAATAGAGGTCTCGTATTGTTATTCTTCGAGAGCGTCTCTTGAGGACTTCGTTTATTATTGGTGACAAATTTATAGCCGAGCTAACTTAACACGGATGGACAGGCAATTGTAAAGGAGAAAATATTGTTATTGTAATTTTCGCTTGATAAAAAACGCGGGTTTTTATTCCGCGGAATATCTTACTGTATATTTCATCACCACGACAAAGGCATCGACAATGGTCGCAATAAAACCTGCACAGGTCTTTTGTCTGGAAATTGACCAGATCGATCTATTTCTGCAGGGGGGAGTTGACTGTTGATTACCGTTACCACCTACCAGTCGCTACTCCCCCTTACCAGTCGCTACCCGCTACCAGTCGCTAACCGTGCCATTATGAGTAAGACAATAGATCACAAGTGATTGCCCCAATATCAACTAATATTGAACCCGTATTTCTGACGCCGGACAATCTATAAATGCATATTGAATTAAATAGATGTGTCATGTGTAAACTGAAGTCTACCGGCTCTCGCCAACTCAGCGTATGAGTAGCACAGGGATCTGTGCGCTAAAGTAAGAAGCTGATGGTAGATGTGGCGTTCCACCTCAGACGCAAAAACATATCTCCTTTGTCTTGCGCTACTGAAAAGGGGATAGACTCCCTCGCTGATTGGCTGATACCGACTTTAGGCTACCTCGACGAATTTACTTACTTTATTTGCAAGCAACCGACAGGGTGCAATCATGAAGATGACCCTTCAGTCCATCGAGACTCCTGAAGGATCTAACTATATAGTAAACATATATAAGTGCCAGTAGCATTTGACAGTGTATCCTTCTCAGATGACTCACCAGGCCAGTCCTGGAAAGACATACTCTTCCACATAAACTATGTGTTGGAACTTCTACTAAATCATAATGATCGAACATTGTTATGTCTGTAAATGACAGCACAAATGGTACAGCAAGATTTTTGTTACATCATTTTAGCACAACTGCATATATAATATGCATTAATAGAGTTCTTGCTTCAATGGGAAAGATTTTTATGAAATGTTCCCCATTGAAGCAAGAACTCTATTCAAAGTCCTGAAGAAGGTCTAACAGACCGAAACCTTACAACGTCGACATCACTACCTACAATAAACTTTCATTTTCTACAACATCCCGTGTTTGTCTACCTTTCTCCATATACCGTCGGATTAATTTCCTCTTATTTCTCCCATATAATATATATATATTATATATATATATATATATAAGATAAATATATAAAGGTTTTACTTATCTATTTATTAAGTGACAAAGGAACATTCACGACCATATTGGTTTCATGCGATGCAATCATCGGGTGAAGATGTTTCAAATGCAAGGAAAATCGAAAAATATTTCAAAATATTTCAGAAAATTCAATAGACATGGGATGTGTATGATTGGATAAAATGATGTGCGTATGCATGTGGTGGTAATTTGAATGTATGAGAGTGTTTATGGACAGCATAAAGGTTGCGTACGCAGGGTAACTGGTCACACACATAATACGTTGTTCTGTGAATGTGCGACATTTGAACAATGCTTACGTGCGAGCGTTTGTGTTTGTGCGTGTATGTGTGTGTGGGGTTGTATGTTTTTTTTCCATGTCTGGATGTGGAGGTGATGTATATTGTCCGGTCGAGTTAATTGAGGAGGGGTTGAAAATATTAACTTTAAGATTACTAATGTTGTATATTATGGGCGGGGTGGGGGGTTATAGAACGACGGGGCTGGCTAAATGTTGCAAATACGCACGAGGTCGTGGTGTCAACCAAACATGCTTGCACGATAGATGTGTAAAACCTTTATATATTTATCTTATTATATTATATAACAGCTCTATTTTATATTGAGCACTCTACCAATAATACAGCCTTTGGTACGCCATTCCAGCAAAAGCTGAAACAGTGACCATCTCACACTATAGTATATATATATATATATATAGCTTATCAACATCATTTTGTATGGATGCATTTGAAGATCATTGAGAAGAAATCTTCGCAAACTTCTTTCGGAAAGTCTAAGAGCCAGGGCGCGTTTAAATGTGGAACGGAGTGGAGACTGTTGAACTGAAGCTCTTACCGCTGCCACATTTTCTGGAGTTCTGGCGGTGCGAGGTCGGCCGGTTGATTTTCGTTTCAATGCAGACCCAGTAGCTCTGAAGTTGGTAACCCATAACAAGATCGTGTTTCGAGCTGGTACGGGATCATGTCTACCAAGATTGAAGTGCAAACGGAATGCTCTTTGTGTTGCAGTTACAGATTCGTTTGTTTTGATAAACGTTTCCACAATGAAAGCACGATGCTCACCCGTCCAATTCATGGCAGCAACTGAAAAAGAAATGAAAAACAATGGCATTATAAAGAAACAAAACAAAATGGCATCATATGAAAAAAATAGTATTATATGTACTTTTCGAAAATAAAAACACTTTTTTGTTTCTTTACTTTATTTGCCTTTTATTTAACCTACAAATGTGTCAGGTCATTTTGCCTGACCCTGTATATATATATATATACCACCCTGTCGGCTGGGGGGTTAGAATGCACCTCTGCAGAAGGGTAAGACTCCCCTAATGGGGCCACCTGTTGGCCGTGGGTGGCGACCTGTGATGCTTAAGGATAGAACCCAGGTGGTTGAGCAGTTCATGACTTGCAATACTCCACTTTGGTCCTATCTTGGGCTAGACGGGCGGTCGGAGAGGCCCCCTCCGATCAATCGGCTGGTCATGTCAAGCCCTAGCACCTATACGATCTATTCCCAACCCTATTGCCCTTATGGCAAGCCCTACCCCTTTTTATCATATGGGTGCTAGAAGGCGGTGGCTGCGGGTCTACATGTCCTGGGAATGACGTTAAACTCTATCTGATGGTGAGGTTCCAGTTTTGGAGGTTTGGGGAATGTGGAGCACCCCTTCATCACCATTGCCCCCTGGCCCACTCTGACCTGGAGTGGTAGTACCTGTTAGGGTCCCATCTATGGGTTAAATAGAAAAATGTATTTATTAAAAAAATGTATTATCCATTAAGAATGAATTTATTTCAAAACTTTATCGGCATTAAATGACCCACTGAGGTTGATATGCCACAAAACAAACCAAACCAATATATATATATATATATATATATATATATATATATATATACATATATATATATATATATTTGGCCTTGTAATGACCTTCATTCTATCTGCCACAAATAACACTGAAAATAAATGTTTTCATTTTGAAATGCCACTTCCTATTTGACGCAGTCAAACACTCTTTCTCCTCACTCCTTCGTATTTATCATTTTTATTGCTTAAAATCTTTTTAAAGACTGAAACAAATTCAGCGATAATAATCTAACACTGTGGATGTACTTTGACGCAACACCAACATTTTGAATATACAAAATATAAACTTAGATTACTTTCTTTCACTCTAGATAGACATGCTATAAATTTAAATTGACACATTCGCATATCCTTTAGCCGTACAGCTTATAGCTAGTATAATGGATCATCTGCGTAGGGAATCGGAATCAGAAAATCGGGTTCGAATTCCAGCTAAAATTATCCACTTTTGCTAGTTGGTTCGTTGGTTTTATTTTACGGCATCTCAAACCTTGTTGGGTTATTTTTATGCCAAATGCGTTTTATTTTATTTATTCTTGATGGTACTCAATTTTTAACACATATTTTAAAATTCATTTTTTTCTATTTAACCCATAGATGAGTCCCTACTAGGTACTACCCCACCGGATCAGAGTGGACCAGGGAGTAATGGTGATGAAGGTGTACTCCATACTCCCAGAGCTCATAATAACACGGGCTCTTCGGGGCCTGTGGGTCCGGTGGCTTCGGCCACTGGACTATCAATGTGAATTAACGGCATGATCCCAGGGGTCCTTCCCACCAGGCAACACTTGCTCCATTGATTTAAAAGGGCATGGCTGGGTTTATTTCCCAGTGTATGAGGCGCCCGCCTTGAGGGGGAATGCCGACGGGATCTATGCATTTTTTGTGGCTGCCATCGCATGAGCTTCGGTTCGTGGGTGGTCCCAAATTAATACGACCTTGTGTCATACCCACTAAATTGGGGGGGGGGTAAATACCTATACAAGATGAGTTACATCACATAGATAAGCAGAAATGCCTATACATATGTAAATGATCCATTATTTATGATGGGTATTATTCTAGTGTTAAAAATAAGCCTAAGCTATCTACAGACAATTAAACTAAGACAAAAAATAAATCCATTGTTCTTTCGTGATTTGCACTCAATTGCTCACTTTTCTTATAAAGGAACAAAAAAAAAAAAAGAAAAGAAAAAAAAGAAGAAAAGAATGAAGAATATAGAGTTTTCTTGTTATTTTTACTTTAGAAAATTTCAAAATAACAACGTTTCCACAAATAATATGAATATTTCTTTGTACAAGAGTCATTATACTTAAATGTCAAACAAGATCCGTTAGGTCAAATTAAAGAGCCGACCGTAGCGCGGTGGTTTTTTTTTTTTTTTTCAGCTGGGCTTATAAACTAATCTTATTATAATAGAGATTCGGTTTCTGTCTTCAACCAAAACCACATCACTGCTTACGTCACAACAATTGCTTAAGATTATCAATGAATAATTCATTTATAGTCAAAATCATTAATACATAGAATAAATCTTATTTATTAAGGCAGTCTCTATGAAAATATGATTAAGATTTGCCTCGAAACAGCCCATGTTCTTAGTGCGCTTAAAATCCTGCAATGTCTCTCATATATCACTAAGAAATAAAGGTTTGCATAAAATATATGGTGTGGTTAATTTGCATACTGGTTTTAACAAAACCGGGTTTTATAAATAATTACTTGGTGTTATTGATCTCTAATATTATTGTTTTATTCTCCAACGTATCAATGATTTTATATAGAAACCAATAAGGATATAATTAAAATAAATGTAATCTTTTTATAAGCGTTTTTATTTGATTTCGTTAGTCTTTTTTTTTTGTTGATATATTTCATTACATTAAAACATAAATACTTACGCTAGGAGAGCGCATATTCTTGCTAGTTTAAACAATTTAATGAATTTGATTCTCACTAGGTGCCCAACCACTTATCTTAGAAAATAAACGTTAGTGCAACCAGTTGTTTGCACACTAGTTTGTTTTGTTGTCTTTTTTTTTTTAATATATAAACGTTAATAAAGAGTTGTTTCCTTATAAATTCTTTCTATTTTATTAAAAAAGAAGGTCCGCAAATGGGTTATGTTAAAAAAAATTATTATTTTACATTAGCGACACGTGTTTCAGATCATCTGTTACGATTTTAGTGGCCATCATTTGGGATTCAAGCAAAAGCGCTTGTCCAGCTGAGCTCCTTTGTGTTAAGCAGAGCGCGATCCTTGCTAAAGAATCCTTTGTTTGTTCCTTGGTGCTCCTCAGTCTTGCAAGTCCTTCGTCAATGCTTGCAAATAGACGTCTGTCAGTATCAGCAATTAAGTAGTTAACCATCCACGTATTCGGGCTGTTGATTGGCTGAGGTATAAACCACGTGACCTCAATTAGTCTATAAATTTAAGTGGTGTATTGTAGCACACCTTATATACAAAAATAATCCAGCATCTCCTTATATCTTCTTCAGGCATGTGGTTAATGTGAATGTAGTTAATTAACGCCCGAAGAAGATATCAGAAGATCTGAAACACGTGTCGCTAATGTAAAATTATAATAATATTTTTTTAAACATAATTCATTTTGCGGACCTTCTTTTCTTATAGAATATTAAATTTTCTCCCGGTGGACCCATAGCAATACTTTTTATATATTCTTTCTATCATAAAGTTCATGATATTTTTTTTATAAGGTCTCTCATTTTTATTTGGGATTCTTATCGTAAAGAAAAAACAAAATAAGAAAAATAAAAGCAAAGTTAAAGACAGCTACTTTAGTCAACGAATAAAAATCGTCTTATAACAAAAGCGGTTTTATAAAAGCCAACAATATCGAATAGTAATTACGCCTTGTTGAATCAAAAAGTCAATTGTTAACAGCAACAGCAGCAACAACAACAACAACATTAGCAGCAGCAGCAGCAGTACTTTAAATGAATTCATAAATATTCCAGACCGTCATTTTATGCTTCTTCTTCTTCTTCTTCTTCTTCTTCTTCTTCTTCTTCTTCTCTTTTTGTCCATTCTTCTCTTCTTCTTCTTCTTCTTCTTGTCCACTCATTCTTCTTCTTCTTCTTCTTCTTCTTCTTCCATCTTGTCCACTCATTCTTCTTCTTCTTCTTCTTCTTCTGTCCACTCATTCTTCTTTCTTCTTCTTCTTCTTCTTCTTCTTCTTCTTCTTCTTCTTCTTCTTCTTCTTCTTCTTCTTCTTCTTGTCCACTCATTCTTCTTCTCTTCTTTCTCTTCTTCTTGTCCACTCATTCTTCTTCTTCTTCTTCTTCTTCTTCTTCTTCTTCTTCTTCTTCTTCTTCTTCTTCATCTTGTCCACTCATTCTTCTACTTCTTCTTCTTCTTCTTCTTCTTCTCTTCTCCACTCTTCTTCTTCTTCTTTCTTCTTCTCTTCTTCTTGTCCACTCATTCTTCTTCTTCTCTTCTTCTTCTCTGTCCACTCATTCTTTCTTTCTTCTTCTTTCTTCATTCTTCTTCTTCTTCTTTCTTCTTTTCTTCTTCTTCTTCTTCTTCTTCTTCTTCTTCTTCTTCTTCTTCTTCTTCTTCTTTCTTTTTTCTTTGTTTCCTTTATTCAAATCTTGGCTTCCTCCCTTCAAAATTCTCTCTCTCCCTCCACCCCCTCTCGCTCTCTCTCTCTCTCTCTCTCTCTCTCTCTCTCTCTAGTTTATCTTTCTCTCTGTCTCTCATTCTCTCTATTTACCATGTCTTTTTTTTCGGTTCTCTTTCTTTCCCCTTTCCTTTGTTTCTTCCATCTAAAACTCTCTTCTCTCTCTCTCTCTCTCTCCGTCTCTCTCTCTCTCTCTCTCTCTCTCTCTCTCTCTCTCTCTCTGTCTTCTTCTTCTTCTTCTTCTTCATTATTTTTTGTCGGTTCTCTTACTTTTATTTTTTCTTTGTTTCCTTTATTCAAATCTTGGCTTCCTCCCTTCAAAATTCTCTCTCTCCCTCCACCCCCCCCTCTCTCTCTCCTCTCTCTCCCTCTCTCTCTCTAGTTTATATTTCTCTCTGTCTGTCATTCTGTCAATTTACCATTGTCTTTTTTTCGGTTCTCTTTCTTTCCCCCTTTTCTTTGTTCCTTCCATTTAAAATTCCTCCCCCCCTCTCTCTCTCTCTAGTTTATCTTTCTCTCTGTCTGTCATTATGTCTATTTACCATTGTCTTTTTTCGGTTCTCTTTCTTTTCCCCCTTTTCTTTATTTCTTCCATTTAAAATTCTCTCTCTCTCTCTCTCTCTCTCTCTCTCTCTCTCTCTCTCTCTCTTCTTCTTCTTCTTTCTTCTTCTTCATTTAAGCCCAACATCTAAGTCGACCTGAAATAAAGTGTGGTCTAAACGTCAATAAACCTGGCTGTAGTATATTACGTACCACTCCTGTATCGAGACGGGGATCCGTACCCGTTTTGACTAAGATATATGTTCATTATGCATGCAATACACAATCAATAATGGTAATCTTGAGAACAGGTTGCTACAGTTTTTTTTATTATTTAGGATTGTTCGAATCGCTATGAATATGTTAACAATCTAAGTGAAACATCCAAAGCGTCAAGTAATAAAACAATAACATGCAAACATAAAGGCAAACCAGGGAGCACTATGTGTCTTCCTTTGTGGATATTTGTACTTTCACTTCTCGCTAATGCCCGTGGGAAAGCCGAGATTCCTTTCCCCTTTCTTTGTCTTCGTCGTAAAAAAGTAGATACTAACGTGCTGGAAACTGAGCGTGTAGTAGAAGAGTGCTTGCTGGCATGCTGTAACGAATAAAGAAGCCATAACGGGTGAAATGTGCCTTCTAAATAGGAGAGTGCTTGCTGGCATGCTGTGACAAATGAAAGAAGCCATAACGGGTGAAATGTGCCTTCTAAATAGGAGAGTGCTTGCTGGCATGCTGTGACGAATAAAGAAGCCAGAACGGGTGAAATGTGCCTTCTAAATAGGAGAGTGCTTGCTGGCATGCTGTGACAAATGAAGAAGCCAGAACGGGTGAAATGTGTCTTCTAAATAGGAGAGTGCTTGCTGGCATGCTGTGACAAATGAAGAAGCCAGAACAGGTGAAATGTGCCTTCTAAATAGGAGAGTACAAATACAGTATGGGTAAGTATAGAATAATGTAAAGTCGTCGGGGCGGCCTAAAGTCGGTATCAGCCAGTCAGCGAGGGAGTCTATCCCCCTTTTCAATAGCGCTAGACCAAGGAGAATGTTTTGGCGTCTGAGGTGGAGCGCCACACCTACCATCAGCTCCTTACTTTACCGCATATATCCCTGTGCTATTCATACGCTGAGTTGGAGAGGACCGGTATCGAACTAGGAACCTTGTGTTTTCTAGCCGAACGCTCTACCGACTGAGGTATGTAGATGGGAATAAAAAGACAGCCTCTTATACCAGAACGGGCGAGCGGTCGTTCAATGAACAGGCGTCAGTGCATGAAGAAGGAAGCAAGGAAAAAATAAATAAAGAAAGAACAAGGTAGGAGAAAAGAAACCAAGGGGCGAAGGAGGGAAATACAGAGTATAGATCAAGTTTTTTTTTCTTGTTAAAGAGTGACACCCAAGAGAAAGGCCTGGGAATCTCTCCTCATTTCTGTGTCTTCTTTAGCGGGCATATGTACTCACTTTTTAGCTAATGCCCTTGGGAAAGCCGTGATTCCTTCCATTTTCCCTCCTAATATGAATAAACAATATTGTAATCGGCTCTCTGGCATTGATAGGGAAACCATGACTTCAAATCTTGAGAACTGTTGTTCCGACAACCTGTTGGACATTTGTTCAATATGTAAAAAGTATTATAATTTTGATTTAACTTAGGCACTGCCAAAGATGCCGTAAAATCCGTATTTTACAAAATAAACCTACCCTCGCCCCGACTGAAAGAAATTACCAAAAATCAGGGAATTATCCGATTTTAATGGAATTTTCAATATTGATTTATCAATGAATGAATTTTATAATGGATTAGTTATTTTATTTAAAAACTTTCCGATAATTAGGTATATCTGCTATGGTAAATTGATAGATAAAATTCATGTCAGATTGCCAATTTATTTTCAGTCGGGAGGGGGTTAAATTTATTTTGTAAAATACGAATTTTACCTCATCTTTGGTTGTGTTTAAGGCTATGATTACGATATATTTAAGCAAAATTGACCAAAAATAGTTTAAAATGTATTAAAAATAAATTACATGTGTAATATTTTTTAATTTTTTTTTTACTGATGCTCATTATGTTACTACTTTTCGACAACAATTTGACCTTAGATAATCAATTTAATTAATTCTAATTCGTTTTTAAATTGAAAATGAGTCAACAAATTGGCTGTGCCTAATTCAACTCAAACCCTGGACCGGTTGCCTTACCTAGATTAAAAAGCCCACTCAGCCTTACTATTTACCCATAACATGGGTGAAGGAGAAAAGTGTTCATGCCTTTACCAAGCACATTAGCACGTAGGGAAACGTAATCAACCTCGTCCAGGATTTGAACTTGGTTTGTCAATTCCATTTCTTCAGACGAATTACCGTTACGCCACGTGTACCTCCACACACATCAATATATGCATACATACGCGCGAGCACACACACGCACACACAAGTGTAATACGGATCTAGTAATATACTAGCAGGACCTGTGGATATACCTCAGTATGATAATTTAACCATTATAACGTTTACTTAAGAGCTATTACTAAATAGTTCAATATGTAAAATATATGATAATCTCAATTTAACTCACACACTTTTTTCTTTCTTTCTTTCTTTCTTTTCATTTTTCATTATGTTTGATTGAAACTGATTAGCTTTATCATTTCCGCACGCTCACCCTCTCTTTCTATCGTCCATTTACTCTCAGTCTCTTTCTTTCTTTCCACTACTCTCTTTCTTTCTTATTATATTTTTGCGTAGCATGTCCTTTTTCTTTCCTTTCTTTCTTTATAATAAAAACGGAATGGTCCATTATTTAGCTGAGGTGACGACACTCATAAGAAATAAAAATTTGACGGACAAGCAACACTAGATACTTAGGATTTACATTTTGGCATTTCATTTTAGACGACCTCATTTTTAACCAAAGGATGTTGCAAGAAAAAAAAACGGTCGTACAATTATGGAACACGTGTATTAATATGTAGCTAATGTCATGGAGAAGTGACTGAAAAATTCTAATGAGCACAATTATTACCGTTATGTGAAAGATTAAAAAATAACCATCTATGCGGATGCAGACCCCACAAAATTATATATTTTTTGCAAACTGGACTGGAAATTGATTTATTCTCTACGTTTGAGTAGTTTAAGTAGTCGTACTATGATGTACCATGTTTGTTGGATTATGCTTACATATCTTATTATAAGGGAGATTCGGTGTCTGTCTGTAACCAAAAATATGTCGCTGCTTACGTCATAATACCCCCAGGAATGTCACAAGTTTATCAAGTATTTAATTTACAGCCAAATTCATTCATATATAGAATAAATCTTGTTTATTAACGAGGTCTCTATGAAAATCTGTGTTATATTTGCCTCCAAACAGCCCATATTATTTGTGCATTTAAAATCCTCCAATATGTCTTATATATCAAGAAATAAAGATTAATATATCAAGAAATAAAGGTGTGGTTCATTTGCATACAGGTTTTAACAAAACCGGGTTTAATAAATAATTACTGGGTTTGATAAATAATTACTGGTTTTAACAAAACCGGGTTTGATAAATAATTACTTTCTTTAATGTTATTGTTTTATTTTCCAAATTATTAAAATCTATCCTAGGAATTATTTTATATAGAAACCAATCTAGAAATAATTAAAACACGTGTAATAATTTTATATGTCTTCTTATTTAATTTCGTTTGTTTTTTAATCTATCTAATTAGATTAAAACTTAAATGCCTACGCTCGGAGTGCGCATATTCTTGCTAGTGAGCGTATCGATTATCGTTTTATAAAATGGAATCGGTGATCCAAAATCAAATTAGGGACATAGATGCATGTGTTTCTCTTCACGCTAATGCCCTCGGGAAAGCCATAAATCTATGTCTGCTCCTCCGTTAGCCATGAATAAACAGTAGAGCAGTTCGGATTTTAGCAAAGCAACCAGTCTAAGAGAAAGAAAACTCTGAGTTCACACCAACGTTACTCCGCTTAAAACATTACCTTGTCGTATCCTTCCTATTTTGACACAAGGGAGAGAAGTCTGTGGAACCCGTGAGAATCGAACCCAAAACAGTCTGCTAGTCTATCCAGCTAACCATTCTAATACAAAAAGCTCACTGTATGAATCAATAAATATGATATATTGTTTATTTTATAACACTAACCTGTGTTTTTAAAAAAAAATCCAAAGTTCAAAGATTAACCAAGTGATATATGATCGCCATTTTATGCTGAATTCAAAAATACCATTCATTGTGTTTGGTCAGGTCTGGTTTTTAAGATGTGCTTGAATACTTCACAACTAGTTGTACATCTTATTATAATGGAGATTGTGTGTTTTTCTGTCTGTAACCGAAACTATATTACTACTCAAGTCAAAATTCCGTTAGTTATTAATGTCCCTTTCTCAATGATTTTATTTTAATTTAAACCTCAATTATTAATAAAATTGTTTTACATTATTAATACTGTTAACCATACTAACAACATGCAATTATATTTATATATACAACAAAATAGTTGTTTACAATGTGAACGGGAAGGCTAATTTGCATATTGATATTAAAAATTTGATTTTAATAAATATGTGCTTAGTATTATAGATTTCTAACTGTTTGGTTTTATTCTAATGAATATAAGCAAAAATCTCTTCCATGAATCTTAAATGAAATCCATTAACAAGAAAAAATAACTGTCATTTTATTCCTCACTTCCTATTTTAACTAAATACTTAAATTAGAAAAAAAACAATGAAAGGCGAGAGTGATGGAAGAGTAAGTTTCAATTGTTTTATTTTTCGATTATACCCCCCTCTGTTTCAAATCTTTTTATCTGCATTCTTATTTAGTTTAATTAGCCTTTCTAATTTGATACAATATTTTATTACATTAAAACTTAAATACTTGCACCCGGAGGGTGCATATATTTGCTAGTGATAATAACATTTATTCAAAAGTCTGTGGACTCTACTTGTCAAAAATATATAAAGTTATAGTACTGTTCTATACATTTCAGGAAAGAGCTTGTATCTTAAAAATTTGATCTGATTAGAAAGAAATGAGTATGACTTTTGGATTCAACGTAAAAAAAAGAAAAACCTTAAAATCAGCTATTATATATATTATTTGAAAACATCGCATGTTAGTGTTATAAATTAAAGGTGACATTTTATAGTAAGCAACTGATTTATTAGAAGATTACGTCTTTTATTGCTACCTTTAATATACATAAAATATAATTTGTTACCTATAAGATTTTCCAACGAAAAATCGTTACATTCTTTCAATCACGTGGACGTTTCTTAATCTTAAAAGAATTTGTAGAATGTAGATGTAACTATTTTATCATTTAATGAATTTAACTAACAGAAATCTAAAGAAAAACGAAATTGATTGCTAAAATGTATTACCATTATTGATAAGATATATTCATTGAAAATATTAAAATGTGAAGTGTATTATATGAACTAGTACAAAATAAAAAAAAAACATCCTCCGGGCGATGTAAAAATAGATTTTTGAAACATATTGCCTGAGGGGTGGGAGTAAAAAAATCAATGTCAGCGAGTTTGTACCATAAGTAAGTAAAATCATCAAATTCATTAAAGGATTAAAAAATAAAACAATTTTAAATGTAAACTTTAAATATGTATTAAAATAAACAAACTATAAATAAAATTTAAAATGATAACAGCATGCAATTTTTTTGCGTTAAGTATTTTAAATGGGATACATTAATTTTTATTTTCAGAGTGTCGGATCAACGCAAGGTCTTTTTTACATGGGGGTTTTAATGGGGCATCCTGCGAGGATCCAACTTGCGATTTAATAATAATGGATCTGCAAGACTACCTTCCTTTCTTTTACCCCTCCTCTACACAGGCGACGCCAGGTATACACTTCTAGTCGTTAATAAATGAACGTCTAATTACGATTAAACAACGATTATTTAATATTCATTGAGAACATAACATAAATAACTAAGGTAATTGTGTCGTTGATGGTGATATGATCTCCATTATAATAGGATACATGAGCGCATACGGCAACTGCGCAATGTCTTTCCAATAATAAAGGAGGAGAAAAAGAGCCCCCATATAAAATTAAAACTTTACTCTACAAGAAGAAATCAGTCGATTGAGAGGGAAAGGGGTAGATAATATATTACCCATCATGCTTCATTAGGTTAATCATAAAAGCCACAAAACTAATGGAATAACTATAAGGTTTAGTTGCCACTAAAAAGTCCTCTTTAAACCCCTCTTGTACTCCTTTGGTGCTCAAAGGGTTAGCACAAGGAAATGTAGAAATAGAGATGCTCGCCTTGTAAGTTAGACAAGTTAGGGGGGGGGGGTTGTACATTGCGTATGTACCCGTAAATTGAATGTATATTATCCACCCACAAGGATGGTTTTCAATCGAGGCTTTTTGGTTGATCACTCTCTTTCCTTCTGTCTTACGTCTTTCTCTTTCTTTTTTTTCTTTGTCTCTATTTCTTTCTTCTTTCTTTCTTTCTTCTTTTTTCTTTTTCTTTGTCTCTATTTCTTTCCTTTCTTTTCTTTCTTTTTTCTTTTTTTTTTCTTTGTCTCTAATTTCTTCTTTCTTTCTTTTTTCTTTATCTCTATTTCTTTTCTTCTTTCTTTCCTTTTTTCTTTTGTCTCTATTTTCTTTTTTTCTTTCTTTCTTCTTTCTTTCTTCTTTCTCTCTTCTTTCTTTCTTTTTTCTTTTCTTTTCTTTCTTTCTTTCTTTCTTTCTTCTTCTCTCTCCTCTTTCTTTTTCTGTTTCTTTCTCTCTCTCTCTTCTTTTCTTTTCTTTCTGTCTTTCATTCTTTCTTTACTTCTTTTATTTTTTTTTTACTTTGTTTTAGTATCATCTATTTCTTCTTTATTTCTTTTTGTCTTCAATTTTTTCTTTCTTTCTTTCTTTTTTTTTCCTTTTGTCTCTATTTCTTTCTTTCTTTCTTTTTTTCTTTCTTTCTTTCTTTCTTCTTTCTCTTTTTCTTTTCTTTCTTTCTCTTCTTCTTCTTTCTTTCTTTCTTTCTTTACTTCTCTCTCTCTCTCTCTTCTCTCTCTCTTTATTTCTTTTTCTTTCTCTTCTCTTTTCTTTTTCTTTCTTTCTTTCTCTCTCTTCTTTCTTTCTCCTTTTCTTTTTTTTTATTTCTTTTTTCTCTCTCTCTCTCTCTTCCTTTCTCTTTCTTTCTTTCTTCTTCTTTCTTTCTTTCTTTCTTTACTTTTTATTTTTCTGTTATTTAGTTTTATTATTTCTACTTATTCTTTTTGTATTCAATCATCTGTATTTTCAATTGTTTTATTTCTTTATATCTTACTCTTTCTTTCTTTCTTCCCCTCTCTCTCTCTCTCCTCTCTCTCTCACTCTCTCTCTCTCTCTCTTTCTTTCTTTCTTTCTTTTTATTTATCTATTTGCTTTGTTCTTTCTTCTTCTTTCTTTCTTTCTTCCTATTTCTTTCTTCAATTCTTTTATCTATCTACTTCTTCTTTCTCTCTTTCTTTTAATCAATATCTTTGCTTTTTATTTATTTATTTGTTTTCATCAGTTTATCCCCGTTTGTTTTTTTCTATTAAGTTTTTTTTCTAATTAAACTTTTTCTGATTTCTTTCTTTCCCTTTTCTTATCTTTTTTCTTTTATATATTCTCATATTTTTCGTTCATTTTCTTCATCCTACTTCTTTCTTTTCTTTCTTCTTTCTTTTTTCTTTTGTTTTGTTAGGCTTTCTCTTTTTCTTCAATTTTCCAAATTTTAACTATTTTCTTTCTTTTTTTTCTTATCTTCTCTACTATATATATATATATATATATATATATATATATATATATATTATATGGGAGAATATGTACTTAATTGAAGTGTACATAATTTGAAGATTAATCAATTAATAATTAATGAATTAGGTGGGCATACCTATTCAAATGTAAGGCTTCGAATCACACACAAGTGGTCTACTTGTCTATAGCTCTGCTGATGAGGCCTAATAGGCCGAAATGTACATACAGTGATTGATTTTTCTCGATTTGTTTAGCCTTACATTTGAATAAGTATGCCCGCCTAATTCATTAATTATTAATTAATTAATTTTCAAAATTAGGTACGACTTCAATTAAGCACATATTCTCCCAAAAATTGACGGCTAAATAAAGCCATATCAAAACACATTGTTTGTTTTACTTCTCATATATATATATATATATATATATATATAAATGAAAGTAAGTAAACAAATAATGTGTTTATTTTTTATATGGCCTTTTTAGCCGACAATTTTGGAGGATATGCGCTTAATTGAAGTCATACCTAATTTTGAAAATTAATTAGTTAATAATTAATGAATTTAGGTGGGTATATATGTTCAAATGTAAGGCTAAACAAATCGCGAAAATGTCAATCCCTGTATGTGCATTTCTACCTATTAGGTCTCATCAGCAAGGTTATAGACATGGGAGACTGCTCCGTGTGTGACTCGAAACCTCGACTGCCAAGCTGACAGGCGGGGATTCTAACAACTACACCAGCTGGCCTATCCCAGATTTTTCGTTCGTTTTGAACTTGTTTACATACCACTTTTTGGGGACTTATCGCACGACAGTATGAAAGTAAGTAAACAAACAATATATATAAATATAATCTTTTCAATATTTTTACTTGTATTACATTCTATTTCTTTTTAAATTTATTGCAATTTTTTCCCCTTTTAAAAAAAATTGTTTATTTTTATAATTTAATTCCGTAATTCTTTCATTATTTGTTTAAGCCCATATTTCCTTTTTTCATGTTTATATCTCCCCCCCCCCACCAAACTTCAAGATTCCATTAAAATGTTTTTTTTTCTCCACCCACCCCCTCTTGAAAAATACTTATTTACTTATTGTTTATTTATTCTTGCATTCTTTCTTCTTCTTTTTTTTTTTGAATAAATTTCTTCATTACCTTTTTCTCTCTTTCTCTGCCTTTCTTAATGCTGTTTCTTCTTTTTCTATTCTTCATTCTCTCTCTCTCTCTCTCTCTCTCTCTCTCTCTCTCTCTCTCTCTCTCTCTCTCTCTTACATCTCTCTCTATCTCTCTCTCTTACTCTCTTCTCTTTCTTTACCTCTGTCTTTCTTACCTCTGCCTTTTCTCTCTCTGTCTTTCTCTCTCTTTCTCTCTCTTTTTACCTCTCTTTCTTTACCTCTCTATTTCTCTCTCTACCCTCCGTCCCTCCTTCTCTCTCTTTCCACCGTCCCTCTATCCTTCTCCCCGTCCGTCTCTCTCTCTCTCTATTTCCTCACTCTCTCTCTCTCTTTACCTCTCTCTCTTCCCCCTCTCTCTCTTTACCTCTCTCTTTCTCTATCTACCCCTCCGTCCCTCCTTCTCTCTTTCCTCCGTCCCCCTATCCTTCTCCCCCTCCGTCTTTCTTCTCTCCCTCTCTCTTTCTATCCGTTCATCCATCAACTCTCTCCCACTCTCTCCCTCCATCCTCTCTCTCTCTCTCTCTCTTTCCTTCGCCCCTTTCCTCTCTCCCCTCCCTCTCTGTCCCTCTTCTCTCCCTCCGTCCCACTCTCACCATCTCTCCCTCCCATTTAAACACCTCTCTCTCACCCTCCCTGTCTCTTTTACTCTCTTCCTTCTCTCTCTTTTACTCTCTCTCTCTCTCATTCTCTCTCTTTTTACTCTCTCTCTCCTTCTCTCTCTTTTACTCTCTCTCTCTCCCTCTTTTCCCACTCCGTCTCTCCCTCTCTCCCCTGCCTCTCTGTCCCTTTTCTCCCCGTCCGTCCCTCTATCACCATCTCTCCCTCCCCTTTAACCACCTCTCTCTCTGCCTCCCTCTCTCTTTTACTCTCTTCCTCTCTCTCTTTTTCTCTCTTCTCCTCTCTCTTACTCTCTCTCTCTTTCTCTCTCTTTTACTCTCTCTCTCATTCTCTCTCTTTACTCTCTCTCCCCCTCTTTCCCCACACCATCCGCCCCCTCTCTCTCTTTGCATTTTCACCTTCCTTCTTTATTTGTCATCCTGTCACTCCATCTGGCGGTTCTATTATCTCCCCTTTCCATTTCGCTCTCCTCACCATTTCGCCGACTCTTACCGCCGCTGTCAAACTAATGAAATTTGGCAGTCTTTGCGACATGACTTGCGGCTCATGTCAATTACGGGCCATCCGTCGGGGCTGGGACATCGGCTCTGGGGACCACGTGGCCGAGTATTACCTGAAAGTCCGAGCCACGGAGAACTTGTGAAATGTGATCTGCCTCCGTCCGGGGAAGGTGTAAAAACCACCCTTCATCTAGTGATTCTTTTGTTTTAGACCTTCTCCTCCGCTAGGGGTCGTTTTTATTCATTTGCTTGTCCTTTTTTCTGTTCTATAAACATACGTTGAAGATCTATCCACATAGACAAATACACGGGCAGATGCGTGCATTTCATTGTCTTCATCGTTCTCTCTCTCTCTCTCTCTCTCTCTCTCTCTCTCTCTCTCTCTCTCTCTCTCTCGCCCTCCCCCCCTCTCTCTCTCTTTCTCTCTCCTCTTCTTTCTCTCGTGCAATCTACCCCTCTCTCCCTCTTCCTCGTTTTTTATCTGCATGCACTTCCGTCTCAGGTCCTCTACATCCCCAAACATACATATACGCATACACGAACATACGCATACACGAACACTTGCGTGCACTGTAGTATATAGATATACACGAAGAACGAAGAATCATATGACCCTGCATTAACACACACAAAAACATAAACACATACACACAACAAATACGCACATGCAAACATACACGTAC
>CM042138.1:30019548-30027048 GCA_023376005.1 Doryteuthis pealeii | reverse complement strand
ATACCGAAATGCTTAAGTATTGACACATAAAATTGTTTCCCTCAATCATAACATCCTGTGTTTGTTATATTTTTAAAATATTTTCTTCTTATATATATATATATATATATATATATCAATAAGTCATCCACAGACACGTCTTTCGGCGTTTCACGATTCTTCAGTGTGGCTAGACACAACAAGTATCCTTGGCTAGGGTCGAACTCCGACTGACTGTTTGCCAGCCTGATATCTTATCCCCTCGGCCACTGTAGCGAGTCTGGTGTTTAAACTATTAAATACGTAGGTTTGTTTATATATTTTGCGGTCAGACGATCATAGCTTAAATGCTTAATAGCGAAAGTTAATTTAAATCACCCCTTATAGAGAGCTCATACCAAATTTATGGAAGCATATATATATACGAAAAAAATATCAAGAATTGGATTCTTTATCTGAAATTTGCCAACGTTTAGCTCTATGCGACCATCTTCAGAGCGGTGTAATTGTTGTCTAATATTTCAGTTGAAAACATTTTCAAATGTAAAAGCAACCCCCCCCATATATATATATATATATATATATATATATATATATATATATATGTAAACACGGTAATATATAGAATAAGTGCTAATTGGAGTCGTACCTAATAGTATGGCTAAACAAATCGAGGTACGATCAGCAGAGCTATAGATCGGAAGACCGCCCTGTGCATGCGGACTGGCTGACAGGCCGATGGGTGCATCCAGTAGGGGAGAATATGCTAGGTGTGGAAGCAATTCAAAGTGCAATTCATGTAGTTTTGCCCTCGTTACGATCGACTTGTAATAAGGTGCATTGTCTTGGTGAAAGAGCCCTTTTTCTTCTTCATTTGTGGCAGTTCTTTGGCAATTTCTTCCTTCAAACGCACCAATATGCTATATAATATTCGCTATTGATGGTTCTTCCTTTCCCAAGGTAATCGATGAACAAAATAACTTGCGCATCCCAAAATACGGAGGCCAAAACCTTGCCTGCTGATGTTTGCGTCATTGGTTGCTTTGGACGGCTTTCACCTGCTGCTGGCCACTCAGCTGACTGACGATTTGACACTGGAGTGAAGTGGTGGATTCAATGTTTTATCCTTATCACATATTTGCGTAAAACTCCTTTTTGTTGCGTTGAAACAGTTGCAAACAACGCTCTGAATCGTCGACGCGATTGTTGTTTTTCGACTGTGAGCAGACACGGCGCCCACTTTGAACACAGCTTTCTCATTGACAAATATCCATTCAAAATGGTGAATACACTGCCTTCTGATATCTTTAACTCCTCTGCTATCTCATGCAACTTCAATTTACAATCAACCAAAACGAGTTTGTGGAGTTTGTTGGTGTTTTCCAGGGCAACTGTCGAATTTGGACGACCTGAGCGTTCAGCATCATTTGTGTCTGTACGACCGCGTTTAAAGTCAGCATACCACCTCTTAACCGTTGTTTCCGACGGAGCAGAGTCCGAATAACACTTATCAAGCCATTGATTTGCTTGAACAATATTTTTCCCCATCAGAAAGCAATGCTTTATCAACACACGAAATTAAGCTTTTTCCATTGTTTTGAAAATTTGCAACAGTAGCTTCACTTAAATAACTGTAATTTGTAAACTACTTATTCGATTGGGCTTAGATTTTGACACGTGCCATTTGAAGGATAGTACTTTATAAAATCATATAGATGTTTTTTTATTAGGGGCGCCAACTATATGTCAGGCCCAGGACTTATTGAGTGATGTTTTATATTTATAGAAAAGTTGTTCTTTATTTTATGTAGTAATGATATTGACTATAAATTAAATATTCATTGATTAACTTAGTTAATTCCTGAAATGACTGTAGGGTAAGCAGTGACGTACTTTCGGTTCCGGTAAAATAGAAACCGAATCTCCATTATAATAGATTAATTGTTCTTTATTCTATCTATTGACGATTTAGGGTAATGCAATGTGAACAGTGACGTAGTTTCGGTTACAGAGAAAAAGAGACCTAATTTCCATTATTATAGATTAAATCATTATTTATTCTATCTATTGACGATTTAGGGTAATGCGACGTAAACAGTGACGTAGTTTCGGTTACAGACAAATAGAGACCTACTTTTCATTATATAGATTAATTATTCTTTATTCTATCTATTGACTATTTTTAGATAATGCGATGTAAACAGTAACGTAGTTTGGTTGCAGAAAACAGAGACCGAATCTCCATTATTATACATTAATTATTCTTTAGTCTATCTATTGACGATTTTAGACAATGCGACGTAAACAGTGACGTAGTTTCGGTTGCAGAAAACAGAGACCGAATCTCCATTATTATAGATTAATTATTCTTTATTCTATCTATTGACGATTTTAGACAATGCGACGTAAACAGTGACGTAGTTTCGGTTACAGACAAATAGAGACCTAATCTCCATTAATGATAGATTTTACCCCAAACTTTCTTCTGGATCAGGATGCTATAAATCTGGGGGACAAATTACACGCTGGACTGGATTTTTCGATCCCATTTGATGGATCGTCTCACGTAAACGAAACACCGCAGGTAACAACGATTACATTTTGTCAATATTCATTCGCGAAGCGGTTGATTAAAAAAAAAAGAAAATGTCTGACGAAACAGAAACCGGGTTTAATGAGAAAAACCACAGACTGCGAATTAAATAAAAAATAAATAAAAAAAAATAAAGAAATAAATAAAGAAAGAAAGAAAGAAAGAAAGACAAACATTGAAACGTAAAACTAAGATTTATTTTTTTCTTTATAAGACCTTCCCAGTTTATCGGCCGGTTAACAAACTCGCCATCCCCTTTTTCCGAAAGCGAGTTGTGCAATATGGCATCATATGAAGCACCGGCCCATCCATTTTCACCCCCGGTAACCAGTTTGGCCTTGGAAGTCTCAAACCTTGATCCTCTCGCCACCTTTCCCAAACTCTACTACCCCCGTCCCATTTCGAACCCCCCCCCCTTAGCTGCGACTGAAAACACATGACCGGTACCAGCACAAGTTGAGACAATAAATCACAACGGGCATTTTCCAGATGGTAGAGGGCGCCCACAATATGCAAATGCGAGTATTGTTTAAATTGAGATTGCTACTCGCCATTCTAAAGGCCAACACTTTCCAACCCGCTTCAGTCCCCGCCGCCTAAAACTGATCTGACCCTTCTCTCGATTGATCCACTGACTGAGCGGTCATTGGTTGCGGACGTCATTTGAATGATGTCGTCTAGCTAATTGCAAAAGTCTTGACAGTTTTGCCATGTATCAATAATTCTTCTCACAAACGGATTCTGCTGATAGTTATTCGAAAAGAGTTCATTAACAAATCTAGTCATTTATTATCGACAGTTTAGTTTGACACAAGGCTACAAGTGAAATTCAAACGCATCGTCTATTATAATAATGGAGATTCGATGTCTATCTGTCTGTAACCGAGACTACGTCATTGCTTACCTCACAATGGTCCAAATCGTTAATACCTAGAATAAAGTACAACCCTGTATTATACATCTTTTAATATTGGTAAAATAAATAAAAGTTGTTCCTTATAATTCAAAATTTCAATCCTTTTCATTGTAATAAAGACAATTTAAATTGATAAAATATGAAATTAATAAAAAATTGTATTATTACTTTAATTAAAAAAAATTTGTAATCAATTTTTTTAAAAATATCTTTTACTCTTCCCCTTTTTTCAGTAATAACAGATTAACTAAAAAGTTTTCAAATAAATAAATACCAACGATTTGTTTTTTAATATATATGTGTAAAATATTCAAAAATAATGATTTGAAAATAATTATTGAATTAATAATTGACAGATGGACACATTTCATTTTAGGTGGACAGATCTAAGTTTCCATTTCAAATTGTTTCATTTTTTTACTCCTTTAATAAATTTGAGGATTTTACTTATGATACAAACCGTCTTTGAATTTTTAACTCCCAGCTTCTCAGGCAATATCTTCAAAAAATAATTTTTACACCGCCCAGAGGGCGATGTTTTGCTTGTGATGATAATAACGATATCAACATTGCTACTCTTACTGTTGTACATGTAGTGATATTGGATAGTTGGTTAGTTGCGTTAGTTGGTCAGTTTGGTTTTACGGCATGTCAACCATTGTTGAGTTATTTTGTGCAGAAGACGTTTTGTTTCATTCATTCTTGATCGGTACTCAATTTTTAAACTCTGTTTTAAGCATATTTTTATGAACTCACGTTTTTCTATTTAATCCATAGATGAGATCCTAACACGTACTATCACTCCGGGTCAGAGTGGATCTAAGAATAATGGTACTTCACATTCCCATTGCTCCAGAATTGGAACTTCGCCATTAGTTAAAGTTTAACGTAATACCCAGGACATTAAGAACCTCAACCACCGCCTCTTGTCCATATATGTTAAGAAAGGTTGGGGTTAACATAAGGGTAATAGATTAGGGACTATCATATAGGTGCTAGGACTTGATGTGACCAGCCGATTGATCGTAGGAGACCTCTCCAACCACCCATCCAGCCTAAGTATGCGCCAAAGTTGAGTGTTGCATGTCATGGACTGCTCAGCCACCAGGATTTCATCCTTAAGAATCCTGGATTGCCACTCACGGTCATCAGGTGGTACCTTTCTGCAGAGGTGCAGTCGGTGTATTGAACAGTGTTTGCATGGAATTTCTATCTGAAAAAATGGGATTGATATATAGTCATGCTACTAGGAAGATCTAAGATACCAGCTTAAAAGCCACCCTAGGGCAGCAATTAAGACAATTATTCCCAAATTCATTTTCAAGTTATAAATAAATCACGAAAAAATCCCCGAAAACAATCCCAGCAAATTATAACTTGGGAATTCAAAATTTCAGGTTTTCAGATCCAGATTCGGCCCGAAATGTTTTAAATCTGCTCGCCGAGCCGGTCTGATTCCAAAATGGTATGATATGTTTGGCCACTTTAGCTCAGTCAGTATAACGTGTGTTCTGAAACCACAGGGCTCCTGGTTCGATACCGGCCCTCGCCAACTCATCGTAACATGAGCGTGTTATTCATTATTTTTTTCACAATATAAGGTGTGTCAAAAAAGTACCGGGTTTAAAACTGTATTTACCAAGATAGAAAATGAAGAATGAATGGAACATTAATTTTTTTCAGAATACAAGTATGTCATAAAAGTGCAGAGTTTGAAGCTGTATTTACCAGGATAGAAATGAACAATGAATGCAACGTCATTTTTTTTTTCAGAATACAAGGTGTATCAAAAAAGTACCGAGTTTAAAGCTGTATTTACCAAGATAGAAATGAAGAATAAATGGAACATTAATTTTTTTAGAATACAAGGTATGTCATGAAAGTGCAGAATTTGAAGCTGTATTTACCAGGATAGAAATGAACAATGAATGCAAAGTTATTCTTTTTTTTCAGAATACAAGGTGTATCATAAAAGTGTCGAGTTTAAAGCTGTATTTACCAAGATAGAAATGAAGAATGAATGGAACGTTATTTTCTTTCAGAATACAAGGTGTATCAAAAGTAGCACAAATTTCCATACATTTTTGACAAAACTTGTATTTACATTTATCATTAAAAAACTGTTTGTATTTCACATGAAAGTAATACCCTTGGGAAAGGTACGAATATAACTATTCTCTATCCAGTTATGGGTAAATAGTAAGGTAAACTGGGCTCTTTAACCTTGGTATCCACCCCCAAATATTGCCACTACTGTTTACTACAAAGATTGATTTGGCATTAAATAATTCACGGGAGTTGATATGCCATTAATAAGAGAACCTGATTTCTTTCTTTTTTCTTTCTATTCTTTTTCCCCTTCTTTCTCTCCTTCCTTTTCTTCGATTTTTCATCTTTTCTTTTTTTCTTTCTTTCTTTTTCTTTCTTTACTTTTTCTTTTTTTCTTCTTCTTATAATTCAAGAGTTCTCGGTGTCAGTGATAAAGCATAAATATCTCTGGTAAGATAGCGCAGACATAAAGTCAATGGTTGACTATGTGTTCCTCAGATCGAGACCCGGTGACTTTCTGTCTTCATTATCCCATATAGGGATTGGCCCCTATATTTTTATAGGGATTGGCCCCTATATTTTTATAGGGATTGGCCCCTATATTTTTACGGCATGTGGAATTGACCAAATTAAAATAATTAAGTTTTCTTAAATAACTAGTTTTAAATGATATGTCATGAGTTTAGAATTAGGTAAACAAAAGAGAATCAAATAATATTAGTTTAGAAATATTTTAGAAACAATGGTTTAAATTCATCCGATAATTTATGTCACCAGAATTCCACAGATACCAAAATCATTCGATATTGCATCATTGCAAATCACCTGATATTTGAGGAATATTTTAGCTTAATGATCACAATAGACAATGACAATAAGAACATTATAAAAAGGCCCATAGAGCTGAGAGAGACAGTGAAAGCTGTACATACAGTCTGCAACACCACTGAAAGAACAAAACTATATCAATTGTAATAAAATGTATATAAAGTTTGTTTCCTTTATCAATTTTGTCTTCTTCTTTTGTTACCTATGGAAACTACATTTCCGTAGTCTTATACATATGAATTGTGGGGACCCATAACTTGAATCTTCAACTCTTCAACCGCACACTCACCAAACAAATCGGCCCCTACACCCACTATCTAACTCACACACACACACACACACACACATACACACACACACACACACAATATATAATATATATATATATATATATATATATATATATATATATATATGAGGAAGGAGGATTGGAGTAAATCCGACAGAATGTGGTAGAGATATGAGGAACACAGGAACAAAACTCAGACAAACGTATGTAGGAGATATATTTCGCTAAGCATTTAAGCTCAGCATCATCAGTCGTTTATTGATTATTACAAGTGTTTTATAGAAGAGAAAGTTGACGGAGGAGGGGTGGATTTATTACTCCCTTTCTGCTTCGTTGGATCAAATTTCTCTCCAAGAAGGCTGACCCACTTTCTCTTCGAACTTGTTTCTTTCACAATGTATTTTCCACTTTACTCTGCATATAATCTCTAACTCTCTTCTCTTTTGATTTTCTTTCCCCCTTTCTAATGATTTCCTCCTGACCAATCAAACGCTATCCCACCCACTTGAGCTCTTCCCCTAATCCACCCCTCCCGTCCACTTTCCCTTCTATAAAACACTTGCATGATGCCTTAATAATCAATAAACGACTGATGATGCTGAGCTTAATGCTTAGCGAAATATATCTCCAACATACGTTTGTCTGAGTTTTGTTCCTGTTTTCCTCATATCTCTACCACACACATACACACACACACACACCACACACACACACATATATATATAATATATATAATATATAATATATATATATATTATATACGCATCATGGGTGCAAGTATTTAATTAGTAATAGTAATAAAATATAGCTCAGTCGGTAGAGCGTTCGGCTAGAAACCACAAGGTT
>CM042138.1:30007048-30014548 GCA_023376005.1 Doryteuthis pealeii | reverse complement strand
TTGGTAATTTGCAAGCAACGGAGATTAATATATTCTCTGTGGATAATTTTGTAGATACATCTGCGACGGGGTGGCCCCAGACATGATATTAGTGAAAAATGTATCACGCGAAATTCAGATTGAGAAATCACGTGAGCAGTTTTAATCAACAGCCGAACATTCACGGTAGATAAACATTAGGTAAATTATGGAAATCACCAAGTTTTTCCAAATATGGTTTGGACATATCAATGTTGCCTTTTTTGGACCTAGTAAAATCTCACTTTAACAGCACTAGTTTTAACAGCACTGTATAATGACACTCATTCTAACGGCACATTTGTTTTTTTTTATATCAATTGAGAGGTCGGTATAGGTTCGGCTTGAAACCACAAGGTTCCTAGTTCGATACCGGTCCTCGTCAACTCAGCGTATGAGTAGCACAAGGATCTGTGCGGTAAAGTAAGGAGCTGATGGTAGGTTTGGCGCTCCACCTCAGACGCTAGAATAATCTCCTTGGTCCAGCGCATGTGAAAAGGGGATAGACTCCCTCGCTGCATGGCTGATACCGACATTAGGCCGCCCCGACGACTTTTTATATAACATCTACCGTTGTAACGGAAATTTTTCATAAAGAAAACTAGCAAAAGTATGCGCCCCTGTATTTCAGTTTTAATGTAATAAAATCTACCTATTAATACACTTGTTCCTTAATCTTCCAACCGTTAACATCTTGCAACACACCCTGGTTAAAAGTGAGACCTTCCAAATCGTTCCAAGCTGAAATGCAAAAATGTAAATTCTGATTATCTGGTTCCGCTTATCCGCCGTATTCTTATTTCTTATGAATGTCGTCAGCTCAGCTAAATAATGAACCCGTCCGTTTTTATTATATAGAAAGAAAAGGAATGAAAGACATGCGATACAGAAAAAAATATGAGAAAGAAAGTTTCGGTGGATAAGCATTACCAGATAAGCAGGATTTTGCTTTGTTTTTTGTTTTTTTTGCATTTCATCTTGGACGATTTGGACTGTTTATTTTTAACCAGAGGGTGTTGCAAGATGATAACTGTCGGGAGATTAAGGAACATGAGTATTGATATATAGATAATTTGCTTCATGCTTGTTATCTATGAACTAGGCTAATGGGTCAATCTTGATACAACTTGAAATCCTTTGACTAAAGGACTGCCATATACACATCCTTGGGGACTTAAAGAAATCAATATATATATATATATATATATATATAATATATATATATATATATTAACTTTCACTACTAAGCTTATAAGCAATGATTGTTTGCTAGCAGACTACATCTCTCTGTGATCGTAAAATATATAAACAAACCTATGTATTTAATAGTTTAAACACCAGCCCCGTTACAGCAGCTGTCAGTGGCCGAGGGGTTGAGAAATCAGACTGGCAAACAGTCAGTCGGAGTTCGATCCTAGACAGGGATAGTTGTTGTGTCTAGCCACACTGAAGAGGCGTGAAACACCGAAATACGTGTCTGTGATGATTTATTATATATATATATATATATATATATATATATATATATATATATATATATATATATTAACTTTCACTACTAAGCTTATAAGCAATGATTGTTTGCTCGCAGACTAGATCTCTCATTCTAACGGAAAATACACACATTCTACACAAAGAAAAAAATAAACAAAAACTCCAAATACTAGAAGCTTTATACATAAAACAATACAAACCATCCTTAAACAAAATTAATTTCCAATACAGTACACACATTTTAAAATGCCTATAACACCTTTCTCATCAATTCTTCTCCTTCCAGCCTCCACATTATAATTAAAAAAAAAAACTGGAACACATCACCCCTGATGATGGCACTTCGAAGTGCCGAATTTACTCGGGACCTGAAATTTGGTGGACTTATCCACGAATTCCACCCAAATATTAAAAAGTTGGCCAGAAAACTCGAAAAGATCAAAAATAAAATTGTTAAACAGGAGATGTCTCTTTTGCTTAATTTTACATGTATAAATGAAAGAATGCTGCCCAAATACACACACACACACACACACACACACACACACACATATATACATATATATATATATATATATATATATAAAGTATACAATTTGGCGCGCTTAAACTTTGCCCTTGTAGTATTAGTAAATTAAATAAAAATGCTCAATATATAAAACATAGAGCAATAATAATATTAGTATTAATAAAAGTGTTAGTGATAGTAATAGTAGATCGAAACCATGGTAGACCCCTTAAGTCTTTCCCCCTATTACTATTGCTCATATTATATATATATATATATATATATATATATATATATATATAATATATGTGTGTGTGTGTGTGTGTGTGTGTGTATACTAGCAAATATATGCACCCCCCGGGTGCAAGTATTTAAGTTGTAATATAATAAAATATCATATTAAATTAGAAAGACTAATGAAACTGAATAAGAATGCAGATAAAAAGATTTGGAACAGAGGGGGTATCATTGATAAATAGAACAACTTTGAAATTAACTCTTCCATCATTTTCCCTTACTCCCGTCTTTCATTGGTAAATTTTCCTAATTAGTTAAAATAGGAAGTAGGGAATAAAATTACAGTTATTTCTTCTTGTTAATGGATTTCTTTTAAGATTTATCCTACGATTTTTGCTCATATTCATTAAGATAAAACCAAACAATTAGAAATCAATAATACTAAGCACATATTTATTAAAATCAAATTTTTAAGATCAATATGCAAATTAGCCATCCCATTCACACTGTAAACCACTATTTTGTTATATATATAAATACAATTGCATGTTATTAGTATGTAGATATGGTCAACAGTATTAATGATGTATAACAATTTTATTGATAATTGAGGTTTAAATAAAAATAAAATCATGGAGAATGTGAAGTAAATAACTAAGGGAATTGTGACTTGTTTAGTAATATAGTTTCGGTTACAGACTGACAAACCTACAATCTCCATTATAATAAGATATATATATATAAGATATATATATATATATATATATATATATATTAACCATAAAACCCGAGAAATAGGACCCATTTTATTCATTTATATTTTGAATGCCATATATGACTTTGTAAATTTTACTCATACATAAAAATTTAAAATAAAAATAAAAATACTAAAAAATTTACTGCTTATACAATTGATGCTAATTTTCATTAGATTTTTGGTATTTTTCTAAAACACACACACACACACACATATATATATATATATATATATATATATATATATATATATATATATATATATGATATTAGTAATAGTAGTAGAGGAAAACAGTTAAGGGTCTATCATGGTTTCAATTAAAATGGTTTCAACAGGACCCTACCCTATACTTAACTAAGTCGATGTAATTCCTTAGTTAAACGGAGATAAACTTCTTTAGCAAAAATATAATCCTTCTCGAATGATTTACGTATGCCACTGCAACAGAAACGTCAAAGCGGCAATTTAATACTATATATAATATAATACATATATATATATATATATATATATATGAGTAAGAAAAGGTGGAATGAAAACATCACACAATGCTGTTAAAGAAGAAAACAATTTATGTTCATAAATTGTTTTCTTCTTTAACAGCATTGTGTGATGTTTTCATTCCACCTTTTCTTACTCATATTGTCGGATTAATTTCCTTTCTTTTTACTTATATATATATATAATATATATATATATAATATATACATATATATATATATATATATATATGTGTGTGTGTGTGTGTGTGTGTGTGTGTGTGTATCTGTGTTGTGTATTTGTTTCTATGTATGCACGTCTGTGTGTGGTATGCGTGCTTGTGTCACACAAATGCATGTACATTTAGCCGGAAGCCCTGAACCGTGCAAATCACCTGCCCCCAATGAAGCAATGACATGTCCAGAAGTTTCGTTGTCCTTATCATTATTTTTTCCTGTAATTATTTGTTTAACTCTGATCAATACATTATGATTGCCCTCAGCTTATCTGACAGATGTTAAGAAAACCTTAACTATATCATTTAAAACTCCGGCTTTCCTGTTCCAATGACAAAAAAAAGCCGAAAAAACAAACAAAAAAAAACAACAAAAAAAAACAAAAAAAAAAACAGAATGCTGATGCCTGTTCGCCAACTGAACGCCAATGAAATAGACATGCAAGATTTCCTGATAACATCTATATGAATAATTGCATGTAGGCGCGTGGCATACGGGTTAGAGTCGTAGGAAAAGGACACGTCGACCGGAGTTCAAATCCTGGACAAGGCTGTTGAATTTCACTATGTGCTAATACCCTTGGGAAAGCTATGAATCCAACTATACTCCCTCCAGCTATGGGTAAATAGTAAGTCAGACTGTGCTCTGTAACCTTGGTTAGATAACCTGTCTAGGAGAAGGAAAACTCAAAATTTAAACCTGTTAAACTCCGCTTAAGAAATTGATCTTGTGTCTCATCCTGCTCGTGCGGATGGGTTGGTAAATATATATGAATAATTGCAAAGAGCTGTGTGAAATGCAATCAGCCTCGTCCAGGATTTGAACTTATATATATATATATATATATATATATATAGTTGTAGAAACGTTTTTCTCTGTATAACGGTTTTGGTGTTCAAGGTACATTTTCCCCAGGAGAACCATATATATATATCTATATATATATATATATATAGAGAGAGTAAACTACAGACACGTGTTTCGAGGTATCACCTCTCATCAGTGCAGTTATACCATTTTTAGCAGCTACCTCTGGCCGGGTTCGAGACCCGAACGAACTTACGCTCGCCAAACCTCTTACCCATACGGCCACAGTCAGCTGCCAAGTATAGCAGGCTATGTAATCGCTACATTTCTAAGCGGAAATGAACTTCACTTAGAGGTCTCAAACATATATATATATATATATATATATATATATACAGAGAGAGAGAGAGAGAGAGAGAGAGAGAGAGAGAGAGAGAGAGAGAGAGAAATAAATAAATGTATTAGTTTATATTTATTTGCATTGGAACAATTTTGCAACCATTGGTTTCTTGCTCTGTAGCAGTCATCAAGCAACGAAAGTGTTTTGAAAACTTATATATATATATATATATATATATATATATATATAATACTAATAAAATTATTGTTGGATGGAAAATAAAGGGTCTACCATGGTTTCAATTTTTAAAAAATGATCTCCTCAGGACCCCACTCTACATTAACCAAGTTGATGTAATTCCTCAGTTAAAATTGTATATATTTATCGGATAATAACGGTTGAAAGCTACATTATTCTTCTCTCAATTTTTGCATGCGGCCTGCGCACGAAAACTGAGAAAAACAATGTATCCTTCCACACGTGTATATATTCCTTAATTCTAATATCTATATTGTTATCAATTTAATTCTAATTATAAATAATAGCTAGTAAAAACAGTTAAAATTTAATTCTAATTATATTTTGGGGGTTTAATATTATTAATCCATAGTTTTCTATTGTTCATTTTTGTATTTATCCTATTTAGAATGAATTACTATATATATATATATAAAATATATATTTTCCATCTAACAATAATTTTATTAGTATTATTACTGCTCTATATTGTTAATATATTGAGCACTTTTGGATTATTTGCTGACGCCACTGCGACGAAAAAGTTAAAGCGGCAATCGGATACTTCACATAATATATTAGATATATATATATATATATATATAATATGTATATATATATTATATTTTATCCTCCAAAATTGTCGACTTAAGTTTCAAAACGAACGAAGAATGTGGGAATGGCAAGCTAGTGTAACGCTTAGAGACTTTCGAGTCACACACGAAGCAGTCTCCCATGTCTATAACCTGGCTGATGAGACCTAAAATGTCGAAATGTACATTCAGGGAGTGACATTTTCTCGATTTGTTTAGCCTTACATTTGAACATATATGCCCGTCTAAATTCAATAATTATTAACTAATTAATTTTCAAAATTAGGTATGACTTCAATTAAGCATATATCCTCCAAAAAATTTGTCGGCTTATAAGCCATAATAAAAAATAAACACATTTGTTTGTTACTTAAACCTCATTATATATAGTATATACTATCCTTATTATAATGGAGATTGTGGGTTTTGTCTATGCTGTAACCCGAAACCTATATTACTATACAAGTCACAATTCCCATTGTTATTTACATCACATTCTCCATGATTTTATTTTTTATTTAAACCTATCAATTATTGGTAAAATTGTTTTACATCATTAAGACTGTTAATAATATGCACACTACTAATAACATGCAATTATATTTATATATTCAACGAAATAGCCGGTTTAACAGTGGTGAATGGGAAGGCTAATTTTGCATATTAGATCTTAAAAAATTTGATTTTAAATAAATATATGCTTAGTTATTGGATTGATTTCTAATTGTTTGGTTTTTCTTAAGTAAATGTGAGCAAAAATCTCGGGGGATGAATCTAACAGAAATCTATTAAACATAAAGAAATAACTGTAATTTTATTCTTTTCTTCCTATTTTAAACTAAATAGTTAAATTAGGGAAATTTCCACTGAAAGATGGGAGTAAGGGAAAGTGGTGGAACAGTTAGTTTCAAAGTTGTTCTATTTTCCGATTATACCCCTCTGTTCCAAATATTTTTTATCTGAATTCTTATTCAGTTTCATTAGCCTTTCTAATTTAACATGATATTTTTATTATATTAAAACTTAATATACTTGCACCCGGAGGGTGCATATATTTGCTAGTATATATATATATAGTTTCAATAATGTTTTGCCTTAAAGCAACTGGCCGTTTACGCAGATCTTACAAACACGCCTCGTTAAATGAATTAAAGTAAGAAACATGAAAAGATAAAAATCCAATTGATCGTACAAGAATTTCTAATTCCTTGATACTCACGGTCACCTGGCTAGCGTGATCTATTAATTAATTTGTTTTTTAAACTCCCAGCTTAATATATGAAGATGTGGCATAAAAAATGTGTTTCAATAAGAAATTAACTAACAGGCATACAGATGAACAGTCGCGCATAGATAGACAGATAAGTAAATCGACAGACATGAACATAGATAGATAGATAGATAGAATAGATAAGGCTATATAGAAACAGAATTTGAATAGTTATTTTGAAAAGATAATTTAGGATTGCAATAGATAGATGAAATAGATTAGATTAGAAACATACCGATTTAAGAGATAGATAGATAGATAGATATGAGTATTATGTAATATGCATGTACACCTAGTTACTTATATACATTGGAGAGAAAAGTTATCAACTCGGGATGTTTTAACTGGAATGGAATGTTATAATGTAGCAGATGTCGACGTTATAACGTTTTGGTGCTAATGCATACCTTCTTCGGGACACGGACTGCGTCTTGTATTGAAAAGGATTCTCTTAGAGGTGGAGTAAGTTTTTTGTAGCTTGCAGATGCAGTGCTGAAGTTCTGTATGTTTAGAGGTCGCCGCC
>CM042138.1:29979572-30006948 GCA_023376005.1 Doryteuthis pealeii | reverse complement strand
CCCATCGCAGGTATACTATCGAGAACCTCTGCTATAGAGCTCGAGCAGTTACACACATTCGATTTCTGTCGGAGGAAATCGTAGGTATATCACCGCTGATGGAGTTAATAAAGTTGAAACAGCTGTACGGGTGTTCCCGTGGCGCACTTTATTCGCCGGTTTACTTGTTTGATTATTTTTCATAATTATCGAATTTTATATGATATACGCATTGTAATTACCTTCAAAATATAAATAATATAGATATATATATATATATATATATATAATATATAATATATAATATATATATATCTATATAATATTATATAATATATATATATATTATATAATATATATAATAAATATTAATATATATATATATATATATAATAATATATATATAATTATAGATATATATATATATAATATAAATAAAATATATATATATAGAAATATAAATATATAATAGTATTAATATATTATATATATATTATATATATATAATATTAGTTAAAGAGAAAGGAAATGAATCCGACGGTATGAGTATAGATAAAAGGATATGAAAACAACACAATATACTGTTAAAGTGAAAAGATTTATATCATATTCATAGCTAATATTGAACAATATTTCGATTTATAAAAATCATCGTCAGAGCTTGTTTATACTCCAGCCTTATCAATAGCGGAGACGAAAATAATATGAATTTAAACGAAAACATTGATGTTGCAAAAAGTTTATGCGGAAGTTTTCAAATATAAGCAACCGCCAACGCTTTTCTCGGTTCAGCGACAGATATGTATCTCTTATTGTAACAGTTTTAAGAAAAAAGAAGTCATATTCAAACTCGATACTCATATATATATATATGAAAAGGTGGAATGAAAACATACATATTGTAGGGATAGATATATAGATCCGTAATCTAGTGGATGAAGATCATATATTTTCCGCAAGAAATACTCGCATACAACCAACAATTCAACCACCCACTACTCACACACACACACACACACACACACACACACACACATTAATATATATATATATATATATATATTTAACCAACACCTCCGCATGAGCAGGATGCGACATAAGGTCAGTTTCTTAAGCGGAGTTTAACAGGTTTGAATTCAGAGTTTTCCTTCTAGACGGTTACCTAGCTATAGTTTTAAAGAGTCGAGCAGCCTGCGCTGCTATTTACCCATAGCTGGAGGGAGAATTGGATTCATACCTATCCCAAGGGTATTAAGTGTCCATGTGAAATTCAACCAGCTTCGTCCAGGAATTGAACTCCGCGTTGACAAGTCCATTTCTACGACTCAACCATTAGACCACGCGCCTCAATCCACACACACACAACACACACCACACCACACATATATATATATATATAATTACGCTAATACCTTTGGGAAAGGTATGAGCTGTGCTAATACTTAGGTGGCTGACCATTAAATACAGTAGATACTGTAAACAACCTGCGCCCTTTATTTAATCAAAATGATTTAATTCAGCATTAAATGACTCGCAAAGGGGTTTGATATATATATATATTATATATATAATATACTATATATATATATATATTCCAAACTAATCAGTCACGCTGAAAGCAACATTTTTCGGTAGAACACCGAGGCTAAGCAGCGATGAGCTGTGCTAATACTTAATTGGGTGACCACTTAAACAACAGCAGGTACTGTAAGCAACCTGCGCCCTTTATTTATCAAAATGATTTAATTCAGCATTAAATAACTCAAAAAGGGTTGATATGCCGTAAAACAACAAACAACCGAAATCAAGATAATCTCATGTCAATGCAATTAATGCGTACTGAATATATAGATCGAGCATCACTTCAAAAATCAAAATTCAGCATCCAAACAATCAACAACGTGACAGGCCCCGCAGATCTATCGATGCTTCGTCGTCGTGCGTCGTCGTCGTCCGTGGATGTTTGAAACTTTCGTCATTTCAGAATTATGGCTCAAGAAAGCCGATTGCCTTCTTGGTCGTGTCAGTCGATGTAATTCATACAACTGTCAACACGATGTTTGAAACATTAATTAATTGAACACATGACAGCCCTGAGTAAGTTTTGGCCGGCGGGCCGCTTACGTTGCCTTATCAATCATGTCTATCGCGCTCCCAACATTGCCTGTCAAACGTCAACGTAACGCTATAACTCATCTTTCCGCCAGAAAGCACGAAAACAGAGAAGAAGAACAAAGAAGGTGAACGGTGAGAAGAACAAGTTTGCCACTAGGAATTCTGTTATGAATTTTTATTTTTAGACACTTCGACAAAGCAGTAAAACCATCACGGAAGCCATAAAAATGATTTCATTGAGGAATTCTGTTAGAAGTTTAAGTTGATTCTTAAGCGAATAAAAGACGTTTTTGACCTGTGCAGTCATAAAATGCGGGAAGCGCCATTATTAGTGATTGGATAAAAATCACGCCGAATTATTAAGACTAGCAGGACCTGTGGATATACAACAGTATGATAATTTAATTATACTAGCAAATATATGCACCCTCCGGGTGCAAGCATTTAAGTTTTATTGTAATAAAATGTTATGTTAACTTAGAAAGGCTAATGAAACTAAAAGATGCCGATAAAAAGATTTGAAACAGAGGGGAAACAACTAAAACTTACTTTTTTCTTCACTTTAGTCTTTCATTGTTAAATTTTCATAATTTAACTATTAGTTAAATTAGGAAGTAAAGATAGAATCATGTAATATTGTTAATGGATTTCTTTAAGATTTATTGGAGAGATTTTTGCTCATATTCATTAAGATAAAACCAAACAGTTAGAAATCAATAATACTAAGCACATATTTATTAAAATCACATTTTTTATATCAATATGCAAATTAGCCTTCCCGTTCACACTGCAATCCGCTATTTTTTGTATATATAAATACAATTGTATGTTATTAGTATGTAGATATAGTCAACAGTATTAATAATGTAAAACAATTTTATTAATAATTGAGGTTTAAATATAAATAAAATCATGGAGAATGTGATGTAGATAACTAAGGGAATTGTGACTTGAGTAGTAATATAGTTTCGGTTACAGACAAGAAAACATACAATCTCCATTATAATAAGATATTACAATGTTTAATATGTTTAGATAACTTGACTTTGTGGGAGGCTAAGAATATTTTACCATGAAAATCATTCCTCGCGAGGAAAGAGACAATCTCACTGAGAGGGAATTTCTAACAATAAATAATTACTAGCAGGACATGTGGATATACGAGAGTATGATTTAATTATTACAATGTTTGATATGTTTATGTAAGAGCTATTGTTAAATAATTCAATATATAAAAAGTATAATAATCTTGATTTAACTCTCTCTCTCTCTCTCTCTCTCTCTCTCTCACACACACACACACACACACACACACACATTTTTTGTTTAATTTCCTTCTTTTCCACTTTTCCTTATGTTCGATTGAAACAGGTTATCGTTATCGCTTCCGTGCGTTCAGCTCTCTTTCTTTAACTTCCCCCTACTCTCTTTCTTTCTTTCTTTCTTTTCTTTCTTTTCATATTTTTCCTGTATCGCATGTCCTTCTCCTTGATATATAGATAAAAATCACCACGAATTATTAAGATGAGCCAACTTTGACTTTTGTTTTTTTTTCTGTGAAGACCTAATGTAAATATTAATATTCGATCAAAATCTTAAGACCAGATACAAAAGGATTAAAAAAATATAAAAATACTTTTTAAATATTATTATTTATATTTTGAAGGCAATTACAATGCATATAAAATAAAATAAGATGTGTCCAATGTCTAATCAATTTCGAAGTATCTTCATCTTTAGAGACTGTTTTTGAAATGGACGCGGTCTTGTGTGTGTTTTTGTTTTGGACGTTATGATCACGCGTCACATGGGTTGTTAGAACGCCACGGGGAAGAGACGTGATTTCCGTTGTTCAATCAATTTCAATTTAATTCTTTTTTTATGTGTATTTATGAAATATGTATGTTAATTAATTATATATTGGGTGCTTAATTCTAACCTACTGTTTATGTGAGGGTGTAACTTAGCTATTAATAAACCTTCTTTAATTATGAGATTAACAACATTGCGTATTATTGTCTCTATTTTAATGGAAAATTATTGTCCTTATTTTTGCTTTTGATTAAATGCTTATGTTTATGCTTCAAGCATATATATATATATATATATATATATATATATATATATATATATATATATATATATATATATATATATGGTGATTGCCGCTTCTTGACAGAATAAGGCCATTTACAAGTAGTCCAGATGTGAGCATTGTTGGAGCACGCAGATAGCCCACGGATCCAGCTTTTTTTTTTTTATGTACCCCATCACACATATGAAATCCTCGACATACAGGCGCTGCCACACAGGTCAGACTTCATTGTAGGAAATGTTTCCATGGTGTCCGTCATGTGTCGCTTCAGAATGGAGGGCTCGAGTCACTTAACTCAAACTTCTTACAGCTATCATCGGCCTGTTTTCCATGAGGATGTGTATCCAGACCTCCTGTCAATTGGACCTTATAGCTGGAGCTGGTTTCCGCAAGAGCATCGGTGTCTGTCCCTTATCCAGATACTTCCCTGTCACGATGCAAGTATAGTTTGGGTTTTCCCAATCTCAAGATCGGGAGGTGTCCAGACATTCCAGGTGGCTATTCTTAGCCTTGTTTTGTGTTGTAGTATTTTCTAGTTTTCGCCCAGCTAATGTGGACAACCGTCGAAATGTTGGTTTCTGGCCAGCTTGATAGGTGAACCGGCATTTGTTTAGTCACTTTTTCTAGACACTTCCCAAAAGGCTGGGTGAACGTGTTTAACCGGGGCTGCTCATTCACCCACAACTCGCCGAGGCACGTTGCTGTTCGATCAGCAACGCTGTGACGTTAGTGCGCCACGAATCACGCCGTATGTATGTAGATTCACATTGCATGCTTCCATCCCGTCAGGCCTGCATACCACACCATTCCTACATCACTCGGGACTTGTAGAAATATCTGCACAGGTTTTTGTTTTACATGTTGCGCGCTTGTGCGAATATATAATATATATATATATATATATATATATATATATATATATATATATATTAGCATTTGAAATGTGTCCCATCATTATGGTCCACCCTGTGTATATATATATATATATATATACAGGGTGGATCATAATGATGGGACACATCTTAAATGCTATTTTCTCAGATGATAAAGACGACACAGAGTGCCAAATATATTTATTGCATAACTGATACACATGAGTTTTACATGTTATCTAAGATTTGAATATTACATTACATTTGTATTACTTTCAGGTATAGATTTTGGTGATCCTCATAATGCAGTGGAGTCCAAAAGAAATTGCATATATAGTCGAAGAATACTTCACCAGCCAAATATCCATCGTTGCATCCCAAAGAAAATTCCGACAGCATTTTGGAAAGCGAGAGGCACCATCCCGAAAGGTTATCCTTCGTGCTGTTAAAAATTTCCGAGAGAACTGAAAGAGGGCATCTGTTGAAAGATAACAGTTATTACAGTTGATATGCTAAGCCACACTTTATGTGATATGAGAAATCGAGCTCTCGAATGTTTTCGTCATGATGATGACCATCTCAAGGACATAATATTCAAATCTTAGATTCCACATAGAACTCCTGTGTACCAGTTATGTAATAAATATACTTGTCACTTTTGTAATCTGAGAAAATAGCATATGAAATGTGTCTCATCATTATGGTTAACCCTGTATATATAATATATATATATATATATATATAGTAACTCGAAAAACTACATAAACCAAAACTAAACCACGCTTTACGTAATATGAGAAATCGAGCTCCCAAATGTCTTCGTCATGATGGTTACCATCTCAAGGACATAATATTCAAATCTTAGATCACATATAAAACTCCTGTGTACCAGTTATGTAATAAATATACTTAGTACTCTATGTCGCTTTTGTAATTTGAGAAAATAGCATTAAAATTTGTCTCATCATTATGGTTCGCCCTATATATATATATATATATATATATATATATATATATATAAGTAAAAATAAAGTCGTCGGGGTGGCCTGAAGTCGGTATCACCAAATCAGCGAGGGGGTCTATCCCCTTTTCTAGACCAAGACCAAGGAGAGTGCATATATACATGGATAAACTCGTGGCCGAAACACGTGTCAGTAAAATAATATAAAATCATTCTTATCCATCCAGCATTTTCTTTCCTTATTTTCTTTTCAATATATATATATATATGTATATATAAGTAAATATATAAAGTCGTCGGGGTGGCCTGAAGTCGGTATCACCAAATCAGCGAAGGAGTCTATCCCCTTTTCACTAGTGCTAGACCAAGGAGGTTGTTTTTTTAGCGTCTGATATGTAGCGCCACACATACCATCAGCTCCTTAGATTACGGCACATACCCCTGTGCTACTCATACGCTGAGTTGGCGAGGGCCGGTATCGAGCTAGGAACCTTGTTTTTTTCTAGCCGAACGCTCTATCGATTGAGCTAACTCGTAAAACTACATAATTGTAACTCGTAATCCAGAAACCTGTATTAATATGTACAGTTTCACGCTTTTGCAATCAACATCCATTACCCCATTCTTAAGAATCTCAAGTAATCCTCATACAGTCCCCACCCACACACACACACACCTATACACAAATAAAAATACATGTTGAAAACCTGAAACTATTATTAGCTTTTTTTATTTTTACTTTAAATTCCTTTAAGAATACTTTAGAGTTTATTGCTGCAATAAAACGTAAAACGGATAAATTTACGGTAAGTTTATATAATTTCAATCCCGCCTGTGGGGTGGAGTTTTTAGTAGTGTTTAGAATTAAATTTCATTTTTGTCATCAATATCTTGTGCTATATATGACTGAAGTCTACACAGGAGTATTTTCTTCGCGGATTGAATATATATATATATATATATATATATATATATATATATACTTTGGTGCGGTACCAAGTTTCTTGGTACAAGGTGATTCTAGGTGGGTCCTAATTCTCTACCCGTAGTTTGTTCTAGAGTTCAGGTTCCGTATGAGAGCTCAATGTTTAATTATTGTAAACAGAGCAAATTTATTTGGGAATAAAAAAATACCCATGGTATTTAAGGCCTTTTTATTCCCAAATATATATATATATATATATATATATATATATATATATATATTAATAATAAAATAAATATATAAAGGTTTTACATATCTTTTTATTTGGTGACAAAGGAACATTCACGACCATTTTGGTTTCATGCGTCAACAATCATCAGGTAATCATGTTACAAATGCCCTCTACCAATAATACTGCGTTTGGCACACCGTTCCAGTAAAAGCTGAAACAGTGACAATCCCACACTATAGTATAATATATATATATATATATATATTATACTTAACAATGCTTCAAGCAAATTACCAATTACTTTATATATATATATATATATATATATATATATATATATATATATATATAGAGAGAGAGAGAGAGAGAGAGAGAGATATCCTGAAGAGCACTAAGCGAAACTTTTAATAGGTATATCTGACTCATTAGGTTTGTCTTTATTATTTGCTCTACTTAAGTATTGAGCACTCTTTACTTATTAGCTTTAGTATATCCTAGCGGTTTTTGAATGAATATATGTTTATTTTTTATATTTATACATATAAATTGTTTTTTCTTTTGGCCAAGTATTAGAGTATCAGCCGATAATTTTTGGTTTGTACGATTACCTAGGTCTTTTCTTTTTTTTCAATTTTTTTTTTCTCCCCAGGTAATATTTGGTAGTATATTTTTTTACAATCAAACTATTTGCCGGGTTTTTTCTTACCGCGAGGGTTTACCAACAAGTTTGGTATATATATATATATATAGTTTTTTTCCGTAGTTAGGGTCTTTCCATGTGTGGTTTAACCAAGCTGATGCAGGTAGACCATAAGGAGAGCTCAATGTACCTAATACCAGTGAGTAGAAGGACAGAGCAAGATATTTAGTAAATGAAGAAAAACTCTAAACTTGCTTCATTACAATAATTTATTTCAACCGTATTAATACGGCATCTTCAGGTAATCACAAGAACATGACTCTTACTGAAATTTGGGAAATTCTCAGTAAGAGTCATGTTCTTGTGATTACCTGAAGATGCCGTATTAATACGGTTGAAATAAATTATTTTAATGAAGCAAGTTTAGAGTTTTTCTTCATTTACTAAATATATATATATATATATATATATATATAATATATATATATATAGAGAGAGAGAGAGAGAGAGAGAGAGAGAGAGAGACCGTGTTTTGTCATGAATACATAAAAAAATCAGAAAACATTTTTTACTAGAATTTTACGAAGCATAGGACAAAAAATGTAAAAGATATTAAATTGAAATCTCAAATAAACGAAGATCATTGGGTTTTCTTACCTTTCTCTTTGAGATCTTTTTTTCGAAGGGATTACAATATATTGTATCTAATTTTGGTTGTTGGGTTTCGGTTTTAGATTTAACTTATATATGATTTTATACGTAATTATATTACATATAAAGTTATGGAAGTACGATGAGGAAATTAATCCGACAGTATGTTGAGAAAATTTTTAAAGAAAAAAAAAACAGGATGTCATGAACGATAGAAACTCTTTATGTCGATACTCAGGAATTTCGGTTAAAAAAAATAAAATAAAACCTTCTTCAGGACATTGAAAATTTGTATGAGAAAAAGATGAAAGATGTTCAGTGTATTTTTAACATTTACTCGTGGACAATTCACATTCGACATGCGACGGTGTCTGATCATTAATTTTCGCTTTCACATGCAAATATCGCGTCATCGGCTTTCATATATAAACGCCAAGTAAATAACGGTAAATAACTTTTTATCACACATTCAACATACACTGAACATCTTTCATCTTTTTACTCATACAAATTTTCAAAGTCCTGATGAAGGTTTTATTTAAAAAAAACGAAATACTTAAGTATCGACATAAAGAGTTTCCATCGTTCATGACATCCTGTGTTTGTTTTCTTTAAAAGTTTTCTCCATATAAAGTTATATATGATTTATAATATGTTACAAAGATGATATATATAATATTATATTTAATATTATATATAAACATTATATATTAATATTATAAATATATTATATTATGAATATATTATAAATATATTATATTATACATTTATATATTATATTATAATATTACATTATGAATATTATATATTATAAATCATGTATATAAAAGTTATATATGATTTGATGTTATATATGATTTGATGAAAAACATTATCCAATTCTCCCTCCACTTATGGGTAAATAGCAGAGCAGACTCGGCTCTTTAGCCGTGGCTAGGTAACCAGTCTAGGAGAGGGAAAACTCTGAATTCAAACCTGTTAAACTCCGCTTAATAAATTGACCTTGTGTCACATCCTGCTTATGCGGAGGGGTTGGTATATATATATATACAACCTGTGGAAGACTCCAGCCATCCCAAGACGATCCATATGACGAAAGACCTAGAAGACAAGAGAACTCAGTTCGAATAGCAAAAATAGATATACTGAAAGTAAGAAGATAACAGTAGGAATATTAAGAAAAGGCTATTCAATATTAAGAAGGAAGAAAATCCTCTATGAAACGTATGAAACTGACGTATAATAATGATAATAAAAAACAATCAATCTTATACAAAATAGAAGAAGCTTTTTAGCCTATCTTTACATAACTAAGAAATAAGTTGGCATTTCCTTCTCTAATTAGTTTAATACAATATCATACTTCTAAAAAAAAAAAACAATATCATACTTCTAAAAAAAAACAATATCATACTTCTAAAAAAAAACAATATCATACTTCTAAAAAAACAATATCATACTTCTAAAAAAAACAATATCATACTTCTAAAAAAAATACGAATATCATACTTCTAAAAAAAACCAATATCTTACTTCTAAAAAAACAATATCATACTTCTAAAAAAAAAAACAATATCATACTTATAAAAGAAACAATATCATACTTATAAAAAAAACAATATCATACTTATAAAAAAAAAATATCATACTTATAAAAAAAAAAAACAATATCATACTACTTCTAAAAAAACAATATCATACTTCTAAAAAAAACAATATCATACTTCTAAAAAAAAACAATATCATACTTCTAAAAAAAACAATATCATACTGTAGCAAGATGGGGAATATCCTGAGTTTTGCGAGAACTACTATTAGAAAAGAGAGGAAGGTTTAAGAACTTATAGAATTGTTAAATAAAATAAATTATTAATTACTATTTAATTAACAACTATATATATATGTATATATATATATATATATATATATATATATATATATGTGTGTGTGTGTGTGTGTGTGTGTGTGTGTGTGTGTGTGTGTGTATGGTTGTTTTTCAAGGCTATCACAATGCAAGTGTAATGAGAAATAATGTAACTATGGTTTTGTTTGTTAATCTTTGATTTATTCTAAATATTTCGAGATATAGATCTCTTCTGAAAGTCTGGAACTGTTAGCTTGTTGCCATGATATGTCCATTCTGTCGTATGGCTGGTGATATCTTCCAAATACACAACGTGTTTGTATACGTGAGTCCTTGTGTTTATGTTTATGTGTGTATGTGTGTGTGTGTGTGTGTGTGTGTGTGTGTGTGCGTGTTTTTATGTGTGCTTATGTGTGTGTTCAGCAATGACTTATTTTCATTTAGGTTTGGCCGACATTTTTTGTTTTATTATTAAGCAGTAGTTTGTTTATGTGTGTGTGTGTGTGTGTGTGTGTGTGTGTGTGTGTGTGCACTTTCTAGGCCCATCTGATTTTTTTCTATTTTATTACTTTCACCTGTTAGCTTCTGTTGGCCTGTAAGAGATTTTGCCTATTTGTTGAATATATATATATTCATTAATTATTAATAAATTAATTTTCAAAAATTAGGTACGACTTCAATTAAGCACATATTTCCACAAAAAATGTCGGCTAAAAAAGCCATATCAAAACACATCGTCTGTTTGTTTACTTCTCATATATATATATATATATATATATATATATATATATATATATATATAGTCTTTAAACAGGCGAAGATCAACAACATTAGGGCATGCTACTAATTTCTGCTTAATAAGGAATCATCGCGTGTCCAATAAAATGTTGTACGACCATCGCGATAGAGGGACACCAAAGAACTGATACAAGGATTGCTTGAAACAATCCCTTGGTGCTTGTCACATTGAACATCGCCAATGATCCACCCTAACTGGGAAGCATGACGCATCCATGTTGTCTAACCTGTAGGGTAACCCTCAATGACAAATGGCACAGGAAGAAGAATCACAACAACGCTATCAAACCCTGACCAGACCTTTAACTGCAGTCGTCGCGACCGAACCTGACTGACCGCATTGCCCTTTTCAACCACGGACATGCCTCCAGCCATTTTGGACCACACCCTTAACTTTCATTCACAAAGCCCAGCTATGATAAGGATGAGACTGATTGGCATTTCAGTCTCGGAAGACTATAATAAAGTTTTTTTATGTGCCCCTGAAGTTACAGCGCCTCCGGTGACTGTGAAGTCCAATGTTCGAAAAACATTCTCTGACCACAAATTTCACATTTGAAAGGTGTCCCTGAAGATGTTGATGTGCCGATGCTTTGTTGCCGCTGCTGTCTTCTAGAACTCTTAGCTTCACGGTGTTGTGTCAGGGTGACTTCTGACATGAACAGTCCTCTTCAATCAAAATCCATTAACTTTTAAAATATATTTTTTTTGACATCAAGTCAATTTTGGCTACCATAGTTTTTAAACTGAAAACCAGCTACTTACGGTCACTATATGAACAGTACTCTACGGAGATTCTGCCGGCACCGAGGGCGGTCCTGAGCCAAATTTTCCCAGCTGGAAGGGGCAATGCTAAAGCACCTGAGATCATTCTTGCAGACATTCTTGAATTGCAGCTGGGGGCGATCAGCTATAAGGATGAGACTATATTCATGTTATATAATGGAGTAAACATCGTTATCGCTAGGTGTACAAATAAACGGTACCCTTTACTTTTTGTTAGTGTGTAATTTAACTTTACATGATTTTTATAGACGACTCAAGTAGCACTTGACTGAAGACCGACCAAGAATATGAGTTGGGTGGAATTCGTTGAATTCCTTATACAATTGATGACTTGGGTTACATTGTGGTTGTCTGGTAAAGTTGCCGAAGAAACGTTGAGAAGACCAAGAGTTTGTCACTTGATCCCGATGATTAGAGGAAAGAGAAAACACGGCGTTGTAACATAATAGGGTAAGACTGACGTGTAAATTATCACGGAAAAGTTTTTAGCAAAAATATGTGTTAGATGAGAATGGAAAGGTTTAAGGATGAATCATCATAAAGACATAGCTTCGTGAGACGTAGCGAAGTGGGAGTGAGAGGAAGAGTGAAAGGTGAGCATGTTGAATGAATTTGGAATTATGCGTCGAGGGTGAGACATGGAGCATTTGCCCTCGATAGTTTTGGCTTGGGGAATATAAACCTCTCACCAAAAAAAGAAGTGGCCTTGTGATATTTACTAAAAACTCTAAATGGCACAAGGCAAGATTTTCCCCAGCACCCCAAGATGGTTTCCAGACTCAACCATCCAGGAATTGTCAGCCAATCGACTCAGCAACAAAGATTCAAGCCTCTCTGATGCAGTACCAGTCCAGAGATAAGTAGACAATGATTATTTCTAGTATCAACACGTCATCCTTCCATTCAGAAGAGACAGACGTAAAGTAAAACAACGTTGACACGTCATCTCTCCATTCCGATAGGATAGCTTAACTTAACATTGTTACAAAAATGCACTCAAGTTTATTTTGAATCTCTCTCTCTCTCTCTCTCTCTCTATATATATATATATATATATATATATATATATACATATATATATATATATATATATATATATGAATTTGATATGTTGAAAAAACAAAAGATGTTTACAAATGCATGGGATCATCAGGAGAGAATGTGCAAACCGTTTCGGGGCCTTCCTCTCAACCGTTTTAAAAAGCAACATCGGCCCACCTCACTGATGTGAACCGATGTTTTAAAACTCACTGATGTTTTAAAACCGTTGAGAGGAAGGCCCCGAAACGGTTTGCACATTCTCTCCTGATGATCCTATGCATTTGTAAACATCTTTTGTTTTTTCAACATATCAAATTCATACTGTCGGATTAAGTTCCATTTTATTTCACTTTCCATATATATATATATATATATATATATATATAGATATATAGATATAGATAGATATATATATCAATCCCTTCCACTCGAGCAGGATGCGTCACAACGTCAATTTCTTAAGCGGAGTGTAACAGGTTTGAATTCCGAGTTTTCCTTCTCCTAGACTGGTTACTCAATCAAGGTTAAAGAGCCCAGCCCGCCCTACTATTTACTCATAGCTGGGAGAGAGTAATTAGATGTATACCTTTCTGATGTTATATTTTCTTCTGTGTAGCATGTCCTTTTTCTTTCCTTTCTTTATGATAAAAATGGAAGGGTCCATTATTTAGCTGAGGTGACGATAATCAGATAATTAGGATTCATATTTTCGCATGTCACCTTGGACGATTTGGGCGGTCTCATTTTTAACCAGAGGGTGTTTCAAGATGACAACGGTCGGAAGATTATGGAACAAGAGTATTTTCACATTTTCCATATTTTTCTGTTTTGAACAAATCGTATAAATCAGCAACATACAAAACAGCAGCTGTACGATCACTTACCTTCTATCTAACAAACCATTCAAGTAAAACGTAAAAGACATGTTGGGTACTATTAGATAAGTTAAGACGAACTCATAAGTGACGTTTTTCATGGACAATCGAGTTCAAATAGTGGACGAGGCTAATTGCATTTCACATATCGCTAATATCATGAAAAAAGATATGAATCCAACTATTCTCCCTCTAGCAGTCGGTAAATATTTGAATAGACTGGGCTCTTTAACGTTGATATCGCAACCCGTCTAGGAGAAGGAAAGCTCTAAATTCAAATCTGTTAAACTCTGGTTGAAAATACACCTTCTGTTACATCTTACTAATACTCTTGGGAAAGGTATGCGTCTAATTATTCTCCCTCCAGCTATAAGTAAATACTTGTGAATACTGGTCTGTTTAACATTGGTATTGCAACCGGTTTAGGAGAGAAAAAAAAACTCTGAATTCAAACCTTTTAAAATCCACTTAAAAATCGATATTGTGTCACATCCTGTTCATGCTAGGGCTAGTTGATAAAACATATGGGTACACTACTATTAGCCGACTAACAAAAAATTTACATTCATCAACACACAGCAGACACTACATGCCGTCTAGAGACGATGGAGTGAGAAAGAGATAGATAGATAGTCAAGAGAATCCTCTTGAAAATTGACCTTGTGTCACATCCTGCTCATGCAGGGATTGGTGGATAAAAACACAAAGACACACCACTGGTGGCCGACCAGCAAACAATTTACATTCATCAGCACTGTACGGATACTGGATGCCGTTTAGAGGACGATGGAGAGAGAAAATCAAGGGAATCCGTACTATCAGCATATTTTGATGATGATGATGATGATGATGATTAGCAAAAATAAATAATTTTCGATATATATATATATATTTACCAACCCCTCCGCCCGAGCAGGATGTGACACAATGCCAATTTCTTAAGCGGAGTTTATCAGGTTTGAATTCAGAGTTATACTTCTACTAGACCGGTTGCCTAACCAAGGTTAAAGAGCACAGTCTGCCCTACAATCTATTCATAGCTGGAGGGAGAGTAGGATTCGTACCTTACCCAGGGGTATTAGCGCTAAGTGAAAGGCAATTACCACACCCAGGATGTGACACGAGGCCAATTTCTTAATCGGGGTTCCACAGGTTTGAATTCAGAGTTTTCCTTTTCCTAGACCGGTTGCTTAACCAAGGTTAAAAAGCCCACTCTGCCCTACAATCTATTCATAGCTGGAGGGAGAGTAGGATTCGTACCTTTCCCAGGGGTATTAGCGCTAAGTGAAATGCAATTACCACACCCAGGATGTGACACAAGGCCAATTTCTTAAGCGGGGTTCAACAGGTTTGAATTCAGAGTTTTCGTTCTCCTAGACAGGTCGCCTAACCAAGGTTAAAGAGCCCAGTCGGCTCTACTATTTATCCATAGTTACAGGGAGAGTAAGATTCGTACCTTTCTCAGGGGTATTAGCGCTAAGTGAAATGCAATTACCACACCCAGGATTTGAACTCGGGGCAACGAGTCCATTTCCCTTGACTTTAACCATTACACCACGCGCTTCCTTAATTTTCTATATAGATTGTCAACTTGTTAAACGGGATGACTGGTACATTGGCAAGACGCACCTTTTTCTACCTGAAACAAGGACACATATAATCTAACATTTGTTTTTATATTAACAAATGGCCAAATCTGTCCGCCGGCGTGTAATAATGTCACTGCTTGACAAAGATGTAGTGATTAGATTATGTTCTATTAAAGAAGAAACTAGATCTCTCTTTTTGGCAAGGAAGAGGGGGGGGATGGTTGAAGAAAAGAAATAGTCGACATGAAAAACTTGTCGGCCACAGCGTGCACATTGCTGAATCTGGTGTAATGATTAATACTGTTTAATACTGAGTCAAAAGTTTTGCAATATTTTAGAAACGTGCAAAGTTTGTGGTGCAAGTGGCCGGGTTTTAGAGTCGGTTTCGGCTAGAAACCACAAGGTTCGTAGTTCGATACCGGCCCTCACCAACTCAGCGTAATGAATAGCACAGGGACCTGTGCGGTAAATTAATGAGCTGATGGTAGGTGTGGCGCTCCACCTCAGACGCAAAAAAAACAATCTCCTTGGTCTAGCGCTAGTGAAAAGGGGGATATACTCCCTCGCTGATTGGCTGATACCGACTTTAGGCCGCCCCGATGACTTTACTTTACTTACTTACTTACACCAAAGAGACTTGAACAAAAATAGAGTTGCTTTCCCCTTTTTGTTTTGTATATATTCGAATGTTGGAAGGCTTAGCTTTCAGAGAGTAACTGGTTAATGTCGTCTACGAGTAGAGGCATGTTTAATAAATCCTTTGGTAATATTCCAATAACCCTGCCTTGCATTTATCATTCCTATTTCATATAATTTCATCTGTACATTGCAAACGTAACAATATATCAGATTGGTTTGTTTAGCTTGTTTTGTTTTACGGCATATCAACCTCGGTAGGTCATTTAATGCCGACAAAGTTTTGAAATATCAATTCTTAGTAGATACTCAATTTTTATAAACTCATATTTTTCTATTTAACCCATAGATGGAACCCTAATAAGTGCTACCACTCTGGGTCAGAGTGGACCTGGGAGCAATGGTGATGAAGGGGTACTCCACATTCCCCAGAGCTCCAGAATTGGAACTTCACCATTAGATGCAGTTTAACTCAATCTCAAATCCCGGACGAGGCTGTTCACAATTCACATCGCGCTAATTATCAGCATCGTCAAGCAATGAATGTTTTAATAAATTAACTTTCTTATATATCTTATTATAATGTAGATTCGGTTTCTGTCTGTCTGTAACCGAAACTACGTTACTGTCTACAATACTCTCAAAAATTACGTAAGTTTATGAATGAGTATTTAATTTATAGTCAAAATCTTTAAATCATAGAATAAATCTTATAGTTATTAAAGATGTTTGTATGAAAATCTGGGTTAGATTTGCCTCAAAACAGCTCATGTTATTAGTGCGTTTAAAATCCGGCAATGTGTTTTATATATCACTAAGAAATAAAGTTTTACATAATATTAGGTTAATTTGAATTTTTACTTTATTCTAATTAATTCCAATAAAAAATAATACATAGGATTGCTTTTAATAAGTTTAAGAATAAAAAATATAATATTAGAAATCAATAACACCAAGTAATTATTTATTAAACACCGTTTCATTAAAACCAGTATGCAAATTATTCACACCATATATTATGTAAAAAATTATTTTCTTAATGGTTTTTATGGTTTTAACAAAAACACGTTTTTTATTGTTTAATAGATAATTACTTAGTGTTACTGATATCTGATATTGTTTGATTCTCCAGCGTATTAAAATGAAATCTATGAACGATTCTCTATAGAAACCAATTAAAACATGATTAAAACAAGTGTAATGATTTTTATAGGCGTCTCTTATATAATTTCGTTACTCTCTCTAATTTAATATAATTCATTACTTTTAAACTTAAATCCTTAAGCCAGAGGGTGCATATTCTTGCGAATACAATTAAAGAGTATTTTAAAAAGGAAAAATAAAAACATTTAAAATATTCCATAACAATCAAAAAACACATATAGTGTTTATAGTATTTATATAGAAACCAATTAAAATATAATTAAAATAAGTGTCAACTTTTTATATGTATTCTTATATAATTTCGTTAGTCTTTCTAATTCAATATATTTCATTACATTAAAACTTAAATACTTATGCCTGGCGGAGTGTGCATATTCCTACTAGTAATTTAATACATTTATTCTGTCAAGATGAACGCAGGGAAGCCCGAATTCATGCCTTTTTAAAGATGTAAATGGAACATCAATAGCTTCTGCCAATTTTGTCATCTCTGAAGATAAACATTGCATCACCGAGCATTTTTCCTCAAGAAATAAATCATTTTTAAAAAGAACTTAAGAAGAGTCTTAATTACATATCATTCAACAAAATGTGAGACAATCTTTAATCAGATAATGTTATTTACTCATTTACCTCGGCAACCCGGTAGGCGTCAAATAGCCTTTTACAATTTGGACCCAACCAAACTGGTTTTGGCATCAAAAAGCCCCAGGTTCTGTTATTGGATTCTGGGGGAGATATGAGACTCTTTCAGTTGGAACTTGTCATTCCAGTCAGTTTTGGTAGTCGAAAGAAAGTCAATAGCGATCCAAGAATTATTCTATTGTTCATACTTAGCCTTAGACATTTATATCGAGGTTGCCTGTATATACTGGACCCTCAACACTATAATTATGTGATCTCTCATAAAGAGAGTAGAATTTACGAATGCTTGAAGTTTATGCTCCAATCTCATATATATATTTACCAACCCCACCACACGAGCAGGATGTGACACAAGGTCAATTTTTTAAGCGGAGTTCAACGGGTTTGAAATACGAGTTTTTCTTTCTCCTAGACCGGCTGCCTAACCAAGGTTAAAGAGCCCAGTCTGTCGAACTATTTATCCATAGCTGGAGGGAGAGTAGGATTCAAACCTTTCCCAAGGGTATTAGTGCTAAGTGAAATGCAATTACCACACCTAGGATTTGAACTCGGGGCGAGTCCATTTCCCATGACTTTAACCATTACACCACGCGCTTCCAATCTCACAAGATATTAGGATTAATACGGAGTTCATATGAATACATATGATAAAGAAATGCTGCGAAATTTATTCATTGCATTGGTAAGACCTCATTTGGAATATGCTAATTTGCTTATTATTATTATAATGGATTGTCTGTCTGGTAACTGTACGTCACCACCGACATCACAATTCACTCAGTTATTTATGTTATATTCTCAATGGTTATTAAATAAAATGAATAATTACATAATCTTAATTAGCATCTTATTTATTAACAATGTCTCCATTAAGGACTTGCTGAAATAGATTTGCCTAATATTTTATGTGGGCCCACCCACAAGCCGAAGCTCATGGGTGGTTCACACAAAAAATGTGTCGATCCAGTCGGCATTACCCGTCGAGAGGGACGCCTCAGGCGCGGGGCAATAAACCCAGCCCTGTCCCTTTAAATCGAGGGGACAGATACTGTCTGGGGGATAGCACCCGGGATCGACGTTGTTAATTTCATTAATAGACACAGGCCCCGAAAGGCCCGTGGTATTAATTCGTTTAAAATCCTGTGAGTGTGTTATATACTACTAAGAAATAAATGTTTACATAGTATATGGTGTGAATAATTTGCATACCGGTTTTAATGAAACAATGTTTAATAAATAATTACTTTGTGTTATTGATTTCTAATATTATAGATTTATTCTCAAACGTATTAAAAGCAATCTTATGTATAATTTTATATTGAAATCAATTAGGATAAAGTAAAAATAAGAGTAATCTTATTTGGGATCGTATTTGATTTCATTAGTCTTTCTAATTAAATATAATCTATTAATAATGGAGATTCGCTTCCGGTTTTTGTCTGTAACAAAGACTACGTCACTGCTTACGTCAAATTACCCAAAATCATCATAACATAGAATAAATACACTCAAAATTTGAACATGCAGCATTAGACAGTCCTCTTTGTTTTTTAAAACAAGTTTTAATAAATACATGACTGGTATTATATATCTAAATATAGTTTGTTTTATTTTAATACATATTTAAAGTTTACATTTTAAATTGTTTTATTTTTTAATCCTTTAATAAATTTGATGATTTTACTTACTTAGAGTACAAACTCGCTGACATTGAATTTTTAACCCCACCCCTCAGGCAATATGTTTCAAAATATTTCTTATTTTGCTAGTATATAATAACATTAAAACACAAATAATTGTACCCAGAGGCACATATTTTTGCTAGTAATAGTAATGTGGCCACATGGTGATTAGAGACAACACTATCTGACAGTTAAAATGATTGCATTGTGCGTATGCTTCATTCGAGCATCCATTCTTTTGTATTATGTTAGCTGTGTGATTTTATAAGGATGAACGCATTCCACTGGTTAATTGGATGCTCAGTAGGTGGGTTGATTAATTGATTTTAAGGCATCGCAAATATTGTTAAGTTATTTAAGATATGGTTATATTAAGATATGGTCTCAAGTAACAAAGGATGATAAGCATATGAAAACACTTATAACCTCAAGTAAATATTCATGTATATTCATATCTATCTCTTTGTATCTCCCCCTCTCTCTCTTTCTCCCTCTCTCTCTCTCTTATATATATATATATATATATATATATATATATATATATATGAATATAAATGTAATGACTGATATATATATATATATATATATATATATATATATTGGGAATAAAAAGGCCTTAAATACCATGGGTATCGTGGTTATGGACCATTTCCACTCGCGAGTATGCTCACGAGCTTCTTCAGACCACTGATATATTTTATTTAGACAGGCACATGGCCAAACTCATTTTATATTCATACATTTCACCTCCCTCATTTAGGGGTGGTCATATTGCATTCTTTCTTTTCAAGTGTCTTTTTATAGGTGGAAATTTTTTTTTTTTTTCTCTTTGTAGAAAAAAAAAAAATTTCCACCAATAAAAAAGACACTTGAAAAGAAAGAATGCAATATGACCACCCCTAAATGAGGGAGGTGAAATCTATGAATATAAAATGAGTTTGGCCATGTGCCTGTCTAAATAAAATATATCAGTGGTCTGAAGAAGCTCGTGAGCATACTCGCGAATGGAAATGGTCCATAACCACGATACCCATGGTATTTAAGGCCTTTTAATTCCCAAATAACTTTGCTCTGTTTACAATAATTAAACATTGAGCTCTCATACGGAACCTGAACTCTACAACAAACTACTGGTAGAGAATTAGGATCCACCTAGAATCACCTTGTACCAAGAAACTTGGTACCGCACCAAAGTATATATATATATATATATATAATATATATATATATGTATATATATATATATATATATATCAGTCATTACATTTATATTCATATCTATCTATCTATCTATCTATCTATCTATATATATATATATATATATATATATATATATATATATCAGTCATTACATTTCTATTCATATAAATCTATTTATATATTTCAATCTCTCACAGTCAATTCCAATATTTTCACATTTATTTCTATCTTTCAATCCATTCATGTCTCTCACCCTCTCTCCTCCCCTCCCTCCCTCCCTCTCTCTCTCTCTCTCTTTATATATATATATATATATATATATATATATATATATATATATGTATGTGTGTGTGTGTGTGTGTGTGTGTGTGTATATATATATATATATATATCGAACTCGTCCAGTATATTCCATTATTTTTTTATCTATCTATTTATCTACTTACTGAGTTTTTCTTTAATTCTATACATGTCTCTCATCCTCTTTCCCCCTCTCTCTCCCCCTCTCTCTCTCTCTCTCTCTCTCTCTCTCTCTCTATATCTATATTATATATATATATATATATATATATATATATATATATATATATATATATCGAACTCGTCAAGTATATTCCATTATTTTTTTTATCTATGTATTTATCTACTTACTGAGTTTTTTTCCCGTTTAATCTGATAGACTGTTTGTCACGGATGGTGTCAAATTGATTTCTTTTAAAAACTATAAATCCGGCAGAACAAATCTTAACAATGTAACCACCTTTGGCATGACATGGGTTAATACTGAATATAATTAAATCTCTTTTCGAATTCAAAACTTGACAGATTTTACAAATTCAAAGGCTATTAAATACCATATTCGCTGGACGCAGAGGGTAAATTGATTTTCCCTCCGGCAATTTATCTATTTGTACCCATGCTGTCACTCATGTGTAAAAAGAAAAGAAATAACATTAATTGACACATAGCGTTATTATCTACATATCTTAGGGCAGTGGTTCTGAAACTTTATACAGTCTGGGCTCACTTACAGTACTACAGATAGCGTACTGTATACAAAATAGGACTAATATGTTATTAAGTTAACTGTTGAATATATAAAAAAATAACGCATCTAACAAAAGCAAACTTAACATACCCTATGAAGTTTATTCATTCCTGTGTTAATGAGAAACATGAGCTTGATGAGACCTTGCGATTTCTTCAATGTTTGGTCTTATGTTTGAGAGACAAACTCTCATTTCCTCATCAATGCATTGAAGAGTTCCTCTCTTTTTGCACTTAATTGTTGCGAGGGTTGAAAATACCAGTTCACATAAATATGAGGTGGAAAATTGCAATAAAATGGCCAGGTTTTTTTTAGATATCGACACATGTTGTTTTTTGATAGAAATCGAAAAAGCTTCAAGAGACAATTCTTTGTATTTAATCATTAATCCACGATCAGTGGACACAGCAGCCAGTTCTTCTTTTTCTGTTGGTTAAACTAGAATCTATTGCAGTTTCTACAAAAGGGTTTAACTTAGTATACATTGCTTTTAATACCTGGATAGATTTTTCAGGAATACTACAGAGCGCATACCTCTATGAAGTTTATTCATTCCTGTGTTAATGAGAAACATGAGCTTGATGAGACCTTGCGATTTCTTCAATGTTTGGTCTTCTGTTTAAGAGACAAACTCTCATTTCCTCATCAATGCATTGAAGAGTTCCTCTCTTTTTACACTTAATTGTTGCGAGGGTTGAAAATCCCAGTTCACATGAATATGAGATGGAAAATTGCAATAGATAGATTTTTCAGGAATACTACAGAGCGCACCTGAAAAAGCTCTGGGGCGTACCAGTTCGCCCGGGCACACTGTTTGAGAACACTGCTCTACTGTTGTGAGCTAAATGAAAAATATGACAAATATAGTAAAATATGCTGTCAAAATCACAAAAAAAAAAAAAAACAATTCTGAAAAATTCCAGAGGAAAATAATCAGAGTAAGCAATAAAATTTATTTCCTGTTTTTTATTTTTATATAACGCGCATTCATGTCTAACTTTGTACTAAGAAGTGCTGGAAAAAAATCCTCGGGTATAATACGCACTGAACTCTTTGAATTTTAAAATAATTTTAATCTTAGTTTAGCATTTTTTGACTCTTTATCTTTTTGTACAGATTAAAATTAGAATTTATATAGCTTGCAATAATGTAAGCTTTAAACCCAAAATATACAAGGTATTAACAACGAACGCACGGACAAGTTCACACGAAAATGTAACAGACTTGCTGTAAAATTATGCTCACATCTTATTATACTGGACATTCGGTGACTGTCTGTCTGTAACCTAAATTACGTCACTTCTTACTTCACAATACTCTCAAAATTGCTTATATTTATCAATGAGTATTTAGTATATAGCCAAATCATTAATACACAGAATAAAGCTTATTTATTAACGATGTCTCTATGAAGATTTGAGTTAGATTTACCTCAAAACAGCCCACGTTATTTGTGCGTTTAAAATCCTGCAATCTTCCAGGACAAGAATCTGACACATTGATATGTGTCAGATTCTTGCCCTGATGAGCCAGCAAGTGAAACTGTTAGTTGCTAGACTTGACTTATTAGGATTAATATTACTATTTGCTACTTAAATATTGAGCACTCTTTACATTTTAGCTTAGACAAACCTAGTGGTATATAAGTATATAGGTTTTTGGCCGTGTGATATTGTGTTAATTGATTATTTTGGTCGCACCGACTCTCTTCGTTTTTCTTTTTTTCTTTTTTCAAAGCAATTATTTGTATATTTTTTCCTAGCAATTATTTGTCTGGTTGTTTTGCAATAGTTTACTAATAGGATTTGTATAGTATAGTTTAGTATAGTATAGTATAGTTTGGTATGAGTTCTCTAAGAGGTAATTTAAATTAACTTTCACTACTAAGCATATAAGCAATAATCGTTTGCTCACAAACTCTCTGTGATCGTAAAATATATAAACAAACCTATGTATTTAATAGTGTAAACACCAGCCCCGCTACAGCAGCTGCCAGTGACTGAGGGGATAAGAATTCAGTCTGGCAAACACTCAGTCGAAGTTCGACCCTAGCCAAGGATAGTTGTTTGTCTAGCCACACTGAAGAGGCGTGAAACGCCGAAACACGTGTCTGTAGATGACTTATTAATTACACACACACACACACACACACACACACACATACATATATATATATATATATATATATATATATATATATATTTCGAATCACGCACAAGGCGGTCTTTCTATCTATAGCTCTGCTGATGAGGCCTAATAGGCCGAAATGTACACACAGAGATTGATTTTTCTCGATTTGTTTAGCCTTACATTTGATAGGTATGCCCGTCTAATTGATTAATTAATTATTAATTAATTAACTTTCAAAATTAGGTACGACTTCAATTAAGCACATATTCTCCCAAAAATTGTCGGCTAAAAAAAGCTATATCATAAATACATCGCTTGTGTATCTACTTCTCATATATATATATATATATATATATATTATATATATATATATATATATACCAAGCGTGTTGGTAGATCTTGCAGAGAGAAAAAACCCAGCAGAAAGTTTGATTGTAAAAATATACTACCAAACATCAACCAGGAAGAAAAAAAATTTTGAAAAAAAGAAAGGACCAAGATATTCGTACCAACAAAAAATAATCTATTGGTATAGTATTTGGCCAAAAGAAAAAACAATTTATATGTATATATATGTATATAAGATATATATATATATTCATATAACCGCTAGGAGAAGCTAATTTGTAAAAAGTGCTCGATACCTAAGTAGAGCCAAGTAATAAAGATAATCTAATGAGTCAGACGAACCTACTATTAGTTTCGCATAAAGCTCTTCAGGGCTAAAATCTGAGTCAGATTTTAGCCCTGAAGAGCTTTATGCGAAAAACTAATAGTAGGTTCGTCTGACTCATTAGATTATCTTTATATATATATATATATATATATATATATATATATATATATACCTGGGCCGTTTAGTGGGATATCTACCTCACTTACACCTTAATAGATACATTGTTAATAAATTAGATAGTAATTAAGATTAAATAATGATTATGTAGTAACTATTGAGAATATAACGTAAATAACTAATTCTAACGGTGGTGGTAATGTAGTTTGAATACAGACAGACAGACACATAATCTCCATTATAAATTTATAGAAATCAATTGTATATAAGATTGATAGAAAATAATGATTGATGAAATTTATTGAATATAATTACTCAAAAAAAAATGTGCTCGATCACGAAATCAAAGGGTGTTAACTCAGAAGATTTTTATACGTCTTGAAATTGTAATTTTGGTCTGTTAAAATGGTCCAAATTTCATAGGTGTTATTTCACTCTTGTTGATATAGTACAAATTAGTAACTACACCTTCACTCAATACCAGACGCCCCCCAAAGTAGATACACTGACATGTGACAATTGTTTAGATAAGTGGAAAGTGTATGTGACAAGAGAGAATTTAAGTGAATTCAGTCGTGATGATAGGTGAGATTAGTTTCAGGTGATAAAATTTATCACGCTAAAATGCTTTTAATATCCTTTTATTATTACAGATTCTATCTGTTATTCCCATTTTCGATGTTAATTGATAAAACGAGATGTTTTCATGCCTAAGAATGTCACATGTCATGCACTTTAGGTGACCTATGTAGTTCTTTTAAAACAAATTACTACATAGAGACACACACACACACACACACACACACATATATATATGTACATATATATATATATATATATATATATATATATATATATATATTATATATATATATATATATATTTATACATTTGAAAGGAAGGAAAAACCAATAAAGCGTCATTCTGTAATAAATTTATTTCGACCAAAACTTAAAAGGCTTTTAAAAATTTAAATTTCTAAATTCCTTAAAATTTCAGTCTCATCAGACAGGCGGCACAGATTTAAAAAATTGCTCTGTATTTAATCTAAAATAGATTATTATACATTGAGCTCTCTTTAGGGATTATAAAATTCCTTGTATTTGCACCTACTAAAACATGCAATAATTATACAGTGAGATTTTGAAGATCCCATGTAGAATCATCCCTTACTACCAGTTTTGGATACCTTACACACACACACACACACACACACACACACATACACACACACACACTATATATATATATATATATATATATATATATATATATATATATATATATATCAAAGTTCTCCTGAGGAAGGTGTACCTGGCACACCGAAACCGCGTTAGAGAGAAAAACCTTTTTCCATAACCATATATATATATATATATATATATATATATATATATATGAGTAAGAAAAGGTGGAATGAAAACATCACACAATGCTGTTATTTATAATATAATCATAGCTGATACTGTTCAATATTTCGATTTTACAAAAATCATCATCCGAGCTCATTCACTCCCGTAGTTGTTTGGGTCGGAGAGGAAAGTCAAATCCCAAACAACTACGGGAGTGAATGAGCTCTGATGATGATTTTTGTAAAATCGAAATATTGATCAGTATCAGCTATGATTATATTATAAATTGTTTTCTTCTTTAACAGAATTGTGTGATGTTTTCATTCCACCTTTTCTTACTCATATATATATATATATATATATATGGGGGTAAAATAGAGAAATCAATCCGACAGTTTGTGGAGAAATGTAGACAAACACGGGATGTTAGTATGCATAAAAGGTTATTAGTCGTGATAATGTCGACGCTATAACGTTTCGGTCTTTAGACCTTCTTCAGGACACGAGCTGAGTGATTTGTGGTCGTGAGTGGGAATATCCTCCACCCTCCTCTCATTCTCGACCGAAAGACACTCGTCGTGTCTGAAAAACCGAAAAGTTATAGCGTAGACAATCTCAGGTAAATAATTTGCTAGTAAAAATAAACTACAAGTAATTGCCTGTGAAAAATTTAAAAGATAGCAAGATATATATATATATATATATATATATATATATATATATATATTATCGTACCATCCTCCAATAGTCCTCTTCATGGTGGGTAAAGCCGATGAAATGGGTAACCTGGGTTTTCTGGTATAAAATGGGACATGAGTTTGAATATCACTGAGCGCATTTAATAATCATTCGTATTCGATAGGACCGTGGATAAGAATAGAAAATAAAATAAAAACTCGGAAGAAACAACATAAAAATATAAATCTTAGCGTTGATTATTTGGTTTGGTTGGATTTTACGGCATGTCAACCTTTGTTGGCTTATTTTATGCCGAAGACATTTTGTTTTATTCATTCTTGATGAGTAGTCATTTTTTAAATTTTTTTAGACTCATTTTTTTATTTAACCCATAGATGGGACCCTAAGAGGTACTACCATTTCGGTTTAGAGTGGACCTGGGAGTAATGGGGATCAAGGGTATCTACACTCAGATAGACTTTAACTTCATACCCAGGAGTCTAAGACCCTTAGACACCACCTTCTAGCACATATATGATGAAAAAGGAAGCGCGTGGTGTAATTTAAAGTCATGGAAAACGGACTCGTCGCCCCGAGTTCAAATCCTGGGCGTGGTAATTGCATT
>CM042138.1:29969572-29974572 GCA_023376005.1 Doryteuthis pealeii | reverse complement strand
TTTTTTTTAAAATTTTAGCTGACGTGACTTTTATTTGTCCAGTAATTTTTTTTAAAGTAAAGTCGTCGGTGTCCTGAAATCGTTATCAGCCGGACAGTGAGCGAGTCTATCCACTTTTCACCAGTGCTAGACCAAGGAGATTGTTTTCTTAGCGTCATAGGTGGAGTACCACACCTTAAATAGTTTAAAATAGGGGGTTACTTTTTAATCCACTGTATAAGTTTCGTTATTTTACTATAATGTACCATATTCTTTTTTCAACGAATTTAATTTAAGAATTTTTTTTATAAATGTTTATCATTACTTCTTTTTAATATGATATCCCTAATCATCATTTGTCTATGATTTGATTACTATTAATTGAGAGTTACCTACCCTATTCATGATTACCACCCTTGGAGAACTCTCTAGTGAATACGAGACTATATAAACTCTCAGTAAGTGTACCAATTATTCTAAGTAGAATAAAGCTTTCCAAAGTCTATCGGTGTTATCGTGTGTCATTACATATAGATAATTATTGTTTTCTATTAATTACGTTAACACTTATTTTATATAAATTACGGTTATCCTTATTTTCTATAGATTATGGTAAATATTATTTTCTATAACTATCCCTAATCATTATCTATTAATTACAGTAATCATTATTTTCTATAAGTTTCCACAATCCTTATTTTCTATGAATAAAATTAATTAATTAAAATTGAGCGTTCATTATTTTCTCTACATTTTCTAAATCATATTTTAATTTTCTATAAATTACGTTAGTTGGTATTTTCTAGAAATTTCTTCAAAAATTATTTCATAGAAATCTTATCAAACTTAATTTTTCTATAAATGATCTCAGCCATTATAATCCATAAATTTCGGTAATCATTATTTTCTACAGATTTAAGTAAGTAAAGGAATTATGGGGTAAAGCGAAAAGTCTGTGGGTTGTCATAAGGAAGACGGAGTCTTGCGTATTTATCCTGAATAGGGTTAGGGTAAGAGTTAATTAAAATTATTTAAAAAAAAAACCCGTTTCATTTCCTCTCCTACTATCATCTATATATTAATAATCATGTTCCTGAAAAGTACAACCCTTTCAACACCCTTTGGTTAAAAACGAGAGCGTCCAAATTGTCCAAGGTGAAATGCAAAAATGTAAATCCCATTTATCTGGTTTTGCTTATCCACCGAATTCTTATTTCTTATGAGCGTCGCCAACTCAAGCTAAATAATGCACCGTTCCGTTTTTATTACAAACAAAGAAACGGAATAAAAAGGACATGCTACACAGAAAAATAGTATAAGAAAAGAAAGAAAGAAAGATGAAAGAATAAGAAAGAAAGAAAGTAGGGGAAGACAAAGAAAGGGTGAGCACCGGGAAGCGATAACACTAATCTGTTTCAATCGAACACAATGAAAAGATGAAAAGAAGAAATTAAAAAAAAAAAAGAACAGAGAGTTAAATTAAGATTATTATACTTTTTACATATTGAACTAAATAGCAATAGCTCTTAAGAAAACATATCCAACATTGAAATAATTAAATCATCGCTTCAGTGTGATCAACCCCCTTTTCCATCTTTCCTAAACTTTCTTTCTTTCTTATTATATTTTTTATGTGTAGCATGTCCTTTTCCCGACTTTTCTTTCTTCATAATAAAAACGGAATTGTCCATTATTTATCTGAGGTGATCACACACACACACACACACACATACATAGGGGTGGGTTAGCTCAGTCGGTGGAGCGTTTACTTACGTATATATGTGTATATACATATACATGCATACATATATAGAGATGTAGTCATACATATAGATAGACATATATCTATAGATATAAACACACACACATATCTATAGATATACATATATCTATAGATGCATACACACATAGAGACATATATATATATATATATATATATATAGATAGATAGATAGATAGATAGATAGATACACACCCACACACACACACAAATATATATATATATATTATATATATATAATATATATATATATATGAATAAATTTAGCGTGTTCGTGGAGTCACCAATTGGTTACTGACAGTTTCTCGCCTATGCGATCTTCAGACCAATATATATTTACCAAACCCTCCGCACGAGCAGGATACGACACAAGGTCAATTTCTTAAACGGATTTCAACAGGTTTGAATTCAGAGTTTCCCTCTGCTGGACTGGTTACCTAGCCATGGTTAAAGAGCCCAGTCTTCCCTGATATTTACCCATAGCCGGAGGGAGAATTGGATTCATACCTTTCCAAAGGGTATTAGCGCCATGTAAAATGCAAACAACTTCGTCGAGGATTTGAACTCGGGTCGACGAATTCATTTCCCACGACTCTAACCATTAGACCACGCGCCTCCAGACTAATAGTTATAACCATAGGCAATATATCGAACGTCACATTCTAATGGTTCTTTTAAAAGCAACATTTTCACTGAAACGTTAATTTCGCATTAAAAATTAATCTTGACTCTGAATCGACTTTCCATTTTCTACGGCTCATTGAAATTTATATAAAAATACAAAACATAAAAGAATGATTGCGTTAAAGTGAGTAACTCTCGTTAATTAGAGTTTGCATTCATTTTACAGGCAAGAAACAAACATCAAGTGTCATTTCCAGTTTTAATTTCATCAGTAATAAATGACATAATGTCCGTTCCTATCAAAGTGTTCATGTGAATCGAAACACACAAAGAAACAATTCCTTGATTTATGTTTGTCACGTAAAACAGATGTTTGGTTTGATTTGTTTTACGGAATATCAACCCCTGTGGGTTATTTAATGCCGACAAAGTTTTGAAATAAATTCTTTCTTAATGGATAAACAATTTTTTTTTAAAGCACGTTTTTCTATTTAAATCATAGATGGGACCCTAACAGGTACTGCCGCTCCGGGTCAGAGTGGACCAGGGAGCAATGGTGATAAATGAGTTTAAAAAATGAATAAATCATCTCTCTCCCACCACACACCCTCTCTCTCTCTCTCTCTCTCTCTCTCTCTCTCTCTCTCTCTCTCTCTCTCTCTCTCCCATCTTGGGTATGACGTTAAGCTGCAACTATTGCTATTTTGGAGCTTTTTGGAGAATGTGGAGTACTCTTTCATTGCCATTGCTCCCTTGAACTTTTCTTGGGCCCCCTCCGATCAATCGGCTGGTCATGTCAAGCCCTAGCACTTATATGATTGCCCCAACCGTATTGCTCTTATGCCACAACCCTTTTTATCATATGGGTGCTAGAAGGCGGTGGCTGCGGGTCTACATGTCCTGGGAATGACGTTAGACTCTATCTGATGGTGAGGTTCCGGTTTTGCTCCCTGGTCCACTCTGACCTGGAATGGTAGTACCTGTTAGGGTCCCATTTATGGGTTATATAGAAAAATGTGTTTATAAAAAAATGAGTATCCATTAAGAATGATTTTATTTCAAAACTTTATCGGCAGTAAATCGGCACTGCGGTTGATATGCCGGCAAACAAAACAAACCAAACCATTGCTCCCAGATCCACTTTGAACCGGAGTGGTAGTACTTGTTAGGGTCCCACCTATAGGTTAAATATTAAAAAAAAAACAAGGTTACAAAAAAATTATGTTTAAAAGAATTGAATTTGAAAAATTGAATATTATCAAAAATCAATGAAACAAAATGTCTTCCGCATAAAATAACCCAACAAGCGTTGACATGCCGCAAACCCAACCAACCAACCAACCAACCATTTTTATTTTCTTATGTATTCATGTGACTCGAAACACAAATAAACAGTTTTGTTGATTTACGTTGGTCACGTAAAATGTCAAAGAGAACGTCTACTCTCTTCTTGTAATTGTTTTCAAAACGAGGTTCACTAGTTATTCAATACAATTCACTTCATAATTATATTTGAGCCATCTCTAGGTACACTTGACTTGTGTCCAGGTAACTTAATTAAACCTTTCTTTGGGGGGTTAGGGCTGTGTGAGTGTGGCCTGTCGGGTCTTTGCCAAGAAGTTGGCAATGAATCATTTACAGCACAAAGATCACCGGGATCAAGTTTTTAATACCATCATCGCCAGTGCAAATAATACATAAATGCACACACACACACACACACATACACACACACACACACATTATATATATATATATATATATATATATATATATATATATATATATATATATATATATATATGAAGAAAAGGAAATGAATCCGACGGTATGTAGTATATTAGGAAAGATTGAAAAAACACAGGTTTAAATGAGTTAAGTGGTGAGTTTATTGGCCGACGCTGCAGTGTTTTGATCTATTAATTAGATCATCTTCAGGGCATTTGAGATGATATTGAACTCTTGATCAGAGTTAACTAATAGATATAGGCATATAAACAAGCATGGGCTCTGCCTAGTAATTTCCGGCATTATGTAGGGTGTAAAGGAGGGTATGTAGCTTACCCACTGTATTGAAAATGGGTACAACCCTGTTATAAATACAGGCTGATGGTAGGACAAAAAATACCCTGAAGATTCATGCTACAGCGAGAAACTGCAGTCAGAAATTTTAAGCCATTCGTTTTTAAAACATATATATATATTATATATATATATATATATATATATATTATATATATATATGTGTGTGTGTGTGTAGTATATTAAGAAAGATTGAAAAAAAAAAACAGGTTTAAATGAGTTAAGTGGTGAGTTTATTGGCCGACGCTGCAGTGTTTCGATCTATTAATTAGATCATCTTCAGGGCATTTGTCGGTATATGGAAGGTAATAAGAATTTTTTTATCACAGAATAAATAGAAAAGCGAGTGATAGTCCTTGTTTTATCAGTCTGTTTAAAATTTGAAGTTTCAAAAAAGGAGACGGTTTGAAATAGACGTCAAATATTCTCTTTTACGGTGTGAGTGTGGAACTGTGTAAGTGTGTGTATCGAAAAAAAGCATTGTTCATTTTTTAGGGGGATATATTATATATATATATATATATATATTATATAA
>CM042138.1:29963556-29968556 GCA_023376005.1 Doryteuthis pealeii | reverse complement strand
AATAATTGTTTTGTCACCAGAAATTTTTGTCGACATGTTATACGAAGATTTCGGGTTCGAGATGGAGATTTATTTCTCCGTAGTTTGATGTAAGGCAAATTGGAGTCGACAAAAGAAAGACAAACACACAATGGAATTAATACATAGTATTGACAAATAAATCAAGAAAACGTTGGGTGGATCCACAGTTGACTCACGGCGGGGACGGTCGTTCTTGTGGATCGTTTTCTGTTTCTTCTCGTAACCGTTCAGTGATAGTAATGGGATGAGTGAAGTTAGGGACCGCTATTTTACGCTGTACACCAACACGAAGAAGTGCCGTTTGAATAAGTTGGTTTTTGATTTGGCGCCAACTATTAACTATGTTGGCGATTCTCCCCCTAGCGGCAGGGGGAGATAATTAACTATGGATTTCCAATAACAGTGAAAAAAAATCACCGATAATAACGTTTTAAGTTTAAAAGCAGTGTATTTTAACCTGTTTCACTCAAATATGTGTTGGTTGGTTGGTGGGTTTGGTTGGTTTTGTTTTTACGGCATGTCTAAACTTGTTGGGTTAATTTCATGCCGAAGAACGTTTGTTTATTCATCCTTCATTACACGTCAAGTGTTTTCCCTAAAAATTTTCAATTTTTAAGACACATTTATTTAAAACTGTCATTTCTACTTAACCCACATAGATTGGGTACTCTATAGCAGTACATACAACTAACCGAGATGACCTAGGAGTAATGGTAATGAAGGGATTACTGCCACATTCCCCCAAAGATTGCCCACAACTGACACCTCTCCATCAATAGATTTTCTTCATACTCAGAACAAAATGACCGTCAACCACAGCTTTCTAGTCACATATATGATAAAATGGTTGGAGCTTGCCCATAAGGGCAATAGGGTTGGAACAATCATATAGCTATTGTGTGCTTTAACGGTGACATGCCGATTGGATCGAGGGGGCCTTTCCCGACAGGCGTCGTCGCAATTAGCCTAAGTAAAAGAGGCCAAAGTGCGAGTTGTTGCATGGTCATGAGCTGTTCAGTCACAGAGTTCCATCCCTTATGTATTCACGTCGGCCAATCAACACAAGCTCAGCTCAAATAGATCAGTTTGGTTGACATTGGGCTTCTTCCGGCTCAGAACCACATAAGTTCTGGATTTAATATCGGCCCTCGCCAACTCATCGTATGAGTAGCATCGGCTTGGGATCTGTGCGGTAAAGTAGGTATAGTTGATGTAGGTGGGTGCTCCACCCCTAGACGCAGAAACACACTCTCGCTCCCCAGGGCGCTGAAGCGCTAGTTATACAGTCTATGTTGGGTTATCAACATTCCTTTGTTCATAATTCTCTGGGTGATTCTTCATATACCAATGAGCTATTATATCAAGTAGAAGGACATACGATACAAGAAAAATATGAAAAGAAAGAAAGAAAAGAAAAGAAAGGGAGTAGGGGGAAGTTAAAGAAAGAGAGCTGAACGCACGGAAGCGATAACGATAATCTGTTTCAATCGAACATAATGAAAAGTGGAAAAGAAGGAAAGAAACAAAAAATGTGTGTGTGTGTGTTGTGTGTGTGAGAGAGAGAGAGAGAGAGAGAGAGAGAGAGAGAGTGTGTGTTAAATCAAGATTATTATACTTTTTATATATTGAATTATTTAACAATAGCTCTTACTAACAATAGCTCTTTCTAACAATAAATAATTACTAGCAGGACCTGTGGATATACGAGAGTATGATTTAATTATTACAATGTTTGATATGTTTACATGATTTAATTATTACAATGTTTGATATGTTTACATATCAAACATTGTAATAATTAAATCATACTCTCGTATATCCACAGGTCCTGCTAGTAATTATTTATTGTTAGAAATTCAATATCAGTGAGATTGTCTCTTTCCTCACGAGGAATGATTTTCATGGTAAAATATTCTTAGCCTCCCACAAAGTCAAGTTATCTAAACATATTAAACATTGTAATATCTTATTATAATGGAGATTGTGTGTTTTCTTGTCTGTAACCGAAACTATATTACTACTCAAGTCACAATTCCCTTAGTTATCTATATCACATTCTCCATGATTTATTTATATTTAAACCTCAATTATTAATTAAAATTGTTTTACATTATTAATACTGTTAACCATATCTACATACTAATAGCATGCATTTATATTTATATGACACACACAAATAGCGGTTTACAGTGTGAATGGGAAGGCTAATTTGCATATTGATATTAAAAATTGTGATTTTAATAAATATGTGCTTAGTATTATTGATTTCTAACTGTTGGGTTTTATTATAATGAATATAAGCAAACATTTCTTCAATGAATCTTAAATGAAATCCGTTAAATAAGAAAAAATAACTGTCATTTTATTCTTCACTTTCCTCTTTTAACTAAATACTTAAATTAGAAAAAATAACAATGAAAGACAAGAGTGATGGAAGAGTAAGTTTCAGTTGTTCTATTTTTCGATTATACTCCCTCTTTTTATCTGCATTCTTATTTAGTTTCATTAGCCTTTCTAATTTAATATAATATATCATTACATTAAAACTTAAATACTTGCACCCGGAGGGTGCATATATTTGCTAGTATAATTAAATTATCATACTGTTGTATATCCACAGGTCCTGCTAGTCTTAATAATTCGGCGTGATTTTTATCCAATCACTAATAATGGCGCTTCTCGCATTTTATGACTGCACAGGTCAAAAACGTCTTTTATTCGCTTAAGAATCAACTTAAACTTCTAACAGAATTCCTCAATGAAATCATTTTTATGGCTTCCGTGATGGTTTTACTGCTTTGTCCGAAGTGTCTAAAAATAAAAATTCATTACAGAATTACCCTAGTGGCAAACTTGTTTCTTCTCACCGTTCACCTTCTTGTTCTTCCTCTTCTGTTTTTCGTGGCTTTCTGGCGGAAAGATGAGTTATAGCGTTACGTTGACGTTTGACAGGCAATGTTGGGAGCGGATAAGACATGATTGATAAGGCAACGTAAGCGGCCCGCCGGCCAAAACTTACTCAGGGCTGTCATGTGTTTCAAATTAATTAATGTTCAAACATCTGTTGACAGTTGTATGAATTACATCGACTGACACGACCAAGAAGGCAATCGGGCTTTCTTGAGCCATAATTCTGAAATGACGAAAGTTTCAACATCCACGGAGACGACGACGACGACGAAGCATCGATAGATCTGCGGCCTGTCACGTGGTTGATTGTTTGGATGCTGAATTTGATTTTGAAGTGATGCTCGATCTTAATATTCAGTACCGAATTAATTGCATTGACAAGAGATTATCTTGTATTTTGGTTGTTTCTTGTTTTTACGGCGTATCAACCCTTTTCGAGTTATTTAATGCTGAATTAAATCCATTTTGATAAATAAAGGGCGCAGGTTGTTTACAGTATCTACTGTTATTTAAGTGGTCAGCCACCTAAGTATTAGCACAGCTCAAACCTTTCCCAAAGGTATTAGCGTTATATATATATATATATATATATATATATATATATATTATGTGTGTGTTGTGTGTGTGTGTGTGTGTGTGATTGGAGGCGCGTGTCTAATGGTTAGAGTCGTAGGAAATGGACTTGTCACGTGAGTTCAATTCCCTGGACGAAGCTGTTGGAATTTCACATGACACTAATACCCTTGGGATAGGTATGAATCCAATTCTCCCTCCAGCTATGGGTAAATAGCAGCGCAGGCTGGACTCTTTAACTATAGCTAGGTAACCAGTCTAGAAGGAAAACTCTGAATTCACCTGTAAAAAACTCCGCTTAAGAAATTGACCTTGTGTCGCATCCTGCTCGTGCGGAGGTGTTGGGTAAATATATTTATATATATATATATATATATAATATATATATATATGTGTGTGTGTGTGTGTGTGTGTGTGTATGTGTGTGTGTGAGTAGTGGGTGGTTGAATTGTTGGTTGTATGCGAGTATTTCTTGCGGAAAATATATGATCTTCATCACTAGATTACGTATCTATATATCTATCCCTTATCAATATGTGATGTTTTTATTCCACCTTTTCATATATATATATAAGTATCGAGTTTGGAATATGTCTTCTTTTTTCTAAAACTGTTACAATAAGAGATACATAACTGTCGCTGACCGAGAAAAGCGATGGTGGTTGCTTATATTTGAAACTTCCGCATAAACTTTTTGCAATATCAATGTTTTCGTTTTAAATTCATATTATTTTCGTCTCCGCTATTGATAAGGCTGAAGTATAAACAAGCTCTGACGATGATTTATATAAATCGAAATATTGTTCAATATTAGCTATGAATATGATATAAAATCTTTTCACTTTAACAGCATATTGTGTTGTTTTCATATCCTTTTATCTATACTCATACCGTCGGACTCATTTCCTTTCTCTTAACTTATATATATATATATATTATTTATATTTTTGAAGGCAATTATAATGCGTATATCGTATAAAATTCGATGATTATTTTCAATAATCATAACAAGTAAACCCGGCGAATAAAGTGCGCCACAGTAACACCGTACAGCTGTTTCAACTTTATTAAGTCTCATCAGCGGTGTATACCTACAATTTCCCTCCGACAGAAATCGAAACCGGGAACTCAGCACGCAGAGTCAGGAAGTCTACCTCTGGACCACCGGCACGTAGCACACAATACATGCCGAATTTAACTTGTCAATGATAAATACGTCACTATTATGCATAGTACAGTGAGCGTTTTGAGGGATTCGCAAATTAGGCCTATGCCAAGGCGTAAGGAGTAAATGGAATTTCATAATTTGTTTTGGAAGCATTGTTATGTAAAGTATATTATTATTTATATTGTTTGAAGCCAATTACAATGCGTATATAGTATAAAATTCGATAATTATTGAAAATAATCATAACAAGTAAAGCCCGGCGAATAAAGTGCACCACGGAAACACCGTACAGCTGTTTCAACTTTATTAAGTCTCATCAGCGGTGTAT
>CM042138.1:29938556-29958556 GCA_023376005.1 Doryteuthis pealeii | reverse complement strand
TTCATAGCTTTCCCAAGGGTATTAGCACCTTGTGAAATTCAAGCAGACTTGTCCAGGATTTGAACTCCTTCGACGTGTCCTTTTCCTACGACTCTAACCGTATGCCACGCGCCTACATGCAATTATTCATATAGATGTTATCAGGAAATCTTGCATGTCTATTTCATTGGCGTTCAGTTGGCGAACAGGCATCAGCATTCTGTTTTTGTTTTTTGGGGGTTTTTTTGTTTTTTATTAGGCTTTTCTTTTTTGTCATTGGAACAGGAAAGCCGGAGTTAAAATGATATAGTTAAGGTTTCTTAACATCTGTCAGATAAGCTGAGGGCAATCATAATGTATTGATCAGAGTTAAACAAATAATTACAGGAAAAAATAATGATAAGGCAACGAAACTTCTGGACAATCGCTTCATTGGGGGCAGGTGATTTGCCACGGTTCAGGGCTTCCGGCTAAGGTCGCCAGCATTGTGTGACACAAGCACGCATACACATACAGACGTGCATACATAGAAACAAATACACACACAGATCACACACACACACATCACACACCATAATATATATATATAATTATATAATATATTCAGTATAATATATATATATATATGTATATTATATATATATGTATCTGTATTATAATATATATATATTATATAATTATTGCCGCTTTGACGTTTCTGTTGCAGTGGCATACGTAAATCATTCGAGAAGGATTATATTTTTGCTAAAGAAGTTTATCTCCGTTTAACTAAGAATTACATTGACTTAGTTAAGTATAGGGCCAGGGTCCTGTTGAAACCATTTTAATTGAAACCATGATAGACCCTTAACTGTTTCCTCTACTACTATACTAATATCATATATATATATATTATATAGTATATATATAATTTATGTGTGTGTGTGTGTGTGTGTGTGTGTGTGGTGTGTGTGTGTTTTAGAAAAATACCAAAAATCTAATGAAAATTAGCATCAATTGTATAAGCAGTAAATTTTTGTATTTTATTTGATTTTAAATTTTTAATGTATGAGTAAAATTTACAAAGTCATATATGGCATTCCAAAAATATAAATGAATAAAATGGTCAATTCTCGGCTTAAGTTAATAATATATATAATATATATATAATACAATTATCAGAGCATAAATCTTAATGAGGCAGACGAACGCTAACCTATTAGTTTCCTTAATGCTCTTCATGGCTTAAGATCTGAACCAATTAGATTTATCTTATTAATGCTCTACTGTAGGTAAATTGAGCACTTTTTCAACTTATTAGCTACTCCTAAGCGGTTATATATATATAATAGATATACTATATATAATATATATATAGCATATAAATTGTTTTTTCTTATTGGCCAATACTGTACCAATAGATTATTTTTTGTGCTACGACTCTCTTGTCTTTTCTTTTTTCAAAATTTTTTTCTCCCGCGGTTGATGTTTGGTAGTAATATTTTACAATCAAATAATTGCTGGGTTTCTCACCGCAAGGAATTTACGAAACACGCTTGGTATATTAATAATATAGTATATATATATATATATATATATATATTATAGGTTAGTATATTAAATTATATATATATATTATAATATATGGGGAGCAATAGAATAGGGGGGAAAGATGTTAAGGGTCTACCATGGTTTCGATCTACTATTCACTATCCACACAAGAGGAGCGTCCCCCCACTATGATCCATAGTAAGATATATAGTTTTAGTAAGTAAGTGTATATATGTAGCATAACACGACTATGTATATATACGTGAGGAGCCAGCGCGAGGTGTGTATAATCGTGAGTTCATAGCATATAGTCAGCCTCACCGCTCGCTCAGTTGGCAAGATATGGCGTGTCGCGCGGCATCTCTGCGTTCTAGTGCATTGAGCTTAATTACTAGCATGCTATTATTGAGATTCTGTATATACATATATAATATAGTCACTGCAGACACGTGTTCGACGTTTCAACGACCTCTTAGTGTGACGTAGAGAGTCATTTGTATAGAATGTGCTTCAGCCTGGATTAGATAGTCTCGAGCACTTGCATGAGCAGATACGCTCGGACAGTGAAGCGGCGATGAACAGATGAGAGCCGATCAACGAGCAAACAGAGCTCGATCAGGTAGCGAATGCACTATATATCTCTCGCAACCTACGTACACCAGAGCAAAGAGACAGATAGCAAATAGCTCAATTACGCACGATCAGTCAGAGAGTATAGGAGGAGCTACCTCCGATACCAGCGACGAGCACGTCTTAAATTAGTACAGTTGACTGGACCTGAGTGAGTATCTATAGGTTGCGCCATCCAGCAGACTAGTTAACTCGCGTGCTTCAACATGTCAGGAGGAGAACCGATATGTGGGATCGAGCGCGGGCTTATGTATCGGAGTGATTCGTGATATCCTTACTCGGCTGAGTAACGTCGTCGATATTCGGGTCCTCTCGGCAGTCTGAGATATCACTCTAGATGCCTGCCCACCCGTCTTACTGCAAGGCATGTGAGTGCACACAAAGCACTACGAGAGAGAGTCAGACCGACACCCCAGATACTTTATATATATATTCTGTCCCCACTAGTATCGGATGCGCACCTGCCCATAGGAACTGGCGGCTAGAAAACTAGGAGTCCAGCTATGCACACACCACTCCAATCCACAGAGACTATCAGTGACTTCTGATGGAGCGAAGTCAGAAGCGATTGACGCGCGACCCACTGTACGAGAATATATACCGACAAGACGTGTTGTCGAGGGAACGATGGAGTAGTGATAAGTACGATAGTGGTTGCTTCATGCTTGTTATCATGAATAGGCTAATGGGTCGCATCGTGAGATTACAACGTCTGAAATCCTTTGAACTAAGGAAAATGCCATATACACATATATAGGAAATCAATATATATATTATATATATTATATATATATATACATATGAACTTTTCACACACTACTAAAGCTTATAATGCAATGAATTGTTTGCCTCACAGACTAGATCTCCTTCTGTGATCGTAAATATATAAACACACCTATTATTTAATTAGTTTAAACATACACCAGCCCAGCTACAGCAGCTGTCAGTGGCCGAGGATTATGAATATCAGACGGCAAACAGTCAGTCGTGGTTCTATCTTAGCCCAGGGATAAGTTTGGTCAGTCACACTGAAGAAGCGCGTGAACGTACGAAACACGTGTCTGCAGATTGACTTATTAATATAGTGATAAGTATATATTAATATATATATATATAAACATACAATGGCGCTTAACTTGCCCTTGTATTAAATAAAGAATGTTCAATTATAAAAACATAGATAGCAATAATAATTCTATTAATAAATGTTAGTGATAGTACAGAGGTAGATCGAAACCAAATGGTAGACCTTAAATTTTTCCCACTTATTACTATTGCTCATTATTATAATAAATACAGTATATATATTAATATATATATATATAGCTATATATATATAATATATATATATATATAAATAATATATCCAGGCGTGCTTCGTTAAATCCTTGCTGGTGAGAAAACCCAGCAAATTAATTTGATTGTTGTAAAAAATATACTACCAAACATCAACCGGGGAGAAAAAAATTTTGAAAAAAGAAAAGACCAGGATAGTCGTAGCAACAAAAATAATGCTTAATTGGACAGTATTTGGCCAAAAGAAAAAAATTTAATATGTAATATTATATATAGTAATATAAAATATCTATTAATATAACCGCTAGAGAATACTAATAAGTAGAAAAGTGCTCAATACCTAAGTAGACGCAATAAAGATAATCTAAATGAGTCAATCTTAGCCATGAAGAGCATTAAGCGAATACTAATGAGTAGGTTCGTCCAGCTGCCTCATTAGATTTATCTTTATATATAATATTATATCATATATAATATTCCAACCTTAAAGCCCCGATTAAATTCGACCAATTTATCATTTATATTTTGAATGCCATATAATGACTTTGTAATTTTAACTCTACATAAAAATTTAAAAATATAAATAAAGGAGTACTAAAAATTGACCTGCTTATCAGATTGATGCTAATTGCTGTTCCATTGATTTTGGTTGTATTTTTCGTCCTAAAACACAACACACACTCACACACGCCACACACACACACACACACAGCATATATAATATAATATATATATATATAATATGATGATTAGTAATATAGTAGAGGAAAACAGTTAAAGCGGTCCTATCAAGTGGGTTTCAATTAAAGGTTTCGAAACAGGCCCCGTGCCCTATACTGGGTAACTAAGTCAATGGTAATTCCTTAGTTACAAAGGTAACTGTCTTTAAGCAAAATATAATCCTTAGCTCGAGAATGATTTACGTTATGCCACTGCAACAGAAACGTCAAAGCGGCAATTTAATACTATATATATATATATATATATAATACATATACATAATATACTTAATACATATATATATATATAATATATATATATTATAATGATATATATATATGATAGTGTGTGGTGTGTGGTTGTTGTGGTGTATCTGTGTGTGTAATTTGATTTTGCCGTATGTATGCACGTCCTGTATGTGTATCGTGCTTGTGTTCACAAATGATATGTACATTTAGCCGGAAGCCCTGAAACCTGCAAAATCACCTGCCCCCAATGAAGCAATGAATGTCAGAAGTTTCGTTGTCCTTATCATTATTTTTTCCTGTAATTATTTGTTTTAACTCTCGATCAATACATTATGATTGGCCCTCGAGCTTACTGACAGAGTTAAGAAAACCTAACTATATCATCTTAAACTCCGGCTTTCCTGTTCCAATGACAAAAAGAAAAGCCTAATAAAAAACAAAAAAACCCCCAAAACACAAAAACAGAATGCTGAATGCCTGTTCGCCAACTGAAGCGCCAGATGAAATAGACATGCAAGATTTCCTGATCACATCTATATGAATTAAATTCATTAGGCCGGTGGCATATACGGGTTAGAGTCGTAGAAAAGACACGTCGATCGGAAGTTCAAATACCTGGACAAGTCTGCTTGAATTTCCACAGGTGCTAATACCCCTTGGGAAAGGCTATGAATCCAACTATCTCCCTCAAACTATGGTAAGATAGTAAGTCAGACTGTGCTCTATCAACCTTTTGGTTAGGTAACCTGTCTAGGAGAAGGAAAAATCTCAAAATTAAACCTGTTAAACCCCGCTTAAGAAATTGCAATCTTGTGTCTCATCCTGCTCGTGGGATGGGTTGGTAAATATATATAAATAATTGCAAAAGCTATGTAAAATGGAAAATCAATCCTCGTCCAGTATTTGAACTATATATATATTAATATATTTGTAGAAAAGTTTTTTCTCTGTACAACGGTTTTTGGTAATTCAAGGTACTATCTTCCTCAGGAGAACCATATATATATATGCTATATATATATATAGTGAGTAAACTACAGACACGCTGTTTCGAGATCACTTTCCATCAGTGCAGTTATACCATTTTTAGCAGCTACCTCTGGCCCGGGTTCGAGACCCGAACGAACTTACGGTCTGCCAAACCTTTACCCATACGCCACAGTCACTGCCAAGTATCAGCAGGCTATGTAAATCGCATAGATTCTAAGCGGAAATGACTTCACTTAGGAGGTCTCAAACATATATATTATATAATATATACATGAAGAGAGAGAGAGAGAGAGAGAGAGAGAAGAGAGAGAGAGAGAGAGAATAGAGGAGAGAGAGAGAGCGGAGAGAAATAAATGAAATGTTTTATGTTTATATTTATTTGCATTGGAACAATTTGCTATATTAGGTTCTTGCTCTGTGACGAGTCATCAGGCAAACGAAAGTGTTTTGAACAACTTATATATATATATGTATATATATATATATATATATATATATATAATGATTAATAAACTATCATTGTTAGATGGAAAATGAAAGGGTCTACCATGGTTTTCAATTTTAGAAAAAAGATCTCCTCAGGACCCACTCTACATTAACCGAGTTGGACTAATTCCTCAGTATAAAATTGGATAGATTTATCGGATGATAACGGTTGAATACTACATATTTTTCTCCTGCTCAAATCTTTGCGTGCGGAACTGCACGCGAAAAACTGAGAGAAAAAAAAACAATGTATCGTTCCATACGTGTATTCATTACTTAAGTTCTAATTTCTATATTGTTGTATCAATTTAATTCTAATTATAAATAGCTGAGTAAAAACAGTAAAATTTAATTCCTAATTACATTTTGTGGGTTTAAATATTATTAATTCATAGTTCTAGTTCATTTTTGTATTTACCTATTTAAGAAGAATCTACTATATATAAATAAAAAATATATACTTTTCCATCTACATAATTTATTAGTATTACTAATATTGTTATAGTATTGACACTTTTGGATTTATTGCTGACGCGACTGCGAACTGGAAAAGTTAAAGCGGCAATCGGATACTTCAATTATCTATATTAGTATAATATATAATATACTATATTTCTACTATAATAATATAACTATCCCTCCAAAATCTGTCGGCTTAAGTTCAAAACGAACGAAAATGGTGGGAATGGCAAGCTGAGTGTACGGTTAGAAGACTTTCGAGTACACAGCGAAGCAGTCTCCCCATGTCTATAAACCTTTGCTGATGAGACCTAATAGGTCGAATGTACATCAGTCCAGCTACCATGGAGTGATTGTGGGTGTGCGTCATGCGCGTGGCTATATTGATCCGGCGCTGGAGATGCAAGAGCACATTGCCGATGTGGGAGTGACATTTGTTGATCTCGATTTGTATGTTTCTTTATCTTTGGACATTGATATTGTCCCTTGTCCTAAATTCGATAATTATTAACTAATTATTTTCTATATTAGTGGTATTACTCATTAGCATATATCCTCCAAAATATTGTGGCTTAAAGCCATAATAAAAAATTAAACACATTTGTTTTGTTTACTTAACTCATATATATAGGTATATATATTAGGTATATATATATAATGGCGTGAGTAGCTATATATAATAAGTTATAATATATGTACAGTGTACAAGTAATGGTTTGCTTAAAGCAACTGCGGTGTACGCCAGATCTTACAAACCGGCCTCGTGTAAGTTTTAAAGTAAGAGAAGATGATAAAAGATAAAAATCTCAGTTGATCGTAAACGATTGCCTATTATTCTTGATACTGCACCAGGGGTCACCTGGCAAGTGAGTCTATTGATTGGTTGTTTTGTTAAACTCGCAGCTTTAATAGTATGCAGATGTGCATAAAGACAATGTGTTGATTCATAGAAATTAACTACAGGCGCATGACAGGATGCAATCACGGTCGCGGCATATGATAGGAACAGGATAAGTTAGAAGTACGGGACCAGTAGACTGATATGAACATAGACAGGATAAGATAATAGATAGTGGAGGTAAGATGAATTGCTATAGATTTAAGAGCACCAAGGAATTTGAAAGTATATTGAAAAGAATAGTGAAGGATTGGCAATAGATAGATGATAAGAGATAGATTAGCAACATAGCCCGATTTAACGAGTAGATAGACTAAGAATGGATAGGATACGGATGAGTATGTACTTGCATCGTACGCATAGCTATATTAATAACCGGGAGAGACAAAGTAGACAAATCGGATGTTTTAGCTTGGAATGGATGGTTATAGGTACCAGATGTGTCGTACGTTAAGTATGAGAGGGCTACGTTTTTGGTGGTCGTATCATACTTCTTCGGGAGACACACCGTCGCTCGGATAGAGCGTTGTCCTTGTATTGAGTAGTGGATTTCAGGTTTGCGTCTTAGAGTGTGAGTAATTTTCTTGTAGCTTGGCAGATCAGACCTGAAGTAATCTATGTTTTGAGTAGGCTCGCCTCCTCCCTACTCTTTTTCTCTCTTTCACTCTCTTCTCTCTCTCTCTCTCTCTTCATTATGTCTATCTTATCTATGCTGAGCTATCTGCTATGTCTGTGTGGTGTGTGTTTGTGTGTGTTCATCTATATTAATGGAATAAGGAACGAGCATATAGATACAACACACAGACAACACACACACCACTACACAACAATTATGTGATATATCAGGTTATTTATTATTAACGAGGTATAAATGGTAATAGTACAGTACACAGGAGAGAGGAGAGAGAGAGGAGAAACGGGATGGCATTGAAAGACTTTGGAAAGACACGTTTAATTTCTGCCCTATAGACTACGGCAGAGTTGAGGCGCGTGTTCTAATGGTGTACGAAGTCGTGTGAGAGGAGACGATGAGAGATTGCATATGGTAGGACAGACCAGCGATGTAATTCGCCACTGGATCGAATCGTTGCATTGTTCACATGCGCGCGAATTATGCCTTGGGAGAAGGTAATCGAGCCTACAGGCTGTCACGCCTTCGTGCATCAGCGTATGGTAGTAGTAGGACAGGGGGGAAGACTCCGGCTCTTAGACTCATGACTAGCAGTATAAAGCAGTCTGAGACGAGAAGGAAATGAACGCTGAAATTCAGCATTGTGGATGCAGACTTCCGCTCTTAGAAGAAATTGACCTTGGTGTCGCATCTGCTCGACGTGCGGCGTCGATGCGAGGGTTGCGTAAATATGATCTTATCTATAAGATGGGAGAATGTATGTGTGTTTTCGTCTGTCCTCGTAACGTCGAAAACTATATTACTACTCAAAGTCACAAGAATGTGTCTCTGTAGTTATTGATCATCCACAATTCTCCATGGATTTTATTTTTATCTAAAAGCCTCATTATTAATACGAATATTGTCTTACTATATTCAACAACTTAGGTTACTAGTGTTTTACAACAATGACAACTGAATGCAATATATTTTATAGATACAACAAAATAACAGGTTTACAGTGTGTCGACGGGAAGGCTAATTTGCTCAATGATGCAATATTAAAAAATCGATGATTTAATAAATATGGTGCTTAGTATTAATTGATTTAACTGTTCGGTTTTATTTTAATGAATATAAAGTCAAAAATCTCTTCATGATATCTTAAAGAAAATCCAATTAACAGAGAATAAAAATAACTGTCATCTTTATTCTTTAACTTCCTCTTGTTAACTAAATATGTAAATGTAGAGAAAGAATAGACAATGAAAGAAGCGTGTAGAGTGATGGAAGCAGTATTTTCAAGTTGTTCCATTTTTTGAGTTAAATATGCTCCCTCTGTTTCAAATCATTGCTAGTATACTACTTCCTCTGTTTTCAAATCTTTTTATGCTGTATTTGCGTATTTAGTTTCATTGAAGCCTTTGTAATTATACAATATTTTATTTACCATTAAAAACTTTAAAATACTTGCAACCCGGAGGGGTGCATATTAATTTTCTAGTAATCTATTAATCGGGCCAGCTGTTATGATAATCTCAGAATGTCAAAGAATAGGTCGAAACAAACAACTAAAAAAAAAGAAAACCCGTTTTAAACAAAGACCTATATCGCCTATGCCAATGGAGTAAATGAGTGAAGTAATCAGAAATAAATGAATAAACTAAATATTTTATGCAATGGAAAGAGCCGACCGCAGTGACAGTATCCAGCGGGGACGGAAGAAGTCGATTTGATAGTGCGAGGATGTCAGTTTTTTTTATATGTTTATTAATGTACAATGCCAAGGTGTGCAGTAAGCACTTCGAACCCCGCACCCCGCTATTGGCAGATTGGCTAATTTCTCTCCTGTGGTAGCACGTGCCACTAAGCGAGTTGTTAAGGACTAGTGATTACTAATACGTACCCGAAATTGATTTTTTTCTGTTCATAGATACACATCTTAGTTATTATAATGGAGATTATGTAACTGGTCGGTCTGTAACAGAAACTGACGTCAACACTGACGTCAGAATTTCCTTAGTTATTTTATTTATTTTCTTTTTTTTAATAGGTTTGCGTTTGGTTTGTCTTTACTCATATCACCTCAAGATGGGATCATTTAATGCCGATAAAGTTTTATGAAAATAATCACTTCTTAAATGGATAATACAACTTTTTTTAATAACATTTTTCTATTTAACCTCTTGGACACAGGCTCCGGGTCAGAAGTGGACCGCGGAGCAATGGGTGAGGGGTGCACTTCTCAAGAGAGCTCAACTCAAGTGGTTCGCCTTCCGGTACGCAGACACACTTCTCCATAGATCTGATTGTTGGAATCTACAGGCAATAGGGTTGGGATACATATTAAGTGACGTGACAGCCGATTAGAGGCGGCTCTCCCGACCTGAGCCAGCCCATAGATAGAAGTGGAATATATAATTGCATGTCGATAGATCTTCCACACCCCTCGATAATTACATTCACGGGTCGCCACCCACGACCAACAGGTGGCCCCATTGGGAGTCTTACCCCTCTGCAGAGGCGCAGTCGTGCATTCTATACGCCCCACCGACAGGGAGCGGCCTTTAGTAGTATTTAAGTTATTTTTTCTGAACGATTATGGAATATGTCATTATTTAATCGAATTTAGAATCTTATTTATTAACGATTGCCGTCTATTAACGTGTCTAGACTGATTTAGATTTGCCAGCAATCTGTACTATATCTTTATAACGAATAAGTGCGCCTGCGGGGACACGGTTTCGATTTCTGTCGGAGGGAAATCATAGGTATACACGGCTGATGAGACTTAATAAAGTTGAAAACAGCTGTACGGTGTTCCGTGGCGCAACCTTTATTCGCCCGGTTTACTGTGTATGATTATTTTCAATAATTATCGGAACTTTCTTATACTAATATTACGGCATTGGTGGTAATTGCCTTAAAATATAAATTAATGAATATACTTTACATAAGCAATGCTTCAAAAAGCAAACTACAATTCCATTTACCTCCCACGGTAACCGTGTACTAAGTCTCTGCTCTTAGATCCTTGGCTAGGCCATAAATTTGCGAATCCCTCTAAAAACGCTCACTGTACTATGTATAGTAGTTGACGAATTTATCTGTGAACAAGTAAATCGGCATGTATTGTGTGCTACGACGCCGGTGGGCCAGAGGTATAACTTCGTGGACTCTGCGTGCTGGGTTCCCAGTTTCGATTTCTGTGGAGGGAATCGTAGGTATAGTACACCGCTGATGAGAGTTATATTAAAGTTGAGAACAGCTGTAGCGGTGTTCCCGTGGCACTTTATTCGGTCGCCGGGTTTTACTTGTGATGGAATTAATTTTCAATAATTATCGAATGTTTTAATATGATATAGCGCATTGTAATTACCTTCAAAAATATAAATAAATTATATATAATATATTATAATATAATAGTATATATATAATATAGTATAATATATTTATATTATATATATATAATATATAATATTTATATAATAAGTATAGTATATTAAGAAATATAATAATATATTAATATTATATATATATATATATATATTAATATAATATAATATATATATAAATATATAAAAAATAATATATAATATAAAATATAATATATATATATATTATATATATATATTATATATACATATATATATAATAAGGTTAAGAGAAAGGAAATGAATCCGACGGTATAGTATTATAGATAAAAGGATATGAAAAACAACAACAAATGATACTGTTAAAGTGAAAGATTTTATATCATATTCATACTTAATATTGAAGCATATTTCGATTTATAAAATCATGCGAGAGCTTGTTTATAGCTCCATGCCTTATCAATAGCGGAAGACGAAAATAATATAATTTAAAAACGAAACAGTTGATTTGCAAAAAGTTTATCGGAAGTTTCAAATATAGCAACCGCCAGAAAACGCTTTTCTCAGGTCAGCGACAGATTGTATCTCTTATGGTAAACAGTTTTAAGAAAAAAGAAGTCATAATTCGAACTCGATAACTCCATATTATATTTGAAAAGGTGGAATGAAAACATCACATATTGATATAAGGGATAGATATATATAGATCCGTAACCTAGTGACTGAATGATCATATATTTTCCGCAAGAAAGTACTCGCATACAACCACAATGTCAATCCACCACACTACTCCCACACACAGGAGGCATTACGATCACAACAAACAGGTACTGTTGGAGCCAACACACACATATATATACGTGTATATAATAGGTGTATGGTATAGTAGTAGGGGTACCTGTTGGGATCACACGCGGGCTGGGAGTTGATTAGCAGTTCCGCCACGGGAGGCAGGATGCCCAGTAAGGGTCAGTTTCTTAGCGTGAGTATTAGCAGTTTGATTCGAGTTTGTTCTTCTTAGACTGGTTACCGTGCTCGGTAGCTAGTGTTAAAGAGTCAGGCCTGCGCTGAGCTATCTTCTACCACATAATGCGGAGGGAGAATTGATTCATTACCGTATCGCCATAGGGTTATGTGACTGATCATTGAATATTTCCGAAACACTTGAGTGCCAGGGAAATGGTGATACTCGGCGGTTGAGCTCAAGTTCCGATGTTCCTACACGGACTGCTAACCATGTAGACCCACTGCGCCTGCCCAATGCACACCACGACACAGCAACACACACGACACACATAATGCACAACATATAATTATATATATATAATACGTCGCTAATACCTATTGGAAAAGGTATGAGCTGTGCAATAGCTCAATACTAGGTGGTCTGCCACTTAAGATTACAGTAGAATTATAGACCTTAAACAACCTGCGCCCTTGTATTTATGATAAGAATGATTTAAAATTCAGCATTAAGATGTACTTCGCGAAGAAGGGTTGATATATATATAATATATATTAAGTATATAGATATATATATAAGTACTTAGTTATATTCCAAAACTAATCAGTCAGCCTGCTGAAAAAGGCAACATTTTTCGGCTAGAGACACCGAGGCTAAGCAGCGATGAGCTGTGTGGCTCTATATACTTAGATTCGGAGTGACCCTTAAACAAAGGCAAGGGGTATTCTAGAGTAGTCGCGTACAGGTCGCCTTCGCCCTTTATTATGCAAAATGATTTAATTCGCATTAAATAACTCAAGAAAGGGTTGAATGCCGTTAAAACACAAAGCAAACCGAATCAAGATAATGCCTCTGTCAATTGCAATTAATGCGTGTCTGAATATTAGACGAGTCGGAGCATCACTTATGGTCAAATCACATCAGCATCCAAACGACATCAACCACGTGACAGGTCCGAGTACAGGATCCTATCTGATGCTCGTGGTCGGACTCGTCGTGCGTCTGAGCGTCTCCGGTGGATGTTGAAACTTTCGTCAATTTGCAAGGAGATTATGGCTCAAGAGAAAGCCCGATGGCCTTCTGGTCGTGGTTCCAGTTGCGATGTAATAATTCATACAACTCGCTCAACAGATGGTTTGAACATTCAATTAAATGTTGGAAAGCAGACATGACAAGCCTCCTGTGTAAGGTTTGATGTCCCGGGGGTCCGGCTTACTCTTGCCTCTGTATGCAATCATGTGTCTTATCGCGCAATGTTCCCTCAACAGGTTGCGCCTGTCAAACGTCACGTATCGCTAATACACTCATACTTTCCGGCCAGAAAGCCCACGAAAAACAGAAGAAAGAGGAATCATAGGAAGGTTTGGAACGGTGAGAAGAAACCAAGTTTCACTCAGGGTACAGATCTGTTATGAATTTTTATTTTTAGAACACTTCGGAAGAAGCAGTAAAAAAAACCATGACGGAGAAAAGACCATAAATATATGAATTTCAGTGAGGAAGGCTTGACTGTTAGATAGTTTAAGTTGATTCGTTAAGGCGAATATAAAGACGTGTTTTTGACCTGTGCAGTCATAAAATGTGGCGGGAAGCGCGCGCACATTATTAGTGATTGGTAAAAATCACAGGCAGAATTATTTAAGAACTAGCAGGCCAGTGATAAATACGAACAGTATGATAATGTAATTTACTGCAAGTATTCATATAGCCCTGACGCCGTGGGTGCAAAGCATCTTGAGTTTTATTCGTAATAAAATGGTTATGTTTAACTTGAAAAGGGCGGCTCATATGAAACCTAAAATATTTTAGGATAAGGATGCCGATAAGAAAAAGGAGTTTTGGAAACAGAGGGGAACAGACTAAAACTTACCTCTTTTTCTTCACATGTGTAATTGCCTGTCGTACGTCACTTTAGTTCTTTCAATTGTTGAAATTTTTCATAGATTTAACTACTCTAGTTAAGAATTAGTCGAAGTAAAGAATGACCGGAATCAAGCTGTTATGTATGTATTGTTAATTGGATTCTGTTTAAGGTTATTGGAGAGATTTTTGTCGTCATTGATTCATTAAAAGAATATAAACCAAGAACAGTTAAGAAGAATCAAAGTAATAGCTCATAGCTGACATATTTATTAAAATCACATTTTTATTCAATATGCAAATTAGACGCTTACCGTTACAAGTGTGACTGCAATCTCGCTATTTGTTTGTATATAATGAAATACATTGTATGTTATTCTAGTATGTAGATTATGTCAACCAAGTTTTGAATAAGTGAAAACGATTTATTTTATTAATAGATTGGGAGGTTTAAATATAAATAAGAATACTGGAGAAGTGGAGTGTGAGATAGACTCACTAAAAGCGGGATTGGTGATTGAGTAGTTTAATATACGTCGTAACAGACAAGAAAAGAACGATACTACTCCATTATACTGATAAATAGTGTACAATGTTTAATATGTTAGATAAACTTGACTTTGTGGGAGGACTAAGAATAGTTTTATCCTAGTGAAAATCAATTCCTTACTGCCAGGAGGAAAGAGACTAGATCCTACTGAGAGGGAATTTCTAACAATAAATAGAGTTACTAGCAGGACAAGGTGGATATACGAGAGTAATGATTTATATTATTACATGTTTGATATGTTTATGTAAGCTATTGTTAAATATTAAGTTAATAGAAAGTATATACGTTCGCAACTATAATCCTTGATTTTAAGCTCTCTCTCTCTCTCTCTCTCTCATCCTCTCGACACACACAGCACAGCACACACAACACACACACTTTTTGTTTAATTTTCCTTTCTTTTCCACTTTTCCTTATGTTCGATTGAAACAGTTTATCTGTTATCTGCTTCCGTGCGTTGTCACAGCTCTCTTCTTACTTTGAACTTCCGCCCCTACTCTCGTTTTCGTTCTTTCTTTTCTTTTGCTTTCTTTTCATATATCTTTTCCGCTGTAGTCGCATGTCCTTCCTCCTTGATAGTATTATGATAAAAAAAATCGAGCGCGCTCACTGATTATTCGAAGATGTATCGGGAGGCCAGAACTATATGGCACCTTGTGTTTGTGTTCTTTTTGCCTTGCGTGAAGACCTAATGTTAAATAATTAATATTCGAGTGTCAAAATCTTGAAGACCAGAATTACAAAAGGATTAAAAATAAAAAATAAGCTTTTTAAATGAGTTTTATTTTTTATAATTTGAAGGTCAATTAACAGATGCATATAAAATAAAATAAGATGTGTACCAAAGTGTCTAATTTCACATGTTTCGAAACGTATCTTCCAAATCTTTAGGAAGACTGTTTTGAAAATGGACGCGGTCTTGTGTGTGTTTTTGTTTTGGACGTTTATGAGTACGTCAGGGATGGACGGGTGTCACATGGTTGGGTTTAGAGACAGACGACCGACCCGGGGAAGGAAGACGTGATTATCCGTTGTCGATTTGTCAAGATACCTCGGATGAGGTGCTTCAATTTTCAATTTAATTCTTTTTTTTTTGTATGTTATGAATAATGTTAGTGTTAATTAAATTAATGATTGGGGTTGCTTAATTCTACTGAAGCTAACTGTTCTTATGATGAGGGAGTGAGTAACTGTAGCTATTATTAGAAGCCTGTCTTTAATTATTATGAGATTAACAACATATGACGTGATTATGCTGTCTCCTTAATAGTTTCAGAAATAGATGGAAATATTATTGATCCCTGGTATTTGCAACTTTTGAAGTTAAATACCGTCAAGTGCGTTGTTATGTTTAGATGCTTCAAGCATAAATATATATGATATATATATCATATATATATATTATATATATATAGTATATTATGATATGATATATATTAGTGGTGGGATGATGGCCTAGGCTGCTTGCGAAAATAAGCAGAATAAGGGCCACTTGTCTACACAGTAGTCAGATGTGAGGCAGTATTTGTGCGAGGAGCGGCGGCATGATAGCGCCATCGGATCTCAGTCTTTTTTTTTTTTTTATGTGTAAGATCACTGTGATAGCGCAGATAACTATGCAGTCGAGCGACAGTGCGATTGAGCATCCCTCCGGCGACATATGTGGCCAGGCGCTGCCACATGACCACACGGTCAGAACTCTTCATTGTAAAGGAATTGGTTTCGCAGGGTGTCCGTCATTAGGTTGTCGCTTTGCAGAATGGTAAGGTCTCGGGTCAATCCTTAATCAAATCTTGCTTACAGGAGCGTATTCTCTGGTCATGTCATTCCATGAGGATGTGTATCTCAACCTCTCTGTCTAATGTGGGACCTTATAGCTGGGAGCTGGTTTTACGCAATAGAGTCAATCGTGTGTCTGTCCCTTGACCAGGATATCTGGCCTGTCACTGATGCAAGTATGTAGTTTGTGGTTTGTCTCAAGTCTCAATTGATCGGAGGTGGTCCAACATTTATCCAGGTGCATTCTTAGCCCTTGGTTGTTGTTGTTGATAGTATTTTCCTAAGTTTTGTTCTTTCCGCCCAGCTAAATGTGACAACACCGTTCGGAAGATTGTTGGGTTTCTGGCCGAGCTTGAGTTTGGTTGAACCCGGCATTTGTTTTTAGGTCACTTTTTTCGCTCATACGACCACGTTTCCGAGAAAGGCTGGGTGAAACAGTGTTAATCGCGGGTGCTGCTCATTCACACACGAACCTCGGCGAGGGCACGTTGCTTGTTTCGAGTGTCAAGGCACCGCTGTGACGTTAAGTGTGGTGCGCCACGAATACACGCCGTATGTTATGTTAGATATTCACGAGTTTGCATGGCTTCCATTGACCTCCGTCAGGCACTGCAAGTACGCAGCACCTCCTGCCATTTTCCTACAGCAATATCAGCCGGGACTTGTAAAAAATATCTGCCGAACAGGTTGTGTGTTTTTAATATGTTGCGCGTTTGGTGCGGCGAATATATTTCATATATAGTTATATAGTTATATTATTATATGATATATTATATATATTATATATATATATTAATGTAGCATTGAATGTGTCCCAGTCATTCATGGTGCCACACGACGTCTGTGATGGGTAGTGGCGAGGTGCTGTGTAATTATATATCATATGATATATATACATGGGTGAATAATAGGACACATTTAGAATGCTATTTTTCTCGTCAGATAAAAGACGACACAGAGTGCCAAAGTATATTTATTGGCATGAACTGATACACATTGGAGGTTTTACATGGTTATGCTACAGGAAGTTTGAATATTACACTTACATTTGTATTTACTTTCGATAAGATTTTGGTGATCCCTCATAATGCAGGGTGGAGTCCAATGAAGAAAATTGCATTATCATACGTCAGAAATACTTCACACGGCAGCCAATATATCCATCGTTGCAGTCACCAACTAAAGAAAATTCGACATGCAATTTTGGGAGCGAGAGGCACCAATCCCGAAGGTTATCCTTCGTGCTGTTAAAATTTCCGAGAGAACTGAAGACGGGCAATCAGAACTGAGTTGAAAAGATAACAGTTAATTACAGTTGTATGCCGTGAAGCCACACGTGTTATTGTGGAGATGACTGAGAAATCGAGCTATTCTTCGGAATGTGTTTCGCGCTTCATGGATGATACAGTGCGTCAGGGACATAGATAGGTCAAATCTTAGATGTCCACATATGAAACCTGCCTGTGTTCGAGTTATGTAACTAGATATACTTGTCACTTGTTTTGGGTAATCGCTGAGAAGAATTAGAGCAGTATTGAATAATGGCTGTTCTCACTCATATTCGGGAGCAATGGGGAGGTTACATCAGCGCAGCGCGTTATGAATATCTAGTATAGAATACTTATAGCTACGTATAGTAAGGAGTAAGATAATAGTATTATCTAGGCGTACGGAAAAAACCAAAACCGAAAACTAAGACACTGCGCGACGGGCGTTGTACGTAAATGATGAAGAAAATCGAGCTCCCAACAATTGTCTTGTCGATCAGTGAATGGTATACTCTCAAGACATAAATATTCAAATGCTTAGATCACATATAAAATCCTGTGTACAATGTATGTGAAGAAATATACTGTAGTACTCTAATGTCGCTTTTGTAATTTGGAGAAAATAGCATTAAAAAATTTGTCTGCATCATGTATGGTCCGCCCTATTTATATATGAATATATATACGTATCAGTATATACGTAATCAGCTGATATAGTGATAGATGTAAAGAAGAAAATAGAATGTCGATTGTCGGGGTGGCCTGAAGTCGGTATCAGCCAAAAATATCAAGCGAGAGAGGGGTCGTATCCCCTTTTCTAGGACGCAAGGACCAAAGGGAGAGGTCGTATACTAAGGCATGAGATAAACTCGGTTCGGGGGCCTTGAACGCGTGGGTGCAAGGTTAAAATGAATAGTTGATAAATCATTGCTGTATGCGCATGCAGTCAGATCGTGTTCTTTCCTTATTTTGCTTTGCGTCAAGTTATAAGTATGATTATAGCTGTTGGAGTCAAGGTAAATAGTATATGATAGGTCCGACTCGGGTGGGGTGGGGAGGCGGGCTGAGGTCGTAGTCAGCCAAATCAGTGCGGGCAAGGAGTCTAGTGGATTCCCGCTTTGCAGACTTAGTCTAGACCATGGGTAGGGAGGTTGTTATTTTGCTCTGTGGATGATATGTACGACGGCCGAGCAGACGTAGGCGAGCATTAACCATCGCAGCAGCTCCTTAGGATTACGTGTCAGGTCATAGCCAGGTACCCGCGCTTGTGCTTACTCATACGCTGAGTTGGCGAGGGGCCGGTATCGAGCTAGGATACCTTGTTTTTTTCTAGCCACTACTGGTCTCGAGGGTAACGGCTCTAGGTGAGATGACGGATATGAGGCTGAACTCTGGAGTCTGCGGCTAAGAAGACTTGAACTATAAACTTGATAGCGGAAGATCGTCGAGTAAGTATTGCCGGGAACCCTGTATTAATGTGTGTGACGAATAGATGTGTCAAAGCCGCGATTGTGTGCAAAACAAGGTTCATCTCATTACCTCCAGTTCTTAAGACTCTCAGTAAGGATTCCTCACTACAGCCATGACTGCATCCCCCACACACTATCCACACCTATATCACAAGATAAATGACATGGTTGACGGAGCGGAGTTAGGCTAAAAACAGCCCTGAATACTATTAATTGAGGCTTTTTTTTTTTTGGTTACTGTTATAAGTTCTCTTTAGAGAAAATCTTTAGAGCTTGTAGTTGCTGCATATTAAAACGTATAAGAACGGTATAATTTACGGTAGTTTAAATAATGCTTCAATCCCGCGCCTCGGTGGGGGGCTGGAGGTTTTTTGGTATGTTTTAGAAAAAATTAAAATTTCAAGTTGTTGTCATCAATATCTTGTGCTAAATATGACTGATGTCACCACAGGAGTATTATTTTCGCGGATTGGAAATATATATATTATATATATATATATATTATATATATATACTTTGGTGCGGGTACCGAAGTTTCTGGTACAAGGTGATTCTAGGTGGGTCCTAATTCTCTTACCCGTAGTGTTGTTCGTAAAGGTTCAGGTTCCCGTTATGCGAAGCGTCAAGTGTTTTCATTATTGTAAACGAGGCAAATTTCAATTTGGGCAATGAAAAAATACCCAATGGGTATTTGTAAGGCCTTTATTCCAATAGTATATATAATATATATTATGATATATATATAATATATATATATTACATAAAATAAATATAATAAAGGTTTTAGACAATATCTTTTTATTTGGTGACAAAGAAAGGAACATTCCACTGACCCATTTTGGTTTCATGCGTCAAAACATCATCGAAGGTGAATTCCTGTTACACAATGC
>CM042138.1:29914922-29938546 GCA_023376005.1 Doryteuthis pealeii | reverse complement strand
GAGAGAGATGAACTAAAAGTACAAAAATAAATAGTGGATTTCTCCTCGACTAGTAACGACTGATCTTTTAGGCAAGTGGATTTCTTAGGTGGTGAATTGACAATAAAAAAGAAATTAGACGTCACAATAGAAAATTCATCTAACACATGATATATTACAAATGCAATTAAAATGATTTAAATATTATATATTAAAAATGTTATCTTCATTTTCAACGACGGGAGCCAAACAAACCAAGTAAAGATATAAATAAAGGATGGATGTTTCATCGGACCATAGACCTTTAGGCACCCCTTTTGCGATCTCGATTCGTGCGAGACTTTTTCATTTACAACCGTCAAAATCTGGTTACTTTGTTAAACAGACGATTTTTAGAGCTTTTTTTAGATTATAAAACTAACCCTAACCCTATACTACCCCTAACCCTAACCCCTAACAAAAACCCGGGTTTTGAGAGTGTAAATGTGAACGTGTCCCCACAAGTCGAGACATGGATGGGGTGCTCAAATCATATGGTCCGTTTCATCTTCATCCCATACTCAAGCCAGAATTTTACCAGCAAATAAATATTCTATTTGTTTCGTTCACATTTGTCCGTCCATTCATGTGTTCCCACGTCGGAAATTTCTACTAGCTTTTAGTCCATTCAAGAAAAATATCAAAAAACTATTCTACGATTGTCTTTGTGAATACACGCGGTCAAATAACCTTTTACAACCGGCTTATCTACTGTATTCAATTCATCAAACATCAACGCCGATAGAAATTATAATTTGAGTCTTTTTTTGTCGGTCTCTTTAACAAAAATAACAAGCAACACCCCAACGAAAGAGGGGAATTCTCAGTTATATTGCCGTTATTTAAACCCCCCCCCCCACGTTAATATCTCTCTCTTGTTTGAAGTTGAAAATAACAACATAACGGCCTTTATTTAAACCTCCGAAATCGCACCCATGGTGTAAAATGAATTTGGGGTAAGTATTATCGCATTAACTTATAAACATACCTCTACGCCCTCTTTTTAAGTAAATAACTTCATATTGACCAAGTTAGCGAAAAAGTGACACCCTTGACCTAAGAAAAGTTATATTCTATAAGAGAAGAATGTTGAACGGGACATCAAACCAACTAAAATAGATTTTTAATCTCTTAAGATCGTAATGAAATGAAGGCAGGCTTTTATGTACTCAATGCGAAGCTATATCTACAATTATATTCGCTTCGTTTGATCAACTGTTAAATGTACGACGGCATGTTGGATGATAGCTCTCCAACAGGTACGAACCTGGGTAATCCATTTAATAGCATCCTCGGCAGTAGAAATTTTTTCTTCATCAACACAAGTGTTTTTTTTAATAACTATTGCATGGATAATTTCATCAAAGGAATTTTCTCCGTTTTTCCTCCTAAAAATAGGTAAACTAGAGATACCCATTTTTGTCGGCTGCTAAAGAGTTTTTAAACGAATTAAAATATAACTAAATTTTATTATTTAAGGCTCAAATTTTGTCTAAATCGATAAGTAGTAACATACTGACCATCATTAAAAAAAGAAAAATATCATTACATAATGCGTTTATTTTTTAATCAATTTATACATTAAAAATCGTCCAAATTTCTTCTACGAAAAGTTAAGCGAATTTATTTTGAATTTATCGTGTTTCAATAATGGTTTAAAAATAAGTTTTAAAATACTTATAGACATTTCTTTGTAGAAATAGCAAGGCTTAATTTAATACATATTTATTAAATATTATCGAAATTTTCTCACTCGTTTTAAACTTTTAACCAAGTAAAATCCGTTTTTATGCATGTAAAAAATAAAAAATATATTAGTTCCATTTGAAAAGGAAAATTGTGTATGTTCACTTCCGGTTTATTAATACAGCATAGTTTAATTATTAATTTTCGACCATTATGTGCATCATATGAAAAATAAATTTATTGTTTTTAAATTGAAAAGCTTAATTTAGTTGAATGTATATTTTTAGATTCTAGACAATAAATTATTATTTAATGCAAACCTTATTTTATTACACAAAGTATAACTTTTTGAAGAAAAACTCATGAAAATGTACCCCTTTTAAGCAGAAAATATCGATGTATAATTTTTTTTTATAATAAATAATTATCGAAGAGTAAAAAAGAAATATCCAAAAAATTAATTATTTAATTATTTTTTACATTTTATTTTTTTCGATTCGGATTTTTTATCTCTTTATTTACTGTATATTAGAAAACGGAAAGACGAACTTGAAAAAGTTACTCCACCAATATAAGGGGCGGGTAAAAAATAAGTGACCTGAAAAAAATGCAGAAAAGTTTTGAAATAAAAATAAGTAAGCATTAATCAAAGATCATCTCATTGAATACATAAACCACTAAAATTTCATTAAAATCCGATAATTTCCTGATTTTTTGGTATTATTTTCTCTAGTCATTTGTAAATGCAATTTTAGTCTCGATTTGGTTTGGTTGGTTTGTTTGAGTTTACGGCATATAACCTAGTGGGTCATTTAATGCCGATAAAAGTTTTTGAAATAATCAATTCCGTTAATGGATAATACAATTTTTTTTATAAATACCATTTTTCTTTTAACTCATAGATGGGAACCGCTAAATGTACCTGCCACTCGTCAGAGAGAATCAGGGGCAATGTGATGAAAGGGGTGCTCCACATTCCCAAACTTCAAACTGGAACCTACCATCAGTAAGAGTTTTAACGTCATTCCCGTGACATGTAGACCGCGCAGCACCGTCCTTCTAGCCCCATCATGATAAAAGGGGTTGGGGCTTGCCATACAGAGCAATAGGGTTGAGAAAATTAATATAGGTGCAGGAGCTTGACGTGACCGGCAGCCGATTAGATCGAGGGGGCCTCTCGACCCCGCTAAGCCTAAGATAGGGCGCAAAGTGGAGTATTGCAACGTCATGAACTGCTCATCCACCTTTGGCTCTCATCCTTAAGCATCACCGGGTCGCCACCGCACGACGCAACAGGTGGCCCCATGTGGGGGGAGGTCTACCCCTCTGCAGAGGTGCAGTCGCAGCATTCTAACGCCCCGCCAAACAGGGTGGTCTCATGTTTGGGTATCTTTAAAGTAAACGTAATTAATTTCTCTAAAGACCTTTTCTTTAAAATCCCTAATTACAAAAATCCCAGTTTCATTATCGAAAATGATTTGGTAAAATAACTCCCTTCCATTTTTAAAAATTTTAATTTATTTCTATCATTATTTTTTACAAAAATGAATGTGAGAACAAATAACATATGAACACCAGCAATCGCCCTCCACGCTTCAAGCGCTGCGGGAGCTATATGTACGCATTATAATTCGCTTCGCTTGATCGCTCTCAATAATTACGGCGGCAATGTCAAGATGATCAGCTCTCTCAACAGGATACGAACCAGGGTCATCTCATCAGTAGAATTATTTCTTCTTGTCAATAGAAGCATGTTTTTTTTTAATATCTTTGCTATGGACTTTCATCAAAGGAAATTTTCTCCGTTCTTACTTGATAGAAATAGAGAAACGTAGCTACTGCTGTTTCGGGTTGTTATCCTTTACAAGCGCTTATACATTCCGCTTAGTGAAAAAAAATCAATTTCATTTTTCAGGATGTTCTGAGTAACTCCCTCCCTTATTTAAAAAAATTCCCCTTTTAAAAATCTTATAATTATTTCTGAATATCATTTTTTACAAAATGGAATATAAGAGAACACACAAAAAGTTTTATTTAAGATTCTATAGGGGCAACCAAGCATTTGCCTCCAGTCTCTCGTCGTCGGGAAATCGTATCAAACTGAATCTTCCCAGAAGCTTTGAAGAAGGCAGAAATATTCTCATATTTCTACTCCTCAAGTTTTTCCAAGTCGTTAGTTTCTTAAGAGTAGATTGCTTCTCAACCCCCCCCAAAAAAAAGTCGCAGGGTGTTAAATCATGACTTCTGGTCGCCATTTTATCAAATATGAAAATGCTGAGATATAGATTTGCCTCAACAGCCCATGTTATTAGAAGCGTTTAAAATCCTGCAATGATGTCTTATTTATATCTCTAGAATCAAAGATTTCATAATATACGGTGTAGGTTAATTTGCATACTGGTTTTAAAAAGAACTGGGTTTAATAAATGATTACTGGTGTTATTGATCCTCTAATAAATTGTTTTTAATTCTCGCAGACGTGTTAAAATCAACTATAATGAATGATTTTATATAGAAACAGTCAAAATATAAATTTGAATAAGTATGCATTTTATACTTGCATTCTATTTTAATCTTCGTAAGTCTTCTAATTTGTATATTCAAATTGCATTGAAACTTACATATATTACGCCCAAGCGGAGGGAACATATTCTGGTATAGTTCTTTAAATGTATTTCAGTTTCGCATTATATTCGCTTTCGCTTGATCACTATTAAATTACGCGGCAATGTCGGATGATAGTTCTAAGGATAACGAACCACGGTAACATCTTAACAGTAGTTCTTAATAAGTAGGAAATATTTCTTTTATCAACATATAGCATTTTCTTTATATGCTTTCTATAGATTTTCTCAAAGAATCTTCTCCGGTTTTTCCTCTCTTAAAAAATAGACGAAAACGGGTACCTTAATAGTATTGGCCTACCTTTCGTAATGTGGCTATGAAATCTATGTCTCTCTTATAGTATGTGGTCAACCAAAAAAGCTATTATAAAGTTAACTGCACCCTACCCACTAACCTTATTCAGAATTTCATATATTTTGGAATTAAATAGTCTCTAATTCATGGTAAATTATGGATAAATTCTTTTTTATTATTCTTAATTACTATATACAGCTTATGAACTGAATTGCATTTCCTTGAAATTGAATATATGTGTTAAATAATTAGTATTCATGGAATTGGACTACTACATTATATACTACTTAATATACTTTTACTGGGGGTAGGTCTCATCAAACCGGGGTAGGTCACATACTAAATAATAGAATCAGGAAAAGGTAGGCCACATACTATAACAGAATCAAAAAGGTTAGGCCACATACTATAACAGATCAAAAAGGTAGGCCACATACTAAAAAGAATCAAAAAGGCTAGGCCACTACTATAACAGAATAAAAGGTAGGCCACATACTATAATAGAATCAAGGGTAGGCCACATACTATACGTCACCGATAAACTTAGCTTCTGCAGATCGGGTTTGATTCTCCTAAAACCTTTTCTTAAATATTCTTAGTTGAAAAAAGTCAGTTTCATTATGTAATAGTTTTCCCTCTCATAAATAGCACATCGGTTAGATAAATCGCTTTTAAAGACTTTTTTAAAAATGAGAAAACCTGTCATCTCGTCCCGATTTTGCGCGCTCCGGTGACCACGGAGTGCAAGACTGAAGAAAAGAAAAGATAGACAAATACTTCGACCTGGTTAAAAGCTAACAAGATACTTTCGGAAATAAAGGTTAAAGGTCGTATAATTGTAAAATCTGGACCTTGGAACCGTCCTAAGGGTTTGGAAAAAGAATCTGGATGAAGAATTGCATATACCGACAGAAGAATCGAGACCATCCAACAACAGCAACTGTTAAGATCTGCAGAATAGTCAGCCTCCAGTGAAGCCCACCTATATATAATCAATAATAATATAATAATAATAAATAATATAAATAAAATAGAAGAAGAAGAAAGAAAGAAGAAAGAAGAAGAAGAGAGAATCGGATAAAGACGGATCACCTTATCTTCCGCGAGGAGACCATATGTGGTTGATTACCAAACAAAGAAGAACTTGTCAACTGGTGGATTTGCAGTTCTAGCAGATCACAGGTGAAGATGAAGGAAAACGAAAAGTGGACAAATAACCTGTCTTGCCTAGAACTGAAAAAGCTAATGGAATATGAAAGTCAAGTGTACGCACTTGTATTTGGTGCACTTGGAACGGACCGAAAAAGTTTGGAAAAAAGACTGAAAAATCTGGAAATCAGAGGAGATTGAGACCATCCAGATACTGCCTGCTGCAATTCTGCCAGAATACTCAGAGGAGTCCAAGAGACCTGAGGTGACTTGTGGTCACTTAGACTCCGGGAAATACATCAGCTAACGCTGGCGTGAAACACTCACTAAATAATAATAATAATAATATATGAGAGTCCTTGGAAACCTAAGGAGACTTAGTCACTCAGACTCCAAATGAAGGACCATCAAACTAACGCTGGTTTTGAAACACTCATGGGGCATTGCGATTTAATTTTAAATAAATTATAATTTTTTGAATTTTCTGGAACATCTATTTACGGCAGCGTCTATGTATCTTTTTCAGACATCTTTATGTAAATTTAAGTTCGTTTCATATCCATTGGTAGCACCTTCGAGCACTTTGTAAGGATATTCAGAATGTAGTATTTCTGATAATAGAGGAAAATGATATTCTTAGTTACAACATGTGGCTTTACTTTTATGTATTGGTCCCGCAATGTAAATGTACTCTATCCAAATACAAACTCGCTCTATGTGATACTGTGCAAAATTTTAAATAAAAAAATAAAAAATAGAAAAAATAAATAAAATAGAAAAAGAGAGAAACATTTGAAAGAAGAGTAAGAGAGAATAGTGGAAATAATAAAATGGAAAGGAGAGGAAGGACTTGTAGTACGCAAGGAAGAGGAAAAATGGAGTATTACAGCTTTAAACTATTCTTGGAAGAAGAATAGTGTTGAGTGAATGAGTGAGTGAGAGGTAGTGTGAGTGAGTGAGCTGAGAGAGAGGAGAGGAGGAGAGGGAGAGAGAGAGAGAGAGAAGAGAGAGGGGGGGGCACTGGGGGATTAGGTTAGCGATTATAGATGATGTACGCCTGTCAACTTTTGACGTGAAAAAACATCGCGAAACTAATTATTTTAAAATGCACAGGTTACCATGACAACATATTTTATTTTACTAGTGTGGTCACAACAGAGTTATATATTATAAATTAAATATTAATAATATTTAATAATAAAATAAAAATTTAAAATATATAATGAATTACCAACACACCACACACACACATATATACATCATGATATATATATATATTATATATATATATTAGTATTTACCTATTACATGGAAATTTGTGTGACCCTGGGTTACATGAAGTGGGTAGTCTTGCGAATTGTGCAACGTAGCCTAATCCATTCATTGATTTATAATTATTTTCGCTTATATTAATAGTGAATCAAAATACGATAAATATGGCTTCGCACGGCTGAAGAGGCTGGAGGCAATGCTGGTGCTTAATAAAGAATTTAGAAAAAAACAACAACATTTAAGTAATGTTTCTTCTAAGATTGAATTATTATTTCGGCTATTTCGCCTCAAATCTGTTTTCATTAATGGTTATCATCAAATCAGATTTGTAGAGGCTAAGGTGGGCCGAAACAACATATCTGATTATCCCCACCATCCATCTCTCTCTCCTTCTCTCTCTCTCTCTCTCTCTCTATATATATATATATATATATATATATATATATATATATATATATATATTTATTTATTTATTTATATATATTAATTCAAATTTTATATATTATTAAAATTAACTAGTGATATTAAATGAATTAGGCGAATATATCTGATCAATGCAAAGTGTAAACAGATGAGAAAAAGTCATTCTCTGTATGTAATTCGGCCTATATACCTCATCAGCAAGAGTTATAGACTGGAAGCGCTTTGCGTGTGAATTCGACCCCCAACCTGCAGGCAGACAGGCGGCGATTCTAAACCGTTACACTACTGGTCTTCCACAGATTTCTCGTCTTGTTTATGAATTGATATATCTAACATTTTTTGGAGATTACTGCAACCGACAGTATGAAAGTAGGCAACAGTTGTTTTGATATGGCGACAATATTTGGGAAATATGTGCGTTAATTGAAGTCATACCTAATTTGAAAATCAATTAGTTGATAATTAATGCAATTAGCGAATGTATCTGTTCTTGTATAGTGTGTATGTGTGTGTGTGTGTGTGTGGATTGTGTGTGTGATGTTGTGTTGTGTGTGTGTTGTGTGTGTGTGTGTGTTTCAGTTTAAGCGAGTCATTTATTGTTTATGTCTTCTTCTTTATTTAAACCCGCGAAGCATTAATAGGTTTTCCATGGTGCGGATTAGAAAAACCGTGTTAGAGCTAAAATTTGGCGGTAAGAGCGAAGCTTCAGATTCGCTTATGTTAATAAAAACATTGAAAGTTTAATTCATTACGCAAAAAAAACGACAATATTATTATCGAAGAAAATAATATAAAACTATTACAGCACATATTCATTAAAATCTATTTCTATATAATTAATTTTTTTGAAGGTGAAATAATGCAAATTCTGTTTAAAAAACATATTTTTTAATTTTTTTTAAATTTTTTTGTTCACTAATTTTCAGGCTAATGCTATCTTCAAAGAGTTTTAAAAAATTTTTTTTTTTTTTTTTTCAATTTCATCTGTATTTGTTAAACTCCCTGTGATGTTATCCGTTGAATGTTTTATGTAAATGCAAACGTTCGGCAAAGAATTGAAAGTTCTGCTCGGAAAGATAGTGAAACTCCGTTAGATCCCGTCGCATCTTGTGTTCGCCGAGATGTTTTTGAAAATCATTTCATATTATAAATATTATACTATATATATTATTTAAATACTATAAAAATAATGAGCGCCCTGCTCGGGGATTTGAATAGAGATTTATTTAAATCAATTTTTATGTGAGTTGAAGCAATAATTTAAACAATGTAATAAATTTTTTGAAGGCGAAATAATCAAATTTATGTTTTAAAAACAATTTTATTTAATTTTTTTTTTTTTGTTCAACTTATATTTTCAATGAAATTTAAAAAAAAACAATTTTTTTTTTCATACTCTCTGAAGAATAGGCCATAGCTGAAAAATATTAAGGGGACAAAAGAAAAGAAAAAAAAATTAAATTAATATCTGTTTTAAAATAAATTTGGCATTTTTCGCCTTCAAAATATATTAGTTACATTTTAATTAATGCTTCTAAAAACTCATATAGAACATGATTTTAAAAAATCTCTATTTTATTATGTTTTATACAATCACAGTCGTTTGTTTCTTATTAAAAAACGTTTGTACTTTCAGTTTAAGATTTTTAGATAATATATGAAAGGACAAAAGAAAACGAAGGAATGGTCATTTAAAAAAAAAAAACCACCTTTGCGGGTTTTCCACAACTGTTGGAAAGTAAAACGTAATAGCAAACGATGATTGTTAAAACATTCGAGCGAGAAGCTAAAATTGATTTATATACGAGCAACAATAACTATTCGACTCCCGGTATCGGGGGCCCAATAAACTTTGGCTCTATGAGGTGACGCAAAAAAGGCCGGTAAATAGTCGTAAAGCGCCGTTTTACCATTGTCCCAGTGCCACAGATTAAACAGAGAACAGTGAAAATAGTCATCCCTCGGAGATAAGAAGACGTCGAATGTGTGAGATTGGTGGCTAAGGCTGGTGGTATAACAACACAACACCAAGAAAATAATGACGCAATCGCTACGGATATATTCTTTCGGCCAGATCATATTTAGTATGTATGTAGAGCCGCGTCTTATATATATATATACTCCGCCCGCGGTTTGCTGTCTTTATCTCTCTCTCTCTCCCCTTTCTTTCTCTCTCCTCTTCTCCTCTCTCTCTCTCTCTCTCTATGACTATATATTATATATATATATAATTATATAGTATTTAAAAAAGAATGAAAAAACACAGGTTTATAATCGAGTTAAGTGGTGATTTCTATGGCCGACGCTGCAGTGTTTCGCATCTATTAAATTTATGATCATCTTCAGGGCATTTGTTGGTATAAGAAAGGTGATAAAATTATTTATACAGAATAACGAGAAAAGCGAGTGAGTAGTCCTTGTTATTTCAGTCTGATTTGAAAATTTGAGGTTTGAAAAAAAGGAGACGGTTAAAAATATGACGTCAAATATCTCTTTTACTTCCATCTACTCAACAATGCCCTGAAAGATCAATCTAATTAATAGATCGAAACACTGCTGCGTCAGCAATAAACTCACCACTTAACTCATTTAAACCTGTGTTTTTTCATTCTTTCTTAATATAGTACATACGTCGGATTCACTCTTTTCCTTCACACACACACACACAACACCACACACACACACATATATTACATATATATATTATATGTATAGGGGGCAAAAGAGGGTTTACAGTTACAGCATTAATGTAAGTGTTACTGTAACCTACTTTTGTCCCCACTGTATATATCTGTATATATATATATAATATTATAATATATATATATTTATATATGATAGCAACATAATGCTTTGGAAACCGATCGATAATGAATCACCATTAAGATATAGATTTAAAATAATAATGGTAGCTCTTACAAAATAATCGAGCACTATATTTTCCTTCATACAATTTTAAAATCGCCACATAAATATAACATGTATATATATATATATATATTATATATTATATATATATATATATATATATATATATATAGTAAATAAGTAAAATTGTCAGGTGGAGTACAAGTAGGGGTCGGCCGACAGCGAGGGAGTCTACTTTTTTAAACTAGCTAGACCAAGTAGATTGTTTAATATGAGGCGGGACACCACACTTACCATCAGCCTCTTACTTTACCACACACACACACACACATATATATATATATATATTATATATATACATATATATTTCAATATATATATATAGGCTACAGTTAAAGACACCAGTCTGCTCTACTATTTACTGGAGGGAGGAGCAGTTAGATTCTTACCTTTCCCAAAGTAGCGTTATGTGAAATGCAAAAAGTCTCGTCCAGAATTTGATCTCGAATTAACGCGTCCATTTCCTACGACTCTAACCATTACACTGCATCTCTCTCCCTTTATCTCTCTCTCTCTCTCCTTCTCTCCTCCTCTGTCTCTCTCTCTCTCCATATATATATATATATATATAATTTAGTTAGATATGCTTCAGTTCCCCCTATAAACAATCAATCTTTCCCTCACCAAAAAACTTACCCACCTACCTAACTTCCCCTATCTATTAAAAACACTTGTTGATCTGATAATAATAAAGCTTGAAGATGCCGAGTAATACTCCAATATTATATATATATATATATATTATATATATTATTTTGCTAAAGAGAAAGGCTTAAAAATCAGGTCTTTTTCGGGTAATGAATCTATTTTTACACACCAGGTATCGGACTTCATATACCATTAAAAAAAAAAAAGGGCCCACGTTGAATCATCCCTAAGGACAACTGACTTGGTCAACACATCTACGGATACTATATATATATATATATTATATATATATAGATATATTATTATTATTGCATTGAACCAGCAGTTGGTATTCTAATTATTTTGTCATCCAATAAGATTACTCTAATGAGTGTATTCTGTTCCACAGAAAATATATGAAACACACGCATGCGTGCACCCCCCCACATTCCAACACACCAGCACACAACACACACACATATATATATTATATATATATTATATATATATATTAAACATGCCTTTGTGAACTCAACGGACATTTCTTGTCTAATGAGTTTTTATTCGATCCTTTCTAACTGTCTGCCATCATTTTAATAACCGGGTGGAATTGTTGTATGAATCTATTAAAGGTTTTACCACGAGCGCTTTCTGCAACTACTTGTGCCATCATCAAGGTGTGGAACTGGTAGAATGTTTCCATTGTTTCTTTTAAATCAAGCAGTAGTGATCTAGTTTTTCGGTGTCCGTATTTATTATACCAACATACAACTTTCGCTGTTTTGAGAGAATTTTATAGTTTTTCAAAAAAGTGAAAAATCAACCTACCCTAATGTTAAATCCCTAAGATGCTGTACTGAGGAATCGGCATGAATATTGACTTATAGGGACGGGTGGCGAGAAGAGTCATGGGGACTTAATGATGGTGAATGAGATATATATATATGTGTGTGTGTGTTGTGTGTGTTTTTCAGAGAGAGAGAGGAGAGAGGAGAGAGAGAGAGAGAGAGAGAAGAGAAGAGAGAGAGAGATGTTAATTAGTTTCTGGTACATCATTAGCGAAAACGCTAAGCCGACGTTTGATTACACAAGAAAATAGTGTTTTGCTAGCCGAAAACTTGCCCTGTCCACGTTGCGCTTTCAGTGGCATGATGGTCAGCAAAGCTAAAGCTAGGAGACCAGGATATAGTATGTTTGATTCTCACGGGCGACCCTTACTTTTTGGGCCTTTTGTCAAACAGGATTAAGCCTTAGCAAACTACAGCCTGCTGGAAATAAATAGGAGGCGTCACTTTTGGAGCAACCCTTTTATACGTGGGCGTCGAGCATGATTGTAGAAGAGGAGGAGGAGGGTGGAGAAGGAATGATAATAGAAGGAGGAGCAGGAGCAGGAGGAGACTAGAAAAAGAAGAAGGATGAAGAAGATGAAGAAGAACGAGGGACAAAGGAAAGAAGAAAGGAGACTACAAGAAGCGAAGAGAGAAGAAGAAGAAGAAGAAGAAGAAAAGAAGAAGAAGAAGAAAAGAAGCAGAAGAAGAGGGGGAAGAAGAAGAAAGGGGATAAAAGAAGAAAAGAGAAGAAGAAGAAGAAGGCCAGAGAAAAGAAGAAGAAGTAGAAGGCAGAGAAAAAGAAGAAGAAAAAGAAGAAGAAGGCCAGAGAAGAAGAAGAAGAAGGAAGAAGAAGTCAGAGAAGTAGAAGAAGAACAAGAAGAACAACAAACAACGCGACGACTGGGAAAATAAGAAGAAGAAGAAGAAGAATAGAGAAGGAAGAAGAAAGAAGAAGAAGAAGAGGCCAGAGAAAAAGAGAAGAAGAAGAAGGCCAGAGAAGAAGAAGAGAAGAAAAGAAGAAGAAGAAGAAGAAGAAGAAGAGAGAAGAAAGAAGAAGAAGAAGTGAGTTAGAAGCGCAGGTGATAGATTGGCAGGTATACAACAAAAACAAAAAAAGGAATAAAGAAAATATCCCTCCCGAAAATTGGCTGATGTTTCCTCGAGGAGAAATAATCTTTTACAACGTTTCTCTTTGTTTTATTCTCTCCTGTCTAACAATCTGTTAATCAACATCCGGTTATCGCTTTTCAAAAGCGACCCCTTTTCCGCAAAACGTCAAACGTTTACAACTTGTCAACTTCCGGAGCTTAGTAAAGCGCTTTTTACTCCTTATTTGGCAACAGCACGGACCTGGGGGCAATATTTAGGTGTCGGAAATGTATGTCAAAAAGGTGGGCACCCTTACTGAAAATTGTGATATTGGGAAACGTACCTGGTGCCTATTATATAACATAGCATCTATTATCTAGATGTAGAGATAATATAACTGATTTATCTATACTAGCAAATATATGCACCTCCGGGTGCAGTATTTTAGTTAAATTTTTATAATAAAATATGATATTAAATTAGAAAGGCTAATGAAACTGAATAAGAATGTAGAATAAAAAGATTTGGAACAGAGGGGGTATGATTGAAAAATAGAACAACTTGAACTAACCTCTTCCATCATTTTCCCTTACTCCCGTCTTTATTGGTAAATTTTCCTAATTAAACTGTTTAGTTAAAATAGAGTAAAGAATAATATTACAGTTATTTCTTCTTGTTAAGGGATTTTCTTTTAATATTTATCCCCGAGAATTTTGCTCATATTCATAAGATAAAACCAAACAATTAGAAATCTATAATACTAACCAAATATTTATTAAAATCAATTTTTTAAGATCAATATGCAAATTAGCCTTCCCATTCATACTGTAAACCTCTATTTTGTTGTATATATAATACAATTGCATGTTATTAGTATGTAGATATGGTCAACAGTGGTAAGTAATATAAAACAATTTTATTAATAATTGAGGTTTAAATAAAATAAAAAATCATGGAAAATATGATGTAAATAACTAAAGGAATTTGGTGACTTTGTATAGTAATATAGTTTCGGTTACAGACAGACAAACCCACAATCTCCATTTATAATAAGATGTCTAATAATGAATTAGAATAACTTAATAAATAGATTATTTCAATTTCTTATTGCATGTTGATAAAGAGAAACAGCTCATTACCTGGTATATGGAAACAATAGGAGTTATCAGAAATAATAATTGTTAGAATAATTTAATTAACTATTCATTCACCAACCGACAACGTTAGAAACACGCCACTGAACTGAAGGTATATTTAACTAAATTATATAGTAATATATATATATAGTATATTTATATATTATATATTATAAATACCAAGCGTGTTGGTAAATCCTTGCGGTGAGAAAGACCCAGCAAATAGTTGATTGTAAAAATATACTACCAAACATCCAACCGGCGAGAAAACATTTTGAAAAAAGAAAAGATCAAGATAGTCCGTACCAACAAAAAAAAATCTATTGGTACAGTATTTTGGCCAAAAAAAAAACAAATTATATGTATATATATGTATATAAGATATTATATATATTTCATATAACCGCTAGGAGAATAGCTATAAGTAAAAAGTGCTCATACCTAAGTAGAGCAATAATAATAAGATAAATCTAATGAGTCAGACGAACCTACTATTGTTTCGCTTAATGCTCTTCAGGGCTAAGATCTTAGCCCTGAAGAGCATTAAGCGAAACTAATAGTAGGTTCGTCTAACTCATTAATATATTATTATATATATATATATAGTATGGGGAATGAAAGAACAAACTCAGACAACAATGTGGTAGTATATTTCGCTGGAGTTTGGAACTCGGCGTCCTTCAGCTTTTATTGAATTATCAGGGGCATACAAGTGTTTTATAGAAGGGGGAAGTAGGTAGGTGGGTAAGTTTTGTGGTGAGGGAAAGATTTGATTGGTTATAGGGGAAATCTTTTGGGGAAGATGAGAAGGAAATCAGATGGGAAGAGAGTTGAGGGAGGTAGGTAGAAAATATTAATGGTGAAGAAATATCTGATAGGGGAGGGGGTAGCCTTTCTTGGAGAGAGATTTGAGTAGAAGAAGTACCAAACTTGTAATAAAAGCTGAAGATGCCGAGTCCCAAACTCCAGCGAAATATACAACACATTTTTTTGTCTGAGTTTTTTGTTCTTTTCAATCCTCAATATTTTACCCATATTCTGTCGGGATTCGTTCAACCTCCCTTTTCCTCATATATATATATATATATATATTATATATATAATATATATTATATCGTTGAAAACGCAGCCATTTTTTGTCTGGCACAATCTGTGTCCTTTCAGTTGCCGGATTGATCTAATTATATCTGGCGAAAATTGCTGATATATTTGCCCATAACTTATTTCCCGAGTACTTTCCGCCCTATGTGGGCCATCTTCCAAGGGGTACTTCATAAACCATACGACATGGGTTTGTCCATTCCGCTATTTCTATTTATAGAAGAGATGTGTTTATTTTATTTTATTCTAATTATTTTTGTTGTTATATTATTAGTGTTTATATCATTGTTATTATTATCATTGTTTCCACTATTATCATTATTGTTAATATAACTATATATTGTTTATAATATATAATATAATATATATATATATATATTATATATATATATATATATATACGAATCGGGTTGATGAAAACTCAGTCGGATTTTGCCTCTTTGTTCTCTCTCTCTTATCTATCTAATTATCTATCTAATCTAACTATCTATCTTTATATATATGTACACATACACACATACATTATTATATATATATATATATATATATATATATATATATTATATATTATATATAATTATATATATATATGATGTTGTGGATTCATTAATGCCACTTGTCGGTAGATCTGAGAGTCTATTTATGTATTATATATTACATATAGTTATATATATATTATATATATATATATATAATATGATATATGGGAAAATATTTTTGGTTCTTTCGAGGCAGAAAGAAATGAATAAAATGAATGAAATCAGAGGTAAGATATCGAAGAATTGTGTTCTCATACTTATTTACTTACTGATATTTCGAGCAGCGTATATATATATAATATATATATATATATATATATATATATATATATATATATATATATATATATTATATATATATCAGTCTGTACAATATTTTATTTGCTAATTGAATGGAATTATCTGTTTTTTTTATAACACGATTGAGTTTAGAAATAATACAAACACACACACACACACACACACACACACACACACACATATATAATATATATATATATATATATATATAATATATATATAATATAATTGCTTCTACTAATAGAATATCCTAGGTAAAGAACCGAACCAGTTACTTTTTACATTATCCCAACATTGCAATGGGAGTTATTTGGCACACGCCCAAAGACACGACCTCAAACCCTCATAGCCTCCAGTCTACTTGTCTATCATTTCCTCTCGTAGAAGCCATAGTGGACACACCAGTTGATGAGAGACAATTCGAATTTGTAGCGTCAGTTCTTTGGCTTTAAGACAATGTTCAATCGACATTTGCCTCTCGTCCTCCATTTCTCCCGCTCGCTCTAAAGTTTGAGGGGAATCGTATCTATCTAGCATTAACGTCAACTGACGGACATTCCTAATATTCTAATAGGCACCATCAGCCAGAGAAGAAGACAAGAACGACGTCCGCCTGCGTCAAATGATCGCCCATTACTGTATGGCTAAGCAGGCAATAATTGACTCAATGTAGAAAACCTGTAATCACACCTCAACTTGATACAGTGATTCACGGGTCAGATTGGCGGAATCTGTGACAATGCTTTGCAAACAATGGCAGAAATCATCCCTTACCATTTTTATGCATACTATATTTTATTTCAAAATATTCCTTGTTGTCTTCAGTGTTTGACTTGAAGGGTAACTCGATGTTGTCTGGGATCGGAATAATATTAGTTATTTTGTAGACTTTTTGAAAAAATTAAAAATGTTTGTTTATTTTTGCAAAATGATGGCATAACTATATAACTGGTCACATATTTCCGGATGTTCTATGCATATTATATTCTAGTTCAAAATATTGTTGTCTTTAATGTTTTAGTTGAAGGGTAACTCGATGTTGTCTGGGATCGGAATAATATTCTTTCTTTTGTAGACATTTTTTTAAATGAAATATTTTTGATTTTTTTTTTTGCAAAATGATGGAATAACAATAACTACTCTGGTCACATATTTCCGAATGTTCTATGCATATTATATTCTAGTTCAAAATATTGTTGTCTTCAATGTTTGACTTGAAGGGTAACTCGATGTTGTCTGGGACGGAATAATATTAGTTATTTTGTAGACTTTTTATTTAATGAAATATTTTTAATACTTTTTTCAAAACGATGAAATAATTATATAACTACTCTGGTCACATATTTCCGGATGTTATATGCATATTATATTTTATTTCAAAATATTCATTGTTGTCTTAAATGTTTGAGTTGAAGGGTAACTCGATGCTGTCTGGGATCGGAATAATCTTTCTTTTGTAGACTTTTTAAAAAATTAAAAATGTTTGTTTATTTTTGCAAAACGATGGAATAACTATATAACTACTCTGGTCACATATTTCCGGATGTTGTATGCATATTATATTCTAGTTCAAAATATTCATTGTTGTCTTAAATGTTTGAGTTGAAGGGTAACTCGATGCTGTCTGGGATCGGAATAATCTTTCTTTTGTAGACTTTTTAAAAAATTAAAAATGTTTGTTTATTTTTGCAAAACGATGGAATAACTATATAACTACTCTGGTCACATATTTCCGGATGTTGTATGCATATTATATTCTAGTTCAAAATATTCATTGTTGTCTTAAATGTTTGAGTTGAAGGGTAACTCGATGCTGTCTGGGATCGGAATAATCTTTCTTTTGTAGACTTTTTGAAAAAATTAAAAATGTTTGTTTATTTTTGCAAAACGATGGAATAACTATATAACTACTCTGGTCACATATTTCCGGATGTTGTATGCATATTATATTCTAGTTCAAAATATTCATTGTTGTCTTAAATGTTTGAGTTGAAGGGTAACTCGATGCTGTCTGGGATCGGAATAATCTTTCTTTTGTAGACTTTTTAAAAAATTAAAAATGTTTGTTTATTTTTGCAAAACGATGGAATAACTATATAACTACTCTGGTCACATATTTCCGGATGTTGTATGCATATTATATTCTAGTTCAAAATATTCATTGTTGTCTTAAATGTTTGAGTTGAAGGGTAACTCGATGCTGTCTGGGATCGGAATAATCTTTCTTTTGTAGACTTTTTAAAAAATTAAAAATGTTTGTTTATTTTTGCAAAAACGATGGAATAACTATATAACTACTCTGGTCACATATTTCCGGATGTTGTATGCATATTATATTTAGTTCAAAATATTCATTGTTGTCTTAAATGTTTGAGTTGAAGGGTAACTCGATGCTGTCTGGGATCGGAATAATCTTTCTTTTGTAGACTTTTTAAAAAATTAAAAATGTTTGTTTATTTTTGCAAAACGATGGAATAACTATATAACTACTCTGGTCACATATTTCCGGATGTTGTATGCATATTATATTCTAGTTCAAAATATTCATTGTTGTCTTAAATGTTTGAGTTGAAGGGTAACTCGATGCTGTCTGGGATCGGAATAATCTTTCTTTTGTAGACTTTTTGAAAAATTAAAAATGTTTGTTTATTTTTGCAAAACGATGGAATAACTATATAACTACTCTGGTCACATATTTCCGGATGTTGTATGCATATTATATTCTAGTTCAAAATATTCATTGTTGTCTTAAATGTTTGACTTGAAGGGTAACTCGATGTTGTCTGGGATCGGAATAATATTAGTTATTTTGTAGACTTTTTGAAAAAATTAAAAATGTTTGTTTATTTTTTAAAAATGATGGCATAACTATATAACTGGTTAGATATTTCCGGATTTTCTATGCATATTATATTTTATTTCAAAATATTCCTTGTTGTCTTCAATGTTTGACTTGAAGGGTAACTCGATGTTGTCTGGGATCGGAATAATATTCTTTCTTTTGTAGACATTTTTTTTAATGAAATATTTTTTATTCTTTTTGAAAAACGATGGAATAACTATATAACTACTCTGGTCAGATATTTCCGGATGTTCTATGTATATTATATTTTATTTCAAAATATTCATTGTTTTCTTCAGTGTTTGACTTGAAGGGTAACTCGATGTTGTCTGGGATCGGAATAATATTAGTTATTTTGTAGACTTTTTATTTAATGAAATATTTTTAATACTTTTTTCAAAACGATGAAATAATTATATAACTACTCTGGTCACATATTTCCGGATGTTGTATGCATATTATATTTTATTTCAAAATATTCATTGTTGTCTTCAATGTTTGACTTGAAGGGTAACTCGATGCTGTCTGGGATAGGAATAATATTCTTTCTTTTGTATACTTTTTTTTTAATGAAATATTTTTTATTCTTTTTGCAAAACGATGGAATAACTATATAACCACTGCGGCCACATATTTCCGGATGTTGTATGCATATTATATTCTAGTTCAAAATATTGTTGTCTTCTATGTTTGACTTGAAGGGTAACTCGATGTTGTCTGGGATCGGAATAATATTAGTTATTTTGTAGACTTTTAAAAAGTACAATACAATACAATTCAATACAATACAATCAAATACAATACAATACTATATAATACGATATAATATAATACGATTCAATACAATTCAATACAATACAATTCAACAATACAATCCAATACAATTCAATACAATACTATATAATACGATACGATATAACACAATTCAATACAATTCAATACATTACTATATAATACGATACGATATAAAACAATACAATTCAATACAATACTGTATAATACGATACAATAAAATACGATACAATACAATACAATTCAATACAATACAATTAAATACAATACAATACGATTCAATACAATACCGTATAATACGGTATAATATAATACGATTCAATACAATTCAATACAATACAATTCAACAATTCAATACAATACAATTCAATACAATACTGTATACTACGATATGATATAATACGATACAATTAAATACAATTCAATACAATACAATACAATACTGTATAATACGATATGATATAATACGATACAATTCAATACAATATAACACAATACGATACAATACAATACAATTCAATACAATACAATACAATCAAATACAATACAATACTGTATAATACGATATAACATAATACGATTCAATACAATTCAATACAATCCAATTCAACAATCCAATCCAATACAATACAATTCAATACAATACTATATAATACGATACGATATAACATAATTCAATACAATTCAATACATTACTATATAATACGATACGATATAACACAATACAATACAATACAATTCAATTCAATACAATACAAACAGAAAGAGATTAATCCAAATGATTTTTTAGTTTCAGAACAGCATTCGCCATTTTTATTGTATTATTCGTTTTCCCCTTCGTTTACAAAGCAATTATGTTGGCGTACTTCACTGTGTGTGTGATTTTTGCTAATGTGTCACATATACAGATAATAATTCAGAACGTCATCAATCAACCAGTGTCGATGTTCCTTCCATGCGAGCCACGTCACAGATAAAAGTCAAAAATCTTCTTCTACCACACCCACCCTCCACACTCTCCTTTGCTATTTTTCTATTAATTTCTACGTGGCTTCTTCTTGCTTGACTTGGTTTTCGTTCTGTTTACCGAGTCGCGCCCCCTCTTTTTTTTTAGTGTTTTTCTTTCACACCTTATTTTACCCAAGGGTTTTATTTATTTATTTATTTATTTCTTCTTCATCTTTTTTGTCTTCCAGAAAACGCGTCATCTCTTGTCCTGACAGCCAATAACGGGGAAATTTTCTTTTGTCTTTCCTTGTGCGCAGAAATGTATGAAGTCTCTCGTATGTAAATCGATTCGGCCGAAGATTCACACACACACACACACACACACACACACACACACACACACACACACACACACGCATGCATGCGCACATACAATAGACTATCAAGAATGTACGGCCCATGGATGTGAGTATTCAATTTCAATGTAATGAAATATATTTTTAGAAAGACAAACTAAATTGAATAAGATCGCATATAAAAAAGATTACAGATCAATATTAGAGATCAATAACACCAAGTAAATATTTATTAAACATGATTTTGTTAAAACCAGTATGCAAATTATTCATACCATACATCATGTAAACCTTTATATTTTAACTATATATAACACACATTGCAGGATTTTAAACATATTAATAACATGATCTGTTTTGAGGCAAATCTATTTCAGTAAGACTTTAATAGAGATACCACTAATAAATAAGATAGAATGGTAATTAAGATTAAATTATGACTACTTAATAACATTCGAGAATATAACATAAATAACTAAGGAAACTGTGACATTGATGGTGACATAGTTTCGATTAGAGACAGACAGAAATAATGAAATCAATTATAACAAATTAAACATAAGTATATTATTTTTGTGTTCTTATTTAATTTCATTAGTCTTTCTAATTCAATGAGATATTTAATTATATTAAAACTTAAATATTTGTGCCCAGAGAGCAAATATTTTTGCATGTAGTTTTAACTGAATTTTGATTTTACATTTACAGTTTATGCTGTTTGATATATAACTTTTTAAATGCTTACACTTCTTAAACTTTTTCATTTCATTCCAATTTCTTAATATATCTATTTATTTCTCCTCTAGAAATATTCTTTCGCTAGAAATATCCATCTTCATCCCGATCAACCTGCTTCATGTTTATTATTATTATTTATATTTTTACTTGAAGGCAATTACAATGCGTATATCGCATAAAATTCGATAATTATAGAAAATAATCATGACAAGTGAATCCCGACAAAGAATCGTTCGGTGTGTAGAACATCGTACAGACTGTTTCAACTTTATTAAGTCTCATCATTTTCCCTGCGACAGAAATCTGTTGGAGGGAAATCGTTAGTATACATCGCTGATGACACTTAATAAAGTTGAAAGTTGATTCGGCCCCCTGCAACACTTCTGGGAAAAGTCAGAAATGGTTGTCGGCGAATTTTTACGATTACACCAGTCCAATGTTCGGCCTCCGAACTTCCCGATTATTATGTATGTGGCACTGTTGGGAAAGACACCAATCGCCGTGCCAGTACTACAAATGCCCAGTTAATCGACAGAATTAAGTTAGTTTTTGAGACCCTTCGCAGGGAAACTGTAACATCAGCTTGCTCCAGGTTCTAGAGCAGGATTGAGGCTGTGATCGATGCTAATGGTGGTTATTTTTAGTGAAACTTGTTGACACGAGTGTAATTTCCGTGCCTGTTGAATTTCTTTACAATACATTTAAAAGTTTGATTTTTTTTCTCGTTTTTTTCTTATGAAACTGTCAATTTTCGCCCGAACACCCTTTATATATATATATATATATATATATATATATATATATATATATATATAGAGAGAGAGAGAGAGAGAGAGAGAGATGCATTTTATTCCTGTTATTTCTCCTCCAAATCGCTAAAAGAAAGCTTTTCAATCTCCCCTCTGCCTCTCTCCTCACACACACATAGCCCCCATATATATATATATATAAGTAAAAGTAAGTAAAGTCGTCGGGGCGGCCTAAAGTCGGTATCAGCCAGTCAGCGAGGGAGTCTATCCCCTTTTCAATAGCGCTAGGCCAAGGAGATTGTTTTTTGGCATCTGAGGTGGAGCGCCACACCTACCATCAGCTCCTTACTTTACCGCACAGATCCCTGTGCTACTCATACGCTGAGTTGGCGAGGGCTGTATTGAACTAGGAACCTTGTGGTTTCTAGCCGAACGCTCTACCGACTGAGCTAACCCGACCCTTCACACATTAAGATTGATAGATGATGATCCTAATACAAATATAAACTGTAATTATGAATTTATATATATATATATATATATATATATATATATATATATATATATATGGGAGAATATGTGCTTAAATGAAGTCGAACCTATTTTTTTAAAAATTTAATTCATTAATAATTAATTAGGATTAAACTATTTAAATGTAAGGCTAACAATCGAGAAAAATCAATCTCAGAGATTGATTTTTCTCGATTTGTTTAGCCTTACATTTAAATAGTTTAATAATTTTATAGGTTCGACTTCATTTAAGCACATATATAATATCACAAACATCGTCTGTTTGTTACGTCTCATATATATATTATATATATAGCTGTCTATCTATCTAGCTATCTAGATATGATAGATAGACAAATAGCTTGATAGATAGATAGATAGATAGATAGATAGATAGATAGATAGATAGATAGATAGATCGATAGCAGCATTTCATTCGTGCAAATCATTCATTTGTTCTGAGAAAGGGAGGGAGAGAGAGAGAGAGAGAGAGAGAGAGAGAGAGAGAGAGAGAGAGAGAGAGGAGAGAGAGAGCTTGACATTTCAATCTCTCTCTCTCTCTCTCTCTCTCTCTCTCTCTCTCTTTCTTTCTTCCTGATCAACATTGGCAGCACCACCACCAAAAAAAAAAAAAAAAAAAAAAAAAAAAAAAAAAAAAAAAAAAAAAAGAAA
>CM042138.1:29904922-29909922 GCA_023376005.1 Doryteuthis pealeii | reverse complement strand
AACTTAAAAAAGAAAGAAGGGAATCTATATTCGTCAGGCATATTCTTTCTATTCAGTTCTCCGTTCCAATCAGGTGTCAATCCTACTTCCGACGGAAGAGAGACAGAGAGAGAGAGAGACAGACAAGAGACAGAGACAGACACACACACACATTATATTATATATAATATATATATCTATATTAAAGAAATGATACAATAGAAACCTACTCGAGTTTCACCGTTAGGATCATCAGGGTTAAATCCATGAATTAATCGAGTCATGAACACACGTGTGATCGGCTGCAATTAACGTAACTCGATTAATTCAGTGGATGTAACCCTGAGATCCTAAAGTGAAACTCGAGTAGGTTTTAATGTAATCCATTTCTTTAATAAATTGTCTACTTTGTATTGAGCACTTTGTATTGTTTTATAATCGGACTTAACTCCTGGATTCTGTGCACCTCCAAGGATCGTGCCCATATTCACCGGGTAGACTACCTTTATATATATAAATACATACATATATAATATATATATATATAATAGATAGATAAGAGAGAGTGGGTGCGTGTGTGTGTTTGAGAGAGAGAGAGAGAGAGAGAGAGGGGAGGGACAGACAGACAGACAGACAGACAGACAGACAGAGGGGAAACAAGTAGGGCCAATGTAAGGAAAATAGCTTTATTTTAATCATCGGTATTTCATGGGGTCATGGTAAACACTTGTTGCGTATGGTATCGGTCGGATTTCTTTCTTTTACACCTTGCGCTAATGTTACCAATGAAGGCTTGGATTAATCTATTCTCTAGCTATGAGCAAACTGCAGGGAATATCGGGCCCAATAGTCTTACCAATGAGACTACTCTAGAAGAAGGAAGAAAAACTCAATTGAAACCCAACCCTTGTGTCAGTAAGAGCACCTATCAACTGTATGTGTGTGTATGAGGCTATATGTGCTTAATAGGAAGCGCGTGGTGTAATGGTTTAAAGTCCTGGGAAATGGACTCGTCGCCCCGAGTTCAAATCCTGCATGTGGTAATTGCATTTCACTTAGCGCTGATACCCTTGGGAAAGGTATGAATACTACTCTCCCTCCAGCTATGGATAAATAGTAGGCATACTGGGCTCTTTAACCTTGGTTAGGCAACCGGTCTAGGAGAAGGAAAACTCTGAATTAAAACCTGTTGAACTCCGCTTAAGAAATTGACCTTGTGTCACATCCTGCTCGTGCGGAGGGGCTGGTATATATATACATGTGCTTAATTATCGGGTCTTGGTTTGTGTTATGAATGTCTAATTATATATATTTACCAACCTCTCGTAGGAGCAGGATGCAACACAAGGTCAATTTCTTAAGTGGGGTTTATAGGTTTGAAATCAGAATGCAGTTTACAATGTGAACGGGAAGGCTAATTTGCATATTGATATTAAAAATTTGATTTTAATATACATGTGCTTAGTATTATTGATTTCTAATTGTTTGGTTTTATCTTAATAAATATGAACAAAAATCTTGGGGATAAATCTCAAAAGAAATCCGTTAACAAGATGAAATCACTGCAATTGTATTCTTTACTTCTTATTTTAACTAGATGATTAAATTAGGAAAATTTAGTAACGAAAGATGGAAGTGATAGAATAGTAAGTTTCAGTTGTTCTATTTTTCCATCTGTTTAAAATCTTTTTATCTGCATTCTTATTTAATTTCATTAGCCTTTCTAATTTAATATAATATTTTATTACATTAAATCTTAAATACTTTCAATAATTTGAACACAGTTATATAGTTTTAAGTGTTCTTATCTAAAACAAATAATTTACGTACTATTAATATGGTTTTAAGTGTTCTGATCTAATACAAATAATTTGTACATAGTTGTATGAATTTGAGTATTTCTATTTGATAGTAATATTTTTTATAGTATTATATGGTTTCAAGTAGTTATTTCTATTTAATAATACTCATTTTAAAGCACACAGTTATATAGACTCAGGTGTTTCTAACTAATCTTATTATAATGGAGATGTGTGTTTTTCTGTCTGTAACCGAAACTATATTCCTTCTCAAGTCACAATTCTCTTAGTTATTGACATCACATTCTCCATGATTTTATTTTTATCTAAACCTCAATTATTAATAAAATTGTCTTACATTATTAATACTGTTAACTATGTTTACATACTGACAACATGCAATTGTATTATATATACAAAAATAGCGGTTTACAGTGTGAACGGGAAGGCTAATTTGCATATTAATATTAAAAAATTGAATTTAATAATTATGTGCTTGGTATTATTGATTTCTAACTGTTTGGTTTTATTTTAATGAATATAAGCAAAAATCTCTTCAATGAATCTTAAATGAAATCCATTAACAAGATAAAATAACTGTCATTTTATTCTTTACTTCCTCTTTTAACTAAATACTTAAATTAGAAAAAATAACAATGAAAGACGAGAGTGATGGAAGAGTAAGTTTCAGTTGTTCCATTTTTTATTATACTCCCTCTGTTTCAAATCTTTTTATCTGTATTCTTATTTAGTTTCATTAGCCTTTCTAATTTAATACAATATTTTATTACATTAAAACTTAAATACTTGCACCCGGAGGGTGCATATATTTTCTAGTAATAATAATTTTCAAACATATCTATCTGATCCATAGATATGATTCTAAGAGGTATAACTATTTGGGGTAAAATTAGCCATGTGAGTACTCCACACACTCCAAATCTCTGGAACTGCAGCCTCACCACTGGAAGCAGTTTAAGATATTCTTTTTTTGGGGGAGTTTTTACCAGTCGCAAAGACTGAAGTTAGGGTATTCTAAGTAGTAAATAAAGTTAGCAAAGTGGCCTATTGGTAGTATCAGTCTGACATCGGGGAGTCTATCTCCTTTTCGCTAACGCTACACCAGGAAGATTGATTTGCTGAGGTAGAGCGCCACACCCACCATCAGCCACCAATTTACTGCAAAAATAAGATTTTCCAAGCTGTGTTACTCATACGCTGAGTTAATGGGGACTAGTATCGAACCCGGAACCTTGCGATTCCTTGGTGGTTGCTCTATGGACTGTACTAAACCTACTGGGACTCTCTTCAATTTTTGAACAAATCAATGCTTGCTTAACTTTTAAGAAAAAAAATAAGTAGTTTTCTAATTTATTATCCTAAAAGTCAGTGTATTCTGGGACTCTCAAAATGGGACTCTCTTGAATTTCTCAACAAATCTATGATTGCTTAACTTTAAAAAAATAAATTAGCAATCTTTCTAATTTATTGTACTGAAAGTTAGCGTATATTTAGACTCTCAAAATGAGACTCTCTTCAATTTCTGAACAAATCTATGATTGCTTAACTTTAGAAAAAAAATAAACAGTCTTTCTAAATTGCACTGAAATTGTTTTTCGCGGTGTCCAAGTTTGAGTGACAGGATACTAATCGTAATTTGCTACTGAAAAGAAAGAAAAAAAAAAGAGTTTAGTTTCAATTTTAATTTTAATCAAATTAGAGTTTTAACATTTGTGATTTAAAGTAAATTATTGGAACATCCAATTTAATAACATTGCTATCGATTTAGTATCTTTTTTTTATTTTCTTTGTTTTTTGGGCGGGATTTTTTTTTTTGGCTTCTTCGCGGTTTCTTATTAAATTTACTGTCACTCCTAATTCTTTTTTTTAAATCTTTTATTACATTTTATTAACTCCCCCTTTCTCTCTATCATTACTGTCGCTTCTAGTTAATACGCTTGGGATGTCGTCGTTTCTCTAATATTTCAATCATCGTCTGATCGTGAATCGAGACTTGATGTCAATGCAACGTCGAATGAACCCGAAGAAAAAGAAGTGGAGAAAGAACAAAGGTAGAAGAAGAAGAAGAAGAAGAAGAAGAAGAAGAAGAAGAAGAAGAAGAAGAGAGCAATATTGAATGATGGAAGAAAGAGAAAAACACCAAACAGACAGCAAGCGGCTGGTGTCAAACAAGGAGTTGACGTGTGTTCCTCAAGGGGAGAGGAGTCAGGGGGTGGTTATTGTGGCGTTTCTGGTGGTGGAGTGGTGCTGGGGGTAGTGGATGCATTGAAAGGTGCACTGAGGTGGTGCGCCTGTTATTAAACGTCTATCTAGCACCTGTCACAGACACCTGTGGACTGAATTTGCAAAGGGAGGCAATTACTAGCAGTGGACCGGCTGCTGTTTGGCTGACAGCGCGAATGACATCATTACCAAAAACGACAGAGATTGACTCGAAGAAGAAGAAAACTCAGGAATTATTTGTGCGTGAGAAAATAGATTCTCGATGGATAGAATAGAAAATCGACGTTGTTAATCAAGAGTTTTGATGACCGAGCAAGGAGAGGAGCGTTTTCCTGAAAGAGATTTAATCTTTTTTGTTTTCTTTTGGATCAGCCCTGTCGGCTAGAGCTTTAGAATACACCGACTGCACCTCTGCAGAGGAGTTAAATCCCCCACTCAATGGAGCCACCTGTTGGCCCCAACCAAATAATTCATATTTGATTCATATCTTTCCTAATGAAGGTATGAATCCAACTCTCTCTAGCTAGAGGTAAATATTAGGACAGACTTGCTCTAAACATTGGTATGGCAACTGGTTTTCTCGACGAAAAAAATTCTAACTCTCCAGCTAGACGTAATTTAGGACAGACTTGGCTCTTAAACATTGGTATGACAACTGGTTTCTCGGACGAAAAAAATTCTAACTCTCCAGCTAGACGTAAATTTTAGGACAGACTTGGCTCTTAAACATTGGTATGACAACTGGTTTCTCGGACGAAAAAAATTCTAACTCTCCAGCTAGACGTGAATTTTAGGACAGACTGGACTTAGGGACTTGGCTCTTAAACATTGGTATGACAACTGGTTTCTCGGACGAAAAAAATTCTAACTCTCCAGCTAGACGTAAATATTAGGACAGACTTGGCTCTTAAACATTGGTATGGCAACTGGTTTCTCGGACGAAAAAAAAATTCTAACTCTCCAGCTAGACGTAAATAT
>CM042138.1:29897422-29899922 GCA_023376005.1 Doryteuthis pealeii | reverse complement strand
TTCCAATTAGTTGTCAATAGTTTTACTGACTTGTGTTATTTTTCCAAATATTATGAAATTTAGTAACGGTTGGCTGCAAAAGATAATTGGTGATAGAGAGATGAATGTCAAATTATCTACTCCTTTAGATAAGATTGATTGATAGATATATAGATAGATGTGAGCAAATTGCGACACTTACACACATACACACCTTTATCAAGGCTATTTATATTTATTAAAACTATCATTATCAAGACTGTTTATTATTTGACTAAACTATAATATTAATAAATAATAGACAGTCTTGATAATTATAGTTTAGATAAATATAAACAAACCTGATTATGATTCGAAAAACCGTAAGTTATATATATATATATAAATATATATATGAGTAAGAAAAGGTGGAATGAAAACATCACACAATGCTGTTAAAGAAGAAAACAATTTATAATATAATCATAGCTGATACTGATCAATATTTCGATTTTACAAAAATCATCATCAGAGCTCATTCACTCCCGTAGTTGTTTGGGTCGGAGAGGAAAGTCAAAATGAGTTTACAAAACAAAAAAACCTTAATACTGCAAAAAACGAAAGACGTTACAATATTCACCAACGTGGGCATTTCACGCCATATATATGTCGGTCATGTTCCATGTATATCTTTTGTCAACAAATGTAGCGAATTTTTGAGATGTTGGCAACAAGACGAAACAATTTAAACGGAAGGGGATGGGTGTTAAGAAATGTGACGGTTGGAATTCAAAAGACTTTTAGTAAAGGAATTTTTTACGATTAATTGTTTTTATTATTTAAATTTTATTTTTAAGTTCTGTAATTCATAAATGATTAGATATTTACTGTAATTAGTTTTTATATATAAAGTGAAAAAGTTATGAGCGGAATATGTTAATATTTTAGAAAAGGAGTTTTTTATATATTTTTATTTTACGATTAATTATTTTTAAATTTTCTAATTATTATTATTATTAAGTTCTGTATTTAATAAATGATTAAATATTTATTGTGTTTTGTTTTTATATATAAAGTAAAAAAGGTTATGGGCGGAATTGGTTATTATTTTAGATAATGTTAAGCGATTTGGATCTAATGTAAGGTATTATTTTAAACCGAAAACAAAAAACAAAATAAAACGGAAAAGATCTTATTCATAAAACAAAACAATAAACCAAAATTTAATTTAATGGGACGTAAATAACGGAAAAAGTTATGTGAAGGGGATTTATTGGTTTCTGATAATAAGAGTCGCTAGATAAGGGATGTGTGTGTGTGTGTGTGTGTGTGTGTGATATATATATATATATATTATATATATATATATATATATAATATATATAGAGAGAGAGAGAGAGAGAGAGAATTTGAACAGCGTAAACACAGAGTCAACGGTACATAGGGACTACCAGTTCCTCCCCTATCCGATCACAAAAAGAGTAATTTGTCAAAATGACGGTTTATGATTGACATAATATAGCGTAGCGGCTTTCATTTGGGATGGAGTGATGACATATTTATAAAAAATAATTGTGCTATACTTATCTCTATTTTGGTTTTAGTTGGAGAAGAGGGAATCTCGTTGTTGGATCTGATCTTGAGTGGACTAGTATTTTTTGATGGTTGAGTCTGGAACCACCTTGGAATACTAGAGGATATCTTGTCTTGTGCCATTTATATTTTTTCATAATAGCATAAGGGGAACTTATTTTTTTCTCATGAGATATTTTTTATTTTCCCAAAGTCAAAATGCCTTATGTGGCAAACTTACGTCCGACTCAGCCATCGCTTTCTTCCAAACTCACCTTACATTCTCACCTCTCACTCTTACTCTTCCATACTTGCTGACATAAAAAAAAAACAAAAAAAAAAAACAAAACAAACTTTCCATCAATCGGCTGGTCACGTCAAGCCCTAGCACCTATATGATTGCCCCAACCCTACTGCCCTTATGGCAAGCCCCAACACTTTTTATCATATGGCTGCGAGTTTACATGTCCTGGGAATGACGTTAAACTCTATCTGGTGGTGAGGTTCCAGTTCTGGAGGTTTGGGGAATGTGGAACACCCCTTCATCACCATTGCTCCCGGGTCCACTCTGACCCGGAGTGGTAGTACCTGTTAGGGCCCCATCTATGGGTTAAATAGAAAAATGTATTTATAAAAGAAATTGTGTATCCATTAAGAATGAATTTCTTTCAAAAGTTTATCGGCATTAAATGACCCACTGAGCTTGATATGCCGTAAAACAAAACAAACCAAACCAAATTAAAATCTAGTGTGGTTTGTTACCTTAACGACCTTAGTAAAAGCACCCGGTGCTGTCAAATTGTACCTCATTTTACCAAAATATTACAAAATCTTTGACTTACCAAAGTATTGATAGATAATTGCAAATGAAATGAAAGGAAAATGGACTCTCACGTCGATTTCGACGCATGAGGATCCAGCCAATGAAAAACCTACACAGTATTTTGTTTATAGTGGTGAAGGCTTTTGG
>CM042138.1:29882422-29892422 GCA_023376005.1 Doryteuthis pealeii | reverse complement strand
CCTTGTGTTACATCTTACCCATGGGGAACAGGTTGGGTAAATATATACCTTTCCCAATGGTATTAGTCTGAAAGTGAATGTGATGGCGTGATTTGAGTTCGAACTCGCTTACTACGATGTCGTAGTCTAGTACGTTTGCCACTACACCACAGGAACGTCCCCTAAATTGTGTATTGAAGAAATTAACTTTTCATCTGATCTTAAATATTGGGTTGTAATTATTCATGGTCAGTACTGTATGTCGCCGTAAACCAGAAAGAAAATTATATCATAAAAAGATTTCTTTGTGAGAATTACAGTAAAAACGATATAACTTGGAGAAAAACGCAATTTCCATACTAATTTGTAAATGAATGATATTTTTAAGATCTGAACACCATTTTTAAAGAACCAAATTTTCGATATAAATTATTAAATTCAATAATAAATTCAAATTAGAATAATTCACTCCTTCCTAAATAGAAGTACCAATATCATTATGGACCTTTTTCCAACGGGATCCCGATGGCTTTACGGATCGTCTAGTTAATTTAGTTATTCATAAAAAATATGCAAATTTTTTAGGTCTGAACACCAATTTTTATCAACTATATTCTTGATATAACGGAAATACGTATAAATTTCTAATTAGAATCCTTCACTTCTTCCTAAATAGAAGTACCGGTTAAATCGAACTTAACGGACCTAAATTTCACCATCGTCTGTCACCCTGCCGCAAGAAAACAAAAATACCAAAAATAAGGAAATTAACCGAATTTGATGAAATTTTCAATGTTGATAAACTAATGAATAAAAGATATAATGCACCAGTTATTTTATTTAAAAACTTTTAAATTTTTTCAGGTCAGTTAACTTTGGACCACGTATCGTTGAGGCGTAACACTAATTCTGAAATATACGTGTTTCAAAGTTAACTGATTTGAAAAAATGTAAAAGTTAAAATACGATGGTGAAATTTAGGCCCATAAAGTTCGATTTAACCGAAGTACCAATATCTTTATCGACCTTTTTACCATGGGATCACAACGGATTCATAGATCATCTATTTATTATAGTTAGTAATAAAAAAAATGCTCATTTCGAGCTATAAACACCAATTTTAATCAAACAATTTTTCTATATAGCGGAGTATGAAATTAAAATTAGAATCGCTCACTCCTTCCTAAATAGAAGCACTAATATCATTATGGACCTTTTTACAACGAGGTCTTTTTGCTTCACGGATATTTTAGTTATTAATAATAATAATAATAAAAACAGCAAAAAGCAATGAAAATCTTTTGTAAAGGAAAATAGGTTATTTCCTAATTGAGTAACATGATATTACAGGGTGACTTAGAAAAAACAGAACCCAAATTATTTATTTTCCCATTAAATTATCCCTAACCCTAACCCTAACCCTAACCACCCCTAGTTGAGTAACATAATATTACAGGGTGACACAGAAAAAACAGAACCCACAAATTTTGTAATAAAACTGTTAATTTTAGGTTTAACGAAGGTTGGGGTTAGGGTTGGGGTTTAGGGTTAGTTTAATGGGAAAATAAATGAATAATTTGGGTTCTGTTTTTACTGGGTCACTTATATTACTCAACTAGGAAATAACCGGAAAATAAATCTTCTGACCGTTGATTTTAATTGAGAGATCTTTGAGTTTCTGTGCAAACAAAACTTTCCTTTGGTCGCCATTTGATCTCTGTAAGGTTGACAACGACACAGTGAAGTCATACTCAAAAATGTAAGTTTTATTTTCGTTTTGTTTTGAGATTTTTGTGGTTTTATATTCTGTCCATCCTCACCCCCACCCTCTCACGTCAACCTTTCATCAATCGCCATCTTCCCATTTTTTGCTTTTTACTGCTTTTCAAAAAAAAAAAAAAAAGAAAAAAAGAATCGTTGTTGTGAACCATACAATTTTATTATCAAATCTCAGCATTTTGTTTGTATTTTTTTGTCTTGTTTTTTTTTTTTCCTTTTCTTTAAAGTTTTTATTTAAGATAATCTTCTTCTTCTTCTTCTTCTTCTTCTTCTTCTTTATTATTATTATTATTATTATTATTATTATTATTATTATTATTCTTTCTCCCCTCGTTCTTCTTCTTCTTCTTCTTCTTCTTCTTCTTCTTATGATTATTCTTTGCCCCTTTTCCTCCTCATCCTTCTTCTTCTCCCCTCGTTTTCTTCTTCTTCTTCTTCTTCTTCTTCTTCTTCTTCTTCTTCTTATTTATTATTATTATTATTATTATTATTATTATTATTATTATTATTATTATTCTTCTTCTCTTTTCTCTCTTCTTCTTCTTCTTCTTCTTCTTCTTTTCTTCTTCTTCTTTTTTCTTCTTCTTCTTGTCCCCTCGTTCTTCTTATTATTATTCTTTGCCCCTTTCCCCCCTCCTCATTATTCTCCTTCTTCTTCTTCTTCTTCTTCTTCTTCTTCTTCTTCTCTTCTTTCTTCTTCTTCTTCTTCTTCTTCTTCTTCTTCTTCTTCTTCTTTCTTCTCTTCTTCTTCATCTTCTTCTTCTTTCTTCTTCTTTTTCTTCTTCTTCTTCTTTTTGTCCTCTTGTTCTTCTTATTATCCTTTTCCATCTTCTTCTTCTTCTTCTTCTTCTTCTTCTTCTTCTTCTTCTTCTTCTTCTCTCTTCTTCTTCTTCTTCTTCTTCTTCTTTGTAGCTTTTTTTATCGTTAACCTCAGCGACGATAATTTCCCCTATCCACACAAGGGTTTAGTGCTGATAACTGTAGTTAATTGCCAGAAAGAAATCATCTAAAAAAAAAAAAAGATCAAGTCTTTTTTTTAATACACTTTTTTCTATGTGATGATTTTTTTCTCTATCAGTCTTTGTTTTTTTTTTTTATTAAAAAATATCAAATGAAGCTGCAAAATGAGTGGAAGGTATTGACATCATCTTCTCCTCAAAAGCCGCTGTCTAACATTGTAGAATTAAGCTATATGGCCTGAGTTTTTCTATCAGTTAATTATATTTGAAAGCCAACCCGACCCTCATCTTTCCATCGCCGACTAAATGCACATTTTCATCTTACCTAACACCTTATCTGCAACTTGCACATTGCCAATAGAAGAAGAAAAAAATATAATTCACTGTCTATAAATAAAAAATAAAAAGATATAACAAAGGAGAGACTTTCAAAAGATCATCAAAATCATCGGAGAGGCCACGTTTGATGTTCATAAAAAATAACGAACGTATAATAAAAAAATACAAATAAAAAATACAAATAAAAATGAGACATTTAAAAAAAAAAAACGTATCCGGTGAACATATTGGAAAATGTTTTCTCTCAAATTATTATTAATACAAGGATTGATTGATAAATAAGGTCTCCTACCGCGTGGTGGCGCTAGTAGTAGAGATAGAAATACATTTGGTAGTATTTAAAATAAATTAGCTGGAGGCTAGTTAAGAATAATAAGATAATTAATACAGTTATATAACCTTTAATAGGAGGCGCGTGGTGTAATGTTTAGAGTCGAAAGAAATGAACTTGTCAACCCGAGTTCAAATCCTGGACGGGGCTGTTTAAATTTCACATAGCGCTAATACTCTTAGGAAATGTATGTATCCAACTACTCTCCCTTCAGCTATGGGTAAATATTAGGTCAGCTCTTTAACCATGGCTAGGTAACCAGTCTATGAGGGGTTAATCCTGTTAAGTCCTGCTTAAGAAATTGACCTACTGTCGCATCCTGCTCTGGCGAAGGGGTTGGTAAATATATATAAAACGAAGAAGAAGAAGAAGAAGTAGTAGAAGAAGGAGAGAAAGAATAATAATAATAATAATAATAATAATAATAATAATAATAATAATAATAATAATAAAAGAAGAAGAAGAAGAAGAGAGAGAAAGAAGAAAAAAGCAGAAGAGAAGAAAAAACAAGGGGAGAAGAAGGAGAATAAGGAGGAGAAGAAAAAGGGCAAAGAATAATAATAAGAACGAGGGGCAAAGAAGAAGAAGAAGAAGAAGAAAGAAGAAGAAGAAGAAGAAGAAGAAGAAGAAGGGGAGACAGAATAATAATAATAATAATAATAATAATAATAATAATAATAATAATAATAATAATAAGAAGAAGAAGAAGAAGAAGAAGAAGAAGATTGTCTTAAATAAAAGCTAAAAAAAAAAAAAAAAAAAAACAAGACAAAAAATGCTGAGATTTGATAAGTTGTATGGTTCACAACAACGATTCTTTTTTCTTTTTTGAAAAACAACCTGTCGGAGGGAATTAAAATACACGAACTGTATTCTCCCAAAAACGGGGCTTCTTTGGTATGACATCAACTTCAGGGCTTATGTTCACTATCTATTCACTTCAGAACTCATTCTATTCAAATAAAGTCCTATTATGATTGTAATCTGATCAATTATAATGAACTAACCACCAGCGGTTTACGATAGGATCGCAGTGGCGCTGTGAGCGGTTTAAAGTAGGCGAAGAGCTAATATCATTAATGGCTGTTGTTAAAACAGCAACACAACAGGTTCGGTCAAATTATTAAAACAACAATTATATAACAGCTAAGAATAGCAAGACAAATCTGTGGTTAAATTGCAAATCGTCGTCAAAATTAAAACGGAAATTTTAGTTTGGGCATAGATTTTAATGAATTTAATTATTACTAGTGTTACGATTCATGTTATTTTTTTTAAAAATAGGTAGATAAGAAAATGTGAACAGAATCGTCATTTTTATTATTTTCATCTCGGCAATCAAAGATGGCTGACATGTCTTGTTGCTTTCTTGTTCGAAGATGACAAGGGAGACTACATTAATTGACTAATTTCAGTGTTGCTTGTTAAATAAAATAATCTTTGTTTTGGTTTGTTTGGTTTGTTTTGTTTTACGGCATATCAACCTCAGTGGGTCATTTAATGCCGATAACGTTTTGAAATAAATCAATTCTTAATGGATAATACCATTTTTTTATAAATACATTTTTCTATTTAACCCATAGATGGGACCCTAACAGGTACAACCACTCCGGGTCAGAGTGGACCAGGGAGCAATGGTGATGAAGGGGGGCTCCACATTCCCCAAACCTCCAAAACTGGAACCTAACCATCAGATAGAGTTTAACGTCATTCCCAGGACATGTAGACCCGCAACCACCGCCTTCTAGCACCCATATGATAAAAAGGGGTTGGGGCTTGCCTTAAGGGCAATAGGGTTGGGAAAATCATATAGGTGCTAGGGCTTGACGTGACCAGCCGATTGATCGGAGGGGGCCTCTCCGACCGCCCGTCTAGCCCAAGATAGGGCCAAAGTGGAGTATTGCATGTCATGAACTGCTCATCCACCTGGGCTCTATCCTTAAGCATCACGGGTCGCCACCCACGGCCAACAGGTGGCCCCATTGGGGGAGTCTTACCCCTTTGTATTGATATTAAGACCCCGTGAAAATAGTCAGTGTATAATGATATATCCTTCGTCTGCCCCAAAAATTGCAAATGGTGGTGTCCTTATGTAACATTAATTAAAAGTAAGTAAATTCAACGGAGTGTCCTATAGTCGGTATCAGCCAGCCAGCAAGGGAGTCTATCCCCTTTTCACTAGTGTTAGACCACAGAGATTGTTTTTGCGTCTGAGGTGGAGCGCCACACCTATCAATTCCCCAATTTACCGCTCAAATTCCTGCGCTACTTATGTGCTGAGTTTGCGAGGGCCAGTATTGAAACTGGAAACTTGTTCTTCCGAGCCGGATGCTCTATCAGCTGAGCTAAACATGACATCGACTTGGCGGAATCAATTTGGAATGTGTTGTATTTTATATTATATTTGTCTTTTCTATTTAATTTATGTAAATGAAATACAAATGTTACAACTGAAATTGGTGAGAGACGGTTGTATCAATAAGGAAGTATGAAAAACAACGAGAAGGAAAAATCATGATAGCAACAGGGATTTTCTTATTGCTTGAATTAAGAACATCATCACGCCAACGCTGAAGTTGATGTGATAAGAAGAATTAATAATAAGATAAAACAAAAAGAAAGAAAATTAAATCTAAATATTCAAGAAATATAAAAAAGAAGAAAAAATAAGTGTGTGAATTAGAATCTTAGACAGACAAACTGGACATTAAAATGAGAAAGTGAAGATGAAGATGACATTTTGCTCTGATATTCACAGACATGATCTGAATAAAGGTGAAAATGGCGAAGCGTAGACAAATCTAAACCTAAAGTTTTAACTTGAAACTGCTAAGATGAAAGGACGTTATTTACTTATTCCTCTATTTATCTTATTTTAATTTTTAATACCCTCTCCGGTGGCAAAAAGGCTGCTTGGCTGCACTAGGTGTGGCAGTCCTACTTTCAGCCGCGGAAACTGTGTTATCACACCTACTTAGCGGCTGATGAGGGCAGGGTATCGCACGTGGGATTTATTACACTTTGTATGATAAAAACATGGTAATAATGATTAAAAAAACAAACAAATTAAGCAGTTAATAAGGATAATTTTGGTAATAATAGTGTTGCGTAGGGGCCAGTCGAAACATATGAGTAGTCGTTAGTAGTAGTAGTCGTCGTTAGCTCGAAGGAGCAACATACGAAGTCGTATAGTCACAAAGGAGTTGTTTATTTATTTCTAGACTCGTGGGTTCTTTTTCAGAGAGAAGGAGAGTGAGAGAGTAAGGTCGAGCTGTTCTATTTTAAATGCGCGTTGTTCTTTGCTAGCCTAGACATGTCACGACGGAGCTCCAACAAATGCATCCGACCCTATTTGGGTCCGGCGAAATACAGGCTGAATTTTCTTTACTTCCGTTTGTGGTCCCGGCGATGGAGGGTCACATCCACTTCCGCCCCTCCGCAGCAACCGGGACTTTATTTTTTTATTTTTAACTTTAATTCCGGGGCATTGGTCGGTCAATGCCTGCCCCCCTCCCGTCGAGTGTTTACCCTTCCAAACTTTAACCGCTTTTTGTTCTTATTTCTTTTTCTTCTCTTTCTACTGAAATCCGTTTCTTTTCAATCCCCAAATTCCCCATAGACCATAATAATTACGCTACAATAGCAGTCCAGAATAATGCCATAACAACCAGTTTTGTTAAATCTAGAAAAGTTAACACTCAGAAGAAGAAAAAATGTCGGCTATGTTGTGTCAGAAATGAAAGGGTTAAACAAATATCTTATTATCCGAAAAATGATCCAATAAAATAGAAAGTCATTCTATTTCTCTGAATGTTTGAAATGAGGCTTGAGAAGGTTCCTGAGTCCGAGAAGGTTCCGAGTCCGACAAGAAATACCTGAAAAAGGCCGGAGGGCAGATCGGCCGAAACGTTGACAAATAACAATGAAATGGGGACAATAGTCCGAATAACGCAGATAATACTAATCATTCTATTTCATTTTAACAATTTTTCGGATTTTCTAAAACCAATGATTTCTGACATTGGTGTTTCGTCATTAACTATTTGAATGGGAACGCTAACATCGCGTTCGAATTCTGAGAGGAGCCTTTTAACATAATAAACAAAAGCTCACAAGTCTTTTCATGTGATTTCTGATTATTAACCCAGTTGAGCCCTACTGATGGTTTAATTAAACCACTTTGGGCAATCTTTGACTTATTTCTTGTTTTTAAATACTTAATTACATTGTTGGATTTTTTGCATTAATATACATGTATTTATACATATATATATATATATATATATATATATATATATATATATATATATATATATAAACTCACATGTAATTGCAAAAACAAACATGAGTGTCCTTTAAACATTAATTGCATCCAAAGTCGACACCCACCTAATAAAAATAAATAAATAAATAAGACAATAGAAATGGATAAATAAATAAAATAAAACGTTTTCTGGATTTGAATAATAAGATCAGCTCTGAAATTATCGTTTTTTGTCGTTATCTTTTGAGGAAAAAAGAAATAAAGAAAAACTAACAAACAATAATATCTTATTATGATGGAGATTGTGAGTTTGTCTGTCTGTAACCGAGACTATATTACTACTCAAGTCACAATTACGTTATTTACGTCACATTCCCCATTATTTTATTTTTATTTAAACCTCAATTATTATCATTAATAAAATTGTTTTACATTATTAATACTGTTCAACATATCTACATAAAATGCAATTGTATTTATGTATACAATAAAAGGCATTTTACAGTATGAACGTGAAGGTTAATTTGTATATTGATATGAAAAATCTGATTTTAATAAATATGTGCTTAGTATTATTAATTTCTAATTGTTTGGTTTTATCTTAATGAATATGAGCAAAAGTCTCAAGGATAAAACTTTTTCAAAAAATCAACACGAAGAAATAGCCGTAATTTTATTCTTTACTTCCTATTTTAACTAAATAGTTAAATTATGAAAATTTAGCAATGAAAGACAGGAGTGATGGAAGAGTAAGTTTCAGTTGTTCTATTTTTTTTTTTATTATACCCCCTTCTGCTTTAAATCTTTTTATCTGCAGTCTTATTTAGTTTCATTAGCCTTTCTAATTTAATATAATATTCTATTACATTAAGACTTAAATACTTGCACCCGGAGGGAGCCTATATTTGCTAGTAGAGAAAATAAAGCGTTTTCTGGATTTAAATAATAAGATAATCTCAGTGGTGAAATTATTATCATTTTTTGTCATTTTCTTTTGAAGAAAAAAGAAAGAAAAAACAAACAAACAAACAAACAAACAATAACATAAAACAACGAACAAATATTGACAGAGTTTTTGCCAGAGGAATGTCTAATTTGGTTTTCTGAAAGGTAAATAATCATTTCCGTTTCTTTATTCGGAAGTCTTCTGCCAAATTCTCTGATTAAATACCGCGAATAACAAACGTTTGATAAGATTATGAGCAGCGATAATAGAGGAAAGGAAACAAGAGGAAAAAAAACTTTTGAACATAGTTATCTCCAAAATCTCGCACTAATCAATTTTTTTTTATTACTCTTAATTTTGAACTATCTTCACGGAGATGAGTTGATTTTTATTGCATTCCTTTTCTTCTGTTTAAAGTCGTTGAGAAAGATGAGTTAATAAAAGCCTAGAAGTACTTTGAATGTGCAAATAAGGGATAAACAGCTGAGGAAATTGGGGTTAAATTAAATATTCAAATCTAAAAAAAAAAAAAAGAAAATGTAAAAGAATTAAATTACGAGCAAGAGAACAATGAACAAAAAGGGGAGATAATAAATGTAAGGGAGGTAATAAGCCTATAAGAAGAAGGATCAGGTAAAACTATATTTTCTAATTGGGGGAAGTTTGTTTCTTGATCCTTTATAGACGTGTGACGGAGAACGAGAAAGGAAAAAGAGCAAGACATTGTCTTGCCTGCCGGGATCGAACCGCGTCCTCCCGCATGCGAGGACGAATGCGATTGGGCACTGGACGGACGCGAAGTTCGACTGATGTGCCCGGAATGTTTTGGTAAATGTGTCCATAAATAACAGTGAGTCGAGCGCTGGGCAGTAAGCAGCAGCAGAAGCAGTCGATGACGACGCGCTTTGCGAACGACCCAGTAAAGAAATGGATTTTAGTCCAACAAAACTAAATAGGAAATGCGATTTTGAACTGTTAAAGATTATTTCGACTACGACGACGGATTTTCCAGCTGCTAGACGAAGACGAAGAATGTGTTGACCAAAAGAAAGTGGCTTGTGAGAAGACGGTGAACTCGCTTGTTTTTGGTCCCCACTCAGCAGAAACTTCTTGATTCGAATATCTATTTCCCCCCCATATATCCCCCTCCTTCAATAAGACGGTCAAACGATTTGTTGTGGAGTGTGGGGATTAAAATACAAATAAATTTTTTTTTAAAAACAAATCCTCTGAGGTACAGATAAAAAAACTCTCTGGGCATGCGCGGAAAAAAGGCCCCTTCCTGACGCCAAAAAGAACCTTCGGCTATTTTCAACGTATACCTTTACTGGGAACATGTTATTGACTGGCTTGGGAGAAAATCTCCTCTCTAAGAAATAGCTACGAACCTAGAAATAAAGTTT
>CM042138.1:29857422-29879922 GCA_023376005.1 Doryteuthis pealeii | reverse complement strand
GTCTATCCCCTTTTCACTAGCGCTAGACCAAGGAGATTGTTTTTGCATCTGAGGTGGAGCACCACACCTACCATCAGCTCCTCACTTTACCGCACATATCCCTGTGCTACTCATACTCTGAGTTGGCGAGGGCCGGTATCGAACTAAGAACCTTGCGGTTTCTAACCGAAAGCTCTACCGACTGAGCTAACCCGGCCCCTATATATAATGGACGCGATTCCCTAACCTCTATACATGAAATCAATCAATTAATCATATTAAAAATTGCTTGTTTAAATTTGGGAAAATGCCTAGCGTTTTATAATACTTTTGTTAGTTTATATTACGGTGAAGGCAGCGCAATTTTATATATATATATATATATATATATACATATATATACATATATATATATATATAGAGATTTTGGTTCACCTTTGCTTTAACGAAAAGGTGAGCCTATATTCACAGGTTCAAACGAAGCGTGGCATTGTTTCTAATGATTTCCTCTGATATCCCCACCCCTTTCTTCTGTGTGGCTTTCAACCCCCAATAGATTCAATGGCGATTTTTGTCAATTAAAAGCAAAGAAAAAAGTCACAGTATAAAGACACACACATGCTCATCTACATACGATTTTTTTGTTTCCCTTTTCAACATGGCGTTCGCCTTTGATTTCTCCTTTTAATATTTATTACCTCCCCTTTTTTTTAGCCGGTGTGCAACGCCGTGAATGACGACAATAACTTCCTTTCAGAAAGTGTTGGTCAATAAAAAAAAAAAAAAAGCTTTATGAATAGGTCACGCCTCTTCGTTCCTGTCGACTGAAGTAGAATGTCGATGTCCAAATAAGACCCACCGATCAGCGTTCGCTCACTAAGCACTATTAGGTGTTTTCAATGGGACCCTTTGAGGATTTTCTTTTTTTTTTGATTCGGGGTAGCTCCGTCTTTAGTGGTCAACGGATGTCAAATCTGAGAAAGCTGCATAACCTCAGCTGGGGGGGGGGGGGGAATAAATGCAAAAAAAAAAAAAAAAATAAAATAAAAACTCAGCAGTTTGAGGGAGATTGAGGATGTGAACGGAAGTTGATGGTGGTCCCCCTCTCAAGTAAATCTTTGCTGAAATCTTTTACTATTTGCATTTAATATGCTCTTCTGGCATTCGTTGCTGTTGTGGGAAAGCGAGGTATTGCTTAGATTCTTTTTTCCTTCTTTTCTTATTTCTCATTCATATTCCCCTCCTTTCTTTGCTTTTTCTTTCTTTGTTTTTTCTTTGTTTTTTTGTTTTCTTTTCCATTGCTTCATTCTTTTTTCCCTTTTTTTTCTTATTTATTTACTTGTTCACTTTATTATTCTTTCTTTTCTTTCTTTCTTTCTTTCTTTCCTCCTTCCTTCCTTTTTCTTTCTTTCTTTTCTTTCTTTCTTTCTTTCTTTTCTATTGGTTCAGTTTTACCTTCTATTATTATTCATATTTCTTTTTCCCTTTCTTATCTTTTGTTTATTTGTTTGTTTGTTTTCTTAGAGAAATATCTTTTATTCTTTTTTCCTTCTTTCTTATTTCTCTTTCTTTGCTTTTTTCTTTCTTTCTTTCCTTTTTTCTTTGCTTCATTCTTTTTTCCCTTTTTCTTATTTGTTTTATTTCTTCACTTTTTTATTCTTTCTTTCTTTCTTTCATCCTTCCTTTCTTTCGTTCTTTCTTTCTTTTCTATTGCTTCATTTTTACCTTCTATTATTATTATTCATATTTCTTTTTCCCTTTCTTATCTTTTGTTTGTTTGTTTCTTTCTTTTGTTTCTTTTCTTTTTTCTCTTTTTTCCATTGCTTCATTCTTTTTCCCCTTCTTTTCTTATTCATCTTAATTCTTCACTTTCTCATCTTTCTTTCTTTCTTTCATTTCTTCCTACTTGTCTTTCTTTCTTTTCTTTTTTTCCATCGTTTCATTCTTTTTTCCCTTCATTACTTATTCCTCTTTCTTCTTCCCTTTCTTATTCTTTCTTTCTTTCTTTCTTTCTTTCTTTGCTTCTTTTCCATTGCTTCGTTTTTAGCTTCTTTTCTTATTCATCTTTCTTCTTCCCTTTTATATCTTTTGTTTGTTTGTATGTTTCTTTTCTTTCTTTTTTATTATTCTTTCTTCTCTTTCTTTTCCATTGCTTCATTCTTTTTCCCCTTCTTTTCTCATTCATCTTAATTCTTCACTTTCTCATCTTTTCCTTCTTTCTTTTTTTCTTTCTTTCTTTCTTTTCTTTCTTTTCCATCGCTTCATTCTTTTTCCCTTCATTACTTATTACTTTTTCTTCTTACCTTTCTTATTATTTCTTTCTTTCTTTCTTTCCTTCTTTTCCATTGCTTCATTTTTACCTTCTTTTCTTATTCATCTTTCCTCTTGTTTTTTTAAAAATATTTTGTTTGTTTCTTTGTTTCTTTTCTTTCTTTTTATTATTCTTTCTTTTCTTTCTTTTCCTTTGCTTCATTCTTTTTCCTCCTCTTTTCTTATTCATCTTAATTCTTCACTTTCTCATCTTTTCTTTCTTTCTATATTTCTTTCATTTCTTTCCTTTCTTTTCTTTCTTTCTTTTCTTCCTTTTCCATTGCTTCATTCTCTTTCCCTTCATTTCTTATTTCTCTTTCTTCTTCCCTTTCTCATTCTTTCTTTCTTTTTTTCCTTCTTTTCGATTGCTTCATTTTTACCTTCTTTTCTTATTCATTTTTCTACTTCCCTTTTTTATATTTTGTTTGTTTGTTTGTTTCTTCTCTTTCTTTTTATTTTTTTTATTTTCTTTCTTTTCCATTGCTTCCTTCTTTTTCCTCTTCTTTTCTTATTCATCTTAATTCTTCACTTTCTTCTCTTTTCTTTCTTTCCTTCTTTCTTTTCTTTCTTTTCTTTCTTTTACATTGCTTCATTCTTTTTCCCTTCATTTATTATTCCTATTTCTTCTTCCCTTTATTATCTTTTCTTTCTTTCTTTCTTTCTTTCTTTCTTTCTTCTTCCCTTTCTTATCTTTCTTTCTTTCTTCTTTTCTTCTTCATCTCTTATCTTTTTCTTTCTCTTTTTTCCCTTTCTTATCTTTTCTTCTTTCTTTTTTCCCTTTCTTTTCTTCCTTTCTTTCTTTCTTTCTTTCTTTCTTTCTTCCCTTTCTTATCTTTTCTTTCTTTCTTTCTTCCCTTTCTTATCTTTTCTTTTCTTTCTTTCTTTCTTTCTTTCTTTCTTTCTTTCTTTCTTTCTTCTTCTTTCTATTCTTTTCTTTTCTTTCTTTCTTTCTTTCTCCCTTTCTTATCTTTCTTTCTTTCTTTCTTCTTTCTTTCTTTCTTTCTTCCTTTCTTACCTTTCTTTCTTTCCGTTTTTACAGAGTGATGCAATGCCCCTAGAAAAATGTTCTCTGATGGGTAACGTGTCAATTCACAAGATTTCCCGCTTCTCGACGTCTGCGCGCGTAAAATGCGCAAAGTGATGAAAAGCATTAAAGAACGATTTTCGCCTCGTTTATTTTTATTCCCTTTTCTGTGCCACTCAGCAGCTTCCTCTGTGTCGGCTTTAAGATGGCGGTGAATTATAGCCTAAACTGAACAGCTTGCCGGTTGTAAAAGTTGGACTGCATTAAACGGCCAACCACTTTTTGGATAGAGTCATTCAGAAGAACAAGAAACTTTAATAATCCACAAAGTGCAAATCTAACTTAAAGCGCAGACAAATAAACACTTACCATTAGTTAACCTTTCGAAATGTCTTTCATTCATGATTTCACATTAAAGAAAGAAAAACAGAAAAGAAACACCTACAATATTTGCTAAAAACGTATTTGAGTTTGCTTTATTCTTTTTTTCTCTAGTTTTAGTCACACTTGTTGGATAATCTATCTCTCTATCCATCTATCTATCTATCTATCTATCTATACAAATATAAAGGGCAGTTGTGTGTATGTGTATGTGTGGAGCAAACTTCAAAAATCTATCTATTTATCTATCTATCTTTCTATCTATACATATATAAAGGGCAGTTGTGTGTATATGTATGTGCGGAGCAAACTTCAAAAATCTATCTATCTATCTATCTATCTATCTTTCTATATATATATATATATATATATATATATATATATATATATATAAAGGTCAGTTGTGTGTATATGTATGAGCGGAGCAAACTGTAAAAATCTATCTATCTATCTATCTATCTATCTATACATATATAAAGGTCAGTTGTGTTTATATGTATGTGCGGAGCAAACTTCAAAAATCTATCTATCTATCTATTTTTTCCCACTCACAATCTATCTATCTATCTATCTATCTATTTATTTATCTATCTATCTATCTATCTATCTATTTATCTATCTATTTATCTATCTATCTATCTATCTATCTATCTATACAAATATAAAATCTATCTATCTATCTATTTATCCCACTCACAAATCTATCTATCTATCTATCTATCTATTTATTTATCTATCTATCTATCTATCTCTATCTATCTATCTATCTATACATATATAAAGGTCAGTTGTGTGTATATGTATGTGCGGAGCAAACTTCAAAAATCTATCTATCTATCTATTTATCTATCTATCTTTCTATCTATACAAATATAAAGGGCAGTTTGTGTGTATATGTATGTGCGGAGCAAACTTCAAAAAATCTATCTATCTATCTATCTATCTATCTATCTATCTATCTATACATATATAAAGGGCAGTTTTGTGTATATGTATGTGCGGAGGAAACTTCAAAAATTCTATCTATCTATCTATCTATCTATCTATCTATACGTATATAAAGGTCAGTTGTGTGTATATGTATGTGCGGAGCAAACTTCAAAAATCTATCTATCTATCTATCTATCTATCTATCTATACATATATAAAGGTCAGTTGTGTGTATATGTATGTGCGGAGCAAACTTCAAAAATCTATCTATCTATCTATCTATCTATCTATCTATCTATACATATATAAAGGTCAGTTGTGTGTATATGTATGTGCGGAGCAAATCAAATCTATCTATCTATCTATCTATCTATCTATCTATATCTATCTATATAATCTATCTATCTATCTATCTAATCTATCTATCTATCTATCTATCAATCTATCTATCTATCTATTTATTTATCTATCTATCTATCTATCTATCTATAAAAATATAAAGGTCAGTTGTGTGTATATGTATGTGCGGAGCAAACTTCAAAAATCTATCTATCTATCTATCTATCTATCTATCTATCTATCTATCTATTTATCTATTTATCTATATATAAAGATCAGTTGTGTGTATATGTATGTGCGGAGCAAAATTCAAAAATCTATCTATCTATCTATCTATCTATCTATATATATATAAAGGTCAGTTGTGTGTATATGTATGTGCGGAGCAAACTTCAAAAATCTATCTATCTATCTATCTATCTATCTATCTATACATATATAAAGGGCAGTTGTGTGTATGTGTATGTGCGGAGGAAACTTCGAGAATAAAACAATTAATGACAAAGTAAATATATATATATATATATATATATATATACATTAAATATTACCAGGGCTCGGTTTTTGAGCAAAAATAATGAAAGTTTGATTTAAATCCATGAAGATATCTAAAAAAATAAAATTTGAATGATAACAACATGGAATTTTTTTCCATTTAATATTGTAGACATAAATTTCTATTTTCAGAGTGACTGGATCAACGCAACGTCTTTTTTTACGTAGGGATTTTAATGGGGCATCCAACGCACAATTCAGTAATTATGGATCTGCGAGACTAACTTAAAAATCCGCCCTCTACCCAGGTGACGCCGGGTAGCCGCTTCTAGTACATATATAAAGGGCAGTTGTGTGTATGTGAATGTCGGGGAAACTTCGAAAATAAAACAATTAATGACAAAGTGAATATATATATACCCATTAAATATCACCAGGATTTGGTTTTTGAGCAAAAATAATAAAGATTTGATTTATATTTGTGAAAAGGATTAAAAAATAAAATCTAAATGATAACAGAATGGAATATTTTTTTGCATTTAATATTTTGAATAAGAGACATTAACTTTTATTTTCAGAGTGGCTGGATCAATGCAAGGCCTTTTTTTTCTACATGGAGATTTTAATGGGGCATCCCACGAGGATTCAACTCACGATTCAGTAATAATGGATCTGCGGGACTAATTTTTTGGGGGTTCTCCTGTCCTTCGCGTGCAATCTGCTATTTCACTTTAAAGTATTTTACGGGGGAATCTGTCTGCAGGCATGCGTATGGTGTGACCCAACCATCGCAGTTGTATTATATTTAGGAAAGTACAAGAAGCGGATACCCGGCGTTGCCTACGTAGTAATGGGGGGGGGTAAAAAAGGTAGTTTCACTGACCCATTATTATTGAATCGCGAGTTGGATCCCCGTAGTATGTTCCATTAAAATCCCTATGTAAAAAAAAGACATTGTATTGACCCAGCCACTCTGAAAATAAAAATTATATCTACTATTTAAAATATTAAATGCGAAAAAATATTATGTTGTTATCATTTACATTTTATTTTTTAATTATCTTCACTAATATATACCAAACCTTCATTATCTTTGCCGAAAAAGCAAGATCTGATAATAGTAAATGTGTATATATATTTACTTTGTCGTTAATTATTTTATTTTCGTAGTTTCCTCCGGATATACATGCACACAAACTGCCCTTATATATATATATATATATATATATATATATATATATATATATATATATATATGAGCATTATCATATAGAAATGTACTAGACATAAGTATTCTAACAGGCAGTACATGTGTTTTTGTTGATTGTCTAAGATTACAGAATCTATTAAGGACTTTTTTGATAAAATGGATTATACAAATTAACTTGTTAGTTTTCCCATACTAGCTAGCAGCAAATTGGATGTAAGAATTTTATGATAATAAGGCTATCCAACATGGCCAGATATCCCGTCATTGACTCTCCGTCGACGGTCACACAACCTAGCACCAGGTTCACTGGTACTGGGAGGTTGCCAATGTATCACACATTGTTACTTACATTACATGTAATTATATTACGTATCTTTATCAGTGGCTGTTTGCTCAGCAGGTCATCTGTATTAGTTCAAAATCACACGCCCATTGTTGTGGGCCCATAAATAAATTTTTTTTTTAATCTGTGAATGGCTTACGGTCAAATCACGCCGAATTCACCGGTTTCTGTAAAATTACCAAACTTAAACAACGATGAGCCTGTTCGGCCAGCTAAGATCAGTTTGTTAGCATAAACAAAACTTAGAAGATAACAACTTTGTTAGCCGCGATGTCAGCTTCATGTTTTTCTTTATATAATTTGGTGTCTTTTTAAAAAAATCAAGGGAGATAATCAAGATATCTTTGGTCACTAAGTACAATTTAGAAAACGAGTCTAACCTGATTAATATTTCTATGCGCGTCAAATGTATACATACACAAACACACACACATATACACACACACACACACACATATAATATATATATATTAATATATATATATATATATATATATTATAAAATATATTAATGATTTGATGCGCATAAAAAATAAAAATAAAAATATGTTATTTTTGTCTTATCGATTTCAAAGTAGAAAACTTCATCTTCAGAGGTGAATATGAAGTTTCTATTTTGAAATCGATAAGACAAAAATAACATTTTTGTTTTTATTTTATGCGCATTGTAATTGCCTTCAAATCAATAATATATTATAACATACTTAACAATGCTTCAAGCAAATTACCAATTACTATATATATATATATATATATATATATATATATATATATATATATATATACATATATATATATATATATGCACACACACACACACACATACACACACACACACACACACACACACACACACATATATATATATATATATATATATATATATATATATATATATATATATATTGCGAAATCGTTTTTGCAATTTGATACAGTGGCGAATGATCTTTATCTATCTGCTTTGCATTTATTAACAAATACTTTTTTAACAAAATGGCTACTTAGTAACATCTGCGCATGTCAGCGAGGTCGCTGCATATTGGTGCAGCACAAAAGTCCATACAGTGCAATTAAAAAGCAAATATTTAACAAGTGGTGGCAAAACAAAACCTTTTCGGGCACGTCACTGGCTCTGACACTTCACTGACGTGCCACTCGAGCCGCCGCGCACTGTACGTGAGTTTAACTTTTTTGCCCAAAAGTAAATTTCTAATTAAATCGGTTTATTAACAGTTTAAATTGGCCGATCAAATATCAAGTGTGAATAATTGTCCTTGGTTAATCAAACAGAGATGGAACACGATACCAAGAGTTCAGAACTCTGTTCGGCGTGTATCATGTTTGATTTGATATCAGCTTAGACAGGTGTAAATGAATAAGTATTGCGGTAATCTTTAGATGAATTAAACATGTAGAAATCATGATTCGGGAACAGTTTTTAGACTGATTAGATCTTGAACATCTCAACCTGTCAACGAGAGTGTTTTATAAAGCCATTTTTTATTTTTTAACTCGCTGTAAAAAAATGATACATTTGATAAAAACTCACACAAATGACATATTTTGAAAGAGTATTTTCTTTTCTTTCTAACGATATAAAAATTATTAAGGATTGGACCATAAATAGGCCATAAATTCGGATCTGAACGGCTTAGACTGCAAAATTAATTCATTAAAATATAAACTTCGCTGCTGATTTCGCTGTAACAATAAGCAGGCAGAGACAATATTTTATTATCAGCAGGGGCTGGTATACGGACGGTTCCGCAAATTGGGTGATTTTGGCTTAATTAATCGATTACACCCCTTAGTCAGTAAAAATCAATAACCAAATTTGACGTGTTTCTTAGTTAGAAGGATATTAATGTGTATGCAAGATTTAAAATGTGAGTGACCTCCCGTTTGGAACTTACACGTCGACACGTACATACCAAAATCTCTCCTTTATATATTAGATATAATATGTACTAGCAAAATAAATAGAAGTGGCTACCCAGCGTCGCTTGGGTAAAGGGGGGGGGTAAAAAAAGGTAGTCTCGCAGGTACATTATTGTTGAAATGCGAGTTGGATCTTCACAGGAAGCCCCATTAGAATCCCTACGTAAAAAAGACCTTGCGTTGATCCAGACAATCTGAAATGAAAAATTATTGTCTCTTAATCAAAATACTAAATGCAAAATCCATGCTGTTATCATTCAAATTCTATTTTCGAATTATCTTCATGAATATAAATTCAATCTTCATTATTTTTGCTCAAAAACCAAGATGTAGTGATAGTGAATGTGTATATATATTTACTTTGTCGTTAATTGTTTTATTTTCGAAGTTTTCCGGAATATTCACATAAGTGCCTTTATATATGTATAGATGAGACAAGACTATAAGCTCTATAAGATGAGGCGATGGTTAGCCTCTAAAACCGGTACCTACTTTGTATTTGGTTTGGTTTGGTTTGTTTTGTTTTACGGCATATCAACCTCAGTGGCTCATTTAATGCCGATAAAGTTTTGAAATAAATTAATTCTTAATGGATACTCAATGTTCTTGAAAAACATTTTTTTTTTCTATTTAACCCATAGATGGGACCCTAACAGGTACTACCACTCGGGGTCGGAGTGGACCAGGGAGCAATGGTGATGAAGGGGTGCTCCACATTACACATTCCCCAAACCTCCAAAACAGGAACCTCACATGAGATAGAGTTTAACGTCATTCTCATGACATGTAGACCCTCAGCCACCGCCTTCTAGCACCCATATGATAAAAAGGGTGGGGCTTGCCATAAGGGTAATAGGATTAGGACAATCATGTAGGTGCTAGGGCTTGATGTGACCAGCCGATTGATCGGAGAGGGCCTCTCCGAGCGCCGGTCTAGCCCAAGAAAGTGCCAAAGTGGAGTATTGCAAGTTATAGACTGCTTAACCAGCTGGGTTCAATCCTTAAGCATCACGGGTCGCCACTCACGGCCAACAGGTGGCCCCATTGGGGGTGCAGTCGTTGCATTCTAATGCCCCACCGACAGGGTGGACCGACGTTGTAATATCTCACCCACAGAAAGCGATATTAATACATGCATAGGGATAGGCACGGTCTGCTATAAACAGATTATCAGCTAGATGGAAATCCAATCTCACTAACAGGTTAAAGCGACAATTCTTCCAGGCCGTTGTTGTATCAGTGCTACTGTATGGCTGCACCACCTGGACAAAACAGCAAGAGAATAAGCTAGATGGTAGCTGCACAAAATGCTGCGTGCCATTCTAAACAAATCGCGGAAACTACACCCCCTTCTTTTTTCTTATAAGATTAATAAATTGTCTAAGTACTACTACGCAATAGTTTTTGTTCATAAAATATACATTCTTGGGCTAAACTTGCACAACGGTCGGAAAATTAAAACGGAAAGTTTTTTGGAGGTCCCCCATGACAGTTTAACTACAGTCTATGAATGAATTTTTTGCGAATCGGGTTACATTTTAGGGGTTTGGGGATTAAGGTTGTTTTTTTTTTTATTACGTATTGCTTAAAAAAAACAACAATAAAAACCCAAATTACTATACATTTAATTAACCATTGAAATTAATTATTGAACCCAACGGTAGACACATTAGTCTCAGTTGTTTGTGTTAGTATTGCAATGTATACTTTCAATTAAACTTGGTTTTTAAAAATATATTTCAACATTAAATGTATAGTAATTTGGGGGTTTTTATTGTTTGTTTTTTTAAGCAATACGTAATAAAAAAAAAAAAACTTAATCCCCAAACCCCTAAACCGTACCCCAATTCTCAAAAAGTTCACTCATAGACTGTAGTTAAACTGTCATGGGGACCACCAAAAAACTTTCCGTTTTAATTTTCCGACCGTTGTGCAAGTTCAGCCCATTCTTGATACATAGTGAAATAAACTAGGCATTGCCAAAGTTGCCGAAAAATCCGTGATTTACAAAATAAATTCTCCCCCCCCCGCCCCATTGGAAAAAAAATTACCAAAAATCAGGGAATTATCCACTATCACACAAACCATCCGAATGAGACGAACCAGACATGCTGTACACTGCTGGAGAAAGCAAGGACAAACTCATAAGTGACGTTCTCCTGTGGAAGACAGTACATGAGAACGCCAGTGTGGACCGTCCAACAAAAACTAACATTAACCGGATACTGCATTGCGCACCTGCTGGACCTGCTGGGGGTAATGAATGATAGGGACGGTCGGCGAGAGAATGTCATAGATATCTAGGTTGCTAGCACGACATGATGATGATCTCCTATAGAGGAGTAAGACCATCACTCTAATGTTATATCATATATGCATATATATATATCATAATGGAGGTGCGTGGTGTGCATGGAGGCAGGTGGTGTAATCTGTTTCAATCGAACATAAGGAAATGGTGAAAGAAGAAAGAAAGAAAAAGGATGAGAGAGAGAGAGAGAGAGAGAGAGAGAGAGAGAGAGAGAGAGAGAGAGAGAGAGAGAGAGAGAGAGTTAAATCAAGATTATAATACTTTTTACATATTGAACTATATTGTAATAGCTCTTATGTAAACGTATCAAAGGTTGTACTAATTAAATTATCATACTGTGGTATATAAAAAGGCCCTGCTAGTAAGTGTTACTCTACTTACTTGTTTCTCACTAACCCAGAGCGTGGGTTAGTGAAAACCAATGAAGCAAATCAGATAGATTGTTTTATAGACGCTATAGCTGATGTAAGATTTTTCTGGGGGGAGAGACAGCACTTGGCCAGATAGTATCAAGTAAGAAGCTGTTATTTCCCCAAAGCTGTAGTCGACCGTGACGGGATTCAATTAGAGTACTTTTCTCCAAAGTTATTTTCTTTTCTTTTTTAAAAGCAGGACACGAAATAAATAAAAAAAAAAAAACTTTATTTTCGTTTTTTTACTTCCCTATTTTACTTCCTTGTTTTGCTTCCTTGTTTTGCTCCCTTCTTTATTTCCTTTTACTTTCTTTTTTTACTCCCTTCTTTTGCTCTCTTCTTGTATTGCTGTTGTTTAGTTTTTAGTCTGATCAGTCTTTTCTGTTTCAATTTCAAGGAAACACATCGATCTTCGTAAAGCGTTTTCATTGGTCGAGAGAAATCGTGTACCTAGCTTGGGTCTTTCTTGCATTCCGCGCCATGTTGATTAAAAAAGACAACCATCCATCCTGTCAGGTGGCAAGGCAGACTGGGAGCCAGCATTTTCCGAGGTGGGTCGGGTGGTAGAATTGGTGGGTCGGGGTGGGGATAGGCTATCGATAAGCAACGTTGTTTGGAAGATAAAGAACACATAACATCCACAAAAATAGAACATTCAAGAAAACTATGTTCGATTTAATAGGGATGATCTGTTCGAATAGAGTGGGTGAAGCAAAAGCGTATTTGTGTATGTGTGTGCAAATTGTGTGTGTGTGCGCGTGTGTGTGTGTGAATTCAATAGGTGCGTGTATGTGTGCAAGTATATGTACCAGTGTGAATGTAAGAATGATTGTGTGTCAGAGAATGTGTGAGTGATCTGTTCGAATAGAGTGGACAAAAGAGAAGCGTATTTGTATATGTGTGTACGTTTGTGTGTGTGTAAGTGTGTGTGTGTGTTTGTGCGTGTGTGTGTGAATTCAGGTGTATGTGTGAGTATAAGTGGGTGTATGTGTGAAAGTATATGTACCAGTGTGAATGTAAGAATGATTGTGTGTGAGAGAATGTGTGAGTGATCTGTTCGAATAGAGTGGACGAAAGAGAAGCGTATTTGTGTATGTGTGTGCCATTGTGTGTGTTTGTGTGTATGTGTGGGAATTCAAGAGTATGTATGTATAAGTGTGTGTATGTGTGCAAGTATATGTACCAGTGTGAATGTAAGAATTAATGCGTGCGAGAGAGTGTGTAAGCGTGGATGATCTGTTCGAATAGAGTGGACGAAAGAGAAGCGTATTTGTGTATGTGTGTGCCTTTGTGTGCCTTTGTGTATGTGTGTATGTGTGTGTGTGTGTGTGTGTGTGTGTGTGGGTGGGTGAATTCAGGTGAATGTGTGATTATAAGTGTGTGTATGTGTACAAGTATATGTACCAATGTGAATGTAAGAATGATTGTTTGCGAGAGAATGTGAGTGATCTGTTCGAATAGAGTGGACGAAAGAGAAGGGTATTTGCGTATGTATGTGCGTTTGTGTGTGTTGTGTGTGTTTGTGTGTGAAATCAAGAGTATGTATGTATAAGTGTGTGTGTGTGTGTGTGTGTGTGTGTGTGTGTTAAATCAAGAGTATGTATGTATAGGTGCGTGTATGTGTGCAAGTATATGTACCAGTGTGAATGTAAGAATGATTGTGTGTGAGAGAATGTGTGAGTGATCTGTTCGAATAGAGTGGACAAAAGAGAAGCGTATTTGTATATGTGTGTACGTTTGTGTGTGCGTGTGTGTGTGTGTGTGTGAAATCAAGAGTATGTATGTATAAGTGTGTATATATGTGCAATTATATGTACCAGTGTGAATGTAAGAATAAATGTGTACGAGAGAATGTGTAAGCGTGAGTGATCTGTTCGAATAAAGTGGACGAAAGAGAAGTGTATTTGTGTATGTGTGTGCCATTGTGTGTGTGTGTGTGTGTGTGTGTGTGTGTGTGTGTGTGTGTGTGTGTGAATTCAGGTGTATGTGGGAGTATAAGTGTGTGTATGTGTGCAATTATATGTACCAGTGTGAATGTAAGAATGAATGTGTGCGAGAGAATATGTAAGCGTGAGTGATCTGTTCGAATAAAGTGGACAAAAGAGAAGCGTAATTGTGTATGTGTGTGCCTTTCTCTCTGTGTATGTGTGTGTGTAGGTGTGTATGTGTATGTGTGTTAATTCAAGTGTATGTGTGAATATAAGTGTGTGTATGTGTGCAAGTATATGTACCAGTGTGAATGTAAGAATGATTGTGTGCGAGAGAATGTGAGTGATCTGTTCGAATAGAGTGGACGAAAGAGAAGCGTATTTGTGTGTGTGTGTGTGTGTGTGTGTGTGAAATCAAGAGTATATATGTATAAGTGTGTGTATGTGTGCAAGTATATGTACCAGTGTGAATGTAAAAATAAATATGTGCGAGAAAGTGTGGAACGTGAGTGTATGTGTGTGTTAATTAGAGAATTTGTAAGTGTGAGTATGTGTACTATATATATATATATATATATATATATATATATATATATATATATATATATATATATGCCAAATGTATGTTAGTGACACTGAGATTCAAGTATAGAAGCTCTTATAACCAAGCATAGATTGAGGCCGAGCGGGCATTTGGTTAGGATTGACGATGAGCGACTTCCTAAGCAACTGTTTCATGGGGAACTTGCAAACGGAAAGCGTTTGGCTCAAAAGCCTAAGAAAAAGTACATGGATTGCTTGAAGTCGACCTTTAGACGGAAAACCTGGGAGAGTAAAGATTTGGATCGAATAAAACTTTGCAGGAAGGCACAAATAAATTTGAGACCAGTCGTATGCAACATGAACGGTTAAAACGAGATGTTCGCAAGGGGAACGTTAATAAAGTAGTAGTCGAGCAAGAGCATCAAATTAGTCTACTCTCTGAACAGTGCGGAAGGCCGTGTCTGAGCAGAGCTGGCCTGACAAGTCACCAAAATGTGCATCAGCGAAATTGGCCAATAAACTACTCTGTGCTTCCTGGAATAACTTTTTGTGAATGTGGGAAGATGTGCAAGACTTTAGCTTGGCTAAAAAGCCACATTCGCGCAGCTCACCGTTGAACATCTCTCTCTCTCTCTCTCTCTCTCTCTCTCTCTCTCTCTCTCTCTCTCTCTCTCTTTTATATATACTAGCAAATATATGCACCCTCCGGGTGCAAGTATTTAAGTTTGAATGTAATAAGATATTATATAAAATTAGAAAGGCTAATGAAACTAAATAAGAATGCAGATCAAAAGATTTGAAACATAGAACAACTGAAACTTACTCTTCCATCACTCTCGTCTTTCATTGTTATTTTTTCTAATGTAAGTATTTAGTTAAAATAGGAAGTAAGAATAAAATGACAGTTATTTTTTCTTGTTAATGGATTTCATTTAAGATTTATTGAAGAGATTTTTGCTTATATTCATTAAAATAAAACCAAACAGTTAGAAATCAATAAGACTGAGCACATATTTATTAAATTCGATTTTTTAATATCATTATGCAAATTAGCCTTCCCATTCACACTGTAAACCTCTATTCTGTTGTATATATAAATATAATTGCATGTTATTCGTATGTAGATATGGTTAACAGTATTAATAATGTAAAACAATTTTATTAATTATTAAAAAGGTTAAAATAAAATCATGGAGAATATGATGTCAATAACTAAGGGAATTGTGGCTTGAGTAGTAATATAGTTTCGGTTACAGACAGAAAAACACACAATCTCCATTATAATAAGATATATATATATATATATTATATATATATATATATATATGTGGGAGATTATGTGCTTAATTAAAGTCATACCAAATTTTGTTAATTAATTAATTATAACTAAATGAATTAGGCGTGCATATCGGTTTAAATGTAAAGCGTAAAAAAATCGAGAAAAAGTCATCTCTGTATGTACATTTCAGCCCATTAGGCCTCATCAGCAGAGCTATAGACAGCGTAGTGGTTTGTGATGAGGTCTAATGGGCTGAAATGTACATACAGAGATGACTTTTCTCGATTTGTTTACGCTTTACATTCAAACCGATATGCACGCCTAATTCATTTAGTTATAATTAATTAATTAACAAAATTAGGTATGACTTTAATTAAGCACATAATCTCCCACAAACTGTCGGCCTTTGCCATTTCAAACACATTGCTTGACTACTTCATATATATATATATATATATATATATATATATATATATATATATATCATTCTAATACCAAATTACCCGGTAACCCACTTACGAAATTATATATATATATATATATATATATATATATATATATATATATATATATATACACTTTCGTAAGTGGGTTACCAGGTAATTTGGTATTAGAATTATTCTAAGTTTGTCCTTTCATCCAACGGTAAAGTGTTAGAGAGTTCAGGCCCGATTTGAGAGCTCGATGTTTCATTTTTTAAAAAAATATAAACAGAGCAATATAATTAGTAAAGTAAAAAGCTTAAAAATCGGCTATTATGCGGTTATGATACCATTTCCACTCACAGGTATCTGATTATACCCAAGAGCTTCATCAGACCGCTATCGTTATTGAGAATACGGTCTGATGAAACTCTTGGGTATATTCAGATACCTCTAAGTGGAAATAGCCGATTTTTAAGCTTTTTCCTTACTAATATATATATATATATATATATATATATATATATATATATAAGGTAAAATATAAGGAATGAAAGAACAAAACTCAGACAAATATGTTTAGTATATTTCGCTAGAGTTTTGATCTCGGCTTCTTCAGCTTTTACTGAATTATTCGGATCATACAAGTGTTTTATAGAAAGGGGAAGTAGGTAGGTGGGTAATATATATATATATTCAAGATTATATATATTCAAGATTATATATATATATCCAATATTATATACATATTCAGGATGAGGACAGACGCCATTTTACTTTAGATATACGCTCCTACATTTAGGGCGCTGGTAGGTGTCGTTAGTGATGTAGTATACATTGGTCACTGGGAAGTTTCGGGTCTTTCAACATCAGACTTCTCACGCCATGCTGACCCTATCAGAGATGATCAAAACTCTGATCCACCCACCTACTTGAGACGCTAACAGATGTTTGACTTTTACTTTGATTTTTTACCTAGAGTATCATTATATTTTAATGATATTTCTTCTTTCAGAAATTTAGCCAAAGCTTAGAATCAGAATTTTGACTTTTGAGTCAACATCTTAAGAACCACCCGAATTATTCCACCTGAATCCTAAACATCTTTTACAGTTTATCAATTATAAAAATTATCTATAATTTCCTTTTTGCAATTCCATGAAATGGAATTCTTTATGTTTTTAACAGATTTTATTGCCAAATAAAAAGGAAAGGTTTTTGCGTACAGCCCGTATGTGTTTTTTTTCTTTTCTGTATTTACCAACTTGAAGATACACTTATATTTTTTGTTTTCTTTTTCTTCTTCGAATTGGCCCACCTTTAGGCTTTCTCTAACTTCCTGATGTTAAGTCCCAAATGGTTAAGTAAATAAATTAATTTTTAATTACCAGAGGAGTAACTGTAAACTAAGGCGCCGTGCTTAAAAAAATAAATGACTCACGTCAGAAATGTCAAATCTGAAGTTTTATTATAATTTTGGCGTTCATATGAAAAACATGTGCAGAAAATGAGGCTGATTTTTCAACATTAAATACGGAATTTAATGCTCATATGTATCATTAACCTAGTTTCTTTTTCATTTTTTTAATTTATTCTCAAAGCGTCATTAACCCCTTGAACTCTTCAGACCGACATTTCAGGCTGAGAGCTACGTTACTATACACAGTAAGCCCACTATATTGGGATGTGTGCTCTAATACACAAACAGATATGTAGAGAAAAGCAGAACAACACGGGGTGTTGTAACGGATGGAAGTTTATTATTGGTGGTTATGTAGACGTTATAACGACGTTATAACGTTTCGGTCTATTAGATCTTCTTCAGGACACGAATTGAGTTATTGTATTGGAGGATCGAGTTCTCTTACTGATGAGTGTCTTGCGGTCGTGATTGGGATGGGGTTGGTCCGCCAGTACACTATCCTGTGTGTGTCTAATTTTTCTCCTCATAGTGATGGATTTATTTCCTCTTTTAACTCCCACAAACAGGTATATGCAGAATGATATTAAAGTAACCCTCTTCCCTAATTTAAAAATCTTATAATTTATTTCTGAATAATTATTTTTACAAAATTGAAAAAAAAAATACATAATAATATGGAGTTATATTTAAAATACTATATAGGCATCAGCATTCGCCTCCAGCCTCTCAAGCCACTTGGGAATCGCATCAACTGGTCTTCCCAGGAACTCTTGTGGAATGGAAGAAATAAATTCTCGTATTCGTTCTTCAAGTTCTTCCAAAGTCGTTGGTTTCGTAGGGTAGACTTGCTCCTTCAACCAACCCCAAAGAAAAAAGTTTCAGGTTGTTAAATCAGGGCTTCTGAACAGCCACTCATGTGGACCACGTCTACCCATCCATCTTCCAGGAAAACGGTGATTCAGCCATTCACGAACAACAATAGCAAAATATGAAGGAGCACTATCTTTCATAAAAATTATGTCTTCAATATTCTCCAAAGTACTGACAGAAAATTATAAATAGTTTTAAATGGGGAGTTACCTTTCAATCACCCTGTATAATCCAAAACGGATTTAGTTTCTAAACACTGAACAGGAAATCTCATGAAACATAGGAAAGCTATGTTGCTGAAAAACGTAAGTAATCGTACAGAATTTTTTTTTTGTTAATTTCGAAAGAATTTTGCGAAATATTTGTCTTGTCAAAATGATTATACACAATATATTAATCATTATTGATTAGGTTTATTGTACGTTTTTTAAACAGAGGTTGTAATTCTATTTATTAATAGTTAATTATAATCAATATTATATGTATTACGGCACAGTAATTTGCATACTAAGTCATTTGTATGCGATGTACTATATTAGTACATATAGTACATGAAAAGACACCTTGGGTAGATATCACCCCCCTACCAACCCGTCCTTCGGGAGGGGGGCGGTGTGCTTCGGATACTGGATCGATGTGTTGAATTAATAGCGTCGATCCTAGGGGGCTAATCCCTAGGCAATACCTGCCCCCTCGATTTAAATGGACAGGGCTGTGTTTATTGCCCAGCGCCTGAGGCGCCCCCTTGAGGGGAATGCCGACAGGATCGACGCAATTTTTGTGCTTACCACCCATGAGCTTCGGCTTGTGGGTGGGCCCACATAAAAATGTCCTTGTGTCACGCCCTCATAAGTGGGATGAGAGGCAAAACATACCACACTACCAGCCGGGGGATAAAAGTTGGTGAGTCGCATTTTGACTGGAATTTCCCTTTGTTATAACTGGTTTATTTATTCATTTGTTCTATCTTTTGTTTTTGGTATATTATTTTTAGTTTACGGTAAATTAACGTCGACTGTATCGAAGATAAGGCTCAAGGGTACAGAAGACAGAAATAAAGACGTGTGAATATCAGAAACACTCTTCTGTTCTTCCTAATGCTGGTACAATATGTTTGTATTATAATTATACAAATATTAATAATTATATTAAATTATTTTTTATAATTAGATGAACCTTAAGATATTATTTCATAATTACACAGGATTATTGATTCCTTAAGATTAAGAACATAGAAAAAAGTTTAAATCATTAAATTTTACATGTGTAAATTAAAACCATTTATCTATAAGATACCATGAAATCTGCCTCAAAAATATTTACTTCATAAGATAATATAAAATTATTATTTACAAATCTTTTCTCATATCTGGATTTACATTTTAAAGCAGGAGTCTGAATCAACTGCAAATACCACTTGTAATTATGGTCAAATTTTAGACTCTTGCACAGTTCCCAGTGGATTATTTTTCTCACCTTACCTTCGTGCCTTGTTTTCTACACTTTTTATGTCAGTTTTCAGCATAAGTTTATAAGATATTTACCAACCCCTCAAGGTTAATTTCTGAAGCGGACTTTAACAGGTTTGAATTCGGAGTTTTCTTTCTCCTAGATTGTTTGCCTAACCAAGATTAAAGAGTCCAGTCTGCCTTACTATTTACCCATCGCTGGAAGGAGAGAGTAGTTGGATGCATACCTTTCCCAAGGGTATTAGCGGTATGTGAAATTCATACAGCATCGTCCATGATTTGAACTCGCGTCGACGAGTCCATTCCCTAATGTTTTAACCATTACATCACACACCTCCTGCATAAGATTATTAAACGATTTAATGTCTTCTACACTTTATTATTATTATTTTACTCTTCGCGTGTCTTTTCTCACTGGATTCTAAGTGACAGCAAGTCTCCTCGGACTCCAGGATGTTTCTGAGTATTGTAACTGATATCAGCTATACTATTGTCTGTATGGACTCGATTCTTCCTATGATTTCCAATTCTTCCAGTCTATTTTCCAATCCCTTGGGAACTGTTTCTAGCGTGTCACCTACAAATGTGACCCTCGTCACCTTCATGTTTTTTTTTTAGCTTTCAGGCAAGATCCAAGTATATCTTTATCTTTTCGCGTTCTTTCACATTGTGGTCCACGGGACACTAAAATCCAACAGATGTCAAGTTCTTTTTTTTTTTTGTTAATTGATAGTAGGTCTGGTCATCTGGTCGGGATTGGGTGATCGTTTGTATCTTCTTCTTCTTCTTCTTCTTCTTCTTCTTCTTATTATTATTATTATTATTATTATTATTATTATTATTATTATTATTAATAATAATAATAATAATAATAATAATAATAATAATGACTAGCAGGACCTGTGGATATACCAAACTATGATAATTTAATTATTAAAACGTTTGATTTATAAATATAAATCCCGATAATCTGGTGTTACTTATACGCCGAATTTTAAATTTTTTTAGTGTCGTTATCTCAGCTAAATAATGGACAATTCTGTCTGTATTATAAAAAAATGAAAGGGAAGAAAAGGGACATGCTACACAGAAAATATAATAGGAAAGCAAGAAAGAAAGAAAGAAAGAAAGAAAGAAAGAAAGAAAGGGAGTATGGGTAAAAGATATAAAGAGGTGAGCACGCGGAAGGTGTGTCAAAAAGTATTGAGATTTTTTGTACCTTCTGACACACCTTGTATTCTGAAAAAAAAAATAAGGTTCGCTTCATTCTTCTTTTTTATCTTGGTAAATACAGCTTTAAATTGGTACTTTTTTGACACACCATGTATTCTGAAAAACAATAATAAATGGAACACTATATTTTTCAGAATACAAGTTGTGTCAAAAAGTACCAAAAATCTCGATACTTTTTTTACCATCCTTACACACACACACACACACACACACACACATATATATATATATATATATATATATATATATATATATATATATATATATATATATATATATATGTGTGTGTGTGTGTGTGTGTGTGTATAGAGAGAGAACGGTGAAAGTGGACCGTTATGAGACGAAAGTGGTGCAGACGAAACGTTCAATATTATAGCCGGAATTTTTTAAATTAAAATTTTTTTTTTTTAAATCTAGAAAATGCGTATAATGCTTCTGATTTATTAAAATAAAATAAGATTTATTTTATTTTATTTTCAAAACAGAATACGCATTTTCTAAATAAAAAAAAAAAAATTTAAATTAAAAAAAATTCCGGCTATAATATTGAACGTTTCATATATATATATATATATATATATATATATATATATATATATATATATATATATATATATATATATATATATATATATATACCAACTGAGGAGTGTTCTATTTGAGTAACATATCCGAAATGAGAAGGAAACGATTTAGACTAATCATAATTTTATGTATATTCACACGCATCCAGTTATTTGAGACTGATGACAACATATTAGTATATGCTTTAGAAGTCTTATACAACTTCACTGTCCGTTAATATATAGTTAGCATTTGTATTTATTTATAACTTTATTTTTACTAATTATCTTTCATAAGTTTTTTTTTATTTTTATTTATTTTTTTACTGAAACGTGTCTAATGATTGAATTATAAAATAGTCTGGTGGTAGATCAAATACTGATAAATGTTCTTACCACATCTGAATATAAAGAACCATTAATAAATGAATAGATAAATAGCAAGACCTGAGGATATACCATAGTATGATAATAACAAAAATGTGAATATGAACTTTATAAGCTTAAGGAACAAGCGCATATATATATATATATATATATATATATATATATATATATATATATATATATATATATATTAGAAAAAAAACACATGATGTTAAAATTCGTTGACAGAATTCTGTTTCGACCCTTTATTGAAGTGGTCTTCATCAAGAGCGTTCTATCATACACAATTCGCTTTGATGAAGACCACTTCAATAAAGGGTCGAAACAGAATTCTGTCACGAATTTTTAACATCATGTGTTTGTTTTTTCTAAATATATATATATATATATATATATATATATATATATATATATATATATATATATATATATATATATATATCATCACCATCATCATGACGTGCAGGCAGCGCGGATATCCCTGACAATCTCTCGCCAACCTTTCCTATCATTCATCGCACCAGGGAGTTCTTCCTCTACGCAGCCAGCATCTTTACATAGCTGGTCAATATAGGTCCTTGCTGGCGGCCCACACTGGCATGTCCATGTGTTGGCTTCCACAGGAGAACATCGCTTATGAGTTCGTCCTTGCTTCTCCAGCAGTGCCCTGCATGCCTAGTCCGTCTCACTCGGATGGTCTGTGAGATAGG
>CM042138.1:29847422-29852422 GCA_023376005.1 Doryteuthis pealeii | reverse complement strand
AGGCCAGCTATGCTCAGACACGGCCTTCCGCACTCATCTTGTTACGTACTTCTCTTCTGGCCGGCTTGGTACTTCTATCATCTATCTTCTAATGGTCTGGTATATCTTCTACAGGTCTCGTCTGGTCTTTCTTATCTGGGGATTCCGCGTCTGGTTCTGCTGGGGACCATTTCTTATCAGAAGCCCTGTGTCATTGTTAGCTTTTAGTAATAACAACAAGACTTCGATTTACCTTTGATGTTATTTTATTCTGGAACCCCAGGACCAGACAACTGTGCGCTGAGAGTCACATCTTTCTAGCTTCTAACTCTGCAACTGACTAACTGAGTTGCCCACCTTAAACCGGAAAAGGGCTTTCTATCGGGGTTCCGTTCTCACGATTCTATCCCCAGAAAGCAAGGTGAGAGTGAGGTCAAACATTGTCACTGACTCTCAAGGCCATCAGCTGCACTGATCGCCATAAGGATTTCTATACTACCTTAAAAAGATATTAGGGATCCATAATTATGTAACAATCTAAGACGCAAAAATAATCTCCCTCGTCTATCACTAGTGAAAAGGGGATAGATACTCTTGCTCTCTAGCTGATACCGACAATAGGCCACTCCGCCGACTTAAAACCATTGCACAGCACTTGGCAGATTGCATAATATCGTTTTACTAGCTGGATAGATAGAGGATGTGAGCGTGCAGAAGCGATAACGCTAATGGAACGCTTTCTCACCCTAAATTTGCATATTACTAATGTAAGGATCTAATTGATAGATAAATAATTACTTACTAGCTGGTCCTGTGGATAACAACAGTGTGATAATTTAATTATTACAACTATTTGATGTGTTTACATAAGAGCTGTTGTAAAATAGTTCAATATGTAAAAACTATAATAATCTTGATTTAACTCTCACTCTTTTTTTCTTTCTTTCTTTCCTTCTTTTCATTATGTTCAATTGAAACAGATTAGCTTCTGCGCACTTACCTCTCTCTCAGTCTTTCACCTACTCTCTTTTATTCTTTCTTTCTTTCTAATTATATTTTTCCGTGTAGCATGTCCTTTTTCTTCCCTTTCATTCTTTATAATAAAAACGGAATTGTCCCTTATTTATCTGGGGTGACAAAACTCATAAGGAATAACCATTCGGCGGATAAGCAATAGCAGATAATCATGATTTACATTTTTGCATTTCATATTGGACGGTCTCCTTTTTAAGCAGAGGGTGTTTGCAAGATGATAACGGACGTACAATTAAGGAACACGAGTAATAATAGCTATATTTAAAGATTAATAATAGTCGTTTGTTTGCACACAGTTATATGGTTTCAACTAGTAAAAGTAAGCGGAATGACCTATTGTCGGTATCAGCCGGACAGTAAGAGAGTCAATACTTTTTTTCACAAGAGCAAGACCCGGGTCTGAGGTAGAGCTCCACAATACAAATTATCAAGCCGTATCTAAAAAAAATTCAGGCAAATAGTACTAAATACTATTTTAATTAAAGATTGTTTATTTGTTTGTTTGTTTTGTTTTACGGCATATCAACCTCAGTGGGTCATTTAATGCCGATGAAGTTTTGAAATAAATCAATTCTTAATGGATAATACAATTTTTTTATAAATACATTTTTCTATTTAACCCATAGATGGGAATCTAACAGGTACTACCACTCCGGGTCAGAGTGGACCAGGGAGCAATGGTGATGAAGGGGTGCTCCACATTCCCCAAACCTCCAAAACTGGAACCTCACCATCAGATAGAGTTTAACGTCATTCCCAGGACATGTAGACCCTCAGCCACCGCCTTCTAGCACCCATATGATAAAAAGGGGTTGGGGCTTGCCATAAGGGCAATAGGGTTGGGGCAATCATATAGGTGCTAGGGCTTGACGTGACCAGCCGATTAATCGGAAGGGGCCTCTCCAACCGCCCGTCTAGCCCAATATTGGGCCAAAGTGGAGTATTGCAAGTCATGAACTACTCATCCACCAGGGCTCTATCCTTAGGCATCACGGGTCGCCACCCACGGCCAACAGGTGGCCCCATTGGGGGAGTCTTACCCCTCTACAGAGGTGCAGTCGGTGCATTCTAACGCCCCAGCTGACAGGGCGGTTTAATTAAAGATGTATTCTGAACAAATATTTTTCTGGTTCTAAATTTACATATTACTTTTATGATGACCTAATATATAAATAAATAATTACTTATGGCATGATGTGATGTATAAGCAGCTGCTATCGCAATGGAATCCTAAAAAGTGTTGAGATGTTAACTGTGAAATGTTGTCAGCAGGTACGTGACCCTCATCGCAGTGCATGACACCATTCCCCAAAATCAAGGATTATGTTGTCTGCACGTTTGGGCAGAGGAGAGGGTTGAGTGTGAAGAAGGTGCAAGTCAAATCTGAGGACACAGGAAGACCGAATGAATGCCCCCATTACATATTTTTTGCTTATCCTAAAAAAAGAAACCTTCTACTGTCATGGGATTCCGGTTAAGAAAAAAAGAAAAAAGAAAAAAAAAGTAGTGAAAGTAAAGATTCATTAAGTTCTTTTTGCGTGGGAGTGTGTAGGAGTCAGTGGTTTACGGGTGACTTGTCAAGGGAAAAAGGAGAAGTAGATTTATTTTTGTCAATCGTCTACCCCTTTAGGTAAGATATCATTCAAGTGTGAGATAAGAAGGAAGGTGCCCCTGTCCTCAACACACTGTCACTCTTTTTATGAATGAAATTCTCATTTGACATAGTTTTCACTATTTCGTCTGTTGTGTGTACTAGCATGAATATGCACCCTCCTACGCGTGTAAGTATTTAAGTTTTAACGTAATGAAATATATTAGATTAGAAAGACTATCGTAATTAAATAAGTATGAATAAAAAAGATTAAACTTATTTTAATTAAATTCTAATTGTTTTCTATATAAAATCATTCATAGGATTGATTTTAATACGTTGGAGAATAAAACAATATTAGAGATCAATAACACCAAGTAATTATGTTGTATGTACTAGCAAGAATATATGCCCTCCGGACGTAAGTATCTAAGTTTTAATGTAAGTAAGTAAAGTCGTCGGGGCGGCCTAATGTCGGCATTAGCCAATCAGCGAGTGTGTCTTTTTACTAGCGCTAGACCAAAGAGATTGTTTTTGCATCTGAGGTGGAGTGCCACACCTACCATCAGCTCCTTACTTTACCGCACAGATCCCTGTGCTACTCATAACGCTGAGTTGACAAGGGCCGGTATCGAACTAGGAACCTTGTGGTTTCTAGCCGAACGCTCTACCGACTGAGCTAACCCGGCCCATCAAGTTTTAATGTAATGAAATATATTAAACTAGCAGCGGCTACTCGGCGTCGCCTGGGTAGAGGGGATTTTTTAAAAGTTAGTTCCATGGATCCATTATTACTGAATCGTGAGTTGAATCCTCGTGGGATGCCCCATTTAAATCCCTATGTAAAAAAATTGGCATTGCATTGATCCAGCTACTCTGAAAAGAAATGTTAATGTCTACTATCTAAAATATTAAATGAAAATTTTTTTTTAATTATCTTCATAAATATAAATCAAATCTCTATTATTTTGACTGTATTTGACTCACTTGATTATGGCAGTCAGCATATTTTGAGCCTTTTTTTTATGCCTTATAAGAATTTATATCCCAGGAAATTAAAAACAGTTGCTCTGTTAAATTCATGGTATTTGCTCAGAAGTCCATCAAAAATGGTTGAAATAAATTATTACATTACCCTGTAAAAATTATTTTTTGAAAGATATTGCCTGAGAGGGGTGGTAGCTAAAAATTCAATGTTAGAGAGTTTGTATCTATATCTACCAACCCCTTCGCACGAGCAGAATTTGACAGAAGGTCAATTTCTTTAGCGGAGTTTAACAGGTTTCAATTCAGAGTTTTCCTTCTCCTAGACTGGGTACCTTGCTATGGTTAAAGAGCACAGTCTACGCTGCTATTTACCCATAGCTGGAGGGAGAATTGGGTTCATACCTTCCCCAAGGTTATTAGCGCCATGTGAAACGCAAACAGCTTCGTCCAGGAATTGAACTCGGATCGATGAGTCCATTTCCTACGACTCTAACCACTAGACCACGCGCATTCATAGGTTTATATCATAAGTGAAATCATCAAATTTATTACACTCTTTTTTTTCTTTTCTTCTCTTCATCTTTTCAATATGTTCGATTGAAATAGATTAACGTTATCGCTTCCACACGTACACCACTTCTCTCTATCTTTCCCCATCTCTCTTTTTTCTCATATTTTTCTGTGAAGCATATCCTTTTTCTTAGCTTTCTTTCTTTATAAGAAAAAAACGGAATGATCCATTATTTAGCTGAGGTGACGGCACTCATAAGAAATAAGAAGCCGGTGGATATGAAATACCAGATAATCAGGAGTTACCTTTTTTACATTTAATCTCGGATGGTCTCATTTTTTACCACAGGGTGTTGTGAGATGATAACTGTCGTACAATTAAGGAACATGAGTAATACATAGATGTATCTCTGGTTTCTAAATATTTTGGAGACCTTACCTTTGGGATTACCATCGTATAATGGTATGATATTTTTCAGGATACGAATAGGAAAATTTGGAATAGCCCAATATCGAGGACAAAATTATGGAATTAATCGACACATCTTTTTTAGTGTTATCTACGTTATTCGGACTATTGTCCTCATATTCATTGTTATATGTACAACGTTTCGGCCGATGCGTCTTCCGACCTTCTTCAGGTATTTCTTGTCGGACTCGGGAACCTTCTCGGACTTGGGAAACTTCTTTTCGAACTTGGGAACTTTCTTGTCGTAATTGGGAACTTGCTTGTTTTAATCGGGCGCCATCACGGAAATTTTAACCTAACCCTTTATTCTGTCCACGGGGGTATTCTGTTCTCATTCCGCTAACCATAGCTGGGGTAGAGGCGTTAAGCTGTGTTAATTAAATTAAAGAGGATACGCCCGTGGACTGAATAAATGGTTAGGTTCACAGT
>CM042138.1:29824922-29844922 GCA_023376005.1 Doryteuthis pealeii | reverse complement strand
TAAAACCGTATAACTATACTGATGAGAGGTGATACCTCGAAACACGTGTCTATAGTTTACCCCTTTATACGCTTCCCGTTCTCGGTTGAGCACTCTATTTAGAAGGTATATAATTGCAGATTCACCGTATTCGGCTCGGCCAAATCTCACTTTGTTTACATAGTTTGAGAACTCTAGGTGAAGGTCATTTCCCCTTAGAAATATAGCAATTAAATAGCCTGCTATACTTGGCGACTGACTGTGGATGTGTGGGTAAGAAGCTTGGGCGAGCGTAAGTTCGTTCGGGTTTCGAACCCAGCCAGAGGCAGCTGCTAAAACCGTATAACTATACTGATGAGAGGTGATACCTCGAAACACGTGTCTATAGTTTACCCCTTTATACGCTTCCCGTTCTCGGTTGAGCACTCTATTTAGAAGGTATATAATTGCAGATTCACCGTATTCGGCTCGGCCAAATCTCACTTTGTTTACATAGTTTGAGAACTCTAGGTGAAGGTCATTTCCCCTTAGAAATATAGCAATTAAATAGCCTGCTATACTTGGCGACTGACTGTGGATGTGTGGGTAAGAAGCTTGGGCGAGCGTAAGTTCGTTCGGGTTTCGAACCCAGCCAGAGGCAGCTGCTAAAACCGTATAACTATACTGATGAGAGGTGATACCTCGAAACACGTGTCTATAGTTTACCCCCTTTATACGCTTCCCGTTCTCGGTTGAGCACTCTATTTAGAAGGTATATAATTGCAGATTCACCGTATTCGGCTCGGCCAAATCTCACTTTGTTTACATAGTTTGAGAACTCTAGGTGAAGGTCATTTCCCCTTAGAAATATAGCAATTAAATAGCCTGCTATACTTGGCGACTGACTGTGGATGTGTGGGTAAGAAGCTTGGGCGAGCGTAAGTTCGTTCGGGTTTCGAACCCAGCCAGAGGCAGCTGCTAAAAACCGTATAACTATACTGATGAGAGGTGATACCTCGAAACACGTGTCTATAGTTTACCCCCTATATATATATATATATATATATTAAAAAAAAAAAAAAAAAAGGGAAAGAGAGGGTGAAGTGCTCATGTGTATGTATATATATACACATACATGTAAGAATTCATTTTCATATTATCAACCAAAGCCTGAAGAAGATACCAGAAGATCTGAAACACGTGTTGCACATGTAAAACAAAAAGAATAAAAATTTTTTTCTGAGAACAAATACATTTTGCGACCTTCCTTTTTTATAAAATATTGAATTTTCTCCGTTGGAACCAGAACGAACAACACTTTTTATATATATATATATATATATATATATATATATATATATATATATATATATATACTACAGTGATAGGTTTCAAGGGGCATTTTCCTTGATTTCTCATATCGGCTCACCGATTTTGGGGTCACAGAAAATAGCAGGAACAATTGTGAACGCATAATAATTGGTTTGATTCAATAGTCAATTATCCATAAACATATTCTCACGTAATTCCCATTGTATATTGATATCCTGGAGCAGATGTGCGTAATTAAAGATATATGGCGAGTTTTGATTTGCGAGGAGAAGAGAGAAGAAAAGAAATAATAATAGGAGCACAGGTGTAACTCAGTTTACAAAACACAGACATATTGCGTGTTTCAGGTTCAAAGTCTCAACCAATATTATTCGATTCAATTTGCAGTCAAGCATTTCCATAGCAAAACTCGGTGCGTTCTTTGGCGACACAAAAATTAACTTGCATCGTTGATTTCTCCTTTTTTTTTCTCTTCTCTTCACATTCGATTCGCAAATGAGAATATATATATATATATATATATATATATATATATATATATATATATATATATATATATATATATATATATATAACAAAAGACTTAGAGTTTTTGCTTTATAGTCTATTTCAGGAAGCTTAGACAAAGCGTCTTGATGATTTGGGAGAGTTAGACACTTTGTCTAAGGTTCCTGAAATAGACTATAATGCAAAAACGTTTTGTCTTTTGTTATATTTTTACTTATAAATTTGACGTGTGACTCTAACAATAAGAGCACACATTGAGCTCTGCAAAGTGCGACAGGTTTTTAAAAAAACTACTATGTCGTAAGGAATATTGATTTTCCGGACTTTTGAATGATATATATATATATATATATATATATATAATATATATATATATATATATATATATGTATATATGTGTGTGTGTGTGTGTTTTTATTTTTATTTTAGGCTTTTAATTTTTTAATATTTGATTTTAAAATTTTTAAAAAATTTTTTTAATTTTTCTATGTAATTTTCTTAAAACGGATTGACCGACAAAGCGAAAGACACTTACAGTCTTCTTATTCTTTGTGATAAATTTTATTTTTCATCAAATTAACGAAAGCCCTGATGAAGATTTATTGTAAAAGATCGAAACACTGCAGCGTTAGCGAAATAACATCACTCGTTTTATGAACTTGTGTTTTTTCAGTTTTTTCACTATATTACACACACACACACACACACACACACACACACACACACACACACACACACTCACACACACACACACACATATATATATATATATATATAATATATATATATATATATATATATATATAAGACTTGATAGATAAGGATACAAAAAATGTATACTGAATGGTTTTTATTTAGGTGGATGATATAAAATGTTTCCTTGATAGGATTCAACCAGCCGCTTTAGTAGCCACTTCTAGTTTTGATTTGATATATCTTTTCAAAGATACCTGAAAATTAAAATATACATAATAATAATGGATCTGCGAGACTAATTTACTAACCATTATAACTCGTGATTCTGGGTAGTCGCTTCTGGTTTTAAAATGTTGTATGTTACTTAATCCTGTGTCTTTTTCCATGAGTAACGCGTAATAAAGAACAATTTGGTTTATTCTCTATCCCCATAATAAAGACACATATTTAGTTCTTAGCTTATTTTAATTGTTCCAGTTTTAGAGGTAAAAACAGAAAATAAATTAAACGAATATATTTTATCACTTTAAATCAATAAGCAATTAAGAACTGAATTCAAATTTTTATCATTTGTCCAAAACATTTTTAGTAAAATAAAATTGTTTCAAAACACGAGTTCAGGGTTACATTTTTTAAATGGTATTTTAGATAAAAACAAAAAGAAATCTTAAAATAAACGAAATATACGAATACTCGACTATTTTAATTTGATGAATTAGTTTCCTCTTACCCTCTCTCTTACTACTGTCTTTCGTTTTCTTTTTCACTCCTAAACTCATTTTACTTCGGTCATCGACCAAGTACCCGTTCTAGCGAAATTATATCACTAAGTAAAACGTAAGTATCCAACAAGGAAATCACGAAATTGATATAAATGTTAAAACCCAAGTCCTTTCAACAAACAATTTTGTTTTCGTTTTCCTCTCAAATAAAAACAAAAACCTCTACTTGATCTGCTTTAAAAAATAAATAAATAAAAGAAAAAAAGTGAAATAAAGAAAAACGAACAAACATCTCCATCCGTTAAACTTTCAGGATTGTTGCAAGAGGGTTTAATATTTGACAAGAAGAAACCAAGGATACATTACGGAAAACTGTAAATTATTCACCAAAAGCAAACGTGTGGAAGCAATTAGAGAGCTATTACAGTAAATGTGAATTTCGACACGTTTCCTATGACAGAACCGAAGCAATTAGTATACGCATTAGAACCGTAAACTGAAGAAACATTTCTAAGCAACAAATATAAAACATTATTATTACGAGAGTTTTTCACACCATCCTAAATTTGTGGTTCTCTGGAGGATGAGTGACAGTAAGTCTCCTCAGGTCTCAGAGACTCTTCTGAGTATTCTAACTGATCTTAACACTGCTGTCATTTGATGGTCTCGATTCTTCTTCAGATTTCCAATTCCTCCATACTCTTTTCCAAACCCTTGGAAACCGATCCAAGGGCTCCAATTACAATTGGTACGACCTTTACCTTTATGTTTCAAAGTTTTTTCAGCTCTCTGGTCAGGTCTAAGTATTTGTTTATCTTTTTGTTTTCTTTCACTTTCACTTGGTGATCCGCCGAGAGCAGGTGACTCGTGACTCCAGTGAAAGACCATCAGCTAACGCTGATGTGAAAACTCAAAAGGAGTAAATAATAATAATAATAATAATAATAATAATAATAATAATAAATGCAGCCTGTAGCCTCTACGAGTGACAGCAAGTCTCCTCAGGTCTCCACGACTCTTCTTCTGGCAGATTGCAGCAGTGCAGTGTTCTGGATGGTATCAATCCTTCCTCTGATTTCCAGATTTTCCAAACCCTTTTCCAATCCTTTTGGGACCGTTCCAAGTGCACCAACTACAATTGGTATCACTTTCACTTTCATATTCCATAACTTTTTCAGTTCACTGGCAAGGTCCAGGTATTTGTCCATTTTTTTATTTTCCTTTAACTTCACCCTGTGATCTGCTGGAACTGCAAAATCCACCAGTTGACAAGTTCTTTCTTTTTTGTTATCAACACTAGGTCTGGTCTTCTTGCTGGGATAAGGTGATCCGTTTTTATTTCAAAGTCCCAGAAAATTTATGTGTTTCGTTCTCAAGAACAGATTCTGGTTTATGCATATACCATTTTGTTGTATGGTCAAAATTTAATTTTTTGCATAATTCCCAGTGGATCACCTTCCCAACCCAGTCGTGTCTAGTTTTGTACTCCCGTTGGGCTAGTTTGCTATATTCGCATAGTACATGGTTTACGGTCTCATCTCTATTACTGCATAGTCTACACTTACTATTTTGTTGGGTCTTATCAATTTTTGCCTTGATATAGTTTGTCCTTATGGCATTATTCTGTGCAGCAATTATTAGTGATTCTGTTTCTCTTTTGAGGTTTCCTTTTCTTAACCATGTCCAAGTCTTTCCATGTGCAACCTCTTCGATTTGTCGTTTGAAGTGTCCATATAATTGTTTTTCTTCCCATTTTTGTTTTCTAGTCTTTGTTGTTTTTCTGTTTGTCCATCTGTCACTTCTACTATTGTTGGCCGCCATAAGTAATTTGTCTTTGCTCTTTCTTGTGTAATCCTCAAGTTGTTGGATTGTGGTTTCTACGCAGTCCTCTATGTTGGCAAGACCTCTTCCCCCTTCCTTTCTTGACACATATAATCTATCTCTGTCGTCTCTAGGGTGAAGAGCCTTGTGCATGGTCATTAACTTTCTCATTCTTTGGTCTATCTGTCTGAGTTCTTCTTTTGTCCATTTTAAGAATGGTCCTGAGTATCTTATAATGGGGACGGCCCAGGTATTAATTCCTTTGATCAGATTTCTGCTGTTAAGTTTCGTTTCTAGAAGTTTTCTAGTTCTCCTGGATATTCTTTTTTAACTTTTCCTTTCATTTCTGCTTGCATGATATTATCCGCTTCTAAAATTCCTAAGTATTTGTAGCTTTCATTTTCATCAAGTGATTTTATAGTTTCCTGATTTGGTAGTTGTATTCCATTCATTAGTTTTCTTTCACCCCTTTTTATTACAAGCATAGCACATTTTTCGATTCCAAATTCCATCCCTATATCCTGGCTATATATTCTAATAGTTTGTACTAGGCTCTCCAATTCTTTTTCATTTTTTGCAAAAAATTTTAATGTCATCCATGTACATAAGGTGGTTTATCTTCTCTTGTGAATTACTAAATTTGTATCCCCGGGTATTTTTTTCAGTATATGGTTTAGCGGCATCATTGCAATAATAAGAGTAGTGGTGATAATGAGTCTCCTTGGAAGATCCCTCTTTGGATTTTTACTTCTGCCAGGGATTGTTTTCCAGCTTTTAATTGAACTCGCCAGTTTTCCATGGCTTTTTTTAATGAAGTTTATAATGTTGTTGGAAATTTTGTACATTTGTAGGCATTCTAAAATCCAGGTATGTGGACCATCTCATAAGCTTTTCTGGAATCAATCCAGGCCATTGCAATATTTTTCCTTTTTTTTACTTCTTTAAGAATGTATTGGTCTAAAGAGTAAGTCGTGGGTTCCTCTTTTTCCCTTGCGACATCCTTTCTGTTCTTCTGGGAGAATTTTCCGCCAATTGAGTGAAAAGTATACTTCTTCTCTTATAATAGCAGTTAGAATTTTCCACATCATGGATAGACAAGTTATTGATCTATAATTGCTGGGGACATTTCCTTTTTGTGGGTCTTTCTGGATTAATTCCTTTTGTCATCCATTCGGGTACTTCCGTTTCTTGTAGGCATCTGTTCAGTTGCTGGGCCATTCTTTTGTGGATAGACGTAATTTTTTTGAACCAGAATCCATGTATGCCATCATGGCCTGGTGTATTATTATTATTATTATTATTATTATTATTATTATTATTATTATTATTATTATTATTATTCCTAGTGTGATGCTCTACTGCTGATTCCTACCATTAAATACAACTCATAACTTATTTGAGCATTTATCTGTCAATTCTATTATTACTCCATTATTATCTCACCCACCTCTTAAAATGCTATTCCTTTTATGATTGCGAATCTCGATCAAACGACTACCTAATCATTCCTATCTAACCTGGGAACCGTTCATCATACTTTGTCCCAAACAGTTGAGTATCTTTTATTATGCACATTAAAAGCAATTCTCGCTCGTTTCCTCATTCAAACATGCTGATATCAAAAGACAACGTGCTATGCAAACGACATATATAACTTTTACTGCCCTGGGAACAGAGAAAAGAACAAATAAGACCGGTGTAATCAACATTGGTTTAAAAGAACACGGATTTTCAGACCGAAATACTTTTTTTTTTTTGCTACTCTTATTTGTAGATATTGTCTTTCTCACAATGAACTTTTTAAACATATATATATATATATATATATATATATATATGCAATGTTCTTGTTGTTGACAATATTTCCATAATGAGAATAGCTGGAAAAAGACAGATTCTATTCTTACGAACAATGGGTAGACATGACTACACAAGAATTTTTTTAACATATATCTTTTTATTATATATTTGTTTGTTAGTTTATTTTTCAGGGTGGCCAATATGAAGAAAGAGAATGTTATAGAGAAAAAAAACCTACGCTTTGATTGCAATAGCGAAAAGCATTATGCGTGCACATTAACTGATAGGTTGGTAGGTTGGATGGTTGGATTTTACATCATGTCAACCCTTTTTCTCTGTATTTTTTTAGATGGGGATTGATAATAATATTATTAGGATTATTCTGACTATTGTCCTCATCTTTATGGTTATCTGTACAATGTTTCGGCCGATGTTCCCTCCGTTTCTGAGTTCCAAAAGAAGGTTCCCGAGTTCGAAGAGAAGGTTCCATAGTTCAAAAACATTCCTGAATGCGACAAGAAATACATGAAGAAGGCCGGAGGGCACATCGACCGAAACCTTGTACAGATAACAATAAGGATGAGGATGATAGTCCGAATAATTCTAATAATACTATGTCAACCCTGTTGGGTTATTTTATATAGAAGACATTTTGTTTTATTCCTTCTTGATGGGTACACAATTTTTTTAAACACAATTTTTTTAAACACAATTTTTTTAAACACAATCTTTTGTCATTTTGTTCTATCTAACACATGGATGGGACCTTAACATCTACTAATATGTAAACAGTAAATAAAAAAAGGCATTTTTTAAAAATTGTATTCATCGTAATTATTTATTTTAACTGCAAAATTGTAGCATCATTATACATCAGCAAAAACATGTTTATTACCAATTTCTTCGCACGAGTAGGATGTGATACAAAGTCATTTCCTTAAGCAGAGTTTAAAAGATTTGAATTCAGAATTTTTTCTTCTTAAAACTGGTTAACAAACCATGGTTAAAGAGCCCAGTCTGCCCTACTATTTACATAGCTGGGGGGAATATTGGGATGCATAAATTTCTCAAGTGTATTAGCGCTATATAAAATTCTAACAGTCTCGTCCAGGATTTATTATATATATATATTTATATTATATTATATATATATATATATATATATATATATATATATATATATATATATATATATATATATATATATATACCAAACCCTTCGCACCAGCAGGATCCGACACAAGGTAAATTTCTTAAGTTGAGTTTAACAGGTTTTCCTTCTCATAGACTGTTCACGTATCCAAGGTTAAAATTTCCCTCGCCTAACGCACTTTCCCTCGCCTCATCCAAACACATAGCCCATCCCCCTCATACCTTCGAAAACCTAAACACCCTCTCCATAATTTTAGAGATTTAAACGTTTAAGTCTGGAACAATATTTAGTAATAACCATGTTTTTTGCTGATGTCTGATGATAATGCAATTTTGCAGTTGAAATAAATTATTACGTCGAAGCAAATTTAACGATTATTCACTACATTGCCCTATCTGTCCACATACTGGTTCTAGGTACATCGAGCTCTCACTACCCTTAACCTGTAACATTACAGTCAAACCCACATGGAATGATCCTCTTTATTCACACACACACACACACACACACACACACACACATATATATATATATATATATATATATATATATATATATATATATATATGGTGATTGCTACTTCTTTAAAGAATAAGGCCATTTCTACAAGTTCGGTTGTGTGCTCACGGTGCCCAGGTGTTCAGGTTTGTTTTTATTCATTCTCATACATATGAACCTCTTCCCCGGTTTCGTCTCGTGTGCGACCGTACGTGACTGAGAATCCCAGCCTTCGATAGGCAGGCCCGGTGACACATGTCACATATATAGTCCTGTTTAAATGTAGGAAATGTGTCCATGACGTCCGTCATGTGCCACTTACATAGACACCGCTTCAAGATGGAGTGTTCGAGTTGTCTTACCTCAAATACAAAAAGAGAGATATATACATCCATCCACCGTGTTTCAAAATCATTCAATGTCATAAAGAGTAAGAGTTATTCTTGGTGTCAATATTAAAATCCAAGAATCTTTACGATTATTGGAACCAAGAAAAGACCTTTCATAAATTTCCTCCGATTTTATTTTTCGAAAATATTTAATCAGAAATTTAGACTACGGCAATATTGATGAACCTCCGTATTTAATCATTTCAAGTACAGAAATTTAAAATCTATCAATACATGTATAAAACGCAATTGCTGGGTATGTATGTATGTATGTGTGTATGTATGTATGTATGTCCGGATGAAACTACGAAATAATACAATTAACTACAAAGTAAATATTTATACACATTAAATATAATCGGTTTTTGCTTTTCGTGCCAGAATTACGAAAATTTGATTTATACTCGAAGTTTTTGAAAAATAAAAATATACATAGAAATAGCATTGAAATTCTGCTGTCATACATTTGTAAGTCTCAAACGTAAACAAATCAATACACCAAGATTTGACCCTTCTCTTCTAGGTGACGCTGGGTAGCCGCTTCAAATGCACATATAAAGGGCAGTCGGTGTATACATATGTATGTATCCGGATGAAACTACAATCAATGACAAAGTATACACACACACACACACACACACACACACACACACACACACACACACACACATATATATATATATATATATATATATATATATATATATATATATATATATATATAAATGCGCTGTCAGTTTAAAAATAAAATGAATTTTATTTTTAATTTAAAAAACAAACAAACTCAGAAGCATTATAGTTTATAATAAAACTCAAAAGAGCCTGATGTAAAATTAGTAAAAAAAGAGTATAATTATATAAAAAAAAGTGTATATCAAAATATCAAAATTGTTTGTAATACTCCAACTATTAAATAAGTAACCAATGTATATATATATATATATATGAGTGGTATCCAAAACTTGGTAGTAAGGGATGATTCAATAAGTGATTTCTAAGATACACTGTATTATATTGTATGATCCAGTATATATACATACAGTGAATCTTTAAATCACTAAAAAGAGCTCAATGTATAATAAACTTTTTAGATTATATACAGAGCAATATTCATCTTTGAAAGGAAGGAAAAACTCAACACCGTTATTCCATAATAAATTTATTTCGACCAAAATTGGGGCCTTTATAAATCAAAGTTGATTATAAAGGCCCCAATTTATTTATAAATCAAAGTTTGATTTATAAAGGCCCCAATTTTGGTCGAAATAAATTCATTATGGAATAACGGTGTTGAGTTTTTCCTTCCTTTCAAAGATATATATATATATATATATATATATATAATATATATATATATATATATATACGCATTAGATATCACCGATTTTTGCTTTTTGTGCAGACATTAAAATATTCATACTCATAAAAATGTTTAGCATTTGTAAATCTCACAATAACCAAAGGTTTTTTCCCTCCCCTCTACCAAGGCGACGCTGAGTAGCCGCTTCTAGTATTCAATAAAGAGATGCATAAATACATTACGCACAGTCAATCGTAGAAATATCCTTACTTCTGTTGGATCACCATTCGTGCCACGGTGATGTTCTGAAATGGGCACTTCTTGCACCCGTCCCCCAGGTAGGTTTGCTTCCTGCTGGGCACCCTACTTTAAACCTCACATTCTAGCCTCGTGGGACGCTAGCTAAATGCCAATGTACACGTTCACGTACATGCATACAAAAATCACCGACCGCAACGGTATGATGAGTAGATTCGACTCGCAGACATACTCGCTGCGTACCGGTTGGCTGCTTCTTGAATTTTCGCTTTGTTATTTACAAAGTTATGCTTAGTGAATAAGGTACGTTGGCATAGCCAGATGTAAACATTAGAAAATACGAAGTATTCCAAAAAGATGAGTTCATTCTTGATGGTGAATTTGACGTTATAAACGTTTCGGTTTTTAAAAAAACCTTCATTAGGACATGAGGTATATGGAATATTCTTCTCCACTCATATCCATGTTTCCCTATGGAGCAGTCCACAAATTTCTTTATTTGCAAATTGGACTGTTCGGATTTTCACCGGTTGAGTCATAAAACATAACTTTATATATATAATATTATATATATATATATATATATATAGTTCGATAGGGAATTTTTTTTATTATCATAAGGCTGCATTTTTTAAACATATTCGTGAAGGATCAAAATTAAGATCCATCACGAATATGGTTAAAAAATGCAACCCCATGATAAAAAAAGTTCCCTAGCCATATACAGATATATTATATATATATATATATATATATATATATATATATATATATACGCACACACACACACACACGCACGCACGCACACACACACACTCATATATATATATATATATATATATATATATATATATATATATATATAACATGAGGTAGGTAAAAGGATAGTGAACAAGAAATGATAACTCAAAACAAATCTAAGAGTTGAAATATTTCGTCCGATTTATACGGACATCATCAGCCAAAGATTTTTATTGAAAGCAAATATATATATATATATATATATATATATATATATATTATAAAGGAGGTTCGGCATCCGTGTATCTGTAACGAAACTACATCTCTACTTATGTCACAATACCCCCAGATATTGCGCAAATTTATCAATGAGTATTTAATTTATCGTCAAAATCATTAATTTCTCTTAAATTTTGAGATGAGGCTTGATAATTTTTATTATTTGGATTATTCGGGCTATTGTCCTCATCTTTATTGTTATCTGTACAACGCTTTGGCCGATGTTCCCTACGGCCTTCTTCAGTTATTTCTCTTCGGACTCGGGAGCCTTCTCGAACTCAGGAACCTTCTTTTCGAACTCGGATATCATCTTGCTAAAATTTGCAATTGAATCAAAAACTGACCCGTCTTTTATATTAGCCAGCCGTTAGCTGCTGAAAATTAATATACATATAAAGTGGGAAGTTAAATCTACAGATCACACTCTCCAATCTATCTCTTTAAGTCACAGAAAAAACTAAGCTATATATGGAGTGGTCAATCAAGAGGTTATTTCCTATAAGTCTAGCCTGATCAAAGGGGAACCACTATTGACTGATAAATTATTTATTTATTTATTGATCTACTAGGACAAAAGAACACTGGCTTAGGATTAGGGTTAGGGTTAGGGTTAGGTTCAGGGTTAGTTTAATGGGAAAATAAATAAATAATTTATCAGTCAAGAGTGGTTCCCCTTTGATAATGTTAGACTTATAGGAAATAACGCAATCAAGATATATATAGAAAGGAGAAAAGTGACAGGCAGAATTTAAAGTAAGGGTCGGGTGAGTTTTTGATTTGATTGCAACTTACGACCAATTGGAACCAAATAAAAGGAAATCTTTTCAAACATAACTTAATCCTAAAACTAAGGAATATTTTGGGGTGTATTTTGTGTCATGAAACAAAATAGGAAAAAGCCCTTTGCAAACACTCAGCTTTAGTATAACAGATTTTCAAATTTAGTTAATACTAGAAGCAGCTACCCAGCATCAACTGGGTAGAGGTTTTTTTTTTTTAATTTAGTCTTCTAGATCCATTATTATTGAATCATGAGTTGCTTTCCCATAGGATGTTCCATTGAAATCCCCACGACACTGAAAAGAAAAATTAATGTCTAATATTTACAACATTAAACACAAAAAAATTCCATGCTATTATAACTTAAATTTTATATTTTAATTATCTTCACGAATATAAATCAAATCCTCATTTTTACTCAAAAACCAAGATATGATGATAGTGAATGTTTATATATATTTACTTTGTCATTAATTGTTTTATTTTCATAGTTTCTTCCGGACATACATACATACCAACTTTCATTTATATATAGACTCTAAGTGGCTACCCGGCGTCGCCTGGGTAGAAGGGAGGATTTTTTTTATGTTAGTCCTGCAGATCAATTATTACTGAATCGTGAGTTGGATCCTCGTAAAATGCCCAATTAAGATCCCTACGTAAAAAAAGACCTTGCATTGACCCAGCCACTCTTCAAATAAACGTTAATGTCTACTATTTAAAATATTAAACGCAAAAAAAAAAAAATTCCACGGTGTTATCAGTTAAATTTTATTTTTTAATTATCTTCACTAATATAAATCAAATCTTTATTATTTTTCCTCAAAAACCAAGCCCTGGTGATATTTAATGTATATATATATATATATATATATATATATATATATATATATATATATATATATATATTTACTTTGTCGTTAATTGTTTTATTTTCGAAGTTTCCTCCGGACATACACATACACACAACTGCCCTTTATATATGTATAGATAGATAGATAGATAGATAGATAGATAGATGTACAGTTGCCATACTTCAAATTTATACAATTAAAAAAAATCCTGTGAGGCACCTGCGTACTGGAAGGTAGTACTCAATGGCCGACCGGCTAGGAGAAGCACTGGTCTAGTGGATATACGATGAAGCTGATCTTTTTTTTTCTTTCCTTCGGACATACACATACACACAACTGCCCTTTAGATATAGATAGATAGATAGATAGATAGATAGATAGATAGATGTACAGTTGCCGTACTTCAAATTTATACAATTAAAAAAAAATCCTGTGTGGCACCTGAGTACTGGTCTAGTGGATATAAGATGAAGCTGATCTTTTTTTTCTCTTTCTTCCGGACATACACATACACGCAACTGCCCTTTATAGATAGATAGATAGATAGATAGATAGATAGATAGATTGATAGATAGATGTACGGTTGCCGTACTTCAAATTTATAGAATTTTTAAAAAAATCATGTGTGGCACCTGAGTACTGTAAGGTAGTACTCAATGGACGGGCACCGGTCTGGCGGACCAGCTATGAAAAGTACTGGTCTAGTGGATATACGATGAAGCTGATCTTTTTTCTTTTTCTTTTTTGTGGTCGACCGATTAGATTGGATGGGAAAGTGTTTCGTTGAGAGTCGGTGATGTTAGTTAAATTGACAAATTCTCACAGATTAACCAACCATTAATTATTCTTATTTTCTATTTATGTTCTCATTGAAATGATTTATTCATAGAAAAATTCCCAGTGATCTTGTGCGATTCTCGACCGTGTCTCTTAAGTGTTCACATGACATGATATGAAAGAAGGCGACCCACAAAACTAATCGAACTCTCTTTCTCCCCTCCTCTCTCACTCACTCTCTCTCTCTCTCTCTCTCTCTCTCTCACACACACACACACACACATTCTCATACACACTCCCACATACACTCTTCTGTTTGTCTGTCTTTCTCTCTTCTCTCTCTCTCTGTCTCTCTCTGTCTCTTCACTCACATTGGCTCCTGTTCCTCTCTTATATACACTCTCACTTTCTCTTTCTCTTTCTCTTTCTCTTTCTCTCTTTCTCTCTCTCCTCTCTCTCTCTCTCTCTCTCTCTCACACTCCCTCACTCATTCTCATACACTCTCACACACACTCTAATTCTCTATCTCTCGTTCTCTCATTTTTTCTCGCACACACGCATTGTCTCTCCCTCTCTCATACACGCACTCACTTTCCTCTCTCTCTCTCTTACTCACTCTCTCTCTCTTTCACTCACAAATTCCCCCTCTCTCTCTCTCTCACACACACACACACATACACATTATATCTCTCTCAAACAGAAGCACTCTCTCACTTTCTCACATACTGTCTCTCAAACACACTCTCTTTCACAGACACACACACACACACTCTCTCTCTCTCACATACACACAAACATTCTCTCCATCTTTCATACACTCACACACACACTTTCCATTTCTCTCTCTCTCTCTCTCTCTCTCTCTCTCTCTCTCTTCCTCTCTCTGTCTCTGACTCTGTCTCTGTCTCTGTCTCTCTCTCTCTCTCTCAAACACACACTCTTTCTCTTATGCAGAATCACTCTCACATATTCTCTTTCTCTTTCCCACAGACTCTATTTCACACACACTCTCTGTCTCTCTGTCCTCTCTCTCTCTCTCTCTCTCTCTCGCTTACCCTAACATGAAACCGTTTTTGCATGTTCAAAAAGTCGTCTACACACATATACACACATTATATCCTGTTAGGAGTATAAATACACATTATTTTATAGTCGTAAAAGATTATTAAGTGTCGGAATATAAAAGAAGTGCCTGATTTGCATGAGAACCGAACCAGAATTCTTTTGTCTCTGCAACTGTTTGCGATGAGAATCATTTGTGTCTTTCTATTATGAAGAGACGCTTTTTAATATCCCGATGATTTGTAAGGTACTGTCATGAAAATTCACCCCCTTACTTTCACAATCCAAATTATCTCCTTAAAAAGTGATAAAAAGGGTTAAAATAAACAACAACAACAACAATATATTCGCTTTCTTGAGATAGACGTTGCTTTACGATGGGAAAGTTCGTCCGGAGAACAAAGGATAGGTGCCGAGGAAGTTGCAGTTTCGTCCAGTAGGGAAAGAAAAAGGTCATTTTTTTTCCTTGTTTGAACTCCGATGAGATGCTACTGAAATGTTCCCAGTCTGAGAAAGAGGAAAATCAGTGTCAACGATAATTGGTGACACAGTGTCTATGCTATATATATATATATATATATATTATATATAATATAATATATATATGAAAAATGGATGGAAATTAACCCGACAGTATGAAATTTAACATTTTGAAAAAACATATGATGTTTGTTATGTAATTGCTGACAGATCTGTTTCGACCAAATCGATCGTTGATGAAGACCAACTTATCGATTTGGTCGAAACAGATCTGTCAGCAATTACATAACAAACATCATATGTTTTTTCAAAATATTAAATTTCATATATATATAATTTTTTTGAAGGCAATTACAATGCGTATATCGTATAAAATTCAATAATTATTGAAAATAATCATGACAAGCAAATCCGGTAAATAAAGTGCGTTACGTGGAACACCGTACAGCTATTTCAACCGTATTAAGTCTCATCAGCGGTGTATACATCAGCGGTGAATACACTGTATACACTTTATTAAGTCTTATCAGTATTAGGCAATTTATTGAAACTAATTATTTTTCACATATATATCAATTTCAAGAAATGCAATTCAGTCATAGGCTGTATATAGTAATTAAGAATAATTAAAAAGATTTATCCATAGTTTACATGAATCAGAGATCTATTTAATTCTAAAATATTATAAAATTCTCAAACAGGGTTAGGGTTAGGGGTTAGGGGTTAGGGTTAGGGGTTAGGGTTAGGGTTAGGATTAGGGTTAGGGTTAGCAGTTATTATTATAACCTTAATATGCTTTTTATGGTAGACCACCTACTATGAGAAAGACATGATTTCGTAAGCCACATTCAAAAGGTAGGCCTCATACTATAACAGTACCACAAAATGTCTTCGGCATAAAATAACCCAACATGGGTTGTCATGCTCTTAAAACTAAGCAACCAATAAAAACATATCTCGTATGAGAGTCAATTCAATCTTGAGATGTTGTTGTTTGTGTCTTTCACGGAATTAGATTACACGATTTGTTTTATGCACTGACTGACCCAGAAGTCGATCATTCCAGGCAATGTTACAACAAAAGAAACAAGAAAGAATGAATTTAATAGTCTGAACAACTCTTGTAATGATAATTGCTCTTCTCAAAAGCGACCAGAAAAGATAATTATTCAAAATACCCAACGACGCTTTGTGAGAAAACATTCAAAATCAGAGCGATGAGAAACTGTTTAGAGAAGAAACAGCGTTAGTTGAAAAGAAAAGAAAAGAAAAGAAAAGAAAAGAAAAAAAAAAAACTAACGTATATCGCCGACATTTTATTTATTTAAAATGTGCAATGTTACTGATTAAATATTGAATATAAACTCGGAGTTTTAGTGAGCTCAGGTTGAGCTTAAACAAAATTATTTGTTTTTTCTCTCCGGCATTTTTTCTTCTTTTTTGTTTGTTTGTGTGTGTGAGTGTTGTAAGTAAGAGATATGTAAAATGAATCAGATGCAAGTCAAGGTCTTCATAGTAGTATATTTATTCACTCATATAGTGATTGCCATTTCTTCACAGAAGAAGGCCATTTCTACAAGTAGTTCAGTTGTGAGGCTAATATATCGAATTTTATGCCATTTTATCTTTGACTCTAGTAAGTAAAGTCGTCGGGGCGGCCTAAAGTCGGTATCAGCCAGTCAACGAGGATGTCTATCCCCTTTTCAATAGCGCTAGCTAACACAATTTATTCACAGGGATATGTAAAAAGAAAATACATTTTTTTTTGTTTTAAATGACTTAGACTCCCCTCGTCTCGCCTCGTCTATCTAACAGCTATTTATCGTACAGACACAACCATTATTCTATGGTATAGAGGGGAGGTAGCTAATCCTATACTCACTTTACTCACACACAAATAAAAGTAAGAGATATGTAAAGTGAATAAGACGCAAGTCAAAAGCTTCGTAGTATATTTATTCGCTCATATATATATACATAGTAACTAACTAACTCCTTGTCTCTTCTGTCTAACAACTATTTCTCAGACAGACGCAACCATTATTTTATGGTATAGAGGGAAAGTAGCTAATACTATACAACGGTTTTGTTTGTTCTGTTTATTTTTGTTTTTCCTCCTTAAGGAGACTTACACCATATTTTCTTTCTTGGGTAAGAGGATTCCGAGATGAAAACGATCTGGGAGAAAAGGTGGATATGTATCCTGGTTGGATTTTACGTCAACATTTGTTGGGTCATTTCAAGTCGAAATGTTCATTCTTGATGGCTACTCAATGTTTTTTAAAACTCAATTTTATTTAAACGTATTTTAACTCCTGTTTTTAACCCATAGATGGGATCCTGACAAGTACTCAGGGTCAGAGTGGACCTGGGAATAATGGTGATAAAGCGGTACTTCACATTCCCCAGAACTCCGGAACCGGAACTTCACCATCAGTTTAACTCATATCCAGGACATTAAGACTCTAAGCCGTGGCCTTCTAGCACAACACACACACACACACACACACACATATATATATATATATATATAATATATATAATATATATATATATATATATATAATATATATACACACACATATATATATATATATACCAACTCCTCCGCATGAGCAGGATGCGACACAAGGTCAATTTCTTAAGCGGAGTTTAACAGGTTTGAATTCAGAGTTTTCCTTCTCCTATACATGTTAGCTATCCAAGGTTAAAGAGCCCAGTCTGCCCAACTATTTACCCATAGCATGAGGGAGAATATATGGATTCTCCTAGAAAAATGTATGAATAAGCCCCCCAGCTCATTCGTCCTTTTTTTGAGGAGATATGTTATCTGATGGATTAGTAAGAATTTATTTTCGTGTCTACATTTTGATATAAGTTCTGATCGTTTGTTGAGTTGTTTGTTCTTCTCAAGTGCAACCTTATTATTACTAATTTTTCTTCCAGGAAAAGTTTGCATTTTCAGTCTTGGTTGTTGTATGCAAGTGCTGTTTCCCTATTTTACAGTTTTTTTCCGGTGTGTTTTGGTTTGAGGTCTTAGTTTTCCACAGATATATTTTGATAGTCTAGTGTTGTTACTTTATTTTTTATTATTATTGTGGAATAATGTCTTGTGAACACATCTTGATTATATTTTACCTATTTTCGTTTTCCTTTCTAGATTAAAGGGTGGATTTGACCCTATAATCTATTTCTCGTTCTGCTTTTACCTATCTAGAAATTCCTTTTTGGGCTCGTTGGTAAATTTAATATTATTTTTAGCATAACCACTATCATATAGTGCTTTAAATATATATATATATATATATATATATATATATATATATATATATATTATAATAATATGGGGGGGGGGTAAAAGGGTTTTGTAATTTGCTTGAAGCATTGTGTTTATATTGGTTTGTTGGTTGGTTTTAAAGGCTATCACAATGCACGTGTAAAGAAAAAAAAGGTTACCGTGGTGTTGTTTGTTAACCTGTGATTAATTCTCAATTCTTAATATTTCGGGATAAAAATCCCTTCTACAGAAGATTACTAGAACTGAAGTTGTTGCTAGTGGCTATTCATTTGTTCTGTCTCATGTCTTCCAAATTCTGTGTCTGTTGGGGAGGGGGTGCTTGTTTATGTGTGTGTTTGTGTGTGTGTAAGTGTGTGTGTGCGCGCTTATGTCTATGTGTCTTTTCATTTCTTTCTTTTAAAAAAAAATTATTATTCCAGATTTGGCTCGCCCTCGAAGCATGTTTTTTTGATTACTAATAGGACCATCTGATCCCTTTTTTTATTAATATGTGTCTGAGATCCCTAACGCTATCGAAAATCTGCTTGTTTGCTGAATTTTCACAAAGTCTGGATAGCACAAAGTACGGACTTTCTTGATTATTGAGGGTGGGTGGTTAGACATGGGGTTTACATATATAGGGTTTGTGTTGGGTTTCATAAATGGTTCAGAATTACCTGTGGTAGGGTTGAATGTAACATCCAGAATTTACAGGATTTTAGTATTTGATTTGATATCAACGGATAATCCCACGTTCTTCAGTATCACAATAATCTATTTTCTGATTAGGTCATTATATATATTTCATTATTACATTAACATAATATATATATATATATATATATATATATATATATATATATATATATATATAAGATTTTTGGATGTTTGTTTATTTTTAGAAACGTTGCTGAATAAAGTATATATTAAATTTTTACTTGAAGGCACTTACAACGCATGTATCGCATAAAATTCGATACTTTTTCTTATAGAAAATGAAATTGACAAGTGTAATCCCGGCAAAGGATTGCTCGGTGTGTAGAACATCGTACAGACTGTTTCGACTTTATTAAGTCTCATCAGCGACATATACTAACGATTTCTACACACCGAGTGATCCTTTGCCGGGATTACACTTGTCAATTTCATTTTCTATAAGAAAAAGTATCGAATTTTATGCGATACATGCGTTGTAAGTGCCTTCAAGTAAAAATTTAATATATATATATATATATATGGAGAAAAGTAGACAAACACGGGATGTTATGGAAGTTTCCATAACATCCCGTGTTTGTCTACTTTTCTCCACATACTGT
>CM042138.1:29807422-29822422 GCA_023376005.1 Doryteuthis pealeii | reverse complement strand
ACACAACACACTATATATATATATATTATATATATGTGTGTGTGTGTGTGTGTGTGTGTGTAAAACTAAGTTAGGGTAGCGTGGTCACGAAGTCAACGGCGCTTGGTTACTGACAGTTTCTCGCTTATGCAATTTTCCAACAAAGAGGCTATTTTTGTTTTTTGTTTTCACACATGTATTATAGTGTGGTGTATTGTGGGAAGTTGTGTAGTTTTAGAAATTGTAATAAGAATGGTTTGTTTCCTGTGTAAAGTGCTGTCAATAATTGATATTTTCCAACAAGTTTATGTTCCACATATGTTGAGAAATATTTTTGTCCTTTTCATAAAGAGAGAGAGAGAGAGAAAAAAAACTAGGTGAATTATAAAAGGTAAATTCATTTATTGAAGACAATATTGATCTGTTTATGAGAAAGTTTCAGAATTACACAAAGTCTATTTATATTCAGGTTCAAGTCAAATACAACCATGGAATGTAAATACACAAACACACACACACACAACACACACACACACACACACACACGTGCACACACGCGCGCACACACGTACACACGATGAACTCACCTGTGATCTTGACGTATGAGGCCCCAGCAATTTATTGGTTGATTAGTTGCCTGGTTAGTTGGGTTTTACGGCATGCTAACCCTTGTTGGCATATTTTATGCCGAAGACGTTTTGTTTTATTCATTCTTAATGGGTAGTCAATTTTTTTAAAACTAATTTTTAAACACGTTTTTTTAACTCATTTTTTCAATTTACCCCATAGATGGGACTCTAACAGGTACTACCACTTACGATCAGAGTGGGCCTGGGATAATGGTGATGAAGAGGTACTCCACATTCTCCAGAGCTCCAGAATTGGAACTTCACCATGAGATAGAGTTTAACGTCATACCTAGGAAATGAAGACCCCTTTTTTCAAGGATTTTCTCCTATTTAGTTTAATGACACAAAATACATACTAAAATATTCCTTAATTGTGGAATTGAGTTATGTTTGAAAAAAAATCTTACTTGGTTCTAATTAGTCGTAATTTGCAATTTAGTCAAAAACTGACCTGTCTCTTAACTCACATTCTGCCTGTCACGTCACTTCCCCTCTCTATATATATATCTGGATTAACTACTTATATGTGTTTATTTGTGAGATTAAAGAGCGAAATCGTAGAGTATGAGAGGAGGATTGGACTTCTCACTAAAATAAATACGAAAAAACATCATAAATCCTTTTGTAAGATTTCTATGAAAGGGAATGTTTGACCTAATTTAGATTTAAATGAACCTGATTTTCGAGATTCTATTAAAAGCCAAGGCTTTGAGAAGCTAACGGCTAGCTGCTGATCAAAATTAACATACAAATAAGGATTTTACTGCTTTTTTTTTTAATTCTCCGGTTGAATTTATTTAAAAGAAAATTTAAACCGCTTTGAATACTCACTTTTTCCTGGTTACAATTATCCACCTAGAGCTCAATTAATGACCCAACGGGTCACTTTTTTCTAGTATATTCATGTATATATATATGTGTGTGTTTTGTGTTTGTGTGTGTGTGTGTGTGTGTGTGTGTGTGTGTGTGTGTGTGTACGCACTCAGCAACACACATACACACACACATATAGAGAGAGATATATACATACATGTTTGTACAAGGTATGTTAATTAAGTATCGAGATTTTTTGTACTTTTTCACACACCTTGTATTCTGAAGAAAATAACGTTCCATTCATTATTCATTTCTATCTTGGTTAATAGAACTTTAAACTTGGTACTTTTTTTTAACAAGCCTTGTATTCAGAAAAAAATAATAATGAATGAAAAGTTATTTTTTCAGACTACAAGGTGTATAATAAACTACAAAAAATCTCGACACTTTTTTGACATACCTTGTGTGTATATAAAACTCCTAAGATGTCTATTATATAGACTAGCAAATATATGCACCCTCCGGGTGCAAGTATTTCAGTTTTAATGTAATGAAATATCGTATTAAATTAGAAACGCTAATGAAACTAAATAAGAATGCAGATAAAAAGATTTGAAACAGAGGGAGTATAATCGAAAAATAGAACAACTGAAACTTACTCTTCCATCACTCTCGTCTTTCATTATTATTTTTTCTAATTTAAGTATTTAGTTAAAAGAGGAAGTAAAGAATAAAATGACAGTTATTTTTTCTTGTTAATGGATTTCTTTTAAGATTAATTGAAGAGATTTTTGCTTATATTCATTAAAATAAAACCAAACAGTTAGAAATCAATAATACTAAGCATATATTTATTAAAATTACATTTTTAATATCAATATGCAAATTAGCGTTCCCGTTCACACTTTAAACCGCTATTTTGTTGTATATATAAATACAATTGCATGTTATTAGTATGTAGATATGGTTAACAGTATAAATAAAGTAAAACAATTTTCTCAATAATTGAGGTTAAAATAAGGATAAATTCATGGTGAATGTGACGTCAATTACTAAGGGAATTGTGACTTGAGTAGTGATTTAGTTTCGGTTACAGACAGAAAAACACACAATCTCCATTATAATAAGATATATATGTCTATGCCAAACTGTATAATTTATATCAATTTTTTTTGTAAGGTAGGAAGCACCTGTGTCCAAGAACGGCTTTTTTTATGTATTTCTTCTTTTCTAAACAAGCGTTAAATCTTTTCCATCAGGCAATATCCGGGGTCAGCTGTGTTGACCGAGGATATCCGGAGATGACCGGGAATATGTGATCACAAGTGAAAGACATCCGGGTTTGTTCAAATGGTTTAATGACCTCATGAATACATAATTATTTAAGACAGTTTTCCAAAAAGAACATGAATGTTCGATCTTTAATCTTTTGGCTTGGATCCTTTGACTCTTCCCCTATTTCTTTTAAACAATAAATGAGTCAAAATTTATGAAGTTCATTATTTATTAGGATATATTAATGCCGTTATATATGGTTGAATATTCGTCTCGTTGTTCATTCATAGCGGCTTCTTTCCTTGATTTTAAATGATCTCTTAGAGGACACAAAAAAAAAGAAGAAAGATCAGGAAATATCAAAATCATTTTCCTTTGATCAATGGGGATATTTCTTCGGCTTTGATCTAATATTAAGGAGAGTATTTTATATTAGGTATTTGATTTTATATTAGGAAGAGTATTTAGTATTAGGGATTTTATATTAGTGATTTGATTATTACGGAGATTATTTTAAATTAGGGTTATCTATATTCGGGATTTGATTATTAGAGAGAGTATTTTATATTAGGTATTTTCTTTTATATTGGGTATATGATTTTATATTAGGAAGAGTATTTTATATTAGGAATTTGATTATTACGGATATTATTTTATATTCGGGATATTTATATTAGGGGTTTGATTATAAGTGAGTGTATTCAATATTAGGGATTTTATTTTATGGTATCTTATATTGGGATTATTTATATTCGGGATTTGATTATTAGAAAGATTATTTTATATTAAGGATTTTATTTTACTTTAGAGAGAGTTTAGAGAGAATAAAGACACGTTAAAAAAGTATTGAGACTGAAGCTATATTTATCAAGATATGAATGAACAATGAGTGAAACGTCAGTTTTTATATTTTTAAATAGTCTTCTCACCATTGAGCACACTTATTCCAGAGAGTTTTTCATTGGTCGAAATACCTATTTCATATCCGTTATTTCGAAGAACAAAACTCTCTCTACGATGTAAACGATTTGCTGTTTATTCCTTCCTAAATAAGCCCTGTCGGTTGGGGCTTTAGAATACACCGGCTGCACCTCTGAAGAGGGGTAAGACTCCCTCAATGGGGCCATCTGTTGGGCGTGGGTGGCTACCCGTGATGCTTAAGGACGGCATCCTGATGGATGAACAGTCCATGACATGCAACACTCAACTTAAACCCTTAGGTTTAGACGGGTGGTCAGAGCACCTATAGAATTACCCCAACCCTATTGCCCTCATAACAAGCCCCAACCCTTTTTATCATATGGGTGCTAGAAGGTGGTGGCTGAGGGTCTTCATGTTTTGGGAATGACGTTAAACTCTATCTGATGGTCAGGTTCCAGTTCTGGAGCGTGGAGCACCCCGTCAACACCATTGCTTATTATTATTACGTTATTAGGGGGTCTTGGATAATTAAGGTTAGAAAAAGGATCACCAATTTTTGTAAAAATAATTAGTAATTGAAGAAGAAGAAAATAATTTCATTATCGGTAAATTATAAAAGAAGGGCTGAATAGTTGAAAGGGAAAACTAGAGAAGAATGAGCTCAGATAACGAAGGGTCTATTAAGGCAGACACCACGACGCAGGCTGAATTATTATATGAGTGCTAGAAAGCGGTGGCTGAGAATCCAGGACAGGAAGTTAAACTCTATCTGATGGTCAAGTTCCAATTTGTAGCTCTGGAGAAAGGGTTGTACTCGTTCACCACCATTACTCTCAGGTCCATTCGGAGTGGTAGCACCTGTTAGAGTCCCGTCTATGGGTTGAATATAAATAAATGAGTTTGAAAAAAACTGTTGAGTTGGAACAAAATGTTGAATACCCATCAACGAATAAAACAAATCTCCATCGGTAGGAAATTACCCAACAAGGTTTGACATGCCGTAAAATCCAACCAACCAGCGACCAACAAATATTATTTAAACAAAGTAACAAGAATATGCGCCCTCCGGGCGTAAGCATTTAGGTTTTACTGTAATGAAATATACTAAATTAGAAAGACTACCGAAATTTAATAAGAACGTATATAAAAAGATTACACTTACTTTAATGATACTTTAATTTGTTTCTATATAAAATCATTCACAGGATTGATTCTAATATGCTGGAGAATAAAAAAAATACTATTAGTGATCAATAACACCAAGTAATTATTTAATTAACCCGTTTTGTTAAAACCAGTATGCAAATTAACCACACAGTATATCATATTAACCTTTATTTAATAGTGATATAAAAGACACGTCGCTGGATTTGAAAGACAATAATAAAATGGGCTGTTTTGAGGTAAATCTGACTCAGATCTTCATAGAGACATTGTTAATAAATAAGATTTTTTCTATGTATGAATGGTTTTGACTAGGAATTAAATAGTAATTAAAGTAAAGTCGTCGAGATGGCATAAAATCGGTATGAAACAATCAGCGAGTGAGTCTATCCCCTTTTCACTAGCGCTAGACCAAGGAAATTATTTTAGCGTCTGGGATGGAGCGCCGCACCTACCATCAGCTCCTTAGGGTCGGGTTAGCTCAGTCGGTAGAGCGTTCGGCTAGAAACCACAAGGTTCCTAGTTCGATACTGGCCCTCGCGAACTCAGCGTATGAGTAGAACAGGGATAAATTAAATACTCATTGATAAATATATGCAATTATCTACTAGGATATGTGTTCAATTGGACAATCCTGTGGGAATTATTTTCAATTGCAAAAGTTTATTTTGTAAAAACGGGTTTTAAGTAGCCTCTTGGCAGGCATCTTGATCGAAACTGACCAAAAAACTCGTTTTAAATATATAAAAAAATAAATTACGTGTGTAATATTATTTTGCTTTTTTACTGATGCTCATTATGTTACTACTTTTCGACTTAGACAAACATTTGACCTTAAATAATCGGTTTGATAAATTTTAATTCGTTTTTAAAATGAAAAGCAGATGATATTTTGGCAGATCCTACTCTTTTCCCTAATCCCAATCATCTGGCGAGAGCTTAATGGGTGACGCAACGGGTCACGTTTTGTCTAGTATATATATATATATATATATATATATATATATATATATATAGATGAGAGGTATCCAAAACTTGGCAGTGAGGGATGATTCTATATGTGATTTCTAAGATACACTGTATTATTATTGTATGATCCAGTATGTATAAATACAGTGAATCTTAAAATCACTAAAGAGAGCTCAATGTATAATAAACTTTTTAGATTATATACAGAGCAATATTTATCATAGAAAGGAAGGAAAACTCACACACCGTAATTCCATAATAAATTTATTTCGACCAAAAATGGGGCCTATATAAATCTAAGTTGATTTAATTTTTTTACTTTTTATTTTATTTTATTTTTTTGAGAAGTAAAAATTTTTCAGTTATGCAATTCAAATAACTTGATTCTCCCATCTGATGAGACTGGATTTTGGGGAGCTATATTAAATCAACTTAGATTTGTATAGGCCCCATTTTTGGTCGAAATAAATTTATTATGGGATTACGGTGTTGAGTTTTTCCTTTCTTTCTATCATATATATATATATATATATATATATATATATATATATATATATATATATATATAGTTAACAATGCCGCATATCACTGCAGACGCGTTTCAGTGTTTGATCTTTATCGTATCTACATGTTGGATTTATTTGATTTTATACTCCTTTTTTTTTTTTTTTTTTTTTTTTCTTTTTTTTTTTTGTGGCAGTAACCGAATTTTCCGCTAGGTGTGGTGCTTTAGTCATTTGTTGATTGTTAGTTTTCTCATTGAATGGGATATACAAATCTTGTAAGGTGTAAAGCCGTTGCTTGTCCGCAGAAAGGAGTGCCCGCTCAGAATGCTCTAAACAGCTAAATCTATCGGTACAACAAAAAAAAAAAAAAGGGATGTTTTCAATACAACGAAGACACGTGGCTATCCACAATTGTTTAACGACTTTGATTCTCACGGTTAACTCTTTGAGGAAAGGAGAACATAGAGGAACACTGTTGTTTTTTTATATCTTTATTCGTGCTCCTCACTTTTACGGCATCTACAAAAATCAGGTTACAATTTAAACGTAAAATCGCACATAGGGTCATCTAATACACCTACCATTGTTAATATTGTTTATATGTCTACACTTAAAGTGTTTTTTTTTTCTTTACCTTTTCTTCCTTTGAGAAATGTTTATGAGTCCCCGAAATCAATATATGTAAGTAATGAGATCAGAATCGGGTGTCTTCACTCGAATAATCACTGGGCACTTTCAATGACTTGCCAAAGACAACAGTTGATCAACATGCGATTCTAGCACACCATTTAGTGTCAATGGAGTACACATGCAGAATAGCACGCTAGAGATGCTATTAGAATAGAATTTCACGTATTATTGTTTACGTATTATATAATTTAGTATTATACAATTCAGGGTGTTACGTATTATACAATTATATATTTACGTATTATACAATTATACGTATCAATTATATTATACAATGCATTATATATATATATATATATATATATATATATATATATATATATTATATATATATATTTGCTGAATTTTTTAAACATAAAAGTTTTTCATAAGCAACTACCCAGGTTTCAGGTTATTTCACCATCGTCAGGTTGCTACCGGTGTTTCTTTGAAGAGATTTTGTGTTGTTATGTTTATGGATCGCAAATTACGTCGGTTGATTGTTGCGGATGCTCCTTATGTATTGGATTATATTTTTGAATTTAAAAAATAAAGATTCCTGTATCTTATATATATATATATATATATATATATATATATATATATTATATCATGTGTAGAAAGTTTTGTAGAAAAACAAGATGTTTAAAGTTTTGCTGACAGAAATCTGTTTCGACCGTATGCGGTTTTTATCAAAGCAACATTGTAAACGGAAAAACGAAATAAATATATCACTAATCACGAGATATTTTCCTGAACTTTTTGATATTTATATACACCTTTACTGCAAACTCTTTTGAGTTGATAAAAATGCTTATAATTTTAAAAAATAAAATTTATTTTATTTTTAACATAAAATACGCATTTTTAAAAATTATTTGAAAATTCCGGTACTGATTGAGAGCGTTCTGTGCCTCGTGATTAATGATATATTTATTTCGTTTTTCCGTTTACAATGTTGCTTTGATAAAGACCACATACGGTCGAAACAGATTTCTGTCAGCTAAACTTTAAACATCTTGTTGTTTTTTCTACAAAACTTTCTACACATATTGTCGGATTCATATCCATTTTACCTTTCATATTATATTATACAATTATACGTACTAGCAAATTTATGCACCCTCCGGGTGCAAGTTTTTAAGTTTTAATATATTAAAATATCATGTTAAATTAGAAAGGTTAATAAAACTAAATAAGAATGCAGATAAAAAGCTTTGGAACAGGGGGGGTATTATCGAAAAATAGAACAGCTTTGAAACTAACTCTTCCATCATTTTCCATTACTCCCGTCTTTCATTGGTAAATTTTCCTAATTTAACTCTTTACTTAAAATAGGAAGTAAAGGATAATATTACAGTTATTTCTTCTTGTTAATGGATTTCTTTTAAGATTTATCGCAGAGATTTTTGTTCATATTCAATAAGATAAAACCAAACAATTAGAAATCAATAATACTTAGCATATATTTATTAAAATCAATTTTTTAAGATCAATATGCAAATTAGCCTTCCCATTCACACTGTAAACCTCTATTTTGTTGTATATATAAATACAATTGCGTATTATTAGTATGTAGATATGTTCACCAGTCTTAATAATGTAAAACAATTTTATTATTCATTGAGGTTTAAATAAAAATAAAATCATGGAGAATGTGATGTTAATAACTAAGGGAATTGTGACTTGAATAGTAATATAGTTTCGGTTACAGACAGATAAACCCACAATCTCCATTATAATAAGATTATACAATTATATATTTTACGTATTATTATTAGAATAGCATTTTACGTATGAATAAAATACGGAAACTCCCGAAGTAGCCTAAACCTAACCCAAACACAAACCCTTACCTTAACCCTAAAACTGACCTTAACCCTTACCCTAACCCTAGCGTCTCAAAGATTTTAAAGGTTTTCAAATCTAATTGAGTGCGCTAACAAACAACCCGGAACAAAATACCAACTAAAATTTGCAAATCATTAATTGAGAAGTACAAGAAAGAGGTTAGGTTAGGTTTGGTTTGGTTTTGGTTTTGTTTTACGGCATATCAACCTCAGTGGGTTATTTAATGCCAATAAAGTTTTTGAAATAAATCAATTCTTAATGGATAATACAATTTTGTTTATCAACTCATGTTTTTCTATTTAACCCATAGATGGGACCCTAACAGGTACTACCACTCCGGGTCAGAGTGGACCAGGGAGCAATGGTGGTGAAGGGGTGCTCCACATTCCCCAAATCTCCAAAACTGGAACCTCACCATCAGAGAGGTTAGGTGCTATAGAAGTGAATAATGACTATTCTACAAAGTATTAAATGAAGATTATGAATTCTTTTTTGTATTGTATGAATCCTTTTAACACACATTAAAATGAATATATGGGATTTATTTCCATTAAATCAATTTTCTATTTTCTATAGATATTTAGTTATTATGCATCTATGTACAGTTAATTATATGAAAAGCATGTTTATTCATTAGTTGGAAATGCAATTAAATTAAAGATTTGTATGTGTACGAATATTATCCCCCCCCCCATTGTATCTACGATGCAAGTATTTGAAAAAATCAGATACAACTTTGCGATTTTTATTTCACTGATATTGTCTAACGTCACTATGTATTTGATAACATACCTTTCTCACGTCCTCATCTCTTTTCCAAGATCTTTATTCCCGGACCCTTCAAGTGCCCTAGCCCCAACCCTAACCCTGGCGTACCTTTTATATACTTGTCATATCCACTTGTAAATATATGTGTTATTCGTGGTAGATTCCATCAGTGATATTGGACAACCTGTATCGAATTGAGTACTTCTGTGGCGAAGTCTCCCGCCAAAGATGCAGCGAATATGTCAATCACTGACATAAGATGACATTGTAATCTGATGCCATTACGCGCAAAAGTTACACTTCTTGGATCCAATCATATCTTATTTGTCCATGTCAGTTTTTAAATCTATAGTGCAAGTTCATATATATATATATATATATATATATATATATATATATATATATATATATATATATAAAGGTTTTTTTATAGTATGTTTGAAGCATTGTGCGTATGTGTAATATAAAGATTTTTGAAGGCAATTGACAATGCAATATGTGTTGAAAATTATATTTATTTAACTTTTTTTTTTTAATGCTAAATATTTTCGGAATAAAATTCCATAATCAGAGTTATTAAAAGTACTAGGTATTTTTTTTTTGTTTTTTTATAGTACTTATCTCACGGCGATGGTGTAATCATCTGTTGTTTTAAGAAGTTGAGGAACGCCGTATAATTGAAAAATTTTTTTTTTCGGTTAATTCCGTGATGTTAAGTCGGCTATTTCCCTGATGTTAAATCGGTTCAGCTGCTCCTGCGCTCACTTAACATCACGGAAATAGCCGACTGAACATCACGGAAATAGCCGACTGAACATCACGGAAATAGCCGACTTAACATTACGGAATTAACCGAAAAAGAAAAAATTTCAAATATACGGCGTTCCTCAACTTCTTAAAACAACAGATGATTACACCATCACCGTGAGATAAGTACTATATTTTAAAAAAAAGCACCTAGTACTTTTAATAACTCTGATGATGGAATTTTGTTCCGAAAATATTTAGAATTAAAAAAAAAAGGTAAATAAATATAATTTTTAACACATATTGCATTGTCAGTTGCCTCCAAAAAAATATCTTATATATATATATTATATATATATATATATATATATATATATATATATGAGAGAATGAATAAAAAAAAATTATTAAAAAATCCCCTAGCTAACTATATAAATAATGACCACTACCCATACCTTCTTGTCTCCTCTCCCCTCCCCACTAGAAAAAAATTCAAAAACTCTACCCACACCTACCATAAAACTGATGGCCTAATCTTGCCCCCCCCACGTCCTACAACTTTCTCATACTATTCCCCACTCTTCTTACAATGAATCAAAATTTCGTTATAACCAACCAAAACTTTACCCAACTTCTCCCTACCCCACCCCACCCGAACAAGCACTCAGCCACCCCCTCATCTTATCACCACGAACAAATCCCAATCTCTTGATCTTTCCCCCTCTACTTTACATGATAGATGCCCTCTGACCAAGCAAATCCTCACAAACCATCCCCTCCTCCACCCACTCACTTTCTCTTCTATAAATACAAGTGTATGTACGGTGCTTTAATAAATTGACTGAAGAAGTACCGCTTAACGCAGAACGAAATATATCTCTCCACATCTATTTGTTTTGAGTTATTCCTTTTTGTCCACTTTTCCTTTATCCTTAACACATTCTGTCGGATTTACTCCAACCCTCCTATCTTTATATATATATATATATATATATATATATGAAAGTAATCCGACACTATGTGGAGAAATGTAGACAAACCTGGGATGTTACAATGGATGGAAATTCATTATTTTCGTATTGTTGAACATTTCGGTTTATATAAAAACTTTCTTCAGGACAATAGGAAACAAGTTAAGGAAAAAATATTTTTGTTGCTAAAAGGAGGATGGATGTTATGAATGAGTTGAGTTTGGAAAATTTGTAGAAAAGGTTCATAACCATTCGTTTTGCTTTACTTGTTTAATATTGTCCTGAAGAAGGTTTCTATATAAACCGAAATGTTCGAACATCGACACTACGACCAATAATAAATTTCCATCCATTGTAATATCCCGTGTTTGTTTATATTTCTCCACACACACACATATATATATATATATATATATATATATTATATATATATATATATATATATATATATATAGAGAGAGAGAGAGAGAGAGAGAGAGAGAGATGTATAGATATTAGCTAATGTACTCTGTGTTACTTTGAATACAATTTTTCAAAACTTAAAGTTCTAAAAAATATTAAAAAATGTTGGAGGCACGTGGTGTAATGGTTAAGGTCGGGGGAAATGGACTCGTCGACCCTAGTTCAAATCCTGGATGAGGCTATTTCCATTTGGCATAGCGATATTAGCCTTGGGAAATGTATGCATCCAACTAATCTCCCTCCAGCTATGGGTAAATAGTAGGACCGACTAGGTTCTAAAACCATGTCTAGGTAACCAGTCTCGTAGAAAAAATTCTGAATTCAGACCTGTTAAACATCGCTTAAGAAATTGGCCTTGTGTTGCATCCTGCTCGTGTGAACAGGTTGGTATATATATTATATATATATTTATGACAGTCATTTCGTTTCTTTCAAAAATAGGAATCACTGGCCGCTGTTTGAAAATTGCCTCACATCGTCTTCAGACCACGGTACAAAATGTATCTATCTGGATCTGGTTGAGGTTAAAAAGTAGTCAGCACGAATGATACGCGAGCAGAATCATCATTCCCGTGTTGTTTCGTAATATCTGCAAGCGCGTAATCAAGTCAATGGCCGAAAACAAACGCGTTTTTAAATAACAAACTGCACTGATAACAAAACTCCTAAGATAAATGGATCTTATAATTTCTTTTGTGCATTATTTTATTTTATTTTTTAATACCCTGTCCGGTGGCAAAAGCTGCTTGGTAGCGCTGGGAGTGGCAGTCCTGCCTTAGCTACCGAAACTGTATTATCACTCCTAGTTGGCAGCTGATGAGGGCAGGATATCGCACGTGCTATCACCCGTTGTATGATGAAAATTAATATATATATATATATATATATATATATATATATATATACGTGGTGATAGTATGACTCGGAATGACACAGCCATTCCCTCTTTTGTCATCTAGTGTTCCCAACATTTATGACCAGCCCTGTCGGGTGTATCAATAATTATCTACGATGCAAATATTTGTAAAATCCCAAACGGCTTTGTGATGGACACGGTTTTTATTTCACTGATATTGCCTAACGTCGCTATGTATTTGATAACATGCCTTTCTCACGTCCTCATCTCTTTTACAAGATCTTTATTCCCGGACCCTTCAAGTGCCCTAGCCCCAACCCTAACCCTGGCCTACCTTTTATATACTTGTCATATCCACTTGTAAATATATGTGTTATTCGTGGTAGATTCCATCAGTGATATTGGACAACCTGTATCGAATTGAGTACTTCTGTGTTGAAGTCTCCCGCCAAAGATGCAGCGAATATGTCAATCACTGACATAAAATGACACTGTAATCTGATGCCATTACGCGCGAAAGTTATCAGAAGATACACAAGGCCCGTGTGTCTTGCGAACAATTTTGCATCGGTCCGAACGCTTTAGAGATGTCGGCAATTTGATTTTCAACCAGTCGCTACAGATTCAACGCGAAAACTAGGTCCCTCGCACATCATATTCCTGTCGTTGGGCACTTATCAAACTGAATGTCTTGTCGTTTGAAAGCTTAACTCAATTTCTCTGCTGTTTGAGATAGTTATATGCGACAATGTCAATGGAATTTTCGCGTTGAGCCTTTAGTTTTAACGCAAAACCGAAAATGATAGAAATCTCTTATTTTCATCAATGGAAGTCGTATCTGCATAATATACACTATACAATTCTTGGATCCAGTAATAACTTATTTGTTCATGTCAGTTTTTAAATCCACATTGTAAGTCGCTCTCTCTCTCTCTCTCTCTCTCTCTCTCTATATATATATATATATATATATATATATAATATATATATAGAACCACTACCATTCCTACAACCTCCTACTACCAATGGTTATTACCTCCCACTTCTAATTTCTTGCTACTACACGAAATCATACCATCGTTTTCTACCTGAGGATGGCAAATTGTATTGTCGAAAGCGCTCGTTTTGAAACCTTTGGGGGACTGTTATACCAGTTACACCCCGACACCAGAAGGATGGCCCGAGAATTGGAACGGATCAACCAGAAACTTGTCCGACAGGAATTGTCTGTACAGTTCAACAAACTTGTATATATATATTATATATATATATATATATATATATATATATATATATATTAGATGATATGGGTGCTATATTTGCAAGCAGATATTGCCCATTGATAGAGCGTTTAAACTTGAGGTATCATGGACATGGAGTCAACGGCGTCTGGGTACTGACAGTTTCTTGCCTACGCAATCAGACTAAAACTAAAGATCGCATATATATACTAGCTAATGTATTCTTTGTCACTTTGGATAAAATTAGTCCAAACTTTTATAACTTTTCCCAATTTTTAATATCAATATGCAAATTAGCCTCCCTGTTCACATTGTAAACCGTAATATGTAATATACATAAATACAATTGCATGTTATTAGTATGCAGAAAAGGCTAGCTTGTTGGCATCCTTCCGTCTACTAAAGACGATGGCGTATTGTCCATTTAAAAATATTTATCTGCAACTGTGTAAGTGCCTGAACAGACCAATTTTAGAATGGCAGTCTCTGGTGCAGTGACTGCAAACAAACAGTGATGTTTGCTGGAGTTGCTGTTGTGTCTCCTTCCTTTTGGCTCTCTTTTCTGCGACGGCTTCTTTCCTCTCTTTTTCACTCCTTTTCGTTATTTGTCTGACGAGGAGTTGCCAGGCCGCACGATCTTCTGAACAAGCCTCCCATGTATTGGTGTCGATGTGGCATGTCTTCATATCCCTCTTGCAGACATCTTTAAAACGTAGGCGTGGTCTCCCTACTAATCGGGTGCCCTCTGCTAATTCGCCGTACAGTAGGTCTTTGGGGATGTGGCCTTTGTCCATCCTCCTGACGTGGCCAAGCCAAGGCAGGCGACTCTCGCAGATGATAGCGGGCAAGCTGTTCATGTTTGCTCGTTCCAGCACTTCTGTGTTTTGGCACTTTATGCTGCCAACGTATGCATAGGATGCGGCGTAGGCATCTGAGGTGGAAATTTTCCAGTTTTTTTCTCATGGCATGAGTATGTGACCCAGGTTTCGCTAGTGTAGATGAGAGTGTTGATAACGCATGTTTTGTAGACGCGCAGTTTGGTTCTCATTAATAATGTAAAATTATTTTATTAATAATTGAGGTGTGAATAAGAATAAAATCATGGAGAACATGACGTAAATAATTAAGGGAATTATGACTTGAGTATGAAATTTGATAGATTTATGCAATAGATAA
>CM042138.1:29774922-29799922 GCA_023376005.1 Doryteuthis pealeii | reverse complement strand
AGTAATGATAATAAAGGTGTGTTCCACACTTTCCAGAGTGCCATAATTGGGACCACGCCACCGAATGTTGTTTAGTGTCATATCCAGAACATTCCATTTTTGTTAGGGGAAGGGAGTAACAAACTCAAGAGGTTCTTGTTTTTTCTGAGCCCATTTATTTTATCCCCATGTCAAAATACCTTGGGGGACAGACACTCATCTTGCGTCTGTTCCCTTCACCCACTTAGTCCAAACTGACCTTTCATCACTCTCCTCTCACGACCTCTCTTCCACTCTTTGCCACTTGGCATCTATTGACCAATCAGAAATCGACACATAGCCTTGTGCTGACCAATCAGGTCGCCTTTCATTCGTCATCAAAAATTCTAATTACTTTCCACAATTATCTACACGTAACTTATATTATTTGTTTTTTTTTCTACCTCATTATATTACACCCCTTCCAATCGCTAATCATTTTGTTAAAATTCATGAGAAGTCATAAATTATGAATGTACCTGTAAGTTAGAATATTTAAATTAAGGTATTTTTTATTTAAAATAATGGAGTCCATCAAGGAAATCACCCGGTGGGCGGTTAATAACCCTTTAACCGCTTAGAGGCACGCGATTGGGCGCCATGAGAATAGTTTGGTTAGTTAAGCAGATGCGACCAAGATTTCAATGAGAGCAGACGCGATTGTCGTCCCTCCCGGTTTCGGTCTCTCCCCGCGGTGGAATCAAAAATGTGCTAATGAATAATAAAACTTGATCAAGTATAACCAATTCTTATGTAAATTATTAAGACAATGTTAAGACCAGCCCAAAAAAGAACTGAGAAGAAATGTCAACCCCCAGCAGAAACCTAGATAGAAGTCATTCCAAAGAACAATGGCGGCCGACGAGTTAGAAGAATCAGCAGGAGCGGTAAGAGGTGTACCAAGTAAAATCTACTATCTCTAATCTAATCAAACACTCTGTCTCTCTCATTATACACGATATGAACTCTCTCTCTCTCTCTCTCTCTCTCTCTCTCTCTCTCTCTCTCTCTCTCTCTCTCTGTTATATACCCGAGAATATTAGAAGGGTATATACGGCTATACTTTGGTAATTGGTAATAGACTTCGTAATTGCATTCAATTAGCGCTAATACCCTTGGGAAAGGTATGCATCCTACTCCAGCTATGGATAAGTAGTAGGGCAGACCGGTCTCTTTAATCTTGGTTAGGTAACCGGTCTAGGAGAAGGAAAACTCTGAATTCAAACCTGTTGAACTCCGCTTAAGAAATTGACCTCGTGTCACATCCTGCTCGTGCGGAGGGGTTGGTAAACATATATATATATATACTGTTATACAACAATTTTGAATTGGCACCCAAATTGTTCAGCACCAAAACGGTGACGCCAAAAAGCCAGCACCAAAAAAGGGCGGCACCAAATAGTTCCATTCTGCGTAATTGGCGGGTTTAATAAACCTGACACACAAGTGTCAACGTTGCATAAATCAAAAGATTCATTTCATAAAAAACAAAAAAACAATCATCGCTGCCTTTTTGCCTGTAGATCCGGCTTATTCTACTTCCTTCCTACGCACTCAACCTTGTGACTTGTAAAGTTGTTTCAAAAACATCTCAAAACTAAAATCAAATTTGCTAGCAAGACTAACAACAACTGAATATGATAAACGGGGTGTGTCTCTGAAAATTGTTCCCAGTTAGTAGGAAAGTGCCAAAGTCACTCATTAATAAAAAGGCGATTTGGTCTCTATTTATCTGTAACCGAAACTACGTCACTACCTCAGAGTCATTTCAGGAATTAAGTAAGTTTAACAATGAGTATTTATAATCAGTATCATTGCTATATAAAAAGTCGCCGTCGGGGCGGCCTAATGTCGGTATCAGCCAGACAGCGAGGGAGTCTATCCCCTTTTCACTAGCGCTAGACCAAGGAGATTATTTTAGCATCTGAGGTGGAGCACCACACCTACCATCAGTTCCTTACTTTACCGCACAGATCCCTGTGCTACTCATACGCTGAGTTGGCGAGAACCGGAATTGAACTAGAAACCATGTGGTTTCTAGCCGAACGCTCTACCGACTGAGCTAACCCGGCCCTTATCTAATTTTATGAGATTCGAACAAAATATATTTTACTCGTGCGATTTTAAAAGATAAAAGATAAGAGTATTGAATGATTCAATTAGAAATTTTAGACACGTTTTGGAGATACCCTACAGTCATAAAATTAAGCAAACATCTAAGTGGAGTGGAGGGATTGTGCTGCTTTTAAAGTAATAATCAATTAATTTTTTTTAAATGTTAAAATTTTTATTTTATTTTTAATATTTAATTTTCACACACCCCTCAGGCAATATCTTTCAAAATTTTAATTTTACACCGCCTGTTCTTTTGTTAGTTAAATCAATTAAATAACAAATGCTACAAATATCTAATATTTGTTCTATGTTCCATCCACTAGCAAAAACATGCGGCCTCCACCGTGCGTAAGTATTTAAGTTTTAATATAATGAAATATATTAAATTAGAAAGACTAATGAAATTAGATAAGAACGCATATAAAAAGATTACACTTATTTTAATTATATTTTTATAGGATTGATTTTAATGCGTTCGAGAATAAAACGATAATAGTAGAGATCGATAACACCAAGTAATTATTTATTAAACCCAGTTTTGTTAAAACCAGTATGCAAATTAACCACACCATATATTATGTAAATCTTTATTTCTTAGTGATACATAAGACATATCACAGGATTTTAAACGATCCAATTACATGTGTTCCTTTGAAGCAAACTTAACAGAGATTTTCAGAGAGATATTGTTAATAAGTAAGATTTATTGTACGTATTTATGATTTTGACTATAGATTAAATACTCATTGATAAATTTGTGACGTAAGCAATGACGTAGTTTCCGCTCTAGTGAGACAGACACCAAATCTCCATTATAAGATAAACGTGAGAAAGAAAAAAATCTTCTTATTTCAGCACAGGAGATTAAGTGACAGCATCTCTTTGACTTTATTACTAATCACTCTCTCTCTCTCTCTCTCTCTCTCTATATATATATATATATATATATATATATATGTGTGTGTGTTGTGTGTGTGTGTGTGTATCTGTGTGTGTGTTGTGTCAGTGTCTGTGCATGTGCCTGTGTGTGTTTCAGATTTTACTCTCTCTCTCTCTCTCTCTCTCTCTCTCTCTCTCTCTCTCTCTCTCTCTCTCTCTCCGTCAGTCTGTCTGTCTCAAGCTCTCTTTCTTTCTCTCTCTATATATATCTATACGTGTGTGTGTGTGTGCTTGCATGTGTGTGCTTCGGATTTTACTTACACATACACACAAAAAAATAATATATATGGAAGAAATAAGAGGAAATTAACCCGACAGTATATATATATAATATATATATATATATATATATATATATAACTCACCGACTGAGATCAGGGGGACATCATCTCTCATTTCTTGGGTGTGGATATACGTGTGTGTGTGTGTTGGTGTGGTGCGCGTGTGTGGGTTTTCCGATTTCTACCGGAACGGGTCGCTTTTAGCGAGTCACGTGCGCATGCACACGGCAACTTGCCACTCACTGCGCACTTCGGTCACGTGCTTCCTCCCCAAAAGATGCAGACACACTCACACTTTCGGGATTCTTTTCGTATTTTTTGTATTTTTTGTTTTTGTTGTTTTTTTTTTATTTTTATTGAAATTTAATTTCTTGATTTCTTTTATTTCTTGTTTTTTTATTTTTATTTTTTTCGTTTTTGTTCCGCATAACTTTTCTCTCAATGAATCCGCCAATTTCAATTGATTCTTTATCGGTTAAATACTCATTGATAAATTTGTGACGTAAGCAGTGACGTAGTTTCGGCTACAGTGAGACAGACACCGAATCTCCATTATAAGCGCCAGGGTTGGGGTTTGAGGTTAGATATTAGATATATAAAATATTTTGTTGTCTAAAATGGATAACGGAAGGGGACCCGAATGATAATACTCATCAAGTTAAGGAGGCATCATCTTATTGCGATGATTTTGCTCGAAACCCTGACCGGTTTGGAGGTGCGTGGTCAAAGGTTGGAGGAGCGTGGTCAAATGGTTAGAGTCGTTGGAAATGGACTCGTTGACCCGAGTTCAAATCCAGGACGAAACTACAGTTCACATAGCGCTAATACCCTTGGGAAATTTCTGAATCATATTCTCCCTCCATCTATGGGTAAATATTAGGGCAGACTTAGTTCTTTAACCTTGGTTAGGCAACCAGTCTAAGAGAATGAAAACTCTGAATTTAAACCTGTTAAAATTCCGCTTGGGATGGTCATTACTAGAATAGGCTCAGTCTTAATTAGGGATCTATTTCACTAACTAATTTTTCCAATTCTTGTAAATTTTTTCAAGTGTTTCTTTCATCTTAATTTCTTCAGGTCGATTTTACCGTTCTACGACCGTAAGAAAATAAACATACTTCAGACATGTGCCATACTAAGCTAAGATTAGTAAATTCTACTACTAGTGTATGTGTTGGCTTGGGTAGTATAATGTTGAGCAAATTAGGTTGTCGGTCCCTTGCTAATGAATTCGTTTCGCACTGGGTGCTTAGGTCACTTGCCAAAATAAGTTACTACTACCTCGAATGGTATAACCGATATAGCTAGTAAGTATGAAGTGATTACAGTTTAAAATGGTGTGAATTTTAATTATATCTTGGATTTTAAGTTAGAAAATTAAAATTACTAGGTATTTACCCAACCTGTTCTCCACGGATAGAATATGACACAATTCACAGCTATAAGGCATTCACCAAGGATCGAACTCGTTATTCAGTAATAATGAATCTGTGAGACTAGATTGCTAATCCTTATACCACGCTGTATGCCCTAAAAGATTCAAATAAGGATGAATCTTAAAAGTTTTACTGTTTAAAATGACTGTGAAGATACAAGATGTGTCAAAAAAGTATGACACACCTTGAAAAAAAAAGTATTGACACACCTTGTATTCTGAAAAAAATAACGTTGCCTACATTCTTTATTTCTATCTTGGTAAATACAGCTTTAAAATTGCTAAACTTTCTGCAGAGGTGCAGTCGGAGTATTCTAAAGCGCCTGCCAACAGGGCTGAAAAGGGTTGATATGCCGTAAAACAAACCAAACCAACCAATAAATAACATGGCTTGTTTCGGTATTAGATGACCCAAAAAGGGTTGATATGCCATAAAACAAACAAACCAATTCGAACCAAAACAAATCAAAGGAACTGAATAAAGATTATTTATACCAATTTGAAGATATCAAGAAATTGAAACATAGAAACTTTTATCAAAATGTCTTGTTTCGGCATTAAATGACCCGAAAAAGGTTGATATGCCATAAAACAAACCAACCAAACCAAATGAAGTTGATGAACATTATTTATACCCACTTGAAGATATCAAGAAATTGAAACTTTTATCAAAATTGCTTGTTTCGGCATTAAATGACCTGGCAAAGGTTTTATAGCGTAAAACTGTTTGCATTTCACATGGCGCTAATACCCTTGGGAAAGGTATGAATCCAATTCTCCTTCCAGCTACGGGTAAATAGCAGGGTAGACTGAACTCTTTAACCATGGCTAGGTAACCAATCTAGGAGAAGGAAAACTCTGAATTCAAACCTATTCAACTCCGCTTAAGAACTTGACCTTGTGTCGCATCCTGCTCGTGCGGAGGGGTTGGTAAATACAAATATATAGCATAATACAAAAAATCGAATCAACAGGGCACATTTTATTCGTGCTAGTCGGCATTTGTGGTTTTATTTGTACTATGTTCTTTATTTTATAAAAAAAAAACATAGACAAACATAGAAACAGAATTGCCGACTTCTACGAATAAAATGAGCCCAATTGATCGTGTGGTAGCCCCCCCCCCCCAAATGACCGTGATCCTCTCTACCTGCTCGTGCATATATTGGTATCTTTCAATCACATAAGCAAACCAACTTCATTGTTTGGCACTTGACAGTCTCTTTCTCATTTGTTCAACTTTTTCTCATCTCTGCCGCCTTCCATTCATCCGTCGGTTGGTGCACACGTTAGTGCACACGTGTGCGTTTACAGACACGCGTATGCACCGACAAAAATCACTTACCCTGGATTTCACAAACAGGCGTATTGAGCATAGGGACGACGTGCAGCCGTACTTACTGCTGGTACAGTGACAAGGTGGCACACTCCTTCATAAGCGACGTAACGCCCCTGTATTTGAAACTTAACTGCCGAGTGCCTAACGATCGTATAGGGGGGCTTTTAAGGTAAAGCCTTGTTTAAAAACGAGCAGTCATTATTATAGTGGTTAACTTTCCGTTGCATTTCTTGTCCAATCGAGCCATACTGCTGTAATGTTTAAAGGTGATATATACTTGAAGATACAAACTCCGACAAAGGTTTGATAGACAAAACATTTACTATGGTACAGTACATGGATATGACGAGATAAAATATAAGGTGTACATAAACATACATACAATAGTAGAGATAAAGACACATTCATGATTGGTAAAAAGATAAACATAAAAGCCACAGACATGAGACTAGGAATAGTCCATGCTGTGTAAATCACTTACAGTAATGTAAGGGGGGCCAAAGCCCCAACAAGAGGTGGGTAGACCAGTCTAACCCATAGTGGTGTCTTGTGGGTCGAGCAACCGGAAAAGAGAAAGAGACGTTCAAACCAGCCGCTTAAATATAAACGGCCCCTAGCGGGCACCAACGAACTAAACGGGCAGATAACTCCCCAGACAAATACGAAACTAACGCCACACTGCCATCCTTGAGCCCTATCGTCTGGGGTTTTATTATACACGACTGCACCTCTGCAATAGGGTTAAAATTCCCCCAATGGGGACACCTGTTGGGTGGTGACCCATGATGCTTAAGGGCGGAATCCTGGTGGCTGAGCAGTCCATAATATGCAATACTACCCTTTGGCCCTAACTTAGGTTAGACGGTAGGTCGGAAAGGCCACCTCCAATCAATCATAGTAAGCTACACCAAGGTCTAGGCTAAAGTTTTTATTTACAATATTGCATTGATTTTGACAAGCAGGACCTGTGGATATACCATGGTATAATGATTTAATTATTACAACGTTTGATATATTTACTTAAGTGCTATTGCAAATAATTCAATATGTAAAAAGTATAATAATCTTGATTTAACTCATTCTCATTCTTTTTTTTTCTTTCTTTCTTTTCATCTTTTCATTAGGTTCGACTGAAACAAATTAGCGTTATCGCTTCGGCACGCTAATCCCCTCACACACTATGTTTCACCTACTCTCTTTATTATATTTTTGCTGTGTAGCATGTCCCTGTTCTACCCTTTCTTTCCTTGTAATAAAAACGGAATGGTCCATTGTTTAGCTGAGGTAACAACACTCATAAAAAAATAAGAATTCGACCGATAAGCAACACCAGATAATCAGGATTTAAATTTTTGCATTATATATTGGACGATTTGGACGGTCTCATTTTTAGCCATTTCTAGTGTTGTGAGATCATAACGGTCGTACTTTTAAAGAACACTAGTATTAATATATAGACTTTAAGTATTTTTAGTGTATCTAAGATCTTCAAACGAACCTAAAAGCATTTTCTATTCATCTTGGTTTAATGTAAACAACCCAGTACCCAAAATGAAGGATAAAATAAAGTCAAATGCGTGAAATGGCCATTTTGTGGTGAGAACATTCGGTGTCAGAACTTTATTTTGTCATTTGGTGTCTGTCTCTTTTTCAAGACTTTAAAACTATAATATCACAAATGAACCTCCTTTGAAATATTATGTTAGTGTCACCTAACGAAATTAGACTTGAAATAAACAATAGAGTTGCTTCCCTTTGTTTTGTTTACATTCAAATGTTTAGAACGCTCAGCGTTCACAGAGGGACTGGTTAAGTCGTCTGCGAGTTAGAAAGCATTTTCTACTCTGTGTTTTAATAAATCCTTTGTTAATTTTCCAATAACCTTGCCTTGCATTTATCATTCCTGTTCTATATAATTTCATCTGTACATTAAAAACATAACATATTAATATTTTTTAACAACCAGTATTCAGGTAAAACGCAAACAAACACACACACACACACACACACACACAAACACGCATACAAACACACACACATACAAACACACACACACAAACACACACACACACACACACACACACACACACAAACACACACACACTCACGCACGCAGTATCCACCATAAATAAATACCAATTAAAAAAAAAGTTAATTTTCATCGGAACGAAAGATTCCAGGATTTTTTTTTATTTTTACAGATTGAAATTCTGTATCCAAAGATAGAGGATCATTGCATAATGTTTATCGTTTTAAATAAATACACCCCTACCATTTTTTTTTAAGTTAATTTTTATCGGAACGAAAGATTCCAGGAATTTTTATTTTTTATTTTTACAGAATTGAAACTCTGTATCCAAAAGTAGGTGATCATTGCATAATGTTTATCGTGATAGGAAGTGGGATCGTCTATCCCGGTTCAAACTCTGAATGAGGCTGTTTGGCGTTTCCCATAATGCCCTTGGGAAAGGTATGAAACCAACTATTTTCCCTCCAGCTATGGGTAAATTCTAGGATAAACTGGGTTCTTTAACTTCAATATTGCAACTGGTCTAGAAAAAACGTATTCAAACAAATTGTTGACCTGGATAGGGATGGGCTATTTATGCGTAAAACACTTGAGTAGCGGTCCACAACCAAAACATATTACGGGGCCAGAGAAGAGAAACTGAAGAGAACGTCTGCAGTCAGAACTTTGTTTTTCCCTTTTGTGCCTGTCTCTTTTACAAGAAGAGGCCTCATTATTCGAGTCCTTTTAATAAATGGTCAGTTGAGTAAAATATTTTTCATTTTAACAACATATTGTGTTTTTCATACCCTTTTATCACTCTCTCTCTCTCTCTCTCTCTCTCTCTATATATATATATATATATATATATATATATATATATATTATAATAATGGTACACAGTAATGATCGTTTCCCCGGAAATTTGATCTCTCAGTGACCGTAAAAATATATAAACAAACCCATGTACTTAATTGTTTAAAATATCAGTCCCCGCTACAGCTGTCAGTGGACGAGGAGATTAGATATCAGGCTGCCAAACAGTCAGTCTGAGTTCGACCCTAACCAAAGATAGTTGTGTCTAGCTACACTGAAGAGGCGTGAAACACCGAAACACGTGTCTCTGAATGACTTATTATATATATATATATATATATATATATATATATATATATATATATATATATAGTATCCTGTCATATATATATATATATATATATATATATATATATATATATATATATATATATATAGTAGTCAGGCCGCACGCAAAGATTGAGAGAAAAATAACGTAGCGTTCAACCGTTATTATCCGAAAGATATCTTTAATTTAACTATGGAATTACATCGACTTAGTTAACGTAGGGTAGGGTCCTGAAGAAATCATTTCAATTTGATTGAAACCATGGTAGACTCTCTATTTTTCCTTTAATAATAATATTAGTAGTATTATATTATATATATATATATATATATATATATATATATATATATATATATATATAGAGAGAGAGAGAGAGGAGAGAGAGAGAGAGAGAGAGAGAACGGTGAAGAAAGAATTACACAAAGAATTTACATATGAACATACAATAAACACGAATCGCAAAGCTCTAGATATAAAATGACCCATGATGGGTTGACGTGCCGTTGAAATCAATCAGTCAATAATAAATTATATTCTTAAAATGTTCCAGTGATATGGAATATTTAGATATTTAAAGTACTTAAATTTTTTAAATATATAAGCAGACTTTAAAAATTTGCACTGAGTTCGATTCTCACCGTATTCACCCCTGTGGCCTTGTTCAATGCTAAAAATATCCTGAGACGGATAATCAAACTGAATGTGTATACATTCTTCCTAGTCAGTCGTTTATTTTTATTTATCTATTTGAATAAGAGAAAGATAGCTAAATAGGGTGTGAGTGAGGTGAATGAGTGTATTTGAGGGGGAAAAGACAAAGACGAGGGAGACGGTGGCGGCGGCGGAGAGTTGAGAGGGGGGTGTTCAAGAGAATTTATTATCTACAAAAAAAAAAAAAAAGGACATCTTGAAAAAGATTCTCGTACATTCCGTGCACATCTTTTTTCATCTTGGTGTTGTCTCAAACAAAAGGTCACGCACATGCATGCATAATCAGATGACTTTTCTTTTTCTGTTCGCTAAAAATCTCGCGAGTGTGACTAACAGGTTGACGTAACCGTGTGACAAAAACCGAATCAGAAATTTGAATCAGTCGTTTGGCTATTCAAACTTTAGATTTTTTTTTTCTTTCTCAACAATTCGCATTTCATCCTTCATCATTGGCACATTCGACACCTGCAATGAGAATATAACGGCCTTGGAAGCCATAACCTGTAACCCAAGCAGTTGTGTCCTTTTCATTAAAACTTGAGTACAATTTCGAGATCGGGGAAAAAGCAGGCATATATATCTTATTATAATGGAGATTGTGTGTTTGTATGTCTGTAACCGAAACTATATTACTATACAAGCCACAATTCACTTTGTTATTTACATCATATTCTCCCTGACTTTATTTTATTTAAAACTCAATTATTAATAAAATTGTTTTACATCATTAAGACTGTTGACCATATCTACATACTAATAACATGCAATTGTATTTATATATACAAGAAAATAGCGGTTTACAGTGTGAATGGGAAGGCTAATTTGCATATTGATCCTAAAAATGTGATTTTAATAAATATGTGTTTAGTATTATTAATTTCTAATTGTTTGGTTTTATATTAATGAATATGAGCAAAACTCTCTTCAATAAATCTTAAAAGAAATCCCTTAACAAGAAGAAATAACTAATATTATTCGTTACTTCCTATTTTAACTAAACAGTTAAATTAGGACAATTTACCAATGAAAGACGGGAGTAAGGGAAAATGATGGAAGAGTTAGTTTCAAAGTTGTTCTATTTTTCAATCATACCCCCTCTGTTCCAATTTTTTTCTGCATTCTTATTCAGTTTCATTAGCCTTTTTAATTTAATGTGATATTTTATTAGATTAAAACTTAAATACTTGCACCCGGAGGGTGCATATATTTGCTAGTATATCTTATTATAATGGAGATTGTGTGTTTTTCTGTCTGTAACCGAAACTATATTACCACTCAAGTCACAATTCCTTTATTTATTTACGTCACATTCTCCATGATTTTATTTTTATTTAAACCTCAATTATCAATAAAACTGTTATACATTATTAATACTGTTGGCCACATCTGCATACTAATAACATGCGAGTGTATTTATATATACAGCAAAATAGCGGTTTACACTGTGAACGGGAAGGCTAATTTGCATATTGATATTAAAAATTTGATTTTAATAAATATGCGCTTGGTAGTATTGATTTCTAATTGTTCGGTTTTATCTTAATGAATAGAAGCAAAAATCTCTTCAATAAATCTTAAAAGAAATCCATTAACAAGAAGAATTAACTGTAATGTTATTATTTCTTTCCTATTTTAACTCAATAGTTAAATTAGGAAAATTTAGCAATGAAAGATGGGAGTTTGGAATAGTAAGTTTCAGTTGTTCAATTTTTCGATTATACCCCCCTCTGTTTCAAATCTTTTTATCTGCATTCTTATTTAGTTTCATTGGCCTTTCTAATTTAGTATAATATTTTATCACTTTAAAACTTTAATACTTGCACCCAGAGGGTGCATATATTTGCTAGTATATATAAAAGTAAGTAAAAGTAAAGTTGACGGGGCGGCCTAAAGTCAGTATCAGCCAATGCAGCGAGGGAGTCTATCCCCTTTTTACTAGCGCTAGACCAAGGAGATTATTTTTCAGCATCTGAGGTGGAGTACCACACCTACCATCAGCTCCTTACTTTACCGCACAGATCCCTGTGCTACTCATACGCTGAGTTGGCGAGGACCGGTATCGAACTAGGAACCTTGAGGTTTCTAGCCGAAGAGAGGTATCCAAAACTTGGTAGTAAGGGATGATTCTATATGTGATTTCTAAGATACACTGTATTATTATTGTATGATCCAGTATGTATAAATACAGTGAATCTTTAAATCACTAAAAAGAGCTCAATGTATAATAAACTTTTTTTGATTATATACAGAGCAATATTTATCTTAGAAAGGAAGGAAAAACTCAACACCGTAATTCCATAATAAATTTATTTCGACCAAAATTGGGGCCTTTATAAATCTAAGTTGATTTAATATAGCTAATTTGAATTGCAATTCAAATTACCTTGATCTACCATCTGATGAGACGAAATTTTGGGGAGCTATATTAAATCAACTTAGATTTATAAAGGCCCCAATTTTGGTCGAAATAAATTTATTATGGATTTCCTTCCTTTCTAAGATATATATAGATATAGATAGATATATATGAGAAGAAAATATTTTCAAAAATATAACAAACACAGGATGTAGTAGAAAGATATAGATCAGATAACCTACTAAAGTCTCACCAAAAAGGATCATCAGGGTTAATCGTAATGAAGGACAATCGCGGGTTATCCTTAATTAATCAATCTCTTGATTAATCAATCGCGATTAACCCTGATGATCCTTTTTTTGATGAAACTTAAGTAGGTTATCTATATATACATTTCTTCTAAATTGAGCACTTTTATATTACTTATAACCCTAACTTATTTGTATCCGTGTTGCGATTAACTAGATATTATATTCTTCGTTAAATCATATTTTTATCATATATACGCTCCCCATTCTCTAGTGGGTTGAGCAATTTGGCGGGGATTTCGCTGACGATCACCAAATAAGCTTAAAAAGGCAACACTCTCCTATAATATAATAATTGAACTTTCACCGTTTAGTGTAAAGCATTACGCGTCTGTTGTTTACAGACTTGAGTTCTCTGGTGATTGTAAACATATCTACGGAAGTATGTATCAATTAAATGTTCGCCTCTTACTAAATAGTCGCCGACAGCCGAGTTGGTAAGAAGCTTGACTGACGAAATACAGTCAAGTTTCGCTCCCGGCTAGAAGTAGCTGTTAAGTCGAGCCACGCTGATGAAACGTAAACGTCAAAACACTGTGTTTGCATGACTAATATATATATATATATATATATATATATATATATATATATATATAGTTGTAGGAAAGTTATTCTCTCTACCTCGGTTTCTGTGTTCACAGTACATCTTCTTCAGGAGAACTAAGGGAATTCACGTAGCTAATTTTATATACTCGCCTTGTTTAAGATTATTTTTATTCTATGTTTCCGAAAAGTAAAATAAACTTCTTTTTTTTTTCTAAAATTCTTTCCTTTGAAGTTAGTGTTTAGTCTACCATATGTTGACAGACCCAAGTATCATTGGATTAACTACTGATGCTACTACAATGAAAACATGGTAGAAACTTGTTGATGAAAATATATATATATATATATATATATATATATGAAGTGAACAAACAATGTGTTTGAAATGGCGAAGGCCGACAATTTCTGGGGGATTATGTACTTAATTAAAGTCATACCTAATTTGTTAATTAATCAATTATAATTAAATGAATTTAATATCGTGCATATCGGTTTAAATGTAAAGCGTAAACAAATCGAGAAAAAAGTCGATCTCTGTATGCACATTTCAGCCTATTAGGCCCCATCAGCAGAGCTATAGACAGGGCAGTGCTTTGTGCGTGATTCGAACCCTACCTGTTAGGCTGACATGCGGACACTCTAATCATTACACTAGCAGGTTTCACCGGAATTTCTCATTTTATTTTAAACTGATATGTATTTCGCACTTTTTGGGTGACTTATAGCACGACAGTATGAAGTGAACAAACAATGTGTTTGAAACCGCGAAGACCGACAATTTTTGGGAGATTATGTGCTTAATTAAAGTCATACCTAATTTGTTAATTACTTAATTATAATTAAATGAATTAGGCGTGCATATCGGTTTATATATATATATATATATACTTGCAAGAATATGCGCCTCCTGGGCGCAAATATTTTAATTTTAATGTCATAAAATATAATATTAAATTTGAAAGACTAACAAAACTAAATACAAGCGAATATAAAATTATTACACTTATTTTAATGTTATTTTAATTGATTTCTATATAAAATCATATATAGGACTGCGTTTAATACATTTGAGAATAACATGATAATATTAGAAATCAGTAACAGTAAATAATTATTTATTAAACCCAGTTTTGTTAAAATTATCATGCAAATTATTCCCAACATATACTATATAAATCTTTATTTCATTGAGATATATGATACATATTTCATGATTTTAAATGCGTTAATAATATTGACAGTTTTGCGGCAAATCTAACTCAGCAAGATTTTATTAGAGACGTCTTTAATGAATAAGATGCTAATTTGATTAAATAATGACCATTTCATAATCGTTGAGATTAACTTAAATAACTAAGGAAATCGTTACGTCAGTAGTGTCGTAGTTTCGGTTACAGAAAAACAGTTATATAATCTCCATTATAATATTATATATATATATATATATATATATATATATATATATATATATATGTGTGTGTGTGTGTGTGTGTGTGTGTACTTTAGTAATGGGTGACTTCGGGCAATGAACAACCACAAAAACGGTGCTAAAAAGGTGTTTTACAAAATATTGCTTATAATGAAGAATTATTGGATGCCCGTGGGTGGCGACCCGTGATGTTTAAGGGTGGGATATTGGTGGCTGGTTGGTTTGGTTTGTTTTTCTTTATGGCATATCAACTTCGGTGGGTCATTTAATGCCGATATAACGTGGGTGCAAAGTTATACATACTTTGGATGCAAATAACTCCGACGAAGGTTAATAGACAAACATTTAATAACACAGCACATGGATAACAGTTGGTACAACGTTCATAGTAAAGAGTACATATAAAAAGAGGTACACAAATCAAGATAAGACACATTCATGAATGATACAGATATACATAATAGAGTACAGACATGAGACTAGGAATAGTCCATGCTGTGAGGACTTACAGTAATGTAAGGGGGACGGAGCCCCAACGAGAGGGTTTAGATAGAATCTACCCCATGTGGCTCGTAGTTGCTGAAACAAGAGAGTGAAAGTGTTTGAAACCGGCGCTTAAATACTGGTGCGGGCATCATCAAACTAAAAGGGGCAGACAACTCCACCAGGCGAATACAAACTAACGCTACACCGACAAAGTTGTGAAATAAATTCTTTCTTAATACAATTTTTTTTATGAACTCATGTTTTTCTATTCAACCCATAGATGGGACTCTAACAGGTACTATCACTCCGGGTCAGAGTGGACCAGGGAGCAATTGTGATGAAGGGGTGCTCCACATTCCCCAAACCTCCAAAACTGGAACCTCACCATCAGATAGAGTTTAACGTCATTCCCAGGACATGTAGACCTGCAGCCACCGCCATCTAGCACCCATATGATAAAAAGGGGTTGGGGCTTGCCATAAAGGCAATAGGGTTGGGAAAATCATATAGGTGCTAGGGTTTGACGTGACCAGCCGATTGATCGGAGGGGGCCTCTCCGACCGCCCGTCTAGCCCAAGATAGGACCAAAGTGGAGTATTGCAAGTCATGAACTTCTCATCCACCTGGGCTCTATCCTTAAGCATGACGGGTCGCCACCCACGGCCAACAGGTGGACCCATTGTTACCCCTCTGCAGAGGTGCAGTCGGTGCATTCAAACGTCCCAGTTGACAGGGCGATTGGTAGCTGAACTGTCCAATACGCACAACATTCCACGACACACATCACTCCACTTTGGTCTTTACTTATGTTAGAGGAGCTGTATAAAAAATTAAAAAAAACAATTCCGGTTGGAACCTCACCATTAGATAGAGTTTAACATCATACCCAGGACTTTCAGTCATCTCCTTCAAGCGCATATATTTAAACATTTTTAATTGTTCTCGATGAAGAGAAAATATTCAACATTTTGTATTAATAATGTATTTCTTCACACGTTACGGGCATTTTGTCATCTGTTTTTACTTCCTCTAAATTTACTTTTAGTATTTCCTGTGTCTTTATTACATGAAATGATTAGAATAAATGGAATTTTGGAATGTATCTTTGTTGAATTGAATAATAATATTACCTGATTCATTGTACTTCTTCAGGCTTCCAACTTGTGTAAAACAAATAGCTTTTCAAGACAATTTCAAGATCTCTGATGATGATGGGTTGTTGGTTGTTTGCCTCCTTCCGTCTACGAGAGATGATGGAGTAGTGTATATATTTTTAACTACGTATCATGGGCAGGTTGGTATGGAGGATGAGCTGTTGTCCAAGCAGCAAATCCCCTCTCTCCACACGGCCGCTGTGATCCAAAGGAAAGGTAAGTAGCCAATGCAGTTTGGCAGTGGTAGGGTCGCCGAAATTAGTGGGTAACACAGGAGTTCAGCATCAAAACACCTTAGGGACTCCGGCTCCGGGTTTATTTTCGGGGTTTACTCCCCTAGCCTTTTTTTTTTGGTATGAGGTAAAGCAAATACAATTAAAATGTTATTAGTATGTAGATATGACCAACAGTATTAATAATGGAAAACAATTTTATCAATAATTGAGGTTTGAATAAAAATAAAATCATGGAGGATGTGACGCAAATAACTAAGGGAATTGAGTAGTGACATAATCCCATCTACAGACAAACACACAATCTCCGTTGTAATAAGACATAGTCTGTTAGTTGATTACTGTGTAAAGTTATACATTTATATGTTAACATTTATACACTTAAACAAAGTAAATAACATTTTCTGCCTCATTTGATATATCTTATTATATGGGTACAACTTATTATTAAACTAAACTATTATTAAACTAAAAGAAATATGTAACGAGTTAATATTATTTGGGCGGTCTCATTTTTACACAGAGGGTGTTGCAATATGAATGTAGTTGGAAGATCAAAGAACAATAGTACTAATATATAAATATTACCTGATTCATTGTATTATTTCTTCGGGCTGAATCGTTTTACTCCTTCAGTCTTCCAAATTATCTGAAATAAAGTTCTTCGATACTGTTCAAAGTACTCTCATAATTAGGGTACAACTTATCACTTGAATCGTTGTACACCTCCAGTCATCCAAAGTATCTAAAATTAGCTTTTCAAGACTGATCCAAGTATTCCGATAATGACAGGAACAACAACAACAACAACTACAACAACAACAACATATTATTATTATTATTATTATTATTATTATTATCGTTTTTCACACCCACTTAAGCTAGTGGTCCACTGGTGGCTGAGTGACAGCAAGTCTCCTCAGATCTCCATGACTCTTCTGAGTATTCTTGCTGATCTTAACAATGTTGTTGTTTGGATAGTCCTCGGATTTCTTCCTTGGATTTCCAATTCCTCCAGATTATTATTATTATTATTATTATTATTATTATTATTATTATTATTATTATTTACTCCTTTTGAGTTTTCACATCAGTGTTAGCTGATGGCCTGTCACTGGAGTCTGAGTGACAGCAAGTCTCCTCAGGTCTGACGGCCCAGAGATAGAGTTTCGGCCTTGCATTCTGTGGTCACTGGTTTAATCTCAAATGACGGAGATCGTGGCATACAATGCTGAGGGGGGCCAAATAAGGTCGAAACTGCTGCCCTACGTTCTGCATGTCGTACACGGTGTTTGCTGAATTTTCTGACCATGGTAATTTAATTTAATTAATTATACTTAATTCCTCTATCTACACAATCTATATTTAATTGCTCATGAGATTAGGTCACGTGAATGCGGATTACCGACTTTGGAAGATATGGGCATAGAGGTGACCTTGTCTTCTGGAAAGCTATGTGATGGGCTCCATGACAATTCAAGGTTATGCAGCTGTGCAAGATTACAATGACTTGATGATTTGGTCAACCCCGTATGTATAGCATGGGGTGTTGGCCCAGAAGTATAGTTCCCTCTCCACATTCTGTGGTCGCTGGTTCGAGCTCAAGAGACAGATCAAGTAACAAAGAAACAGCTAACCAATGTTCTATATGTTGTACTCGGTGTTTGCCGAAATTTCTGGTCGTGGTATTTTAATTTATTATACTAAAAATTCATAGTAATATGTAGATTATAGTAATATGGTATTGCCACCAGTTCATTTTTCGCCGCAACTTTTGTAACCTATCAAGTCTTTTAAAAAGTATATCAAAGACTTTCTAAAAAAACTTTCTTTACAAAACTTTTCTCCTGATGATGACCTAAGGTGAAACTTGTTGAGAACAATTAAAAAGATAAATAGCTACAAGAAATATCAATTTTTGTCTTTTTGGTTTTATCTCTTTTAGTTGTCTCTTTTAATCTCTTTTTTAAAGTCTTTAAAATCTTTTTAAAGTCTTTTAAAAAAAACTCTTTTAAAATCTCTTTTAAAATCTCTTTTAAAATCTCTTTTAAAATCTCTTTTAAAAACTCTTTTAAAATCTCTTTTAAAACTCTTTTAAAACCTCATTTAAAATCTCTTTTAAAATCTTTTTAAAAATCTCTTTTGAAATCTCTTTTAAAAACTCTTTTAAAAACCTCATTTAAAATCTCTTTTAAAATCTCTTTTAAAATCTCTTAAAATCTCTTTTAAAATCTCTTTTAAAGCCTTTTTAAAATTTCTTTTAAAAACTCTTTTAAAACTCTTTAAAACCTCATTTAAAATCTCTTTTAAAAACCTCATTTAAAACTCTTTTAAAATCTCTTTTAAAATCTCTTTTGAAATCTCTTTTAAAAACTCTTTTAAAACCTTTTAAAATCTCTTTTAAAATCTCTTTTAAAATCTCTTAAAATCTCTTTTAAAATCTCTTTTAAAGCCTTTTTTAAAATTTCTTTTAAAAACTCTTTTTAAAAACTCTTTTAAAAACTCTTTTAAAACCTCATTTAAAATCTCTTTTAAAACCTCATTTAAAACCTCATTTAAAATCTCTTTTAAAATCTCTTTCTAAAACAACTTTTCTCCGCAAAACGTTTCTTCATCTGATGACCTGAAGTCGAAATTAATTGAGTATTATCAGAAAATGAATAACACACAATATGAATTCCTATTTGTCTTATTAATTTTGTTCATCTCTCTCCCTCCCCTCTCTCTGTCTCTGTCTCCCTGTCTATCTCTGCCTGTCTGTCTGTCTGTCTGTCTGTCTGTCCCCCCCTCTCTCTCTCTCTCTCTCTCTCTCTCTGTCTATATATATAATATATATATATATATATATATATGTGTGTGTGTGTGTGTGTGTGTGTGTGTGTGTGTGTGTGAAGAAGAAGAAGTGGAAGTGAATCCGACAGTATGCAATATTATGAAAAATTGAAAAAACACCAGTTCATGAACATTACTCGTTTATGAACTTGTGTTTTTTCAATTTTTTATAATATTACACACACACACACACACACACACACACAGGTATATATATAGTCGTACAATACATCTTATGGATGCGTAAGCGGTGGTCATCACTGATGCGCTATCTTCATCGCCGATTCCGGGTTCTTGTGCATCATATCAGCTCCGATAGCAACCCCAACTTGAATCCAGCATCTTCAAGTTGCCACTGTGTATGCTTCGTGCTGCTAGTATTGACATTTTTTGCTGCGAATAAACTACACAATAAAAAATCGACCTCTTAAATCAAGAAACCACAGTCAGTGTGAACCATTGAAAAAGTCCAACCCCCTACCAATAATATATTATGGAATAATCTGTTCCTTCCGGTTTCACTCTAATTAACCTCCCACGGATTCCGCTTGCGGTATGTTCCCCCCCCCCGTTCTATGAACTTAATTGATTTTATCTATTCTAACCTACCACCTTCTTTACACTTACTAACATGATCACCAACAATATATATATATATATATATATATATATATATATATAGAGAGAGAGAGAGAGAGAGAGAGAGAGATAAAAGGATATGGAAACACACAATATGCTGTTAAAGTGAAAATATTTTATATCATATTCATAGCTAATATTGAACAATATTTCGATTTATAAAAATTATCTTCAGAGATTGTTTTTACTCCGGACTCACCGAGAGAGGAGCTGAAAATAATTTGAATTCAAAATGAAAACATTGATGTTCCAAAAAGTCATGCGGACGTTTCATTATAAGCACGGGTTTTAACCCTATTTGAAAAAGAGAATTTGTCTATTGTTGAATTTGAAATATGTCTTTTTTTTTTCAAAAACTGTTACACTAAGATATACATTATTGTCGCTAACCAAGAAACGCGTGGCGGATGTGCTTATAATGAAACGTCCGCATGACTTTTTGGAACATCAATATTTTAAATTTAACAGCATATTGTGTGTTTACATATCCTATTATCTATACTTATACCGTCGGATTCATTTTTTTCTCTTAACTTATATATATATATATATATATATATATATATATATATATATATATTTGGGAGAATATGTGCTTAATTGAAGTCGTACCAAATTTTGAAAGTTAATTAATTAATAATTAATTAATTAGGCGGGCATACCTATTTAAATATAAGGCTAAACAAATCTTCTCGATTTGTTTAGCCTTACATTTAAATAGGTATGCCCGCCTAATTAATTAATTATTAATTAATTAACTTTCAAAATTTGGTACGACTTCAATTAAGCACATATTCTCCAAAAAATTGTCGGCTAAAAGAAGCCATATCATAAACACAATCGCTTGTGTATTTACTTCTCATATATATATATATATATATATATATATATATATATATATATATATGATCGGTTATGGTAGGTTACCAAATAATTTTTATTCTCTTCTTTTGTGGCATACCATCTCTTTAAAAAACTATTTTTTTAAATTTTTATAGTTTGCTTGATGCATTGAGTGTATATTTGGTTTGTAGATTGATATATCACAATGCGAAGGAGGAAAAGGTAACGAGTATGTTGTTCATTTACCTGTATTTTTATTTCCTTAGCGTTTACTTAATATTTCGTTATTAATATCCAATCTTCAGAACAGCCCGGAAAATCCCTTTATGGACTGCGAGGTCTTGTTGATGATGGGATATTAATCCCGAAATATTAAGGAAACATAAGAAAAACAACATGCTTGTTACCTTTTCTTCCTTCACATTGGGATAAGCCTCCAAAATGAATCTAAAAACTGCTTTTAATCTTTCATACAAAAATCTTTCTCTTAAAGAGATCTAAAGGTCGCAACTATTTAAGAACAATCGAAAATAGTTAACTACAAAGTGATATTCCAATTTGTCTCACCACTTTTGTTTATCTCTCTATATTTATCTATATAATGAGAATTTTTTGTAATATGTGGATAGATTATTGTCTTCTATTTCTACGCAATACCTTTCTGCATTTATACGGAAGACAAAAGAGACGATCATTTTCCATTTCCGCTTAGGGAAATCCATTGAAATTCAGTGGGAATAACCAAAACATGCCAAATGCTAATGAACTCTTTGTTGCTCTTTCTTCCTTTGGATTTGAAACGAGAATGGCGGAATTTTTCGATGAATATTTATTACAAAATGCCGACTTAATCTGCGCATCAGTGGATACTCGTGCCGGCGTGTGAATATGGCGTTGGTGGCAATAATATTTTATTTATTATTCATAAGCGACAATTGTATAAGAATACATCGGATCCCTCCTCCACAAACAAGAACAGCTCATTACATTATCCTGTAAGTAACACTTGTTGCAATAACAAAAGGATTTGCAGTGACCTATAGTCAATGGGACCGGTTTAGCTCAGTCGTTAGAGCACACGGCTCTGAATCGCAAGGTTCTAGGTTCAATATTCGGTTCCCGCAAACCGATTGCCCGAGAATCAAAGATTGGATAATCTGATCTGTCCGCTAAAGAAGGGAACTTATTGTAGGTGTGGCGCTTCATCCCACAAAAAAAATAATAATCTCCATGGTCTAGGGATAGGGAAAAGGAGAGAGACTTCCTCGCTGTCCGGCTGATACCGAAAAAAGGCAACTCCCCCAAATTTACTTTTTATAGTCAAGTTTCCTTATAGATATTGGATGGGAGTTGCGTAGGCGTGTAATAGTATGGTACGGAAAACAGGATCGGTTTTGGGCGAGGCTGGTTGCATTTCACATAGCGCTAATACCATTGTAAAAGTTATGTATCCAAGTATTCTCCCTCTAATTATGAGTAGGACAGACTGGACTCTTTAATCTTGGCTAGGTAACCAGTCTAGGAGAAGGAAATCTCTGAATTCAAACCTGTTAAACTTTGCTTAAGAAACTGACATTGTGTCGCATCCTGCTCATGCGGAGAGGTTTGTAAATATTGTGGTCCTATAAGTGAGTGTTGCGCTGCGGGCCACTTATAGGTTGATGAACCAGCTCGTTTGGACTTCCTGTGCCCACGTTTTGTTTGATCCACCGGAAAGTTGAAGAAGAACTGGTTCGATTCCGGCTGGGTCTGAAGATTACCAAATTTACCAATGCTGTCAACTGGTCAACTACCACAATAACTACGAAACGCTTATTGACAAGTGTATATGACAATAACTTTATTCATCATACACTGACCAAAATCATGTACAACAACAAAGGGGTTTCGATATCAAAATTGGAGTTGATTGGCGATATACAGCTAATTACTTCCCGTTGAAATGGTCAAGTTCTGTACTTTGGGTGGCAAAGCAGCGGGAGTTCATTAGCATTTGGCATGTTTTGGTTATTCCCACTGAATTTCAATGGATTTCCCTAAGCGGAATGGAAAATGATAAGTTTATATTTTTTGGTGTAATTTCATTTCTCTCAAGAAGGATGCTGACATTTTCATATAGATCTTTCGTTTTATTTGCGTTAAAAGTGCACATTTTATGAGGAAGTGGTTAATAGTCCTAGTTGTTTGACATGTTTCACACTGTGGTTGTTGTTATTGTTTGAGGTACGTGGGAGTCTAATTGTAACGGCACAGAAAATGGGATCGGTGAGACGAGTTCAAATTCTAGTCGAATCTATTTCCGTACAGTAAATCCCTTGGGTAAGGCATAAATTCATCTTTTCTTCACCAAGTGTAATAAGTAATTGAGAGTTACCTCCCGTACTTTATGATTACCTCCCCTTTAGAGAAGTCTCTAGTGAATACTAGACTATATAAACTCTCAATAAGTGTACCAATTATTCTAAGTAGAATAAAGGTCTATCGGTGTGATCATTTGTCATTACACCAAGCTATGGTTAAAATGAATAAGGCCAATTAGGTTTGCATCCATTGTTTGTTTTTGTTTTTTTTTAAATTTCTTTATTAGTCTGTTAATCTCAACTTTTTTCGGTCTTTGACAATCATTAAAGGATGTTTATCTTACGATTATTTAGATGGCAAGACTGAAAGGCTTATGATTGCCAAAGGATTGGATTCCGTGTGCATGAGATTTGAACTTTATATTAACGACTTCACCGTTTGACCTGCAAATGTTTATAGATAATTTCAGATCTGCAAGTGATTTTTGATCAAGTCTCCAATAAGCACCCCTAAATTCTTCCATTAATAAAAGGTTCAATTTTGCCTTGTCACCGGTAACTTTCGCTTCCGAATATATTTGTAAACAAACAGACGATTTTAATTAGAAATATTATGGAAATTTGCACAGACGATAAATTAAATAAATATTTAGTTCATGTTATTATTTGCTAACAAGACATGTTTTTATATAAAAATAGAGATAAATAATAAAAAAAAGAGATAATAATATCATTAGAATCCCATAGATTACGAAAACTCCCCAAGTAGCCTAACCCTAATCCTAACCCTAACACTAACCCAAACTGTAATCCTTACTCTAAACCTAAAACTAACCCTGGCCCTTAACCTAACCCTAATCCTAGCGTCTCAAAGGTTTCGGGTATTTCCGTAAAATGTCATGAAATGTAATGTTTTTATATGTAATCTAAGGATATTATCTCTTGCTCCCTATTCTGCATTAGAACTATTTTTTAAAATTTTAATCCAAAAAATTAATTTCGCATTAACGATAAACTATATTGTTATTGTTGTTCTTTTCTTAATAAATAAACACTTTCTTTTTTAATTTTTGAAAATATTAATTTTGAATTTGATCACATGGTTGGTACACGTAAGCAAATTAAAATTCAGTAGCAAAATATCTTTTTTAACAAATACTTTTTAATCAGAAGTTTGTGAATATTTGTCAACACTTACGATGAATTAAAAAAAAAAGACAAAAGACAGGTTTATTACTCAGAAGATTTATACTGAAATAGTTTTTTTTATTTAATCAGAAGAGAAATGCAGATATTTTTATTTGAATTTATCTATTTATTACAAATTATTTTTGTTTTTATTTAAATAAAAGGCTCTTGTTCATAAATAGTATCACATAATTTGTAAAATTTGTTTTTTTCAGATACAATATAAGTGCAAAATATCGAGTGTTGGTTTTTATTTAAAAATATATCCGAAATGGAAGTTATCTGAGACAGCAAAAGGGAACATTTATTAATTGAAATATTTGGGGTGCCTATTGAAGACTTGGTCCGTGATTTTTTTCTTCATGATTTCTTTAAGTGGGAAAATCAGTATTTAAGATGAAATGGATTTTTAAAAATAACTTTTTAAAAGTTTAATATTTTCATCATGGAGAGGGTTAAAATCTAGTGTTTGTTTTTTTCTGGGGGGAGAGGGTAAATATGTTGAGTCTATTTAATGGATAAGGGTTTCAAGATTTGATGGTTAAGCCACGTTGAAAGCAGCGATTTCCGCTAGATCAACGAAGTTAAGCCGCGATAAGCCTGTTTGAAACATAGATGGGTGACAATTTAAGCAACAGCAGCGACTGTAAGTAAACTAAATATCAAAATGATTTTATTTGGCATGAAATGACCCAA
>CM042138.1:29762422-29769922 GCA_023376005.1 Doryteuthis pealeii | reverse complement strand
TGAATTTCAGTAAAATGAAATCATCATCATCATCATCATCATCATCATCATCATCATCATCATGTCACGCGAGTAGCATGAAAATTTCGCGCCAACCGTCCCTATCATCCATTGCACTCAGGAGGCCCTCTGAGCAACACCCGCTGTCCGTGCAGCGCTGGTTAAAGTAAGTTTTTGCTGGAAGACCCACACTGGCGTTCCCCATTTTCTGGCTTCCATAGGAAAACATCGCTTAAGAGTTCACCCTGATTTTTATAGCTGTGCCCTGCATGTCTTGTTCGTCTCACTCGAATGGTTTGTGCGATAGGGGGCAAGTGTCCGTACAGTTGCTTTCTTGTAGGGTGTTGTTCCCACGATTTGTTTAAGATCGCACGCAACATTCTTTTGCAGCTCTCATCTCGCTTATTCTCTCGGCGGAGAATAAGTTATACACACAAGGGCCGGGTTAGCTCAGTCGGTAGAACGTTCGGCTAGAAACCACAAGGTTCCTAGTTCGATACCCGCTCTCGCCAACTCAGCGTATGTGTAGCACAGGGATCTGTGCGGTAAAGTAAGGAGCTGATGGTAGGTGTGGCGCTCCACCTCAGACACTAAAATAACCTCCTTGGTCTAGCGCTATTGAAAAGGGGATAGACTCCCTCGCTGCATGGCTAATACCGACATTAGGTCGCCCCGACGTCTTTACTTTTTATATAGCTGACAAAATTCACTTACATTCAAGTGGCCAATATACGTATATTGTAAGTATACTCAATTTATCAAAAAATTCGTGTGGTTACAAAACAAATCAGTGAAAAGGGGATAGACTCCCTCGCTAATTGGCTTATACCGACTTTAGGCCACTCCGACGTATTTTATATATACATATAAATGCGCGAATATTCATATTCATATGCAAATATACATACAGGTCCTCTTGGGCACTCACACACCCATGTATTAACGTGTTTAATAGAAATTTACATATATACGTTATTTTTCTCTGTGGTACACATACATTTAAGAATATATTTATGTACTTATATGCTAACTCACGAACACGTATAAACAAACAAACACACACACACACACACACACACAATTTCACCATTTACATAGACTAAAGTAAAACTGTTCATATGCTAATTAATCCACGTCCATTCCGAGCCATAGATACTTAAGAATAAGTATTCATAAGCCAGTCCATGTACATACACAATGTATGTCACATTTAAAAATAAACAGATTATTTTACAGATATAGAAAACCATATCACATGATACAAGTGTTTAAGTATATTCATTCATACACACCCACACGCACACGCACACGAACAGACACGCACACACACTCTCTCTTTCCCTCTATCTATCTATCTATCATTCTATCCATCTATCTATCTATCTATTTATCTGTGTCACATACTTATCGATGTATACGCATTGATATTTCAGTGCATAGACATGCTCAAACTTCCTGCACACCCACATTTAAAAAATATACACAATCATCGCTATCCCCCCTCTCTCTCTGTCTCTCTGTCTCTCTGTCTCTCTCTCTCTCTCTGTTTCTATCTCTGTCTCTCTCCCTCTCTGGTTTCTCTGTCTTTGTATGTGTGAGTGTGTGTGTATATATATGTATGTATATGTCTGTCTGTCTTTCTCACCCTGTTACACATACAGAGATATGTTCAAAGTTTAAACACTTTCAAAAATATACAGTCATTTCTCTCTCTCTCTCTCTCTCTCTCCCTCTCTCTCTCTCTCTCTCTCTCTCTCTTCTCTCTCTCTCTCTATCTATCTATCTATTATCTCTCTTATCTCTCTTCTTCTTCTCTTCTTCTCTTCTTCTTCTTCTTCTTCTTCTTCTTCAATCATGAAAAGAAATTAGCTAATTTTGTTCTTTGCTTTACCCCTTCTCTCTCTCTCTATCTCTCTCTCTCTCTCCCCTCTCTCTCTATCTCTCTCTCTATTTCTCTCTATCTTCCTCTCTGTTTCACATACATTGACATGTTCAAAGTTTAAGCATATTCAAAAATATACACAGTCATCTCTCTCTATCCCTATCTCTGTGTCTCTCTGTCTCTGTCAGTCTGTCTGTCCCTTTCTCTCTGTCTTTGTCTCTCTCCCTCCCCTCCCCCTCTCTCTCTGTCTCTGTCTCTGTCTCTGTCTGTCTCTCTCTCTCTGTGTTTTACATACATAGACATCTTCAAAGTTTAAACACATTCAAAAATATACACAGTCATAAACAACTATGTACAGCCATCCTTTTTACACAGTCAGATGCATTTTAATACTTATGCCTCCATAAGTAAATATTCTTTGATGTAAAATCAGATAGACGCACTGAATCTGAAAGTATCAACATTACGTTTTCGAATTTTTTACACTAATGCTATTTAATGGTTGCACAATATCAGTAGACACCCGGGGCGACCCCCAGCGGTTTAAATCCGCTCACAGGGATAAACTAAAATCATGTTAGAGCTAATGATGTAAACTTTTATCACTGCATTAATAATAATAATAATAATAATAATAATAATAATAATAATAATAATAAGAAGAAGAAGAAGAAGATGAAGATGAAATTTCGCCGGGGAAGTAAAGAAGCTGTGGAACATGAAGATGTCGATGATATCAGTTGTATATAGAGCGCTTGAATCGGAATATTCTTCTTCAATCAAGAAAAGAAATGAGCTAATTTTCTTCCTTACCCCCTCTCTCTCTCTCTTCTCTCTCTCTCTCTCTCTCTCTCTCTCTCTCTCTCTCTCTCTTGTATGTCTGTCTGTCTGTCTCTCTCTGTTTTACATACAGAGATATGTTCAAAGTTTAAACACATTCAAAAATATACAGGCATTTCTACCCCCCTCTCTCTCTCTGTATTCTTCTTCTTCTTCTTCTTCTCTTCTTCAATCAAGAAAAGAAATTAGCTAAATTTTGTTTTCTCTCTCTCTCTCTCTCTCTCTCTCTCTCTCTCTCTCTCTCTCTCTCTCTCTGTATTCTTCTTCTTCTTCTTTTCTTCTTCTTTTCAAATCAAGAAAAGAAATAGCTAATTTTGTTCTCCCTTAAACCCCCCACTCTCCCTCTCTCTCTCTCTCTCCCACTCTCTCTCTCTCCTCCCTCTCTCTCCCCCTCTCTCCCCCTCTCTATCTCACAAAATCGGAGGTAGAATCCATATAATACAGAAAACAATCTTTTTATATTGGCTAAAATCAACACAAGAGTCCTAGAAACCTTGTTGTGAGAAGATAAACAAATACCTGCCTTCTTAGCGAATTGAAAAAAACTGAGGAATATGAGGGCCAAAGTGCTAACAATTGTAGTTGGTCTACTTGGAACGGTCCCCAAAAGTTAAGAAAGCAGACAAAAGGAAATGAAAATCAGAGGAGGAATTGAGACCAGCCAGACTATAGTATTGTTGAAATCGGCTAGAATACTTAGAGGAGTCCTGGAGACCTAAGGATACCTGTTGTCACTCACTCCAATGAAAGATCATCGGCTTACGTTGGTGTGAAAAATTCGCAAGGAATGAAATAACAACAACAACAACAATAACAATAATAATAATAATAATAATAATAATAATAAATGCATTGATGATTGCGTAGATGCGACAATTCATGGACTCGGGAAATATACTAAAAAACAAAGAAAGATGAACTGGTAACAGTAATTGCAACATATGGAAAAACAGAAAAGTCAGAAAAACAAGAAAACAGAAATGGGAAGGAAAACAAATATATGGATACTTCATAAGACAAACTTGAGAGGTAAAAAAAATTGGATATGGCCAAGAAAGGGAAAGCTCAAGAGAGAAACAGAATCTCTCATAATAGCAGGGCAAAATAAGGCCATAAGGACCAACTGTAATATACTCGTTCTTGATCGAGTATATAAACGGGGGAGTCCTCTCGGGTGTAAGAGAGAGAGAGAGAGAGAGAGAGAGAGAGAGAGAGAGAGAGAGAGAGAGAGAGAGAGAGAGAGATGATAGGAGATGATAATTATTACTTTATTACTCTGCTTGCTAATTCCTGGTCTGATGGTTCTAACCCGTCTAGTTTATCGGCCGCCATGTTATCTGTTTGACTTCTATTAAGGGCTGATTTTCCTCTCCTTCGTCGATTCTTCTTGCTGGGCTGGCCATTGCTTATTTAATAATTTAATTAACAAATACAATTTGTTTGTTTCTTGATCAAGTTTTATTATTAGCCCATGATTCCACCGCGGTGGTAGATGGACCCGGGAGCTGACAATCAACGTCTATGCTCATTGAAAGTCAGGTCGAATCACCTCTAAACTAGAAACTATTCCTACGCGTCCAATCGCGCGCCTTCTAAGATGTCAAAGTTCATTGACCGACACCAGTAATTTTCCATGGGGCTCCATGATTTTTAAGTTATTGGTCCTAATTCAAATTCTAGCTACAGATACGTTCACAATTTATCACTGCCCATAAATTGTAAAACAAATATATCAAAGCGAATATAACTAGGACCCAACAGAAAAATTGTTGAACTTGAAGGTGACAAAGATACCAATCGTAGTTCCCAAGAATCTGTTTGAAAGAGTGAGAAGATCCCGAGAATAATAATAATAATAATAATAATAATAATAATAATAATAATAATAATAGGCCCCAAAAAGCTTGGAAAAAATATTGGAGTAACTGCAAATTAGAGGGAGAATTGTGACCATCCAGACCACTGCATTGCTGCAATCGGCCAGAATACTCAGAAGATTCCTGGAAACCTGAGGAAACTTTTTGTCACTCGGACTCCAGTGAAATACCATCATGCAACTAACGCTGGTGAAAAAAACTCAATAATAATAATAATAATAATAATAATAATAATAATAATATCTAGAAATACTATTACCAAATACTAATAATTATATGATTTCAAGTATTTTTTTTCCTTTTGATAATAATCATTTGTTTGCACATGGTTATACGACTTCCAGTAATCATTAATATCTAGCAAACAATTATAACTTCAAGGAACTTCAAGTAATACAAGTCATTTACAATTATATGGTATCAGGAATCCCGATGGAATACGAATCATTTTTAAACAAATCTATTTGACCCACAGATGGGACCATAACAAATACAACCACTCCAAGCCAGAGTGGACCTGAGAATAATGACAATTTAGGGTCCTTCACTCTTCCATGATCACCAAAATTGAAGCCTTGCCATCCTATGCAGTTTAGTGTCATATTCAGGATACCCCCCTTTTGGGCGAGTCTTACCCCTCTTTAGGGGGATATAGTCAACGTATTCTATAATTTATAGTTACATGCCTTAAAAAAATTCTGATGGAAGACGAATAATTTTTAAACAGATCTATTTGACCCACAATAGTGGTGCTAACCGATACTTCCACTCCAAGCCAGAGTGGGCCTGGGAGTAATTGTAGCATAGCTCCAGAACGATATATGTATCAGAACGATATGTGTCGCATAGGCCAACTCAAGTTGTAGCAGCAGTCGTTGCTAGTAGTATGTGACAGAGAACACGAGTTGAAAACTTGTCGTATTCTCGAAGGAAGCGGGCTAGGCTTTGCCTGGTGTGTAGGACTGACCTAAGATCGAACCCGCGTCCTTCAGAATGCGAAAAGGCGACACCTTAGTGCGGGCACCGGAATTGAGATGCCACTTCCGTATATGAACGCCAGGTGCCCGGATGATAGCTGCGGGCATTCCGGCAACTGGGATTCTGTTGACAGTCCCGTATGTAAAGCACAGACGCCCGGATGATAGAAGCAGGCCTGTGTATAAATAGAAGGAAACGCCCAGAAGCAGGGAGGGCAGAAACGGGGGTTGCTACGGTAGCTGCTAGAGGATTCGATGACGACGAAGGAAAAGAAAAAGAATAAGAAGTCGGTGTTTGCAAAGAGAAAGTTTAGCCTGTGAAAAGGCGTTGGACTCGTTTCTTTTTGCCCTCCTCAACAAAAATTTGATTTAAATCTTTATTTTCCCCCTCTATTTTTTCCTATATAGTAGTAATCTATTTTCGGGGTCATTCGTCGGTCACATTACTGCCACCCCACTTAGTGTTTTCTCTTCCAAATTTTAACCTTTGTTTTTTCTTTTTTTCTTCTCTTTCTCCTTTCAATCCCTGAAGACCACAATAATTACGCTACATAAGCACTGAAGGAGTATTTCATACTTCCGTCATATCCAATGTCATATCATATCATATAGTATATTTAGTGTCATACCCAGGACACTCCCTTTGGGGGGTGTGAAGGGAGGTGTTACCCTTCTTCAGGGATATAGTCCTCTTATTCTAAGCCCTGTTGACATGGCATTAGTGTGTTGAGATTTATCTTGTATGCTCATAACTTTTCTGGCCATTTTCCATAACCAAGAATCGAGATATGAATACTACTTAGTATCTTCTATTTTTCTTATCATGATATTTGCTTAACGTTCATCAGCCAAATGATAAGAATTAGGACGGCAATGTGGAGTCGCCATTTTTCTGTTCTTTATTTTTGTTCGCCGCTGATAAGGAATATTTTACTGACGGCAATACCAAACAGCGTCTTCTCTCGTATATAAATTTCAATAAAGTTTGACGTGATAAAAGGTTGGATATTAATAGAGTCGAGTCATCGTGAATTCTCCTTTTTGATTAGAGCCACGTTTTTCTATTTGCTGACGAAACAAGTCTCGCGGATAACGAGAAATGACGAGAGTCACAAACGTGGAGAAACACCATAGTTCCGCTCAGAATGGGTTTGGTTGGTTGGTTGGTTGGTTGGTTGGATCCACTGCATGTCAACCCTTGTTGGGTTATATCATACCGAAGATGTTTTGTTTTATTCATTCATGATGGGTATTTAATGTTTTTAGATACAATTTTTAAATACTTTTTAAAACTCAATTTTTCTATCTAACCCATATATGGGATTGTTGGTTTGTTGGTTGGATTTTACAGCATGTCAACCCTTGTTGGGTTATTTTATGCCGAAGACGTTTTGATTTATTCATTCTTGATGGGTACTGAATGTTTTTTAGCTAAAATTTTTAACACTTTTTTAAAGTCAAATTTTCTATCTAAACCGCATATGGGATTGTTGGTTGATTTTACAGCATGTCAACCCTTGTTGGGTATTTTATACCGAAGATGTTTTGTTTCATTCATTCATGATGAGTACTCAGTTTTTTTAAACTCAATTTTTAAACACTTTTTCAACTCATTTTTCTATTCAACCCATAGATTGAACCCTAACAGTTACTACCAGTCAGAGTTGACCTGGAAGTAATGGTGATAAAAGAGTATTCCACACTCCGCAGTGCTCCAGAACTGAAACTTCGCCATCAGATAGAGTTTAACGTCATACCCAGGACACTAAGATCTTTAGTCTAGTCACTGCTTAACTTCAGTGATGGGTGACCATTTAAGCAATAGCAATAGTGTAAGTAAACCAAATATCAAATTGATTTAATTCGGCATTAAATGACCCGCAAAGTGTTGATATGCCGTAAAACAAACAATTAACTTCGGTTA
>CM042138.1:29752422-29754922 GCA_023376005.1 Doryteuthis pealeii | reverse complement strand
TTTTATATGGAAGACGATAAAATCAGCCTAATTATTTAACTGACTGGATAGAAAGATTTTGTTACGTTAGTATTCCAGGAAAGTAGACCTTATCTGCATTAACATTTTTGGACCATATGACCTTTAGGCACCCCTTTTTGATCTCGATTAAGAAAGGACATGTGTTTCCTTTACACCGTCAATATCCAGTTGTTTTAACAGACGATTTTTAGATTTTTGTTTTAAATTATAAAACTAACCCCTAACCCTAACACTTAACCCTAACCCCTAACAAACAACCGGATATTGACGGTGTAAATGAAAAACATGTCCTTTCTTAATCGAGATCACAAAGGGGTGCCTAAAGGTCATATGGTCCGAATTTTGATATCCTGATTCTTCTGAGATTGTCTTGGAAGATCAACGGTAAATATGCTTAACATAAGTCTGGCACAAGATTACCATAGATTTGATTTGATTTGTTCTTGTTTTACGGCATATCAACCTCAGTGGGTCATTTAATGCCGACTACGTTTTTGAAATGAATTGGTGATAATGTTTAATTTTCTAAAGGTTTTTTTTTTTTGGACATATTTTTTGTGAATGAAACTTTTAGATGATTTTTTAACATATATTTTTGTAGATTACCATAGAGACTCGAACAAATTGCATGATTCAATTTCAGTATCAGAAAAGCTTGCAGGACAATGTGCTACGTCATGGTGTTAACATGAACTGACTGAATAACACATGACATTTGAAAAAGGTGAAAAGTAGAATGAAAACATGACTACTTATAAATATTAATCTCCATTCGATCTGGGTTGGGCTTTTTTGTTGTCCTTTTTAAGAAATTATAAATGATTATTCTGTGCTTTTGTAAGTTAAATACTGCTGTTCCCTCAAACCGGAATACCTTTTCATAGGCAAGCAATTAGCGCTATGTACACAATAAGAACGATTGGCAACTGTTTGTTGAAACTAATTCGACAATAAATATAAGTTCACGGGACTCTTACTTAACAAATACAGATAGAGTTGTCATTTACAAATGATTAACTTTAAATTTGTTTCTTCATTTTAACTATTTAGACAAGGGGTCACCAGGCTACGGCCCGCGGGCCGGATCCGATCCGCGAAAAAATTTTATCAGGCTCGCTGACGCTATTTAAATGTTGCGTTCTTTGATAATGTTTTGGTTTGGTTTGTTTTGTTTTGTTTTACGGAATATCAACCACAGTGGGTCATTTAATGCTGATAAAGTTTTGAAATAAATTCATTCTTAATGGATACACAATTTTTTTTTAATAAATACATTTTTCTATTCAACCTATAGATTGGACCCTAACAAGTACTATCCCTGCGGGTCAGAGTGGACCAGGGAGAAATGGTGATCAAGATGTGCTCCACATTCCCCAAAGCTCCAAAAACTGAAACCTCACCATCGTCATTCCAAGGACATGTAGACCCTCAGCCACCGCCTTCTAGCACCCATATGATAAAAAGGGTTGGGGCTTACCATACGGGCAATAGGGTTGGGGCAATCATATAGGTGCTAGGACTTGACGTGACCAGCCGATTGATCAGAGGGGGTCTCTCCGACCGCCCGTCTAGCCCAAGATAGAGCCAAAGTGGAATATTGCATGTCATGAACTACTCAGCCATCAGGGTTCCATCATTAAGCATTACGGGTCGCCACCCACGGCGAACAGATGGCCCCATTCGGGGAGTCTTACCCCTCTACAGATATTGTTCAAATAAAGTTATTCATTAATACTGATGTTGCAATATTTCAATTAAAAATCTTCTTCAAAGCATATGTTCTGTTAAATACGTAGACAGTTTTATGAAAATTGTGACCGTTTTGTGATGGGATTAATTCATACCAAATCTAAAATATTCTCCTTTCTTAAAAAGTCTGCTATGAATTAATTTAAACGCCTTCAAACCACTAAAAAATAATTTGTCGATAAAAACGGCTTCAATCCGCTAAAAGAAAAAATCTTTTTTTGTCGATATTTTCATTTTATTTTCATTTTTTTTTTTGACAATCAATTACAAATAAAAAATCAAAACATTTTTTTCGGTATTTTTATTTTATATAACGTAGGTGGGGTTGTTTTTTCAGCTATCACCGCCTAGCGATTTTTAAGGCAGGGGGCCAGGACGCAATTCTGCAAATAGTACCGAAATTTAAAAAAAAAAAAAAGAAAAGCGTTGTTCAAAAAAATGAACAGCAGCCGGACGTGTTTTATTGGTCGTGGGAACGTATTGTCCAAACATCAAAGTGTTAACCCAGCATCTACAAAATGGTAAAAAAAAAGTTTTATTTGTCGAGTGTCAGAAATGGGGGAGGAAATCAAGGGCGTTGTCTAAGCCAATGCAATTGATCACCCACCTGCATCTACGTCATTTAACCGACCCTTTAACCCCTTTCTTTCTAGATCTGTCACTGGTTTATCCTTTGTCCTTATATTGAGTCGATTTTATAGGGGTGGGGCTAAAAAATAAGAAATATATC
>CM042138.1:29739922-29747422 GCA_023376005.1 Doryteuthis pealeii | reverse complement strand
AAAGAAATAGCCGAGGAGAGCTTCAGCATATCCTGTCACCTGCAACTGTATTGGAATTAGTTGAAAGGCGTTTTTTTTTTTTATTTATTTCTTCTTTGTATATCGAAATCGACAAAAGTATGTCTGTGTCTGATTTATTTTTAGTGAGTGAACGTAAAAAAGAAATTGTGCATACTCATCTTTTGATAAATCTAAATGGCGGTCGTTTTTATGTTAATGTTATGAATGTTGCAAGTCTTTTTCAATTGAGCTTCCTTTGTACTCAATATATTGATATAAATAAATACTAGCAGGACCTGTGGATATATCACAGTATGATAATCTAATTATTACAGCGTTTGATATGTTTACCTAAGAACTATTGAAAAAAAATAGGTTGAATATGTAAAAAGTATCCGATCTCACTGACGAGTTAAAGCGACAATTCTTCCAGACAGTGGTTATATCAGTACTGCTGTATGGCTGCACTACTTGGACCCTAACGAAGTGCCTTGAAAATAAGCTAGATGGGCGCTGCAAAAGAATGCTGAACAAGTTGTGGAAACAGCACCCCACAAGGAAGCAGCTGTATGGCCACCTGACTCCCATTCACAGACCATCCGAGTGAGACGGACTAGACATGCAGGACACTTTGTACTCAATATATTGATATAAATAAATACTAGCAGGACCTGTAGATATATCACAGTATGATAATCTAATTATTACAGCGTTTGATGTGTTTACCTAAGAACTTAGTTGAAGAAGTTAAAGCGACAATTCTTCCAGACTGTGGTTATATCAGTACTGTTGCATGGCTGCACTACTTGGACCCTAACGAAGCGCCTTGAAATAAGCTAGATGGGTGCAGTAAAAGAATGCTGCGTGCAGTCTTGAACAAGTTGTGGAAACAGCACCCCACAAGGAAGCAGCTGTATTGCCACCTACCTCCCATCTCACAAACCATCCGAGTGAGACGGACTAGACATGCAGGACACTGTTGAAGAAGCAAGGACGAACTCGTAAGTGACGTTCTCCTGTGGAAGCCAGCACATGGATATGCTAATGTCGGCCGCCTAGTAAGGACCTACATTGACCAACTATGCGAGGATGCTGGTTGCTGCACAGAAGACCTCCTGGGCAATGAATGATAGGGAAGGTTGACGAAAGATTGTCATGGATATCCGTGCTGCCTGCGAGACATGGTGATGATGATGATAATCTTGATTGAACTCTCACTCATACTTTTTTCTTTCTTTCCTTCTTTTTATGTTTTCCTTAAGTTCAACTGAACACATCCGCACGCTTAACCCCTCTTCTTATCTTTCTCCTACACTCTTTCTTTCTTTGTTATTATATTTTTCTGTGTAGCATGTCCTTTTTCTTCTCTTTCTTTACAATAAAAACGGAATGGTCCATTATTTAGCTGAAGCTGACGACACTCATTTAAGATAAGAATTCGGTGGATAAGTAGCATCAGATAATCAGGATTTATAATTTTGCATTTCATCTTGGACGATTTGGATGGTCTTATCTTTAGCCAGAGGAGGTTGCAAGGTGATAACGGTTGTACGACCGAGTATTAATATATAGAAGATTATATTTCGAATTTATATAATCATTTATTATTCATTTTTAAAATATATACAACCATTTGACCATAATCTTATTTATGTCCAATTGCAATTGCAAAATGGTTGTGTTACGGCATGTCAACCCTTTTCGGGTCAGGTAATGCCGAATCAAGTCATTTTGATAAACAAAGAATTCAGGGTTGTTTACAGTACCTGCTGTTGCTCAACTGGTCACCCAATTAACTACTGAACAGGCTCCTCGCTGCTTAACTTCGGTGATTAATTTTATGAATCTTTTCTCCATGACCTTTATACTATAGAAGCAGTCCCTTTATATAGTTTTATCAATATTATACTTCTGGCTCGCAAGACCTGTGGATATACCACAGTATGATAATTTGATTATTACAACGTTTGATATGTTTACTTAAGAGCTATTGCTAAATTGTTCAATATGTAAAATGTATGATAATCTTGATCTAACGCTCTCTCTCTCTCTCTCTCTCTCTCTCTCTCTCTCTCTCACTCACTCTTTTTCTTTTTTCTTTCCTTCTTTTTATCTTTTCATTATGTTCGATTAAAACAATTAGCGTTATCGCTTTCGGTTGTTCACACCCTCTCTTTAAATTTCCTCTCTAAAACACTCTCTTTCTTTCATTTTATATTTTCTGTGTAGCATGTCTTTTTTCTTCCCTTTCTTTATGATAAAAACGGAATGGTCCATTATTTAGTAGCTGAGGTGTGGATTCTCATAAGAAATAAGAATTAGATGGATAAGCAATACCAGATAATCAGGATTTACATTTTTGCATTTCGTCTTGAATGATTTGGACGGTCAAGTTTTTAACCAGGTGTTGCAAGATGATAACGGTCGTACAGTTAAGGAAATCCAGTATTAATTTTGTTACTATTGTTCAACGGCTTTTTAGAACACATTTTGGGGAAATCACCACTGAATAAGCAATCCTTCTGCGTCACTTATTTGAGTAACCGGCCTTTCTAAATTGTGTGGTATTTTTTTTTTTATCAGTGTTGGCTACAAGTTCATGTAATTTAAAGAAAGTCTACTTAAGCAGCAATTTTTGAGTCATGTTTATTAAAGATAACAGACAATTCAAGTCTATTATACATTTCTCTAAACTTCTCATAATTTCTTATGTCACAGGGAAGGATCGAAATTATATAACAATTAGTTTTTTTAAATATACGCTCCTACATTCAAGGCGCTGGTGGTTGTCGTCAGTGATGTAATCCGCCGGGTTCATTGGGAAGTTTCGGGTCTTCCAACATCAGTCTTCCCTCGCCCTGCTGACCCTATCAGAGGTGATCAAACTCTGGTACAACCACCAACAATAACTGCTAAAAGACGTTTGATTTTTGAGAAAAATTTTTTTTTATGGCCAGTAGAACTAATCCATTTAAATACAAAGCACCGCGCATCTGATTGGTTGTTAGTAACAGCCAATCAGATGCGTGGTGCCCCATATTTTAGAAGTGACTACCGAGCGTCGCCTGGGTATAGAGGAGGGAGAACCTGGTGTATTGGTTTGTTTAGTTTTGAGATTTACAATTGCCGGGCTTTTTTGAGTAGAATTTCAATGCTATTTCTATGTATAATTTTAATTTTTAGATATATTCTTAAATATAAATCAATTCTTCTTAATCTTTGCATAAAAAGCAAGAACCGGTGATATTTAATGTATATATATATATATATATATATATATATATACTTTGTTGTTGATTATTTCATTTTTGTACTTTCATCCGGATTACATACATACATACATACATACATACATACACACCAACTGCTCTTATAGATTAACTTTTCACTATTCCTTCCTTGACTAGGGACATTCGTAAGTATTCGATATATACACATCTATGAACTGTCTGTGTTTTACTTTGTGCTAATGCCCTTGGAAAAGACATGAATCCATCTATTCTCCCTCTAGCTATTAAACCAAACAGTCTAAGAGAGAGGAAACTCTGTATTTAACCAACTTTACTCTGCTTAAAAATAGGAGTTGCCCGTGATGTAAAGGAGTTGTCCGTGGTGTAATGTTTGTCGTCAAAAGATATGGACACGTCGAGTCGAGTTCAAATCCTGGACGAAGCAAGTTGCATTTCATAAGGCACTGATACCGTTGGGAAAGGTATTAATCCAACTATTCTCCCTACAACAATGGGTAAATAGTAGGGCGAACTAGGCACTTCAACCTTAGTACGGCAACTGGTCTAAAAGAAAAAAAATGAATTTAAACCTGGCAAACTTCGCTTAAAATTTGACCTTGTGTCGCATAAAAATGGATCTTGTGTCGCATCCTGCTCGTACCGGGGAGTTGGTAAATACATACCCTGCTTAATAATTGACATTGTATCCCATCCTGTCCGTGGCAGAAGGTTTAGTTAAATAAAAAACATTCAAGATACCCCTGCTTAAAGATTGACATTGTATCTCATCCTGTCCGTGGCAGAAGGTTTGGTCAAATACGAACATTCTAGATGCCCCCTGGTTAAAGATTGACATTGTATCCCATCCTCTCCATGGTTAAAGGTTTGGGTAAATAAATAAGCATTTATCAACAAATGAGAACAACATGTAATGAAAAGAAAAAGTTAGACATGCATTATAATTAGAATAAATACATTTTCTAAAGAAAATATATGTACATGTTCTTTTTAGAAAAAAAGGAAAAATATTGTTCAATAAAATCGTCCTGAGTCACGAGGACAGACTCGCAAACGACTCACATAACAAATTAGTGTGAATAAATACTACGACTGAGGAAACAGAGACTACACTTTAATCACAGTTCAAAATGTTAGTAGCGACATGATCACAAAAATTGTTTCAATCATTCCAGTTTTGCCCGGACCATATGGAAGAGAGTATAATCTTTTTGTCAGATCTACAACTTTCTTTGAGCACCTCTCAATCCACGGTTTTGAACAGTGTGTCATATTTTCTTGTCATATTGGACATTTTCATATTGATGTTCTCAAAACTTCTGAAATAAAAATGAGAATATTAAAATATGGCAAATGCATCATAAGATGAGGTTATCTTTCAATAATATACAACAAAAATGGAAATATGGTGTTATGAGGGATCTGAACACTCAGTTTGAGAGGCAGACTGGCACTATTCCGTAACGGCTTCCTGTATATATATATATATATATATATATATATATATATATATATATCAACCCCTCCGCATGAGCAGAATGCGACACAACGTCGATTTCTTATGCAGAGTTTAACAGGTTTGAATTCAGAGTTTTCCTTCACCTAGACTGGTTACCAAACCACGGTTAAAGATTCCAGTCCATCCTATTTACCCATAGCTGCAGTGGAGAGTAGTTGGGAGCATACCTTTCCCAAGTCTGTTAGCGCTATATGAAATGTAAACAGCCTAATCCAGGATTTGAACTCGGGTCAACGAGTCCACGCTAAAACCATTACACCGTGGCATGATATAGAACGTCATCACATAATTTGAAAGGTTGTCAGCTTTAATTCCTAAAAGCATGATCTGGGTTCCTCGTTATTTATTTAAAAGTTTGAAAAAAGAAAATTATCTTAATCTTCAAACTTGAACCTTCATTTTTATAAAACCTGTAAAACTGCTCTAATGCAAATTAATCTGGATGTGTAGGTGTTTCAATGGAGTTTTTTGATACGCGTGTCGTGTTTGCTCAGATTATCAAGCTTAGGTTTTATATAATTTTTGAAAGAGGACAATTCTAACCCACAAAGAAAGAAAGAAAGAAAGAAAGAAAGAAAGAAGCTATATAAGTATTGACCTGTTGCCGGAGCTTGTGGACAGCTGACGGCGAGAGAGAGAGAGAGAGAGAGAGAGAGAGAGAGAGAGAGAGAGAGAGAGAGAGAGAGATTGTGTGTCCTTCCTGTACCAAGGGACCAGCCCAGTAAACTTCTACTTGACTGCACCACACCGGAAATTATCAGTGAGGGCGTCAGGAGGATTTCACGATAGACTCACTGCACAATACGTACAGGGCAAAAAATAAAAAAAATAAAAATAAAAATGGAGAGTAAGTGCTATCCGTACAAATAGAAAGCTCGACATTGAGTGGAGATTGGCGGATGTGCTTGTCTCTTGTGTGCTGGACGATTTTTTAAACTTTTTTCTTTTCTTTTTTTACTCACACACGGAGTCCCTTACACAATCCCCACAGGTGATAAGGGAAACTTTTTTCTTTTTTCTCTTGGCTTATTTTCCCTCCGGCCACGGAAGTTACGCACTTCCACCAACGTTTATAGACTTCTTAACCCTTTTACATATAACATTACGTATTCCGTTGAAATCAAATAGGAAAATACTCATATATATACATATATTCATACTTGTATGGGATTGCAAACATATATTCACACGCGTAGGCCCCCATATATATATATATATATATATATATATATATATATATATATGTGTCTGTGTGTGTGTGTGTATGTGTGTGTCTGTGTGTGTGTGTGTGCGTGTGTGTAAAATAATTGTAGGATAAAATAAACGCTTCATTCATTGTGACGACTATTTGAATAAAACAAGTATATATATACATATATATATATGTGTGTGTGTGTGTGTGTATGCATGTATATATAAAGAGATAGATAGATTTATATATATGTATATTTACTCACATACACACACAAACACACACACACACACACACATATATATATGTGTGTGTGTGTGTGTGTGTGTGTGTGTGTGTGGAGGCGCGTGGGCTAGTGGTTAGAGTCGTGGGAAATGGACTCGTCGATTCGAGTTCAATTCCTAGACGAAGCTGTGTGGCATTTCACATAGCGCTAATACCCTTGGGAAAGGTATGAATCCATCTATTCTCCCTCCAGCTATGGGTTAGATAGTAGGGCAGACTAGGCCCTTTAGCCTTGTGTAGGTAACCAGTCTAGGAGAGGGATAACTCTGAATTCAAAATTCCTGAGGTCGGTCGTTGATTGGGTTTGTGGCAACCCTTGATGCACCAATTCTTTCCTATCGACTGTGCCAAAAAGTGTGGATGGTCAAACACAAGCCTTCACCACTATAAACAAATCCCTAACAAATCTATAACAAATATAAGTTAATGTAACCTGGAAATTGAGTCAATCAAATGGTCTGAAAATAACATAGTTCAGAACCTGTCAGTAACTAGGCACCGTTGACTCAAATATACACGTTATGGTCCACCCTATCCCTATATATATATATACATATATATATATATATATATATATATATATATATATATATATTGGGAAGAGAAAGAGAGAGAGAATATTATGATGAAACAGTTTATCTTTATTAGATTTTATCCTGGTCATCATTTGAAAAGTTTTCTAATTTAACAATTAACGTCTTATATATATATATATATATATATATATATATATATATATATATATATATATATATATATATATATATATAACACGGAATTAATAGCTAACCTTTTAATGTTCGTTTCCTGACAAAAGTTTTCATGCAATAGAGACAATCATCAGGTGAAAGTTGGGTGTATTAATTCTATTATGGTTTTATCATGCTCTGCCGACCAGCATTTGAGCACTTTCTTGAATAAAACGTTTTTTTGGTGGAGCTATGCAAAAGTACAGACATGGCTACAGCTAGGAAGTATTTTCGTTTTATTTCATCAAAGAGATTTCCAATATGGTTGATAACCCGTCAATAGTTCCCATGCCTTTCCTATGTTTCTATTGACATAGTTTTCCGTAGATGACATATTGCTACCAAGCGATATGAAATGTTTTACTAATTTAATATCCTTTAGTGTGGACATAGCACCATCGAATCTAAAACACATGAACTCAGTTTCATCTAAGTTTGTTTAATAATATCGTGGTTAGCCTACGAATTATGTATGTAAGTGTAGCTAAGTTTTGATTTGAAGTTCGT
>CM042138.1:29734922-29737422 GCA_023376005.1 Doryteuthis pealeii | reverse complement strand
TGTCCTCCTTCTGATTGACAATGCTCGACCACAATCAAGCATCAGGACAAGGGGGAGAATCGCCTCATTCGGGTGGACAACTTTACCGCATCCTCCATACTCACCAGATTTAGCGCCTTTAGACTATCATCTCTTCCACCCCTTGAAAGAGGGTTTGAGAGGCAAACATTATTCCAGTGACGAGGAAGTGAAATCTGTAGTGAAGAAGTGCCACAAAAAACAGTTAACAGAATTTTACGGGGCAGGGATATATGCTCTCGTTCGAAGGTGGAACATTGCTATTGAGATAAACGGCGACTATGTGGAGAAGTCGGGATGTGATCCACAGAGGACCAGCTTCCTTTTGATGTCCAGCGTTGATAATTATACCTGTCCTAAACAAAATGGCATTATCTTTTGATACATCCTCTTATATAGCTTAATCTGCAAATTCCTTTGTTTTCACAAAACTAAATGTGTCAGTTGATTGATCTTAATGTGACTTCAATCCAGTACATAATAATTCATGTTGTTTGAAGTATTGTTGTGTTTTCGTGTTGTTATAAGGGATAGACGAATTAACTCGAATGAAAGAACCGGAGGACTTAGAAAAAAAATAAACGAACAAAACAGGTACGTATATGAAGATAGGAGGGTTGGAGTAAAATCCGACAGTATGAGGTAAGGTAAAAGGAAAAAAGTGAACAAAAAATAATGACTCAAACAAGTAGATACGTATATGCATTCACATATGTACGTATATACATACATAAAGTAAAGTCGTCGGGGCGGCCTAGACAGCGAGGGAGGCTCTCCCCTCTTCACTAGCGCTAGACTAAGGAGATTGTTTTTGCAAGTCTGAGTTGGAGCACCACACCTACCACCAACTCCTTACTTTACCGCACATATCCCTGTGCTACTCATATGCTGAGTTGTCGAGGGCCGGTATCGAACCAGGAACTTTGTGGTTCCTAGCCGAGCGCTATACCGACTGAGCTAAAATACGTATAAATAGGTCTGCATGTATGCATTCAACGATTCATATACATATTCACATGAATACACACACACATACATATATATAATTAGATACGTGTATGCATTCATAAATACACACGTATAAATAGATTTTTATGTGCATTCAATCTTTCATATATATATATATATATATATATATATATATATATATATATGAAGGAGAAATATATCAACAAAAGCCCTGAAGAAGATCCACTTAACCGATCGAAACACTGCAGCATCGGCTAATAAACTTACCACTCATTTATTTAAACCTGTGTTTTTTCAAATTTCTCAATATACTACATATATATATATATATATATATATTATATATATATATATATATATATATAATATATATATATGTAAAATTGTCGGCTAAAAAAAGCCATATCATAAATACATCGCTTGTGTATCTACTTCTCATATATATATAATATATATATATATATATATATATATATATACGTGTGTGTGTATATATATATGTATATTAATATGAGTATATAAAACCCCCTCTCTATATATTTGTATTCACACACACACACACACACACACATAATATATATATATATATATATATATTATATATATAATATATATATAAACTCAGATACAAATGCGTATTCAGAGATTTACATATATAAATACGTATAAATTACTAATTGTTCGCCCATTTCAGTAATGAACTGGCTAACCGTTGCTCTGGTCCACTCTGACCCGGAGTGGTAGTACCTGTTAGGGTCCCATCGATGGGTTAAATAGAAAATTGTATTTATAAAAAAATTGTATTGTCCATTAAGAATTGATTTATTTCAAAACTTTATCGGCATTAAATAACCCACTGAGGTTGATATGCCGTAAAACAAAACAAGACAAAACAAAAATTAACCCATAGATAGAACCCTAAAGGGAACCCAAGGGGAACTCCACATTCCCTGAACTCCAGAACTGGAACTTCAGCATCAGATAGAGTTTAACGTCATACCCAGGACATGAAGACCCTGAGCACATAAAGAGGATTGGAGGTTGCCACAAGGGCAATACGGACAATTGTATAGGTACTAGGGCTTGATGTGACCAGCCAATTAATCTGAGAGAGCCTCTCCACCTGTCCGTCTAGCCTAAGTAAGGGCCAAAGTAGAATGTTGCATGTCATGGACTGCTCAGCTACCAGGATCTCATCCTTAAGCATCACAGGTTGCCACCTGATTTGTTTAATGGTATATCAGCATTTGTGTGCCAAATCCTGTCTCTTTGTATGTACGATTTGTAAGTGAATAGTTTGTAGGTAAATATTTTGGCTTGGCTTTATAAGGTTTGTTTTGTTTTGTTTTGTTTTACGGCATATCAGCCTCAGTGGGTCATTTGATGCCGATAAAGTTTTGAAATAAATTCATTCTTAATGGATGATACAATTTTTTTATAAATACATTTTTCTATTTAACCCATAGATGGGACCCTAACAGGTACTACCACTCCGGGTCAGAGTGGACCAGGA
>CM042138.1:29709922-29724922 GCA_023376005.1 Doryteuthis pealeii | reverse complement strand
AACGGTATATTTCTTCTGCTTTTATAGATGCTTATAAATTTTAGCTTAGTCTGATGCAAGTCCCCTATGGGGCACTCAGTTAGGATCAGTCTCATTAATGATCTGCTCGACGAACTCACACACCAAGGCAAGGTGTCTTTCTTGTTGGGTTATGAACATATTTTCTTTGTAATTTAACATCCTTATTCTTCGAGACACAGGAAGCTGTAATTCTAGTTTTACATACACACACACACACACGCACACACACACACACACACACACATTATATATATACATATATATTTATATATATGTGTGTGTGTGTGTGTATATATATATACAGACGATATAAATGTTCCCAAATACACTCACACACACACACACACACACACCACACACACAACACACACACACATATATATATATATATATATATTAATATATATTGAACAGGATATAGTGATCCCAAATAGGATCATCCCCTACTTACCAATCAATAGAATACTTTTTCCTTTTTATATATATATATATATATATAATATATATATATATATATATTATATATATATATATCACTCACTCTTTATTTATATATACACATAAACACATATTAAACATACATTCAGACACGTATATATATATATATAATATATATATATATATATATATATATATATATATATATATAATCATATGTAATAAAACATTTGTTTATATACATTTACATAATTATGTCAATCGGACAGTGTGCACTCTGACAGATATACATTTGTTTATATACTTATATCGAGAAGGCTAAACGTAAGCACGTACTTAGTTGGTCAGTATGTTGTGAGGTCAGTTAGTGTGTACAAATGTAGGTTGCTTAAGTCTGCTGAATTCTCTCAATTCCGTAGAAGAGTCGAACGAGTCATCTAAGTGCAAAGAGGCGTGAGTAAAAAAAAAGGTTTCCACCATTTTGTCTATAGCCTGACTCTTTTTTTTTACCGTGGGAGAATGCTTTGTGAGTAGGTCAAGCATATCAATGCAATTGTAGTGAGTTTGGTCATCACTGGGTGACCCATGCAGGTTGCTGCGAAATACCGAGGTTGCTAGAGCATATTTCCATAAATTCTGCTTTTTATCATTTTATTTTTTTTAGACCTGGGGATCGAAATATTTTGTTAGTTTGTGGAGTTAGAAATAATTGATATATATATTTGATAGATAGATAGATAGATAGATAGATTGATTGATAGATAGATAACAAACAATAAAGACGAGGACAGCAATCCGAATAAATCCAATAATTACCATTGACTAGTGCTGCTGACCCATTTTTGTGTCTCGTTATGTTTGTCTGACATGTATGACATCAAATTCAGTTGTTCTTTCTTTTGTCCTACCCACGGCATATAGTGTCTAGATCTCTTGGTATTTCTACTCTATTTTCTACGTATTCAAACTCGTAAAAACTCGTGATGAAGTTGGTTACCGTTAACCCTAACCCTCTGCTGTTCATTACCATGACAACTTCTTACTTTCCTTCCTTCTACGATAGATAGATAAATAAATAGATAGATAGATAGATAGATAGATAGATGGATGGATAAAAAAACAATAAAGACGAGTACAACAGTCCGAATAAATCCAATAATTAACATCGACTAGTGCTGCTGCCTCTCTTTCGAGTCTCGTACTCTTTGTCTGACATGTTTGACATCAAATTCAATTGTTCTTTCTTTGTTTTTGTTTTTAGTCCTACCAAGTTAAGACATGTATACAGAGAGAAGACAAACATGTACACACACACACACACACACACACACACACACACACACCACACACACACATATATATATATAATATATATATATATATCCAATATCACAGACAAGCTAAAGAGACAGTTCTTCCAGGCCGTTGTCGTATCAGTGCTGCTGTATGGCTGCACCACCTGGACCCTAACGAAGCGACTAGAGAATAAACTAGATGGGAGCTGCACAAGAATGCTGCGGGCGATCCTGAACAAGACGTGGAAACATCACCCCACGAGAAAGAAGCTGTACGGCCACCTGCCACATATCACCCAAACCATCCGAGTAAGACAGACAAGACACGCGGGACACTGCTGGAGAAGCAAGGTCGAACTCATAAGCGACGTCCTCCTGTGGAAGTCAGCACATGGGCACGCCAGTGTGGGCCGACCAGCAAAGACGTACATTGATCAGCTCTGTGCGGATACAGGATGCTGCATAGAGGACCTCCCGAGAATGATGAACGATAGGGACGGATGGAGAGAGACTGTCATGGATATCCGTGCTAACAGCGCGACATGATGATGATGATATATATATATATATATATATATATATAGTTTTTATTGTTTTTTGTTTTTTTTTGTATTGATCATATTTAAAATTAATAACTATTTAAGAAGAGAATTATAATTTATTAATTTTAATTTAATATTGTAATTCTAATAATTTTTTAGTGACTGACCCAACCTATGTCTACAATTGCAGATTGATTTAAATCTATTATTTAAAAGATTTTTCTTATCCGTGAATTTAATTATAGTTAACTTTTCTTGTAGACAAAGGTAGCATGGATTATTTAGAGATCTGCACACGTTTGATGTTCGTAGAATATTTCCTTCAGTAATTGGTATGATATTCGGATCATTTAAGTCCCAAATATAACTAGATAGTATTGTTGCGTTTCTAAGATCAGGGATCTGTGCGGTAAAGTAAGGAGCTGATGGTAGGTGTAGTGCTCCACCCCAGACGCAAAAATAATTTCCTTAGTCTAGCGCTGATGAAAATACCAGTTGTAATAGTGTAAAAATGTTATGGATCAATATTTATCTTTGAAAGGAAGGAAAAACTCAACACCGTAATTCCATGATAAATTTATTTCGACCAAAATTGGGGCCTTTATAAATCTAAGTTGATTTAACAAAGCTCCCCAAAATCAAGTCTCATCAAATCGATAATCATCAATATATATATATATATATATATATATATAAGAGGAAAAATGAGTAAAGAAAAGAAACGTAGATGGATAAAATGAATTTAATCGATATCACATTAATCGATATCACTTACACATGTGTTTCTGTCAGTTTATATGTGTGAAAATATTTCGGACACATAGAAGAATCGACCTTCATCAGAGTGAACATTTATTTTGAATGAAACAATTCGTTGGGAAAAAACAACAGAGATTTTTGGAAATATTCGAAAATCGAATTTTTTAAAAAATGTGTGCGAAATATTTTCACACTCATAAATTGACCGAAACACATGTGTAAGTGATATCGAGTAATGTGATATCGATTAAATTCATTTTATCCAACTACATTTCTTTTCTTTACCCATTTTTCCTCATATTGTCGGATTCAATTCCTTTTCCATTTTCACACACACACACACACACACACACACACATATATATATATATATATATATATATATATATATATATATAATAGTATTTGATGATTTGCTTGAAGCATTGTCAAGTAAAGTATATCATTATTTATATTTTGAAGGCAATTACAATGCGTATAAAATAGTGTCCAATGTCTAATTAATTTCGAAGTATCTTCATCTTCAGAGACTTGTTTTTGAAAACAGACTTTGAAAATCAAGATACTTCGAAATTGATTGGACATTGGACACTATTTTATACACATTCTAATTGCATTCAAAATATAAATAATATATATATATATATACACCCCCCACTCCCACATATATATATATCTTATTATAATGGAGATTGTGTGTTTTTCTGTCTGTAACCGAAACTATATTACTACTCAAGTCACAATTCCCTTCGTTATTTACATCACATTCTCCATGATTCTATTTATATTTAAACCTCAATTATTAATAAAATTGCTTCACCTTTTATTAGTGTTGTCCATATCTACATACAAATAACATGCATTTGTATTTATATATACAAAAAATAGCGGTTTGCAGTGTGAACGGGAAGGCTAATTTGCATATTGATATTAAAAATGATTTTATTAAATATGTGCTTAGTATTATTGATTTCTAATTGTTTGGTTTTATTTTAATGAATATAAGCAAAAATCTCTTCAATTATCTTAAATGAAATCTATTAACAAGAAAAAATAACTGTCATTTTATTTTTATTTCCTAATTTAACTAAATAGTTAAATAAGTAAAATTCAGCAATGAAAGACGGCAGTGATGGAAGAGTAAGTTTCATTTCAATTTTTCTATTATACCCCCACTGTTACATATCTTTTTATCTGCCTTCTTATTAGACTTTCTAATTTAATACGATATTTCATTACATTAGAACTTAAATACTTGCACCCGGAGGGTGCATATATTTGCTAGTATATATAATATAATAAGATAAATATATAGGTTTTACATATCTATTTCTTGGATGACAAAGGAACGCATGAAACCAATATGGTTGTGAATGTTCCTTTGTCACCCAATAAATAGATATGTAAAACCTATATATTTATCTTATTATATTATATAACAGCTCTATTCTATATTGAGCACTCTACCAATTAATACTGCCTTTGGTACACCATTCCAGTAAAAGCTGAAATAGTGACCATCTCACACTACAGATATAATATATATATATATATATATATATATATATAATATAATATATATATATATATATATATATATATATACAAGTTATCAATAAACATCGAAGCAGAATTGTTTCCATAAATGTAAACTCAACATTTTTTAGAATTGGTTTATAGTCACAGTTATTCTAATCTCGAAAAAATGTTTATTCTGAGGCTATTCAAAATGGCGGCAAATCAAATAGGTTGAACTGAGATCTATCATTATGTTTTGTTGGCTTGGAAGTGCAAACCATGTAAAAATTACTGATGAATATGTGATGTGTACGGAGAAACATGTCTTAGCCATCAAATGTTTACACATGGCCTAAACACGGGTTTGCCACTACGCGAATGAGTCGAAAAGACCGGCCAGTGAGTGGAAACACAAGGACTCCCTGGCAAAAAAAAAGAATGTTCCAGTTGGTTTGTTAGGTTTGTTTTACGGCTAATCAACCATTTTCAGCTCATCGAATTCCAAATCAAGTCATTTTGATATCCAGTTGTTTACAGCACCAGTTATTGCTTAAATGGTCACCCGTCTATACGTTGAACATACTCATCGCTGATTGAAATCACGGGATTGAATAAAGACTATATTTTTATGTTATTTTGGAATATATATCTGATGAAGGGAAAAGGCACTGTTATTTTTCCTTCTTTCGTTGTTTAGTTGAAAATATACCCATCGTACCCTGCCCACACACAGACACACAGACACAGACAGACAGACAGACAGACAGACACACACACACACATACACATACACACACACACACATCTGTCACTAACCGTCAATGCCAAAAATACACACGTACAATCAACTGCAATTAATCAATATCTTGATTAATCCAGTGGATTTAACCCTTAAGATGCTTATGGTGAAACTCGAGTAGGTTATTACCGTGTACCATTATCATAATAAATTTGCTCTACCAACGTATTGAGCACTTTATATTTGTTATATCGCTGCCTTATCATTGTGAATCTTGCATCAACTAACCATTGTGACCTGTTTCACCGGTAAATCACCTTTTCCACAAATACCATATATATATATATATATATATTTACACGCCTCTACCATAATAGGTAAGGGGACGTTGAGTGAATAATAACAACAAACCAGGCCTTATGCTCTTCGGCGAAGAATAAAATTTTTGGATGTTTGTATCATTGACAAGGTTAATTTCACAGGGATTGTTCGGTGTGTACTGTGGCCGAGGCAATATGGTCTTTGACTATGCCTGCTGAGGTCCCGGTTTCGATTTCTGTTGGAGGGAAGTTGTTAGAATACATCGCTGATGAGACTTAATAAAGTCGAAACAGTCTGTACGATGTTCTACACACCGAGCGATCCTTTGCCGGGATTACACTTGTCAAGTTCATTTTCTATAAAAAAAAAAGGATCGAATTTTATGCGATACATGCATTGTAATTGCCTTCAAGGAAAAATATAATATATACTTTATTCAACAATGCTTCTAAAAAACAAACATCCACAAATCTATATATATATATATATGTGAAGAGAGGAAGTAAATCCGACGGTATGTAATATATCAAGAAAAATGAAAAAAAACACAGGTTTAAATGGGTTAAGTGGTGAGTTTATTGGCCGACGCTGCAGTGTTTCGATCTATTAATTAGATCATCTTCAGGGCATAAGATAAGAAATTATATATCACAGAATGATGAGAAAAAGTGAGTGGTAATCCTTCTTATTCAGTCTGTTTAAAATTTTTTCCTGAAGTTTGAAAAAGGAGACGGTTTTGAAATATGACATCAAATATTCTATTAGCAACACACACACACACTACCACATACCTAAAAAATGCACAATGTTTCCTTCAATACACACACTAACAGCGCTACATACTCACACCTTAAAATAGAATATTTGATGTCATATTTCAAAACCGTCTCCTTTTTTCAAACTTCAGAAAAAAATTTTAAACAGACTGAATAAGAAGGATTACCACTCACTTTTTCTCATCATCTGTGATATATAATTTCTTATCTTATGCCCTGAAGATGATCTAATTAATAGATCGAAACACTGCAACGTCGGCCAATAAACTCACCACTTAACCCATTTTAAACCTGTTTTTTTCCATTTCTTGATATATTACATATATATATATATATATATATAGATAGATAGATAGATAGATAGAGAGAGAGAGAGAGAGAAGAGAGAAGAGAGAGAGAGAGAGAGAGAGGAGAGAGAGAGAGAGAGATAGGTTGATAGATGGATTATAATGTTTTTGGGAAGCACACTGTGTAAAAACTCATACAGCAAAATAAATTTGATACAAGAAAACATTCTAAAAGTAGGCAACACAGCTTGTTGATTTAGGTGCAGGTGAGGAGAGAAGAAATCTAAAAGTTAAAAAGATAGATAGACAGAGAGACAGAGAGAATGAGAAACAGAGAGAAAAAGCCAAAGAGAACCGGGTAGAAAAAGTATGGTTGGGAAATGTGTCTCACCTTTGAAGCTTTTGAACGATGGGGGTTGGCGCAACATTCATAGTGGTGTTAAATAGAATTTCGACCCAGCTGATAACCAGGCAATGAAAGTGTTAATTGACAAGGTAACACCCGCCTTTTTTCTTTCTTTTTCTGCGTCCACACAGTTTTAAGAAAGGACAAAAAATAAATAAAAAATATATTTGACGAGTCAATGTAAACGGTACACAAAACATCAAAAAGTCTAGCCGCTCTGAGCGTGTAAAACGCTGAAGAAAAGACTCAAGTCAAATAAACGTCACACGAAGCAAATACACACTCGGTGGTGACCACCACACACACACACACACACACACACATAATGTGTCAATATACATACATATATATATATATATATATATATATATATATTTATCTATATATATATATATTGACTGTATGTGTGTATTTATAGTCAATTGCTCTACGTATGAATTAATTCAAGTGTGTTTATACAAGTGTATATCTCTAAATAGTAAGTATACACTTTGTGGCGACCACACACACGCGCGCGCCCCCGCACACACATATACACACACACAATATATATATATATATATATATATATATATATATGTGGTAGAAATGTGAAGAGGTTAATCCGACAGTATGTGGAGAAAAGTAGACAAACAAGGGATGTTATGGAAACTTGATGTTTATTGTCGACGGTGCAACGTTTCGGTCTCTTATTAGACCATCTTATTAGACCATCTTCATTTTGGGAATTTCCATCATTGGAGTAAGAACTATATCCAAGTCCTGAAGATGGTCTAATAAGAGACCGAAACGTTGCACCGTCGACAATAAACATCAAGTTTCCATAATATCCCGTGTTTGTCTACTTTTTCTCCATATATATATATATATATATATATATATATATATATATATATATATACATTCTCTGTGTGTGATCCTTACAGACTGTTATACTTATTATTTATAGATATACACACTTCTAAACATACATAAATTAATTCATATGTAAAGCACTTGACTATAAATACACATTTAGAGTAAATATATATATATATATATATATATATATATATATATATATTAATGTTGATATTATGATTTCACACTCATAACTTCAAGTTTCTTGGTAGTCCAATCATCAGATGAGAAGTGGTTGAGATGTAAAAAACCAGTCGTGAAATGGTAAAAATCAAATTTTGTAGCGTTTATATGCAGCGTTTTCCACGCGATGGGAAATGCAAAGCTAAAAATTGTTTTTTAAACTGTGGTTTGTTTAACGTTTATGTGACGTGGATTGTATTCACGTGATGTAATGTCATGACGTTAAATTTGTATTTAAAAAAACATTATAATCAAACAAACTTGCATTGGTGTTAATGCACGCGGTGTTCAGATGATTTTTTTTTTTTTTTTATAAATAAATAAATAAAAAATAAATAAATAAATAAATAAAAAAAGGAGAGCGAAAATTTAACGTCATAACATTACATCACGTGAATACAATCCACGTCACATAAACGTTAAACACGCCACAGTTTAAAAAAACAATTTTTAGCTTTACATTTCCCATCGCGTGAAAAACGCTGCATATAAACGCTACAAAATTTGATTTTTACCATTTCACGACTGGTTTTTGACATCTCAACCACTTCTCATCTGATGATTGGACTACCAAGAAACTTGAAGTTATGAGTGTGAAATCATAATATCAACATTAATTATAAAACTGCTCTGCTTTATTAGCATTGAGCACCTTTCCATGCAAATACTTTTCTCATTTTTTCATTCACTATTCATTATATATTATATATATATATATATATTTGTGTGTGTTTGTGTGTGTGTGTGTATGTGTGCGCGCGTATTTATAGTCAATTGATATGTATGAATTTAATATAAATATACATACACAGAGGCAATATATGTGTGTGTGTGTGTCTGTGTGTCTGTGTCTATGTGTGTGTCTATATGTTTATAGTCAATTGCTTTACGTATGAATTAATCTATATATATTTATATGAGTGTATATCTCTAAATTGTAGGTACTATTCATTGTACCTACAACTCTATATTCTGCAAGGTGCGCCTAAATTTTTATTTGTTTGTCTCTGTCTTTGATTCGGCTTCTCTCTCTTTCTCTCTCGCTCTCTTTTTAAATCTATCTATCTATCTATCTACCTATCTCTTCTTTTCTCTCTCTCTCTCTCTCTCTCTCTCTCTCTCTCTCTCTTTCTCTCTCTCTCTCTCTAACATTTACCCCTTCTAAATTCTCCTTTTGCTTTATTCATCTCACCTTCACCGTCCTTCGATATACCTATCTATCTATCTAACTAACAATCTACTATCTGGGCTTAGGGTAACTCATGCGATGTAAAGATTAGCAAGATTGATTAGCAGAGAATTGATCAAGAGTTCGATTCTCGCTCGGTGATCCATTCATTTGGCCTTGTGTCACAACAACATTATTCTTAGCAAATAACTACTTATCAGGGCTGTCGTAATTATTAGATATATTTTAATATGACATTTTCAACATAGATGTACCAGTCTATATACATATCTAGGTTATTTCCTATAACTCCAACATAAAAAGGGGAACCACTCTTGACTGATAAATTATTTATTTATTTTCCATTAAACCGACCTAACCCTAATCCTAACACTAACCTAACCCTAAACCATAACCCTAACCCTGTCTTCTTTTTTCCTAGTAGATCAATAAATAAATAAATAATTTATCAGTCAAGAGTGGTTCCCCTTTGTTTATGTTGGATTTATAGGAAATAACCCATATCTATCCATATCTATCTATTAATTTACCAGGGCTTTGGACACCCAATTTTCAACTCATTTTTATATCAGTCTATTCATATGTATCTATCTATCTATCAATCATGAATTATCATCACATATTTACAACGTAGACATTTTAAACTAGTGTTAAAATATTACAAAATACCTATGTTGGTTAATGATACTAGTAAAAAACATCCTCCGGGCGGTGTAAAAATATTGTTTTAAGATATTGCCTGAGGGAGGGGTAAGTAAAGGAATAAAATAAAACGTTTAACATTTAAAAAAATAATTACTTACTTAAAAAGCATCATATTCACTCCACTGCACTGAGATTTTTATTTTGTTTTACGACAGTAATGACCCCCAAAACGTTTCTAAGAAAACACGCACATCGTTAAAATACTACACTAGAAAACAAAATACCTAACCTCATTAATTTTTCTTTCTTTCAGAAACTTATTTGAATGTTCTATAAGCTAGATGGAAGCTGCACAAGAATGCTACGTGCAGTCTTGAACAAGTCGTGGAAGCAGCACCCCACGAGGAGGCAGCTGTACGGTCACTTGCCCCCCATCTCACAAACTATCCGAGTGAGACGGACAAGGCATGTGGGACACTGCTGGCGAAGCAATGACGAGCTCATAAGCGACGTTCTTCTGTGGAAGCCAACACATGGACATGCAGGTGTGGGCCGCCCGGCAAGGACCTACATTGACCAGCTATGCGAGAATGCTGGTTGCTCCGCAAAGGACCTCCCAGGGGCAATGAATGATAGGGGAGGATGGCGAGAGATTATCATGGATATCCGTGCTGCAAGCGCAACATGAGGATGATGATGATATATATATATATATATATATATATATATATATATATATATATTAGAGAACAAGTCTTACAAATTGGTTATGTTAGTAGTTATAGATCTATTTCTACCCATATGTATATACATATGAGTTTCATCAGAACGTTACATTTTATTTAGCGGATGATGAAACTCATATATATTCGTTTTTGTTTGCATTCTTCCGTCCACTAAGGACAATGGTGTAGTGTTCAATAAATAAATTAATAAATAAAGAGATAGATAAATAAAATATCTGCATCTGCGCAGGTGGCTGTGCAGGCCTATCTGTGATAACATGGATAGGCCTTTAAACTTTATTTAGCGGGGGATGAAAGCTTTTCTTTACCAGATACATTACTGTGTAGAAAATCATTCAACAAAGACCAGACCAATTTTTTACATTCCATTGTTAAAAAGGCCCACCGTTAAATCAACTAACCAAGTGATATATATATATATATATATATAATATATATATATATATATATATATATATATATATATATAGAAGAGAGAGAGAGAGAGAGAGAGAGAGAGAGAGAGAGAGAGAGAGAGAGAGTTTTTATGACAAAAGCAAATTACATTTTTTTTCAGAATTTTTCCCATAATGTAAGCTATGCATTGTTTGGAATTGGTTTATAGGAAAAACTCTTTAATCTCGCGAAGAATATTTCTTTTGAAGCTATTCACAATGGCGGCAAATCAAACAGAGTGCTCTAAGGCTTGATTAGAGGTCTGTCATGAAGTTTCTGGTGTCTGGGAAGTCCAAACAATGTGAAATTTGCAGGGGGAATCAGTGATGTGTACAGAGAAGAATGTTCTAGGAAATAAAGTTACAAATGAGATAAATTGTTTATAGAATGTCTTAATAAGATTGAAGATGAATAAAGGCCAGACGGGCACACAACGCTGAGAACACCTGAAATGGGGGATTCACTTAATGAACTTATTTTTGTTGTTAGAAGAATTAAATACAATAGATCAGGATTCTCAAACTTTTGGAAGTTGTGGACCGGTTGACATTTTGGAACATATGACCTTTAGGCACCCCATTTTCGATCTCAATTCATAGCAACATTTTTTTTCCATTTGCTCCGTCAAAATCCGGTTGTTTGTTAGGGGTTACGCTTAGGGGTTATGGTTAGGGTTAGGTTTAGGATTAGTTTATGGGTTAGGGTTAGGGGTTAGTTTTATAATTTTAAAAAACCCTCTAAAAATCGTCTGTTAACAATTACCAGGATTTTGACGGTGTAAATGGAAAAAATGTTCCTATGAATCGAGATCGAAAAAGGGGTGCCTAAAGGTCATATAGTAGTAGTAGTCGTCGAGCGGCCTAATGTCGGTATCAGCCAATCAGCGAGGGAGTCTATCCGCTTTTCACTAGCGCTAGACCAAGGAGATTATCTTAGCGTCTGAGGTGGACCGCCAGATCCCTGTGCTACTCATACGCTGAGTCGGCGAGGACCGGTATCGAACTAGGAACCTTGTGGTTTCTAGCCGAACGCTCTACCGACTGAGCTAAGCCGGCCATATCGTCCCACATTTTTTTTGAACGGTGCAGGGACCAGAGTGAAAAATTAAAGAATTTGTAAAATTTCGAATAAAAATATCTATACATGCATGTTAAATATTAACTTTATTTAATAGACAAATCTATCATCAATATAAAGTAGCAACCCAGAGTAAATTAATGGGAACAATGAGACAGCGTCTTATTTGTAAACTTGACAAATCTTGGTTCGAGAGAAAAGAGTACCACACCCAATGGTTCTCGAATATCCAAAGTGTTCTTGTACTTTGTGTTTATCACACTCATTGTCGAAAAAGTCTCACATAGGTATGCTGATTGAAATGGGAAACTCATATTGAGAGCGATTTCAGCCAGTTGATATTTTTATAAATATACTTCTAATTTTAGATTATATGTACGATTACCGTACTTCAAAACTATATATTTTTTTTTTTTAAATCATGTGTGGGACCTGCGGACCGGCAGGTTGTTAAGTACTCCACGGACTGGCACCGGTCTGGTGTACAGGTTAGGAGAATCATTACCATAGAGGACATTTCTGAACAACGAGGAATTTCAGCTTTTAGGAATTTATTTCATATATAATTGCAAGAATACACTCCCTCCGGATGTATGTATTTAAATTTTGATATAATGAAATATATTAAATGAGAAATACTATGAGATTAAATATGAACGCATATAAAAAGGTTACATTTATTTTAGTTATATCTTATTTGGTTTCTATATAAAATCATTCATAGGATTGATCTTCACACGTTGGAGAATAGAACAATAATATTAGAGATCAATAACACCAAGTAATTATTTATCAAACCCGGTCTTATTAAAATCACTATGCAAATTAATCGCATCATATATTATGGAAACCTTATATTTCTTAGTGATATATAAAACACATCGCACAAATAATATGGTCTGTTTTTGGGCAAATCTAACTCAAGTTTTCATAGAGATATTGTTGATACATGAAATTTATTCTATGCATTAATGATTTTGACTATAAAATAGATACTCATTGATAAACTTACGCAATTATCGAGAGTATTGTGACGTAAGCAGTGATATAGTTTCGGTTATAAACAGACACTGAATCTCTATTATAAGATGTATGAAAATATATTTGAATATGGAAACTCTGTATGTTCACTTCCCTTTCTTCGTATTTTTATGCTAGCAACGAGATAAGGCCGGTGAGAATCGTGATTCTTAGATTTAACGAAGTCATACTATTGAAACGCTATTAGACGTTGATAAGGAAAACTTCAAAGTTTAACCTTTTACACATTTATTTATGTACGTAAATCAGCCACCCAAGTAATGTTTGTGTGAGTTAGGCCACACACACACACACACACACACACACACACATATTATATATATATATATATATATATATATATATATCTTATGTGAGTTATCCAAAATTTGGTAGTAAGGGATGATTCTATATGTGATTACTAAGACACAATGTATTATTATTGTATGATCCAGTATGTACAAATACAGTGAATCTCTAAATCACTACAGAGAGCTGAATGTATAATAATCTTTTTAGATTATTACAGAGCAATATTTATCTTTGAAAGGAAGGAAAAACTCAAACCGTTATTCCATAATGGATTTATTTCGACCAAAATTGGGGCCTTTATAAATCTATGTTGATTTAACAAAACTCCCCAAATCAAGTCTCGGGGTGGGGGTGGGGAAGATTATATTTGAAAAAAATCTTTCTGTTATGCAATTCAAATTATTGATGATTATCCATATGATGAGACTTAATTTGGGGAGCCTTGTTAAATCAACTAAGATTTATAAAGGCCCCAATTTTGGTCGAAATAAATTTATTACGGAATAACGGTGTTGAGTTTTTCCTTCCCTTTAAAGATATGTATATATATATCTTACATATATATATTTATGTAGAGATCAAGGAATCCCATAACCCTTTATAGTTACTCGTCCCTCTCTGTCATCGCACCTGGCAAGTGTTCTGCGTGGCATCCAGTATCTGCACAAAGTTGATCGATGTAGTTTTTTTGCTTGTCGGTCTACACTAGTGTGTCCATGAGTAGGTGTCCACAGTACGTCTCCTATGTATTTGGAGTTGTTTCTGCAGCAGTGTCTATCATGGTTTGTTCATATTATTTGGATGATTTTTGTGATAGAAGGTAAGTGGCCATACAGTTGCTTTTTGTCAGGTCCTGCTTTCAGGATCTGTTCAAGACGACACATAACTTCTTTGTTTATTCTGACTTTTCCTTCAAGCATTTCATTAGAGCCCAAGTGGTGTAGTAATACAGTAGCCCGGACATGGGTACAGCTTGGAAGTATTCTCACTTTATCTTATCTGCAAGACCAGATTTCCATATATTAATTAAATTGTCAATAGCAATGTTTGTGTATCCTATTCCTATATTACACACACACACAAATATATATATATATATATATATATATATATATATATATATAGAGAGAGAGAGAGAAGAGAGAGAGAGGGAGAGAGAGAGAGAGAGAGAAGAAGTGGGATAAAAGCAAAGACTCATAAACTTATGTCTATCAATAATTTCTATTTTACACAGACAATGGTCACGGCGATAGTTTGATTAACAAACCAAAACACTGTAGCGTCGGCTAAATGAATAACACCTTTCAATGCAAGTAGATTTTATTCATTTTTATAAACGTACATACTCTCGGATTCGTTTACATTTTTTCCAAATATATAACCGTATTTAC
>CM042138.1:29699922-29704922 GCA_023376005.1 Doryteuthis pealeii | reverse complement strand
TTCCAATGCATTTTTATAGTAAAAATTATTGTCCAGTGCATTTTTATAGTAAAGATAATTTTCAATGCATTTTTATAATAAAAATCATTACCAATGCGTTTTTACATTAAAAATACTTAGGTATTAAAGCATATGGCATTCAGATCTAATACAAAACTGATAAAATACGGAATGTATATATAAAAATAAAAAATAAAAAATAAAATAAATATAAAAAAAGAACAATGAATAATGAATAATATTAAATAAAAGAAAAAATATTAATTGAAATATGACAAACAATAAATAATGAAAATAAATACATTTTAAAAAATCTGTTGTTTTTTTTTAGTGAAATTAGAACGGCGTAAAATATGGGATTGATTAGGGTCTGGCGGTAGATGACAAAAGAGCAATTTGTTGATATGTCTACATTTAAAAACTAGTTCGCTTTTATATTCAATAATTTTTTATCGGTATTTTAAAGAATACATATCTAAAAAAAATACTTTTATCAGCATTTCAAAGAATACATATAGAAAATATTTTAAATGTAAAAAAATCTTAAAATAAATAAACCCTGTTATACGCGAATTCTTAGCAATCTTTAAAATTTTGGTAATGAATTTGCTAAATTATTTCCCATCCCTTCAAATATTATTCATTATTCAAACTCGACACTATTATGACACACCTTGTATTCTGAAAATAGTTAACGTTCCATTAATTGTTCATTTTTATCTTGCTAAATACAGTTTCAATCTCGATACTTTTATGACACACCTTGTATATATATATATATATATATATATATATATATATATATATATATATATATTTGTATGTGTGTGTGCGTTCACATGTGTTTTCGCTTTTTCTCCCACTCATATATACATAAATACATGTATATATATTATTCGCCGAAGTGCCCGGCCCCTGACCAGAGTAAAAGGATTTTACGAAGACCAGGGAGTGAGATAGAAAGGTAAAATATTCAAGTGCCATTGTCCCCAATTCTTTTTATTTTTGCACAAAGGCAATCAGTGATTGGTGACACTACTAAATATATATATAAACTTAGAATACTTTTTAAAATTTTCTAAAAACAATTTATTTTACAAGAAATATTCTCCTGAATACGACCAATGTGTCAACTAGTTAAGAACAATAAAAAAATAACATAAAATAAATATTTCTGTTTGTCTTATCACATCTTATTCACGATATATATATATATATATATATAAGATTTTTGGATGTTAGTTTTTTAGAAGCCTTGTTGAATAAAGTATATATTATTATTTATATTTTTGCTTGAAGGCAATTACAATGCGTATATCGCATAAAATTTGATAATTATAGAAAATAATCATGATTATTTTCTATAATTATCGAATCGAATTTTATGCAATATACACATTGTAATTGCCTTCAAGCAAAAATAATAATAATATATATATATATATATATATATATATATATATATATATATATATATATATATATATATATATTACCTATTTATAAAAATTTTGCTGGATATTTAGATGAAAAATATCCTTTGATTTATCTAATTTTCACACACATTTTTAAGAAAACCAAAATAAAACTGTTTTTTTAATCTAAAATTACAAGTTACTTATCATTTCAATTTAATAAAAAAACTGAGTATAAAATTTCTCCACATTCGTTTACAGAAAAAAAAGTAAATAAAGGATTCGCCTCTTCACAGCAGTTTTGTCACCACTTTAAAGAGATTGTGACTTTTTATTTCCTACTCCTAAATGAAATAGATATTTGTGCAAATGATGCGATATCATGAATTAAGATCTGCCACCATGCGTAGACATAAGCACATACACAATGAAACTCACAATCACACACACACACAGATAGACACAAACACACAGAGATTCACTCATCCAAACACATTAAAATCACACAACAAACAATAATAATACACTTACATACATACACGTCTTTTCATACCTAGCCAATTCCACACACAATATAAAATTATTCACAACTTTACACTTTTTTTATAATCGTATTTATGCATGTGCACGGCATTGTGTTGCAGTAAATGAACAAACGTGATGTATATATATATATATATATATATATATATATATATATATATGATTTATATGAAAAAGGTGACTTACCGCATATGTGTATATATATACACATATTCTATTAATTTCTATAAAATAAATAAAACTTTAGGTATATATTAGCAAAATCATATTTAGTTGCACTAAACACTATTATCATATAGATAATCCTTACAATTCTTATAAATTATCAAAGCAATAACATAAAGAGGATTTCTCATAATGTTTATATTTTGATCCTTTGGAAAAATATCACCTCCGCTCATTTTCAAATTTTAAACCCGGTGTTCTTTGACTTGGGTGTCTGTCACTAACCGTCATTGCCAAAAAATACACACGTGCAATCGGCTGTAATTAATCAATATCTTGATTAATTCAGTGGATTTAATCCTGAAGATCCTTATGGTGAAACTCGAGTAGGTTATTACTGTGAAACATAATATATATATATATATACAAAAGGTGTGTCAAAACTGTATCGAGATTCTTTGTACTTTTTGACACTTTTGATTCTTTGTACTTTTGCCTTGTATTCTGAAAAGAATTAATGAATGGAACGTTATTTTTTCAGAATACAAGGTGTGTCAAAATGTGCAATAAATCTTGATGCTTTTTTGACGCAACTTATATATAATATATATATATATATAATATATATATATATATATATATATATATATGTTGGTTTGTCGGTTGGTTTTGAACGCTATCACCAATACATGTATAAAGAAAAAAGAGATGACTATGATGTTGTTCATTTACCTTTGATTTATTTTCTTAATATTACGGGGCGAATAATCTCATCGTCAGAAGATTTCTGAAAGCATTGCACCCTTAAATGAAGATGCTGACTGTTCCTAGAATCTGCCCATTCTGTTATAATTTGTGATTGTGTGTATGCTTTTTTAATAATACCTTATTCTTCCAAATTCTTCGTGTCTTTGTGAGTTTGTGAATGTACATTTGTTTAATAATGTCTTAACATCATTCCAAATTCTTCGTGTGCGTGTGCACATGTGTGCATGCGCGTGTGCGTGTGTGTGCGTTGGTCTTTCTCATGTATATATATATATATTATTTAATATTATATACATATTTTAAGTGGAAAGTTGATAAAGGCATACATCAATCATTTCTTCGACAGCCATGGGAAAATAGTAAGGCAGACGGGGTTCGTTAGTCATGGTTAGGCAACCAGTCTAGGAGAAGGAAAATTCTAAATTCAAACCAACTTTTCTCCCCTTTAAAATGTACCTTATGTCACAATCTGCTCGTGTCGCAGGATTTTGGGTAAATGAATACTTTATTTCTTGAATGTCTTGAATATCTCAATAATAGCAAGAAAAATATTTGAGTTATCTAAAAATAAAATTATATCCAGAAAATATCCGAAACGGCATTGTTTTGGGAGTGCTCACATTCAGGTAAGGTGAGTACCTTGCGGGTGGTGGTCCGAGGAAGGTAAATAATCAACTACAGACAAGACATTGGGCGACCAAGACTTAGCAATGAGATTGAACGCAGGTTATCTTAAACACCTGTAAAGAAGGGCTACTCTGATTCACATTGCACATTGATATAATCAAGGTTGAAGTGAGAAATGTATTCCAACACACATTGAAGTGAGAAATGTATCCCAACACACATTACATCGATCTTCGGTGGCCATATAAACATAGAACCAAGAGATTGTATATAAGTAAATTTGGACCAGGTATCCAATAGGCACCCCAGCTGGGAGCTGTTTTGAAAAGAACTCCCGGTTGTTTGTTTACAAACAACAGAGGATTTTTTTTGTATTATAATTTCACTGTTCTTCAGGTATTTCTTGTCGGACTCGGGAGCCTTTTGGAATTCGGGAACCTTCTTTTCGAACTCGGGAACCTTCTTGTCGTAACTGGGAGCCATCACTACAAGAAATACCTGAAGAAGGCCAGAGGGCACATTGGCCGAAACGTTGTACAGATAACAATAAAGATGAGGACAATAATCCGAATAATTCAAATAATACTAATTATCAAGCCTCATTTTAAAAATTCACAGATATTGTAGAAAACTATTTGACCTTAATAGGTAAACCACTGCGGGTCAGAGTGAATCTGGATGTAATGGCAACGAAGGGTTAATCCACATTCCCTAGATATCCAGAACTGGAGCCTCACCATTCGATGCTGTTTAGTGTCATACTAGTACACTCCATTTCGGGGGGGGGGTCCTAACCCTCCGTACACTGACTGCACCAGTCAGTGTATTCTAATCACCGCCTAAGAATGATAAATAGTGTACCACAGTATTGTTATTAACTAACAGGACCTGTGGATATACCACATTATAATAATCTAATTATTACAACATTTAATATGTTTACTTAAGAGCTGTTGCTAAATAGTTCAATATGTAAAAAGTATAATAATCTTGATTTAATTCTCTTTCACTCTTTCTTAAAAGGAGGAATGTAAAATATTACCCAACAAACATCTCCATATACATTATAGTAAGATTATATATATATACCACATTATGATAATCTAATTATTACAACATTTGATATGTTTACTTAAGAGCTATTGCTAAATAGTTCAATATGTAAAAAGTATAATAATCTTGATTTAATTCTCTTTCACTCTTTCTTAAAAGGAGGAATGTAAAATATTACCCAACAAACATCTCCATATACATTATAGTAAGATTATATATATATACCACATTATGATAATCTAATTATTACAACATTTGATATGTTTACTTAAGAGCTATTGCTAAGTAGTTCAATATGTAAAAAGTATAATAATCTTGATTTAACTCTCGCTCACTCTTCTTTTTTTACTTTCTTTCCTTCTTTTCATCTTTTCATTATGTTCGATTGGAACAGATTAGCGTTATCGCTTCCACACACGCTCTCTCTAT
>CM042138.1:29687422-29692422 GCA_023376005.1 Doryteuthis pealeii | reverse complement strand
ACATAGAATTACCACGGATTCAACTAGTTTATTAATATATATATATATATATATATATATATATATATATATAAAGTCATCCGTAGACACCATGTTTCGACGTTTAACGTCTGTTCAGTGTGGCTAGACACAACAACCTGGAGCGAAATCCGACTGACTGTTCATCAGCCCGAACCGAACCGTTAACCCCTCAGCCATTTGACAGCTGCCGTTTAAGGAGCGGTGTTTAAACTATTGAATACATACATTTGTTTATATATTTTTTACGATCACCAGAGAGATCCAGTCTGTAAACAGACGATCATTCTTTTATGCTAATTTAAGTCATATATATATATATATATATATATATATATATATATATATATATATATATATGAAATAAATATATAAAGGTTTTACATATCTATTTATTTGGTGACAAAGGAGCATTCACGACCATATTGGTTTCATGCGAGGCAATCATCAGGTGAAGATGTTTCAAATGCTTCACCTGATGATTGCCTCGCATGAAACCAATATGGTCGTGAATGTTCCTTTGTCACCTAATAAATAGATATGTAAAACCTTTATATATTATTTATTATATTATATAACAGCTCTATTTTATATTGAGCTCTCTACCAATAATACTGCGTTGGCACACCGTTCCAGCAAATGCGGAAACAGTGATCATCTCACACTATATATATATATATTATATATATATATATATATATATATATATATATATTATCGAATGTAATAGCATATACCATATTTAACGCTTTGTTAGACGCACCTTTCTTTCCGAAACATGTACCCGAAAATCACCCAGCATCTTATATACATATATATTTACCAACCCCTCTGCACGAATAGGAAATGACACAAGGTCAATTTCTTAAGCGCAGTTTAACAGGGTTGAATTAAGAGTATTCCTTTTCCTAGACTGGTTACCTAGACATGGGTAAAGAATCCAGTCTGCCCTATTATTTACACATAGCTGGCGGGAGAGTAGTTGGATGCATACATTTTCCAATGCGAAATGCAAACAGCCTCGTCCAGGATTTGAACTTGTGTAGACGAGTCCATTTCCTAGAATCCAACAATTATACTACGAGCTTCCACCCTGCGCCTTATAAGGTCATAGGTCGAAGCGCGTGGTGTAATGGTTAAAGTTATGGGAAATGGACTCGTCGCCACGAGTTCAAATCCTGGACGCGGTAACTGCATTTTCACTTAGCGCTAATACCTTTGGGAAAGGTATGAATCTTACTCTCCCTCCAGCTATGGGTAAATAGTAGGGCAGACCGGGCTCTTTAACCTTGGTTAGGCAACTGGTCTAGGAGAAGGAAAACTCTGAATTCAAACCTGTTGAACTCCGCTTAAGAAATTGACCTTGTGTCACATCCTGCTCGTGCAGAGGGGTTGGTAAATATATATAAGGTCATAGGTCAGATTTGGGTTACTGGCTATTGGTGTTAAATTAAACCCCAAACATCTCCAGAAATATAAATAAGGTGACAATCTCTTCTACATAAACAGTGGCAACGCTAAGATAACAATAAATAACAGTAGTACTTGTCGTTACTTCATATAAAATAACACCATTCAGTAGTATTTCTCTGCATTTTTGAGATGAGGCTTGATAATTAGTATTATATGGATTATTCGGACAATTTTCCTCATATTTATTGTTATATGTACAACGTTTCGGCCGATAAGCCCTCCAGCTCACTTCAGGTATTTCTTGTCGAACTCGGGAGCTTTCTCGAACTCGGGAACCTTCTTTTCGAAATTGGGAACCTTCTAGTCGTAATCGGAAACCATCACGGAAATTTTGAATAATAATTTTAATAATTAACTTTTTAATAATTAACATAGCTTAACACCTGTACCCCAGCTATGGTTAGCGGGAGGAGAACATGATATCCCCGTGGACTGAATAAAAGGTAAGGTCCAAAGTTCCGTGATGGCTCCCGATTACGACAAGAAGGTTCCCGAGTTCGGGAAGGCTCCCGAGTCCGACAAGAAATACATGAAAAACGTCGGAGGGCAATTCAGATAACAATAAAGATGAGGACAATAGTCCGAATAATCCAAATAATACTAACCATTCAGTATTACAATTAAGTGCGTTACTTAACCAAGCATGTACATAAACGAGCCTATTAATGTGTTTAAATGCAAAATATTGGGATTTAATTAGGATCTGAATATATATGGGACTTTAAAAATGACCTGATATTGGAGAGAACTAACAAAAATCTCCAACTGATGTTCGTAGTTTAAAACTGTTTATTCCTTTATTTTGAGCAGCAAACAAACAAGAAAAAAAAAAAACAAAAAAAAAAAAAAACAACAGTATAAATAGAACACCAGTATAAATAGCACATTTAATTGTTGTATTGTTTTTACAATTCCGCTGACGATGGCACGTAAAGGGACTGAAAGGACATGGGAATAAATAAATTATTATAAAAATACATCAGCCAATTCCAGCCTGATATCATATCACCTATTCGGTGCCTAGAAAGGACTATGAACAACATTTGTAAACAAACAATGTCTGCTCAGTTCAATCAAATATATATATATATATATATATATTATATATATATATATATATATATATATATATATAATTGCTAAAGAAAAAGGCTTAAGAATCGGCCATTGTGCGGTTCGATATTTAACGGGTATTATTAGGTATTATAATTCGGTATATTATATTATAATGGCCGATTTTTAAGCCCTTTTTTTACCAGTTATATTGCTCTGTTCAATTACATTGAGTATCGTACTCTCTATTTGGACCTAAACTACTCTAACATTCCGCCGTTGGAAGAAAGGGCCAGCTCAGAATCATCCTAATACCAACTTACCTGGTAACCCATCTACGGATATGTATATAGATTGCTATATATATATATATATATATATATATATATATATATATGTGTGTGTGTGTGTGTGTGTTTGTGTGTGTGTGTGTGTAGATATAAGTAAGTCGTCGGGGCGGCCTAATGTCGGTATCAGCCAATCAGCGAGGGAGTCTATCCCCTTTTCAATAGCGCTAGACCAAGGAGATTGTTTTTGCGTCTGAGATGGAGCGACACACCTACCATCAGCTCCTTACTTTACCGCACAGATCCCTGTGCTACTCATAACGCCTGAGTCGGCGAGGGCCGGTATAAACTAGGAACCTTGTGGTTTCTAGCCGAACGCTCTACGGACTGAGCTAACCGAGCCCTAAAGGGTTGATATAAAGTAAGTAAAGTCGTCGGGGCGGCCTAATGTCGGTATGAGGTTGTATGTTGTTGAAATTCCCGCCAAGAACACCTACCATCAGCTCCTTACTTTACCGCACAGATCCCTGTGCTACTCATACGCTGAGTTGGCGAGGACCAGGATCGAAGTAGGAACCTTGTGGTTTCTAGCCGAACGCTCTACCTACTGAGCTAACCCGGCCCGGTGTGTAGATATATGAGGATTATATATATATATATATATATATATATATATATATATATATATATATATATATATATATATATATATATATATATATATATATATATATATATATATATATATATATATTGCATTAATCTTAACCAAGTCCACATTATATTGAGAACGCTACATATTATCTTCTATTTGGTTTCATATTTTCAATCCTGTAGAGTTTATGTAAAATTCGAATTTTAACGGGTATTATTAGATATTATCTATTAAAATAAGAGATGATATATGATAATATCCATTTGAACTGAATATTGTTCACTCAGTCAGTAGAGCACTTGACTAGCAATCTCAAGGTTCCTGGTTCGATACCGACCCTTCGCAAACTCAGCGTATGAGTAACACAGGGATCTGCGCGGTGAAGTGAGAAGCTTCATCCGAGAAGCAAAAACAATCTCCTTGGTCTAGTGCTAGTGAATAGACTCCCTCGCTGTCTGGCTGATATCGACATTAGGCCACCCCGACGACGACGACGGCTTTTTAGTAATAAGAAAGTCCTGGTGTTTTTGTTTTAAAAGTTTTGTTTTGTTTATCTTTTTATTATTAGTGTTATTCGACTATTGTCACCATCTTCATTGTTATTTGTACAACGTTTCGGCCGATATACCCTCCGGCCTTCTTCAGGTATTTCTTGTTGGATTCGGGAACCTTCTCGGACTCGGGAACCTTCTTTTCGAACTCGGGAACTTTCTTGTCGTATTCGGGAGCCATCACGGAACTTTGAACCTAACCCTTTATTTAATCCACGTTTTCTTTCCGCTAACCATAGCTGGGGTAGGAGTTGTGTTAATTCGGACAATAGTCCGAATAACACTAATAATAGAGTTGTGCTAATTCGGACAATAGTCCGAATAACACTAATAATACTAATCTTCAAGCCTCATCTCAAACATTCAGAGAAATATTTTTTTAATTTAAAAAAAATGGTAGGGTTTTACTTATTCATGGCGATACTGTATTTTTTGTGAAAGTCACATCAATAATACATAATTACGTATGTCCGACTATTCATGTATATTTTAGGATCAATTTGCATTCGAATTTCTCGATAGAGAAAAAACCACCTACGATTCATTGTTTGAAGGAGTTTCCAATTGTAGTGTATATTTAAAACTTTTCTTTTTTTTCTTCTTTTCTTTTTGTTCTTTCTTCTTTTCGAACATGAATTAATGTTTCAAGCATTTTTCTAAATGAATTATCTTAGTTAATGCTTGTGAGCGTGGAACATTTCGGATATCTTTTGTTGCTTCAAAGAGCTGACGACATTGTAGAATATAAACAGCTAATGCATATTACATTACAGAGTGGTTAATTCATCAATGCTTTAATAATACGCCAGATTCGTCACATACCAGTTTTCTCCCACACCCTTCCCATCACTCCCATCTCCCCCTCCTCTCTTTCTTCTCCCTCTCTCTTTCTCCCTCTCTCTCTTATCCTCTCTCTCTTTCTTTACTTCTCTCTCTCTTTCTATCTCTCTCTTAATATATAAA
>CM042138.1:29686036-29687322 GCA_023376005.1 Doryteuthis pealeii | reverse complement strand
TGTCGTGTGTGTGTTGTGTGTGTGTTTGTAACTGTGTTTATTTATATTTATTTATAGACGCGTCAGAGCCGATAATACAATTTATATGTATATGTATGTATGTATGTATATGTGTGTGTGTGTACATATATGTATATGTACACATATTTATGTTTATATATATATATATATATATATATATATATATATATATATATATATATATATATATATATATGTAAACAGTAGTGTGTTTGTTACAACGCCCGTGTGCACGTTCCTTTGATGTTTCTAAGTAGACCAGTAGAAAAACATGAGTTTAAATCTAATTCGTGATTCTCAAGACTATTTTAAAGAGATGCATCTCGAGAAGATGCTGTTGAAAAGGCTACGTGATTGATGCTTTCTCCAGTCAAAACAATCTTAGTGCTAATGATATAGAAGAAACAGTAAACCATGTACCGTTAAAAAAACGTTTAGAACGATCTGAGAGATTACGAAAATTTGCACCATCCACATTATCGACATTAAACGAAAAGAAATGACAGCCCTGTCGGCTGGGTCTTTAGAACACACCGACTACTCCTCTGCAGAGAGGGGCAAACCACCGACGAGGCTACAGGTATTTGCCTCATGCCCCACTTGTATGGGCTGGGCACAAGGCCTCGTTTTAACGTGGGCCCAACCACAAGCCGAAGCTCATTGGTGGGAAAGAACAAAAATTTCGTCAATCCCTTCGGCATTCCCCCACAAGGGGGGCGCCTCAGGCGCTGAGCAATAAACCCAGCTCTGCTCCTTTAAATCAAGGGGGCAGGTATTGCCTGGGGGACAGCCTCCTTGAATCAAATTAAGATCCAGGGCCGAAGCCACTGGACCCCACCCCGAGGCTACATGTTGGTCGTTGGTAGCGACCCGTGATGTTTAAGTATGGAACCATGGTGGCTGAATAGTCCATGACATGCAACACTCCACTTTAGCCTAGAGGTCCAATCGGAGAGATCTTCTCCGATCAATCGACTGGTCACGTCAATTCCTCGGACCTGTATGATTGCCCCGAATCTATTGCCCTTACGGCGAGCCTTAACCCTTTCTTTACTATATATATTTACTAACCCCTCCGCACGAGCAGGATGTGACACAAGGTCAATTTCGTAAGCGGAGTTCAACAGGTTTGAATTCAGAATTTTCCTTCTCCTATACCGGTTGCCTAACCAAGGTTAAAGAGCCCAGTCTGACCTACTATTTTTCCATAGGAGGAGGAGGGAGAGTAGGATTCATACCTTTCCCAAGTGTATTAACACTAAGTA
>CM042138.1:29678536-29681036 GCA_023376005.1 Doryteuthis pealeii | reverse complement strand
TGGTTTGATTTTATGGCATGTCAACCCTTGTTGGGTTATTTTATGCCGAAGACGTTTCGTTTTACTCATGCTTGATGGGTATTAAAGATTTTTTAACTTAATTTTTTTTTTTCATTTAACCCATAGACGGGGGCCGAACAGGTACTGCTACTCCGGTATTTATACCGCTACCTCGAAGTATGTATCTACCCAACCCGTTCACCACGTGATTAGCAAACGGGTTTATCGAACCCTTGAGTGTGAGTTTGATTCTAATTGGGTGCCCTATACTTGCGGCCTTGTGCCACAACTAAGCTAAGCTTAGTAAAAAACGACGGTCCATCGTAATGTAATAATTAGCAAGCTAGTATCACAGATCCACTACAACTGAATAGCGAGTTCGATCCTCACTGGATGCCCCATACTTGAGAACTTGTGTCACATCCTATCCGTGGTGAACGGGTCGGGTAAATACCTACTTTGAGGTAGCAGGATAAATACCGTACAAATGAACTGCGTTATGGATCTAACGTGAAGGCACATCAGATTGGTTGTATTGTTACTAGGCAATAGCAATAGAGAAATGGGTATTCATCGCCCAAGATATCGGCCGTTCATTTCTCAGAGTTGATATTAGTATAAAAGCTAAAAAAAATAACCGAGCAAAACAATTGTATCATAAATGGACAAAAATATGAAATGGCAATATTAAATCTTATCTTTTTTTATTCTTACGTAAGTTTTGTTAAACAAGATTGTGTATTTTGAAACTGTACTAACATTTTTTTCAATACTGCATTACAAATATCATTTTTATCTATAAATGTATGTAGAAAAACATAAATAAATAATTCCATTTTATTTACTTATAAATTGTTGAATATACTAGGAATAATATGCGCCCTCCAGGCGTAAGTATATAAGTTTTAATGTAATGAAATATATTAAATTAGAAAGACTAACGCATATAAAAAGATTACACTTATTCTAATTATATTTTAATCGGTTTCTATGTAAAATCATTCATAGGATTGATTTTAATTCGTTGGAGAATAAAAAATAATATTACAGACTAATAATACTAAGTAATAATCTATTAAACCTTGTCTTGTTAAAACTACTATGCAAATTAACCACATCATATGTGATGTAAAGCTTATTTCTTCGTGATATAAAAAACACATTGCAGAATTTTAAACACACTATGGGTTGTTTTGAAGCAAATCTAACGCAAATTTTCATAGAGGCGTCGTTAATGAATAAGATTTATTCTATGCATTAATGATTTTGAGTATGAATTAAATACTCATTGTTAAACTTACGCATTAGGGTATTGTGACGTAAGCATTGATGTAGTTACGGTTAGAGATAAACACCGAATCTCCATTATAAAGAGATATTCATTTTAATATTGTTTATTGGAAGGATCACCTGTGAGATTAGGAATGCAATGATAAATTTAAGTAGGAAGGTGGGTCAAAACTTTGACAATATTTTGCTACGTGTACATCTCGGGACCATTGGCATTTTTTGCATTGCTTCACTCAGCGTGTGATTTGCAATGTAGTCTAATTCGGGATCTCATGGTTTACGAGGAGTTCGTATATTATAGCATTTTTGTCTACGAAAATTGGTTCCTCCGGTTGGTCAGATGGTGCATTGATTATGTCATGCAACTGAAGGATTCTCAGATACCCATGGAACTTAGTCTCCCAAATTTCGTAGCTGGCCTCGTCACCATTGAAGAAGATCCGAGCGTACCTTGGCCCATAACCTGTTAAGTTTCTGACCGCCATCCTTGGCCAGTTGTGAAGGACTTAAAGTAAGTAAGCAAGTCCTGAGCTATAGAACCCTTTGGTAAGTGAATAAGTCCTGAGTTATGGGAATCCTACGTAGTGTCAAAGGTCAGTGATATAATCCTATGTTCCGTCGTCCACGAAGGTTCAAAGCAATATGCGTAGGTATGACCAGAACAGCCGGTATAAATAACAATATCAGCAGCAGAGTACTGCCAGTGATTGGCCAAGAATATGGTCACATGATTATCGCCGAGTCTATAAATAAGAGTGGGCATTTAACACACGCCTTATATCACAAAATCTCAACAGACTGTGGAAGTAAGTAAAAACATTTGTTGTGTGAAAGATACAAGTGCAGTTGATCACAGTACATTGATCAGATTGCTGAAGAAATAGTTTCAAGACGCTCGATGATCAGGCAAGATTTCTTTAGGCCAAAACCGTGGATTCCATGGTCGGGCTCTAAGAGGAATATATAGCAAGTAGCGCTCTACAGAGTTTGACATCTCACAGTTTACTGTTGTTCGTCACCTTCACGACCTCTGCAAAAACATGTGGAGCCGACGAACTGGGCCTCACTTTACCAGAATATTACAAACACTTTTGACTCCCTCCTCGTAATAACTATCATTAAAATCAACAGTCTCAAAATATTTTGTAGATGAGTTTTGTTGACCTGTGGTATTCATGATAGCCGGGTTAGCTCAGTCGGTAGAGCGTTC
>CM042138.1:29671036-29676036 GCA_023376005.1 Doryteuthis pealeii | reverse complement strand
GTGTGTGTGTTGTGTGTGTGTGTGTGTGTGTGTGTGTGTGTGTGTGTGTGAAAAGGTGGAATGAAAACATCCCACAATGCTGTTAAAGAGAAAACAGTTTATAATATAATCATAGCTGATACTGATCAATATTTCGATTTTACAAAAATCATCATCAGTGCTCATCGAAATATTGATCAGTATCAGCTATGATTATATTATAAATTGTTTTCTCTTTAACAGCATTGTGTGATATTTTCATTCCACCTTTTCATACTCATTTTTCGGATTCTTTTCCTTTCTTTTAACTTATTATATTATATATTATATATTATATATATATATATATATATATATATATAGTTTTTATTGTTTTTCTTTGTATTTATCATATTTAAAATTAATAACTAATTAAGAAAAGAATTATAACTTATTTAGTTTAATTTGATATTGTAATTCTGATAATATTTTACTGACAGACCCAACCTATGTCTACAATTGCAGATTGATTTAAATCTATTATTTAAAAGATTTTTCTTATCCGTTAATTTAATTATAGTTAACTTTTCTTGTAGACAAAGGTAGCATGGATTATTTAGAGATCTGCACACGTTTGATTTTCGTAGAATATTTCATTCAGTAATTGGTATGATATTCGGATCATTTAAGTCCCCAAAATATATATTTTAATGAAATTTTGAGTGTAGATTTATCAATAAATGAATTTTATAATGCGTCAGTTATTTTATTTCAAAACTTTCTGACTTAATTAGGTATTTCTGCTATGGTAAATTAATATTTAGAATTCATTTATAATATGAAACGCCTAATTTTAAGTTTCAAATTTCCTATTTTTAGATTCTAAAAACAGTTATCTATTTAATAACTACTTTAGTTTATTATTGTTATCTAATAATTTTTTTAGAAACACTATATTGAAAATTTAAGACCCCTTTCTTTTGAACAGAACAAATATTGATGTATTGTTGCGTCTCTAAGCTTAATATTAGTTAATGTGTGCTTATGTTTTGTAAATCTAGTTTTGAACTCGGACTTTGTGCATCCCACGTAGGACCTTTTTCCTCTACTAATATTACGATTACTGCTCTATGTTTTTAATATATCGAGCACTTTTGATTATTTAATGATGCCGCTGCAACGGAAACATTAAAGCGGCAATTGAATACTATATATATATATATATATATATATATATATATATATATATATATATATATATATATATATAACAGTTGTAATAGTAATAGTAACAGTGTAAAAGAGTTATGGATCAATATTTATCTTGAAAGGAAGGAAAACTCAACACCATTTATTCCATAATAAATTTATTTTCGACCAAAATGGGGGCCTTTATAAATCTAAGTTGATTTAACAAAGCACCCCAAATCAAGTCTCATTCAGATGGATAATCATCAATATATATATATATATATATATAATATAATATATATATATATATATATATATATGATGGTATTATTATAGTAATGTTATTCAATAAACATCGAAGCAGAATTGTTTCCATGAATGTAAACTCAACATTTTTTAGAATTGGTTTATAGTCACAGTTTATTCTAATCTCGAAAAAATATTTGTTCTGGGGCTATTCAAAATGGCGGCAAATTAAATAGGTTGAACTGAGATCTATCATTATTTTTTGTTGGCTTGGAAGTGCAAACCATGTAAAAATTACTGATGAATATGTGATGTGTACGGAGAAACATGTCTTAGCCATCAAATGTTTACTCATGGCCTAAACACGGGTTTGCCACTACGCGAATGAGTCGAAAAGACCGGCCAGTGAGTGGAAACACAAGGACTCCCTGGCAAAAAAAAAAAAGAATGTTCCAGTTGGTTTGTTAGGTTTGTTTTACGGCTAATCAACCATTTTCAGCTCATCGAATGCCAAATCAAGTCATTTTGATATCCAGTTGTTTACAGCACCAGCTATTGCTTAAATGGTCACCCGTCTATACGTTGAACATACTCATCGCTGATTGAAATCACGTGATTGAATAAAGACTATATTTTTATGTTATTTTGGAATATATATCTGATGAAGAGAAAAGGCACTGTTATTTTTCCTTCTTTCGTTGTTTAGTTGAAAATATACCCATCGTACCCTGCACACACACACACATACACATACACACACACACGCACGCATACACACACACACACACACACATATATATATATATATATAGATATATAAAAGGCTTAAAAAATTGGTCATTTTACCAGGTATACATCTATGTATTTGTATATGTATACGATTTCATCAGTCTGCTAATTTTTATCTATCGGTCTGATGAAAGTCACACACACCACACACACACACACACACAACACATATATACATATATATTATATATTAATATATATATATATATATATATATATATATATATATATGGGTAGAAATAGATCTACAACTGCTCATATGAATGATTTCTAAAACTTTTTTACCAACTATATTGCTCTGTGCAAAAAATAATTGAAAATTGAGCTCTCAAATTGGACGGTACTATCTTTTACATTTCGTTGTTAAAAAAGGCTCACGTTAGAATCATCCTAACACCAAATAGCCTAGTGATTTACCTATGTCCCCAAAAAGTGTTATCTAATTAAGTTCAAAACGAACGAAAAATCTGTGATAGGCCAGCTGGTGTAGTGGTTAGAATCCCCGCCTGTCAGCTTGGCAGTCGACGTCTCGAGTCACAGACGGAGCAGTCTCCCATGTCTATAACCTTGCTGATGAGACCTAATAGGTCGAAATGTACATATAGGGATTGACAATTTCTCGATTTGTTTAGCCTTACATTTGAACATATATACCTGCCTAAATTCATTAATCATTAACTAATTAATTTTCAAAATTAGGTATGACTTCAATTAAGCAGATATCCTCCAAAAATATATATATAAGTAAAAAAGTCCTCGGGGTGACCTAAAGTCGGTATCAGCCAGACATCAAGGGAGTCTATCCCCTTTTCACTAACGCTAGACCAAGAAGATTGTTTTGGCGTCTGAGGCGGAGGCCACACCTACCACCACCTCCTTACTTTACCGCACAGATCCCTATGCTACTCATACGCTGAGTTGGCGAGGGTCGGTATCGACCTAGGAAAATTGCGGTTCCTATGTAATCCAAATGACTCGTAAGTAAGGGATGATTCAATTTGGGATCATCGAAATCTCACTGTACAACCATACTGTATGCTCTTGTAGGTACAAACATATTTATTTCATGTTTTTTTTATATATCCCTAAAAAGAGCTCAATGTATAATAATCAATAAATTAAATTATATACAGAGAAATATTTAACTCATATATATATATAAATATATATTATAGTATATATATATATATTATAAAAAGATAATGCTTTTGAAGCATTGTTAAGTAAAAGTATATTATTATTTATTATTTTGGAAAGCAATTACACATGAGTATAATGATAAGTTGTAAAACCGGTTTGTTTGGAATGGCTTTTTTGCCGATAATTTTGGGAGAATAAGTGCTTAATGGAGTCGTACCCAATTTTGAAAATAAATTAATTAATAATGAATTAGGCGGGAATACCTATTAAATGTATGGCTAAACAAATAGAGAAAATCAATCTCTGTATGTACATTTCGGCCTATTAGGCCTCATCAGCCGATCTATAGCCTCTCTGATGACCTAATAGCCGAAATGTACATACAGAGATTGATTTTCTCGATTTGTTTTAGCCATACATTTGATAGGTATTCCCACCTAATTCATTATTAATTAATTAATTTTCAAAATTGGTACGACTCCAATTAAGCACTTATTCTCCCAAAAATGAGTATAATGTATAAAATTCGATAATTCTTGAAAATTTGCCTGTCATGATTATTTTCAATAATTATCTAATTTTATACGCATTGTAATTGCCTTCAAATATAGGGCCGGGTTAGCTCAGTCGGTAGAGCGTTCGGCTAGAAACCACAAGGTTCTTAGTTCAATACCGGTCCTCGCCAGCTCAGCGTATGAGTAGCACAGGGATCTGTGCGGTAAAGTAAGGAGCTGACGTAGGTGTGTGGCTCCACTCAGACGCTAAAATAATCTCCTTTGGTCTTGTGAAAAGTTAAAAGAGGAAAGACTCCCTCGCTGATTGGCTGATACGACTTAGCCGCCCCAACGACTTTACTTTTTTACTTTATATATATATATATATATATATATATAATATACACAACAACACGTGCAATCAACTGCAATAATCAATACTGATTAATCCAGTGGATTTAACCCTGAAGATCCTTGTGAAACTCGAGTAGGTTATTACCGTACCCTTATCATAATAAATTTGCTCTACCAACGTATTGAGCACTTTATATTGTTATATTCTGCCTTATCATTGTGAATCTTGCATCAACTAACCATTGTGACCTGTTTCACCGGTAAGTCACCTTTCACCAATAATATATAATATATAATATATAATATATATATATACTACACGCCTCTACCATAATATGGGTAAGGCGAAATGTCATGGTATAATAACTGAAAACAAACGGCAGGCCTTATGGTCTCGGCGGTGAATAAGATTTGGATGTTGTATCCTTGACAAGGTTAATTCGCAGGGATTGGTTCGTGTGGTTACTGTGGCCGAGGCAATATTGGTCTTTGACTATGCCTGCTGAGCCCGGCGATATTCGAGGAAGCGTATACACTCTGCTGAGAAAAAAGTCGAAACAGTCTTACGATGTTCTACCCACCGAGCGACCGCCCGGGATACACTAGTACCAATGAATTGCCCGTCTATACAAGAAAGGAAAAAAATGGATTACAATCTCTCCGAACATTACGAACTGTATATTGCCCTCTAAGACCACGTGTTCGCACCTTCAATCGAACTCACATCTCTTCCCTCAAAACACACTCCTCAATCCATAATCTATCAGTATATGTGAAGAGCAGGCAAGTACAGACTCTTATGAATATGATCCACAGGAAAATGAAAAA
>CM042138.1:29664483-29670936 GCA_023376005.1 Doryteuthis pealeii | reverse complement strand
TGAGGATTTTTTTTTTAATAAAAGTAAATGATTAATGATGAATGTATGTATTCTACTTAATTATATCTGTCTGTCTCTGTCTCTGGTCTGTCTGTCTCCTCACTCTCACACACACACACACACACAAAACCACGCCGCACACACGCACACAGCACACAAACACGATATACTACTGATATAGTATGTCTGTCTAGCGCTTCTCTCTCTCTCTCTCTCTCTCTCTCTCTCTCTCTCCTCTCGTCTCTTCCTTCTTATTCTATAACTCTGGCTGAGAGGGCCTAAATAGCCGAAATGGTAAATACAGAGTTGATTTTTCTCGATGTGTTTAGCCTTACATTTGAATATGTATGCCCGGCTAATTATTAATAATGTAATTTTCCCCAAATTAGGTAGACTTCAATTAAGCACATTTCTTCCAAAAATTGTCGGCTAAAAAAAGGCCATATCAAAACACACTGTTGTTTGTTTACTTTTTCATACTGTCGTGTAGTAAAAGTCACCATAAGTGGAATATAATCTACTTTAAACAAACGAAAAATCTGAAAGGCCAGCTGGGTAGATGTTAAGTCATAATATATATATATATATATTATATATATATATATATATATGTGTGTGTGTGTGTGTGTTATGTAAGGGAAGTAAATGTATGGGAAATTGAATAACAAAGGCAAAGAATACATTTAATTAATATTTCCCTTCTGTTAGTTTTAGAAGCTTCTTCAATGAAACATTAATATATATATAATATTATATATATTATATATAATTATTATAATATATATATTATATATATGTATTTCTTTTAATATATATACATTTTCTTTCATATATATATATATATTGTTGAGTTGTTGGCACCTTCCGTCCACTAGGACGAAGGGTAGTGTCCAAAAACAATAAATAAAATTATCTGCAATCTGAGCAAGTGACTCCGCAGGCCCAATTCTGAGTGACAGTGCTTTGGTGCCCACTAAATGCAACAAACGTTGATGCTTTATGGGCTGCTGGCTTTTCTCCTTCTTTCGGCTCTCTTTTGCTGTTAGACTACTCACTTCAGCCTCACCCCTTCCGTGCCTTGCTTAACGTTATGGCTCACACCGCTTGTATTTTTTGCATCTACCTTCCAGTGTTTGTGGTGTATTTTCTTCTTTTAACATATGATGTTTGTTTTCTTTTTCAAATGAAACGTGGATTAGTAAAAATCCATTTAAATATTATCATCCAAAACGTAAAGACCTTTCTTTTTTCACAGGAAGGCAAAATTTTTCATTAACTTTTAGGTCCTTTCCTTGAAAATAAAGTTTGAAAGTTTCGGTTTTCCTATGTCAACCCTCTTTGTTTCTAAATTTTCAGACACTGATGAAATGTTTTATGTCGTAATCGGAAGCCACCACGGAACTTTTACGAACAGAAAGTGTTCCGATTACGACAAAGAAAGTTCCCCGAGTCGCGAAAAGAAGGTTCCCGAGTCCGACAAGAAATATCTGAAGTAAGGCCGGATGGACCCATTTAAAGCAACGTTTACTGATAACATTGAAGAAGAGAGCAATAGTCCGAATAACGCAGATAATACTAATCATCGAGCCTCATCTCAAACATTCCGAGACACTTATGAAATATATCGAAACAAATGAATTATCTGCTGGTACTAAGTTGGTTAAATTGAGGGCTGGTGGAAGATACTTCCCATCCTCACAATCTTAACCTCATTGTTATTCGGCAGCCCAATTTGAAAATGTGGTGTTGTTAAGTATATATTTGGATTATTCGGACGATTGTCCTCATCTTCATGTTATCATGTACAACCGTTCGGACAATGTGTCTGCGGCCTTTTTTTCAGATATTTTCCCGAGTCGACAATGAAATACGTGGAAAAAGGCCGGACGGCACATCGACCGAAACATTGTACAGATTAACAATGAAGATGAGGACAATAGCTCCGGAATAACCCAAATAATGACTAATTATTTCAAGCCTTATCTAAAAAATACAGAAAGTGGTAAGTTGTGTTTTTTGATGATAATATTTAGATAAATTTCAAACGTACATTTTTTTCAAATATTCATTACATTCTGATATATCATTACATTGTAAATCTTTGTTCTTTTCTGCTTCTAAAACAACGCGAAAAAATTCCCCTAATATCTAAACACACACACGGCCTTTCACTCGATGCGCGTGCGCCGCACAGCACAACACACGCGCGCATATTATATATACATACATTTTTTCTTCACTCATAATCTTCTTAAATTTTTGTTTCATTTTTACCTCGAGCATTTTGACCTCATTGTTCAGAAGTATATATATATATATATAATAATATATATAATATATATATTAGAGAGAGAGAGAGGGAGAGAGAAGAAGATAGAGAGATAGACAGTCAGACAGGACAGACAGACAGACGGCATAGAGAGATAGAGAGATAGAGAGAGTGAGGATATTATACAGTGAGATAATACGTATATTTATATATCCTTATAATTATTGTGGGGATGTTGTTGCCGAGATTGCAGTAAGGTGAAGATATATATATATATATATATATATATATATATATATATAGGAGATATATATATTATATATATATGTGTGTGTGTGAGATAAATTATATATATATACTATTATATTATATATATATATTATTTTATATATATTATGACTCCTCGTCGATTTTCACGCATGAGGTTCACACCACAATTGAACTCGCACACAGTGATTTGTTTATGTGTTGGACCATCCACATTTTTGGCCACATCGATAGGAAAGAATTGGTGTATTCAAGGTCTGCCACAAAGCCAAATCAAACGACTTGATCCAGGAATTTTGAATTCAGAGTTATCCCACTCCTAGGACTTGTTACCTACCCAAGGCCGAAGGGCCCAGTACTGCCCACTGATTTTACCCATAGCTGGAGGGAATTTTGAATTCAGAGTTATCCCCCTCCTAGACGGTTACCTACCGCAAGGCTGAAGGGCCCAGTTTTCCCTACTATTTTAACCCATATCTGGAGGAGAATATTATGGAATTCATACCTTTCCACAGGCGTATTTAGCGCTATGTAAATGGCCAACAGCTTCGTCTAGAATTCAGACTCGATATATAAATATATATATATTTATATAATATTAATAATTCGTGATTTGTAAAAGATACACTTACTCAATGCACAGGCACATGCACACTTATGGATAAAGATAGAGGCAGGTAATGCAGCCAGCAGAAGAAAAAATAAATGATTGATAAGAGAGAGAAAGAAGAGAGAAAGGAGAGAGAGAAAGAAAGAGAGAGAGAGATAATGAGAGGAGGGGAGAAAAGAGAGAGGGAGAACGAAGAGACGAGAGGGGGGAGAGGAGTTTGATGGAAGAGTGTGGAGAAAAACTGGTGATGTGCGAATCTGGCGTAATTATTAACATTGATGAATTAACAGCTTCTGTAATGTAATATGCATAGCCTGTTTATATTTCTACAATTCGTCAGCCTCTTTGAAGCAACAAAAGATTATCCGAAAATGTTTCACGCTTTCACAACATTAACTAAGGATAATTCATTTAGGAAAAATGCTTGAAATTCATTTAAATTCATGGTCGGAAAAGAAGAAAGAAAAAGAAAAAAGAAAAGAAGAAAAAAAGAAGAAGTTTTAAATAACACTAACAATTGAAACTCTTCCAAACAATGAATCGTAGGTGGTTTTTCTCTATCGAAAAATTTCGAAATGCAAATATGATCCTAAAATATACCAGAATAGTCGGACATACGTAATGATGTATTATTGATGTGACTTTCACAAAAAATACCAGTATCGCCATGAATAAAGTAAAACCCTACCATTTTTTTTTTAATTAAAAAAAAATATTTCTCTGAAAATGGCGATACTGTATTTTGTGAAAGTCATCCAATAATACATAATTACGTATGTCGACTATTCATGTATATTTTAGGAATCATATTTGCATTCGAATTTCTCGATAGAGAAAAACCACCTACGATTCATTGTTTGAAGGAGTTTCAATTGTAGTGTTATTTAAAACTTTTCTTTTTTTCTTCTTTTCTTTTTCTTTTCTTTCTTCTTTTCGAACATGAATTAATGATTTCAAGCATTTTTCTAAATGAATTATCCTTAGTTAATGCTTGTGAAAGCGTGGAACATTTCGGATATCTTTTGTTGCTTCAAAGAGCTGACGACATTGTAGAATATAAACAGCTAATGCATATTACATTACAGAGTGGTTAATTTCATCAATGCTTTAATAATTACGCCAGATTCGTCACATACCAGTTTTCTCCCACACCCTTCCCATCACTCCCTCTCCCCTCTCTCTCTTCTTCTCCCTCTCTCTTTCTCCTCTCTCTCATTATCTCTCTCTCTCTTTCTTTTCTCTCTCTCTCTTCTCTCTCTCTTTCTCTCTCTTATTCAATCATTTATTTTTTCTCTTGCTGGCTGCATTACTTCCTCTATCTTTATACATGAGTGTGCATGTGCCTGTGCATGAGTAAGTGTATCTTTACAATCAACGAATATTATATATATATATATATATATATATATATATATATCGAGTCTAATTCCTAGACGAAGCTGTTGGCATTTCACATAGCGCTAATACCCTTGGGAAAGGTATGAATCCATATATTCTCCCTCCAGATATGGGTTAAATAGTAGGGCAAACTGGGCCCTTCAGCCTTGGGTAGGTAACCAGTCTAGGAGAGGGATAACTCTGAATTCAAAATTCCCTCCAGCTATGGGTAAAATAGTAGGGCAGACTGGGCCCTTCGGCCTTGGGTAGGTAACCAGTCTAGGAGAGGGATAACTCTGAATTCAAAATTCCTGAGGTCAGTCGTTAATTGGCTTTGTGGCAACCCCTTTGATACACCAATTCTTTCCTATCGACTGTGCCAAAAAATGTGGATGGTCCAACACATAAACAAATCACTGTGTGAAGGTTCATTGTGTGTGAACCCTCATGCGTCGAAAATCGACGAGAGAGTCCATAATATATATATATATATATATATATATATATATATATATCTACATATATATATATATATTCTTCACATTACTTGCAATCTCTGCAACAACATCCCCAGCAAATAATTAAGGAATATATAAATATACGTATATCTCACTGTATATATATCCTCACTCTCTCTATCTCTCTATCTCTCTATGCCTGTCTGTCTGTCTGTCTGTCTGACTGTCTATTCTCTCTATCTCTCTCTCTCTCTCCCTCCTCTCTCTCTCTAATATATATATAATATATATATATATATAACTTCTACAATGATGGTGCCAAAATGCTCGAGGTTAAAATGATTTAAGAAATTATGAGTGAGAAAAATGTATGTATATATATATATGCGCGCGTGTGTGTGTGTGCGCGACGCGCACGAGTGAAGGCGTGTGTGTGTATTAGATATTAGGGGAATTTTTTCCGTTGTTTTAGAAGCATGAAAAAACAAAGATTTACAATGTAATGATATATCAGAATGTAATGATATTTGAAAAAATGTACGTTAAATTTATCTAAATATTATCATCAAAAACACAATAACCACTTTTCTGTATTTTTTAGATAAGGCTTGATAATTAGTATTATTTGGGTTATTCGGACTATTGTCCTCATTTTCATTGTTATCTGTACAATGTTTCGGCCGATGTGCCGTCCGGCCTTTTTCACGTATTTCTTGTCGGACTCAGGAAAATACATGAAAAAGGCCGGCAGACACATTGTCCGAAACGTTGTACAGATAACAATGAAGATGAGGACAATAGTCCGAATAATCCAAATAATATTAACAATCAACCACATTTTCAAATTGGCTGCCGAATAACAATAAAGGTTAAGATTGTGAGGATGGGAAGTTCTTCCACAGCCTCCAATTTAACCAACTTAGTACCAGCAGATATTCATTTGTTTCGATATATTTCATAAGTGTCTCGGAATGTTTGAGATGAGGCTCGATGATTAGTATTATCTGCGTTATTCGGACTATTGTCCTCATCTTCAATGTTATCAGTACAACGTTTCGGCTTATATGTCCTCCGGCCTTCTTCAGATATTTCTTGTCGGACTCGGGAACCTTCTTTTCGGACTCGGGAACTTTCTTGTCGTAATCGGGAACCTTCTTGTCGTAAAAGTTCCGTGGTGGCTCCCGATTACGACATAAGAACATTTCATAAGTGTCTGAAAATTTAGAAACAAAGAAGGTGTTGACATAGGAAACGAAACTTTCAAACTTTATTTTCAAGGAAAGACCTAAAAAGTTCAATGAAACATTTGCCTTCCTGTTGAAAAAGAAAGGTCTTTACGTTTTGGATGATAATATTTAAATGGATTTTACTATCCACGTTATACATTTGGAAAAAAAAATAACATATATGTTAAAAGAAGAATATACACACAAACACGTGGAAGGTAGATGCAAAAAATACAGCGGTGTGAC
>CM042138.1:29606983-29659483 GCA_023376005.1 Doryteuthis pealeii | reverse complement strand
AAATTACGTCACGTAGTTTAAATACAGACGACGACGTTACTCGGCGTTTTAAAGTATGTCTATATTTTGTATATTTGAATATATATTTATATATTTGAACAAAAGCAGCCATATACCAAAAGCAGAGGCTCACAGATTTTTGTTTTCATTAACAATTTTTTCCCTTTAAACAAACGAAGACCCTGAGGAAGGTTTGTTAAAAGAACCGAAACTCTGCAGAGTCGGCTTATTAAACATCACTCGTAAATAAAAAAAAAATGTTTCAATTTTTATAAAATTATATATATTTATATGCATATATATATATGATATAAGTTATATGTATGTATGTATGTAAATATATATATATATATATATATATATATACTATATTGTTTGGATGGTGCCAACGAAATTTAAAGTACACACACACACAATATATATCTATATCTATATCATGTGTGTGTGTGTGTGTGTGTGTGTGTGTGTGTGTGTGTGTCTGCCTGTTTGTATGTGTATGTCTGTTCAGTAAACGTTAAAATAAAAGCAAAATAATAAATTATATAGGCATGACTTCCTTCTCTCTCTGTCTCTGTCTCTATCTCTCTCTTTATCTCTCTCTCTCTCGCTCACACACACACACACAAACACACACTCCAACGCAAACTCACTCTATCTCTTTCCCTCTCTCTCCTACTCTATTACATGCATGGTCATATATATATATATATATATTATTATTATTATTATTATTATTATTTATTATTATTCATATTTTGGGAAGGCAATTACAATGCGTATATCGTATAAAATTTGATAATTATCGAAATATTTTCAATGATTATCGAATTTTATACGATATACGCAATGTAATTGCCTTCAAAAATATAAATAATAATATACTTTAATTAAGAATGCTTCCAAAGCAAATTATCAAATTCCGTTTACTATATATATATATATATATATATATATTATATATATATATCTGTGTGTGTGTGTGTGTGTGTGTGTGTGTGGTGTGTCAGTCTGTCTGTTCAGCAAACGTTAAAATAAAAGCAAAATAATTAATTATGTATGCATGTATCTACTTCCTTCTCTGTCTGTCTGTATCTCAATTTCTCTCTCTCTCTCTCTCTCTCTCTTCTCTCTCTCTCTCTCTCCTCTACCTTCTACCCCCTGTCTCTCTCTCTCTCTCTCTCTTTCCCTTCACATATGTACTCAACTGACCTGCAATTTTATGACAAAAGATGTCAGAGAGATCGAGGTGTCAGTGACCAGTTCTTTTTTAAATTAGCCAAAAGAATACAAAACAAAAAAAAACTTGGGAGACTCACCTGAAAAACCTGAGAACATTTTTACCACTTGCTCTATTACCTGAAGATTGTCCCAAATGATTACCTATTGATAAAAAGCCAAGATTTAAATATATACATATATATTTTCCTTCCCTTCCTTATTATTTCATATTCTAAAATCTTTTCTTATAAGAAGAAAAATCTTTGTTAGTGAATATAAATATTCAGTTATATATATTTCCTGTGTGCGTTTAGATTCACATTATTTTCTCTGTTCTCAACTTAGTGGGCGTTTTATTTTTCTGTTTCTTTCTCAAACTTATCCTATGTAACCACAAAAGCTACCTCTCTTTCCTTTTGACGTGATTTCCATAAAACGGAAAAGTTGTCATTTTTTAAAAATTCTTTTTCCCCGGAAGAAGCTTGTCGAAGCCAACAGTAATTGTAGTTTTGAATCCAGACGATCGGGAAACCAAAAGATTAGTTTTAAGATTTTCAAAATAAGTAAAAAAAAAAAAAATAAATAAAATAAAAACAATTTGAAGTATAAAACTGTTTACAGTTCCCTTATAGATTGGTTGGTTGGATTTTACGGCATCTCAACACTTGTTGGGTTATTTTATACCGAAGACGTTTTGTTTTATTCATTCTTGAGGGGTTCTCAATTTTAAAAAAAATCTCAATTTCTTTTTAAAACACATATTACCCAGAAAATTATATATATATATATATATATTATATATATAATATATATATATATATATTATATTAGTCAGATTTAGCCCTGTAGAGCTTTATGCGAAACTAATAGTAGGTTCGTCTGACTCATTAGATTATCTTTGTTATTGGCTCTACTTAGTATCGAGCACTTTTTACATATTAGCTTTCTCCTAGCGGTTATATGAATATGTATATATCTTATATACATATATATACATATAATTGTTTTTTCTTTGGCCAAATACTGTACCAATAGATTATTTTTTGTTGGTACGATATATCTTGGTCCTTTCTTTTTTTCAAATTTTTTTTTCCTGGTTGATGTTTGGTGGATATTTTTACAATCAAACTTTCTGCTGGTTTTTTCTCTCCGCAAGGATCTACCAACACGCTTGGTATATTAAAATTATATATAATATATATATATATATATATATATATATATATATATATGTATGTGTGTACGTTCCACGAAAAGTAATCTATGCATATATATATATATATATATATATTATATATATATATATATATATATATATATATATATGATGGGGGGTATGGCCCCCTGGGATCGACGCTATACATTGTACTCTACCGGTCCAGTGGCCGAAACACACTGGACCCCCAGCCGAGACCGGGTGGATTAGGTAGGAATCAGAGTCTAGTAACTGGAACAGATACTACACTTTGATCCACCCTTTAGTCCTGGTGGCACTGTTTAAATTTGCAACAAGAAAATTTGCTTTCTATAAAACAGTAAAAAAGTCAAGTCATCGGGGTGGCCTAATGTCGGTATCAGCCAATCAGCGAGTGAGTCTATCTCCTTTTCACTAGTGCTAGACCAAGGAGATTGTTTTTGGAGTCTCGGGTGGAGTACCACACCTAACATCAGCTCCTTACTTGACCGCACGTATCCCCGTGCTACTCATACACTGAGTTGGTGAGGGCCGGTATTGAACCAGGGACCTTGTGGTTCCTAGTTGGACACTCTACCGACTGAGCTATGCCGGCACTATACCAAACCCTCTGTATGAGAAGGATGCGAGACAAGGTCAATTTCTGAGTTTATTTTCGAAGTTTACTCCGAACATACATACATACACACAATTTCCTTATATATATATATATATATATATATATATATATATATATATATATATACAAGTAAAGTCATCAGGGCAGCCTAATGTCGGTATCAGCCAATCAGCGAGGGAGTCTATCCCCTTTTCACTAGTGCTAGACCAAGGAAATTTTTTTGTGTCTGAGGTGGAGCGCCACACCTACCATCAGTCTCTTACTTTACCGCACAGATCCCTGTGATACTCATACGCTGAGTTAGCGACGGCCGGTATCGAACTAAGAACCTTGTGGTTTCTAGCCGAACGCTCTACCGGCTGAGCTAACCAGGCCCTTTAAAACAAATCAGGCAAAAATATGGTTAAATAGCCATCTTGGTAAAGAACTGAAAATGAAAAAAAGTTGATATTTTTAGAAATACTAGCAAGAATATGCGCCCTTCGGGCATAAGTATTAAAGTTTTAATGTAATGAAATATATTAAATTAGAAAGACTAACGAAATTAAATGCGAAGGCGTATAAAAATATTACACTTATTTTAATTGATATCTATATAAAAATCATTCATAGGATTGATTTTAATACGTTGGAGAATAAAAAATAATATTAGAAATCAATAACACCAAATAATTATTTATTAAATTTGTTAAAACCGGTATGCAAATTATTCACACCAAATACTATATAAACATTTATTTCCTAATTATATATAAACACTCATTGCAGAACATAAATAATAAGGGCTGTTTTGAGACAAATCTATCTCAGCTAGACCTTTATCGAGACATTGTTATTAATAAGATGCTAATTTAGATTAGATGATGATTATCTAATAACTATTGAGAATATAACGTAAATAACTAAGGAAATTTTGACGTTGGTGGTGACGTAGTTTGGGTTACAGACAGACAGTCACATAGATTCTATAATAATAAGATATTTCCAAATTTAGTTTATATATATGGTTGCCGTACTTCGAAAGTATACAGTCATTTATTTTTTGAAATTAGCAGTGGACAGGCTATGAGAAGCACTGCTCTAGAGGACTTACCAATAGCGGTGGATGATAGAGACTGATGTCAAGAGAGAGAGAGAGAGAGAGAGAGAGAGAGAGAGAGAGAGAGAGAGAGAGAGAGAGAGACAAACAGACAGACAAGAGACAGAGAGAGAAGTGGAGAGGAAGTGTCAAGGGCATTTCAGAGACTGTCAGCATGTTTTGACGACGACGACGACGATGATGATGATGATGATGAAGAAGATGAAGATGATGATGATGATTGCTATTACGATTAATATATTAGAATCCTTCTGGTTAAAATTTCCGAGCTAATTCTTTAATTATGATCATTTAAATATCTAATCTATCTATCTATCTATCTATCTATCTCTCACAAATACACTCTATCTATCTATCTATCTATCTATCTATCTATCTATCTATCCCTCACAAACGCACTCTCTATCTATCTATCTATCTATCTATCTATCTATCACTCACAAACACACTATCTATCTATCTATCTAGCTAGCTATCTATCCCTCACTAGACTGTCACTAGAGACTGTCAGCATGTTTTGACGACGACGACGACGACGACGATGATGATGATGATGATGAAGATGATGATGATGATGATGATTGCTATTTCGATTAATATATTAGAATCCTTCTGGTTAAAATTTCCGAGCTAATTCTTTAATTATGATCATTTAAAATATCTATCTATCTATCTTTCTATCTATCTATCTCTCACAAACACACTCTATCTATCTATCTATCTATCTATCTATCTATCTCTCACAAACACACTCTCTCTCTCTATCTATCTATGTATCTATCACTCACAAACACACTATCTATCTATCTATCTATCCCTCACTAGACTGTCACTAGAGACTGTCAGCATGTTTTGACGATGATGATGATGATGATGATGATGATGATGATGATGATGATGCTATTTCTATTAATATATTAGAATCCTTCTGGTTAAGATTTCCGAGCTAATTGTTCAATTATGATCATTTAAAATGCGTAAAGGAAGCATTTTCAAAGCTGAATTATGAGATTTACAAATAAACAGCAATTCTTTAAAAAAAAAACAAAAAAAAAACAAATCTTATTTGGGCTGAAAAATAATTACTAATTAAAAAAAAAATACAAAAGGTGACGTTAATGGAAATTAGGCAAATAATAAATACTATCAAAATAATGGTGACGTGAAGATAATAGTGATATAATTTTTTGGGTCCTTGAATAAATCAATATTAATATAATTTAATAAAGAATAGCATAAAAAAAGGGAGGGGCTAATTTTTGTGTGGGGGGTAGAGGGTCTGTAAAACAAAACAGTGATGAACTGTGCTTTTCCAAGCGCAGCTGTCAGTTGGCGTCGCGCGTAAGACTGTTGCTCCTTGCTGAACAGATTGACTAGAATCTTCGCGCCATTTTTTGGCGCGTTCGCTTTTCGCATAATCATATTATGAATGGAATGCATTTGCTTTGTTTTGGATTGTTTTCTTTGTATTCTTTTCTCTCTGTTTCTTTTTTTTTGTGTGTGTATAGTTTCTGCTTTTATTTTTTGTATTTGTTTGTTAATTCATTTTTGTGGGGTACTTTTTTCTTTTTTTTTTTCTTTTTTAAAGAAAACTATCTCACCTTCCTTCGTGATATTTGTATATTTAATGAAACAAATGTGTAAGGCGTTATTCGACAGAGCGTAAAATGTTGTCGAATCACTCTTTTTACATTTGTAGCCGTTGTATTCTTCTTGTATTCTTCTTTTGAAAAAGTCCCCGTAAATCTTTAATTTATATCTTTTTTTTTTTTTCATCTATAATTTTTGCTATTTATTCCTTCTTTTCTATTTCTTTTCTTTTTCTTCCCTTTTCTTTTCTTTCTAGTCACCATTCGTTTTTTTTTTTTTAATTTGTTTACATTACAAGAATTTCATTCTTATTTGGTTTGGTATCACTTTTCCGTGTTTATTTTCAGACATTACCACTAATCTGGTGTGGATTATTCAAATTATTTGCTTGATTTTTTCACAATGCCGTCTGAATAACTGCAAACTGAATTAAGAATTTATCAAACTTAAAAAAAAAAAGATAAAGAAAAATACCAAGTCGGTTTTTCTCCAGAAAAGAGAAGTCTCCTGGGTATGACGTTAAACTGCATCTAGTGGTGAAATTTCAATTCTGGAACTCGGGGGTATGTGGAGTACCCATCTATTGACCTTATGGTAAGCCCAAACCCTTTTTATCCTATTTGTGCTAGAAGGCTGTGACTGAAGGTCTTAGTGTCCTGTGAATGACGTTAAACTCTATCTGATGGTGAAGTTCCAATTCTGGGCCTCCGGAGCTCCGGAGAATGTGGGTACCTCTTCATTGTCATTACTCCCAGGTCAACGTTGAACCGGGGTGGTAGCACCTGTTAGGTTCCAGTCTATAGATTAAATAGATACAAATGATTATTAAAGAATGTGTTTAAAACATTGAGTTTGAAAAAAATTGAATACTCACCAAGGAATAAAACAAATATACTAATTTCCTTCGCATATTTGAGGCACCAATCCGTTTAATTGGTCCAGTCTAACAAATCGAAGAAAAGTTTTAGTTGATCATTATTCATAGTGTAGCGTTAGTTTCGTATTTGCCTGGGAGAGTTGTCTGTCCGATTTAGTTTGCTGGTGCCCGCTAGGGGGCTATGGTATTTAAGCGCCGGGTTCAAACCCTTCTGTCTCTCTTTTCCTGTTCCAGTAACTACGAGACACATGGGGTAGTCACGGTTTTTGGCCCCACTTACATTACTGTAAGTCATTATCACAGCATGGACTATCCCTAGTCTCATGTCTGTGGCTTTTTATATATCTTGTACCATTCATGAATGTGTATTTATCTTTCTACATGTAACTTTGTTTTACCTATGTATTATGTATCTCGTCTTATCCATGTACTGTACTATATTAAATGTTTTGTCTGTTAACCTTCGTCGGAGTCATGTATCCAATATATATAACTTTGAATCATTCTTACAATAGTAATTCACACTTTAGTCAACAGCAACCAGGCTGTAGGTATTTATCCAACCCATTCGCCATGTGATACAGGGATCGAACTCGCTATATTCAGTTGTGCAGCAACCAGACTCTCGCTACTGTTGATCTGTTAAAAGCAAGTAATATTGCTATTTTAGCCATAAACAAAATAACAACCAATAAAATTGTAGGTGACATATCAGAAAGCGAAAAAAATGAAGACATTATCTTATGCAATGAAGAAATGAAAATAGTTTGGACTGATTTTGTTGTGATCTGCGGGACCAAAATACGCTGACTTCGGCTTAAAAGAACCCAACAAATGTTGAAATGCCGTAATATCCAACAAACCAACTATATTGGATCCTTTCCGTCCACTAAGGACGATGGCGTAGTGTCCAAAACAATATCTGCGCAAGTGACTCTGCAGGCCAATTCTTGGGTGACCGTCTTTGGTGCACTGAATGCATATTAACTGTGATGCTTTCTGGGGCTGCTGGCTTTTCTCTCTCTTTCTGGCTCTCTTTTCTGTCGATGCTACTCTCCTCTCTGCCTCAGCCCTCTCCGTGCGTTGCTTAATGTTGAGTCGCCAGGCCCGCTCTATTTTTTGGCATCTACCACCCACCTGTTTGTATCAATATGGCATATCTTCGAGTTCTTGCTTTCTGTGCAAAAATTATGAAGATTCGTTTTATATTCGAAGATACTTAAAAATGAAAATATACATAGAAATAGCATTGAAATTCTATTGTAAAGTTTCAAGTATTTGTAAATCTCAAAAGTAAACAAATAAATATACCAGGTGAAGCTGGGTAGCCACTTCTAGTTTAGTTATAAAATAAAATTAAAATAAAAACAACCTTAAAAAAGACAAAAAAAAAAACAAAACAAAAACGTGTATGACTTGGCGTTGTTATATGCTGCAAAAACCAGTTTCTTTTTTTGTAAATTAATTAAAAATGTAAATCCACTTAGTTTTATTTACTTTTTACCGGTTTTGTTATATATATATATATTTTTAAATTCCTTTTTAAGTGTAGGATTTGTATTTCATTTGATGTGTGTAATTTAGATGATTGTTCTGAAAATTGACGTTCAAGTCCAGCTGATAACACGACCTGTTAGAAATGACATCATTTCCGGTGGATGAGCAAGATGGCCGGTCAAGTCGTCGTATTTAATATTTCAGTCTGGGAACTCACATACAAAATAGGTCTATTCCGATTACTAGCAAATATATGCACCCTCAATTCGCAAGTATTTCAGTTTTAATGTAATAAAATATTATATTAAACTAGAAAGGCTAATGAAATAATAATTGGGTTATTTTATGCCGAAGACATTTTTGTTTTGTTTATTCTTGATGGGTACTAAAAAACAACAACAACCCATTTTCTATTTAACCAATAGATAGGAACCTGACAGGTACTACCACTCCGGGTCAGAGTGGAGCTGGGAGTAATGGCGATGAAGGGGTACTCCACATTCTCCGGAGCTCCAGAATTGGAACTTCACCATCAAATAGAGTTTAACGTCATTCCAAGGACGCTAAGACCTTCAGTCACCGCCTTCTAGCACATATAGGATAAAAAGGGTTTTGGTTTACCATAAGGTCAATAGGGTTGAGACAATCAAATAGGTGATAAGGCTTGAAGTGACCAGCCGATTGATCGGAGGAGGCCTCTTCGACCGCCTGTCTAGGCTAAGTAAGGGCCAAAGTGGAATGATACATGTCATTGACTGCTCAATCACCAGGGTTCCATGGGTCGTCTCCCACGGCCAACAGGTGGACCCATTGATGGCGAGAGCCTCTTACCCCTCTGCAGGGGCTGAACAGCGAACATGGCTGAACGGTTACGGAAGTCTTCAACTGCCACTGACCTACTGCATATTCTCAAAACTTCCCAAATTGTGACCACACACCTGGATCTTGATCACCTTGTAGACTGGGGCTGTAGAATACACCGACTGCACCTCTGTAGAGAGGTAACCCTCAACGGAGCTACTTGTTGGTCGTGGATGGCAGCCCGTGATACAAGGATGTGACTCAGGTGACTGAGCAATCTATGACATGCAACACTCCACTTTGGCCCTTACGTAGGCTAGATGGGCGGTCAGAGAGTGCCCACTCCGATCAATCGGCTGGGCATGTCAAGCACGAGCACTTACATGATTGTCCCAACCCTATTGGCCTTATGGCAAGCCCCAGTCCTTTTTATCATACACGTGCTAGAAGTCGGTGGTTGAGGCTAAACTCTATCTGATAGTGGTGTTCCAATTCTGGATCTCTTGGGAATGTGGAGTACCCCTTCGTCACTATTACTTCTAAGTCCACTCTGACCCGGATTGATAATACCTGTAAGGGTTCCATCTCTGGGGTCAATACAACAAAATGATTTTTTTTAAATGTGTTAAAAATTGGGTTTAAAAACTTGAATACCCAACAAAAATGGATCAAAATAACCCAGTAAGTGTTGACATGTCGTAAAAAACAATCATCCAACCTATTTAATGTGTATATAAATTTACGTTGTCGCTTGTTTTATTTTTGTTGCTTCATACATACATACATACATACATACATACATACCAAATGCCCTTTATATATGTTTATAAATATAAATAAATAGATATGCCGTGCCTATCTGTACATACATACATACATACATACATACATACACACCAAATGCCCTTTATATATGTATATAGATATAAATAAATAGATAGGCCGTGCCTATCCACCCGAACGATATTCTTTACCTCGCGCTAATACCACCTGGAAAAGTATAAATCTGTATCTGTTCTCCTTACTCTCAACCATGGGGGAAATATTTAGGTAGACTGATCTCTTCAGCTTTGATTGGACAACTGGACAAGGAGAAATAAAATGTTGAATACATGCCAACTTCAAACACGTTAACGTGGCAGGATAGTAGGATATATTGAGCTCTATAACAATCAGTCTAAGAAAACGGGAATTGAGTTTAAAAAAATGAATACCCATCAAGAATGAATAAAATAAAAACATCTTCGCCATGAAATAACCCAACAAGGGTTGACACACCGTAAAATCCAACCAACCAACCAACCAGCCAACCAGCCAACAATGTAAGACTTCAATAGAGAAGCCGGTTTAGCTCAGTCGGTAGAATGTTCGGCTAGGCACATTGAGCTCTCCTAACGGTCTACCTGCATCAGCTTGGTTAAACCACACATGGAAAGATCCTAACTTCAGGAATACATATATATATATATATAATATATATAATATATATATATATATATATATCTGTGTGTGTGTGTGTGTGTGTGTGTGTGTGTGTGTACGTTGTCGTTAATTGTTTTATTTTTGTAGCTTCATCCGAACATACATCATACACACCAACTGCTCTTTATATATGTAGAGATATGTAGAGATAGATATGCCGTGGTTATCTGTAAGACATTCACTCGATCGATATTCTTTACTTCGCACTAATACCATCTGGAAAATTATAAATCTATATCTGTTCTCCTTACTCTCAACCATGGGGAAATATTTAGGTAGACTGATCTCTTCAGCTTTGGTTGGACAACTGGACGAGAAGATATAAAATTTTGAATACATGCCACCTTCCAACACGTTAACGTGACAGGATAGTAGGACAGATTGAGCTCTACAGCAACCAGTCTATGAAAACGGGAATTGAGTTTAAAAAAATGAATACCCATCAAGAATGAATAAAATAAAAACATATTTGGCATGAAATAACCCAACAAGGGTTGACACACCGTAAAATCCAACCAACCAACCTACCAACCAGCCAACCCCAAATATGTAAGACTTCAATAGAGAAGCAGTTTTAGCTTAGTCGGTAGAGCGTTCGGCTAGGAATCACAAACATAAGTGTCACGAACAAAGAGGCGTGACACCGGGGGGTCAGACTACAATAAAAGAAGCCCGTAGAGATCGATTAGACAGACAACGATCAGGTTCGAGATCACTTGAAAAGAACTCCCGAAGGCTCCACGTTTGCGTAACCCTGCCAACGACTCAGCTGTACACAACCGAGGGAATAAACATCTCATCTTACATTTACCTAAATACAAGTGTTTGTGTTCTTTGACGGGTCCAGTGTGTAACACAGCTGCTCTTTATATATGTAGAGATATGTAGAGATAGATATGCCGTGGTTATCTGTAAGACATTCACTCGAACGATATTCTTCACTTCGCGCTAATATCATCTGGAAAAGTATAAATTAATATCTGTTCTTCTTACTCTCAGCCATGGGGGAAAATATTTAGGTAGACTGATCTCTTCAGCTTTGGTTAGACAACTGGAGAAGGAGAAGTTTTGAATACATGCCACCTTCCAACACGTTAACGTGGCAGGATAGTAGGACAGATTGAGCTCTCTAGCAACCAGTCTATGAAAACGTAAATAGTTTTAAAAAATGAATACCCAACAAGAATGTATGAATCAAAAACGTCTTCGGCCTAAAATAACCCAACAAGGGTTGACATGCCGTAAAAATCAATCAACCAACCAAACAACCAACCTAATCTTTGACCTCCACTTGCACTGAATGAAAGTCAGATGGATTTTTCTCCTCAACAAAATAGAACCCTCCCCCCTCTCTCTCTCTCTCTCTCTCTCTCTCTCTCAATGCGCATGAGTCAATGTCTTAGCCAATGCATTGTACAATGACCAATGAAGCGTCAAGAGATTTCTCGGTTTTGCTCGAACAGTTAATAGGCTTGAATGTTGGTTAGTAGCAAAACAGGGTCGATGTTACGGTCGTTTATACTGGGTCATGTTAATCGGTCTCTTGTCCGTAGCTGAGTAGAACCGGGGCTAAGGGGGTAGGGGTTCTCAGACATGTTTTCAGAGCTTTGAGGGCACCAGCGAGATCAGTGCGGAGTTCTATAGGTCTGATTGTTGTCTGTCGTCTCTTGCTGGGGCCCTTGTCATGGTTACCCACCCTTCTGGAAAATAGCCTCGTTTTACCCTCACTGTGAACAGTCAGTGAAGATTTGCCTTCCGGTTGTTGCGTACGACGTCGACGGTTTCTTTATTGAACTCTCTCGACCGACCGACTTTTTTCCACTAGTATCACCACAAATAAAATATATAAGTAAATAAAATAAAAATAACAATAACCAAAACCAAAACAAAACAATGCAACAGCAGCAACAGCAACAGCAGCAGCAGCAGCCCACAACAACAACTGAAACAACGCCCTCTCGAGGTACAGATCTTTTGTTGTTATAACTTATTTGAAATATTGGTGTTAATTGTCGATTTTGCTATTGTTGTCACCATTTTTATTCTTTTTGTCGCATCACCTGGTATTGTACTTTACGTTGGTGGACTTTTTGCGAAATTAATTTAATTTTTGTCTAAATACATTGCTATTAATTACTTGTTGCTAAATTAATTTTAAATGCATTGCAATTAATTACTTGTTGCTAAATTAATTTTAGATACATTGTTATTAATTACTTGTTGTTAAATCAATTTTGAATACGTTGCAATTAATTACTTGTTGCTAAGTTAATTTTAATTATATTGCAATTAATTAAATGTTGCTAAGTTAATTTTAGATATATTGAAGTTAATTACTTGCTGCTAAGTTAATTTGAAATACATTGCAATTAATTACCTGTTGCTAAGTTAATTTTAGATATATTGAAATTAATTACTTGCTGCTAAGTTAATTTGAAATACATTGCAATTAATTACCTGTTGCTAAGTTAATTTGAAATACATTGCAATTAATTACTTGTTGCTAAATTAATTTGAAATACATTGCAATTAATTACCTGTTGCTAAGTTAATTTTAAATATATTGAAATTAATTACTTGCTGCTAAATTAATTTGAAAATACATTGCAATTAATTACCTGTTGCTAAGTTAATTTGAAATACATTGCAATTAATTACTGTTGCTAAGTTAATTTCAAATACATTGCAATTAAATTACTTGTTGCTAAATTAATTCTAAATACTTTGCAATTAATTAATATTGCTAAATTAATTTTAAAATACGTTGCAATTAATTACTTGTTGCTAATTTAATTTTAATAACATTGCAATTAATTAAATGTTGCTAAATTAATTCTAAATATATTGCAATTAATTACTAGTTGCTAAATTAATTTCATATGCATTGCAATTAACTACTTGTTGCTAAGTTAAATTTAAATGCATTGCAATTATTTATTTGTTGCTAAATTAATTTTAAATACGTTGCAATTAATTACTTGTTGCTAAATCAAATTTAAGGTGTTGGATTTTTATCTTTTATTTAGTCATTTTCTAACTTTAACTTAGCTTGGCTCAAGACCAGGAGTATGGAGCACCCAATAGGAATCCAACTCGTTAAGGGAGTGTCCGCATGGCGAAATACTCAGACCTGGTGCAGTAAAACCTGTTAGGGTACCATGTATGTGTGAAATAGAGAAACACGTGTTTAAAAAAAATATGTTTAGAAAAAATTGAGTTTAGAAACAAATTTAATACCCATCAAGAAGGAATTAAACAAAAACGCCTTCGGCATAAAATGACCCAATCATTTGACATGCCGTAAAACCCAAACAACCAATTATGGCGTAATGACTAACGGGCTAGACTGCGAGTTCGTACCCGAGTCGCGCTATTACGTTTAATTTCAGACTAATATCCTTATGAAAGGTATGAAGGCTCTCATCTCCCCAGTAATGATTTAAATTCTATATGACTTTGGCATTAAATAACCCACATGGGTTGATAGGCAATTAAACAAAGAAACCAAACCAACTCGCTAACATTGGTCTACTAGTGTAGCCACTAACGATTGCACCTTACAATTAACTTAGAGCCTCATCATCAGATGCAGTTTAGTGTCATACACAGGATACTCATCTTTGAAGAAGTCTTACTATTCTATACTCATATATATATATATATATATATATATATATATATATATATATATATAATAATAATGATTGGAAGGCAATTACAATGCATATAAAATAAAAACAAAAATATGTTTTTTGTCTTATCGATTTATCTTATATATATATATTTTTTCAAAATGTTAAATTCATTCTTGTTGCAATATGGGTATAGTCCTGACTTTTGTGAGCTAAACTGCTAATGAAGGAGGAGAATAAATAACAAAGGCTTAAAAAATAGTGATGACCCAAAAGAGGAGAGCGATGGTTTTGACCGTAGCGTGACCCCGAACGAAGAATTGAGGGGCACGCGGAAGTCGGGTGTTGACCGGAAGTCACGTTGACGTGGGGAAGAAAGAAGGGTTCAGTGTCTTTTTGCCGGCGTCCGTCGTGGGGCACAGACCTGATGAGAGCCCAGTAATCTAGTAGCTCTCTCTCTCGTTCTCTCTGCCTCTCCTCCTCCCTGGTAGAAGCCATTAGACGAGCACGTTAATAAAGCTGGGAGTTGTGACGACATGTTTCTCGGGTTATGATTTTTTATCGGAGTTTTAGTACCAAGAAAGAAAAAAGGACTACGGTGCATGTATCGTTTTAGTACCGTGAGTATTACAACGTAACATTCTGTCGGATTAACTTCCATTTATTTACATATATATATTGTGTATTTTGGCAAGTGCTATTGAATTTTTCTGGCAAGTGCTATTGAATAACAAGGAGTACTCTTTCTTCATTTTTTGGATCTGTATTTTTTCGGTCGTCTGGCGATCTTTTTTGTGTTTGGATCCAATTGATATAGAATATTTCCCATACTGTTATCCCGAGCGCTTTCGACTGTTTCGCCAGTCGTCATCATGGGGTATATAAGTTGGTTTTAGTTCATTTTCTTTTTAGTTTTTTTATCTATGTTTTCATTAAATTTGGAGAGTCTATTATTTTTTTTAAAGAAAAATAAAACCAACTTATATACCCCATGATGACGACTGGCGAAACAGTCGAAAGCGCTCGGTTAGAGCCAAAAAGAAGGAGAGACAACAGCAACTCCAGCAAGCATCACTGTTTGTTTGCTGTCACTGTACCAGAGATTGCCATTCAAAAATTGGTCTGTTCAGTCACTCACGCAGTTGCAGATTTTTTTTAAATGGACACTACGCCATCGTCTTTAGAAGACAGAAGGATACCAACACTAAATTTGTTCAGGTCATTGCTTCTCAAACTTTTGAAAGTTGCGAACCGGTTGACATTTGTTTAGATCGAGGCACAGACCGATGTAAAAAATTAAAGAATTTGATAAACTTCGTTTAAAAAGTATTTACGCTGGCATGTTAAAATGAGCTTCATTTAATACAGAAATCTATCATCAGTATAAATGTACAGTGAAATAGGAACAGTGAGTCTGCTTCTTATTCTGTCAATTTGTCAAGTCTTGGCTCGATAGAAGAGAGTGCCACGCGCAATGGTTCTCGAATATCTAAATTGTTCCTGTACTTCATTTTTATTACGATCATTGTTGAAAAACCAGACTCGTATAGTGTTGTGGGGTTTTAAGGGGTCAAATAAGAACAAAACGACGGGTAACAAATAGGAAAATGTATTAACAAAAGAGTAGACAATTACATTACAGAGAAGTGGGAAATACGTCCGACAATAGAGTTATGAGCTGACTGGCATTGGCTTACTCTTCAAGCCATGATTGTCCCTGTTACTTATAGTAAAAGTCGGCGCACTCCATTGGTCTATAGGGCATATCACCTATAACATATAGGTATGTTGATGGAAATGGGAAAAGCATATTGAGAGCGCTTTTAAGCAGTTGATATTTTTAGAAATATATTTCCAGCTTTAGTTTACATATATGGTTGTCGATTCCAGATTATAATTTTTTAAAAAATCATGTGTGGCATCTGCAAACCGGCAGGTAGAACTTCACGGACCGCCACCGGTCCAGTGGACCAGCTATGAGAAGCACTGGTCTAGGCTACTTAGAAGAGTCTAGGAGTGACGTGTTGCCACCCAGAAATCACTACAAAAAATTCTTCATGTTCTGGTTAGTATGCATACCAAATTCCGTACCTTTACATCAAACAATTTAGCTTTTTAATTGTGGACAGACTAACAAACTTGTCTCAGTTATTAAGATATAAGATTTAGCTTTTTTCCTTACGATAAGCGACGTACATAATAAATCTACCATGAAGATATATCACCCAGACTCTAGTACAAAATGCTTACGGTCAGTTCACGTGGAGAACACCGGTTCACGCTAAATCACCGAAGTTAATCACCGATGAGTCCGTTCAATAATTCGATGGGTGACCATTTAAGCAACAACAGGTATTATAACTAGATATCAAGAAGACTTGATTTGGCATTAAATGACCCGACAATGGTTGATATGCCGTTAAAAAAAAACAACCAGTACAAAATAAACTTCCTCTTGTTCTGGCTAGTATGCATACCAAATTTTGTACCTTTACATCAAACCGTTTAGCTTCTTTTTTTATTCTTTTTTTTTTTTTTTACTTAGGATAGACAAACAAACTTTTCTCGTTTATTATGATATATTTCTTCCATGCGATGAGCGAAGTACACAATAAATCCGCAGTGCCCTGAACATATGTCACTCAGACTCTAGCACAAAAAAAAAAAACTTACTCCTGTTCGGCTTAGTATGCATACAAAATTTCGTTACCTTGCTGCCGTCTCTCACAACCCTAAAACCCCACCACCAGAACCTTTCCTCTCATGAGTCTTCAAATGAATCATTAATCCCGCTGCAGATCCACAGCATTTGTTGCAAGAATAACATAGGAAGGACGTCCTTCCCATTGGATCGGATGGATCAGATGTTAAAATTTGATGCTTATGCACCACTATATGTCTCTTAAGATTAGAAGCCGACTTACAAACTTTGTTACAGATTGCGCAAGACACATTGTTTGTTCCTGGAGTGTGCATAATACATACATACATACATACGTACATGCACACACACACACACATTTATATGTCTCTCTATATACCCATAGATTAGATCATATTTAAGAAAGTCGAATACAATTACAATTTGTTTTGCAACCAAAATATTCCAAAATGAATAACTTGCCTAGAAGACGTTAACTTTAATTATTGGCAGGAATTTCAACAACATACTACCTCATACCGACATTAGGCCGCCTCGACGACTTTACTTACTTTATATCAACCCTTTAGGGTCGGGTTAGCTCAGTCGGTAGAGCGTTCGGCTAGAAACCACAAGGTTCCTAGTTCGATAACGGTCCTCGCCAACTCAGCGTTATGAGTAGCACAGGGATCTGTGCGGTAAAGTAAGGAGCTGATGGTAGGTGTGGCGCTCCACCTCAGACGCAAAAAACAATCTCCTTGGTCTAGCGCTAGTGAAAAGGGGATAGACTCCCTTGCTGTATGGCTCATACCGACATTAGGCCGCCCCGACGACTTTACTTACTTTATATCAACCCTTCAGTTTTTTTATTGAGGACAGACAGACTTTTCCCAGTTATGAATATAGATTTAGCTTTCTTCCTTGCGATGAGCTAAGTACACAATAAATCCGCTATACCCATGAAGATATATAATACCTACAAATATACATCCATGTGTGAACGTGATTTCTTATGTATACGTTAATTGAAAGGAAATAGGTTTATATTAAAAGAGATCAACCGACCTATCAGCTAGAACGCCCAAGATCAAACACTAACAAACGCATATTTCAGTTCTATAGAAAAGACCCCGTTGGATTTTTGAAGCGTGTAAAATCAATCTAAATTCAACTGTTATTCTGGAAAATGTAGGTTTTCTTTCTTTCTATTGCGCACGGCTCTCCGTTGCGTAAGACGGTCATCTCGTCTAAAGAAACAATAAAAACAGTTTTGTATTCGGGTGAAAAGAAGGACAAACTCCAAAATCGAGATTTTTTCAACTTGAACTGTTTCCCAGTTTTTTTTTTTAATCGCAGGAATAAATCTCCCGGTAGACGCAACCTTTGATAGACTAAGAGGTTTGTACTTACGGTGATTTGGGGATGACGAGATTTTAAACATCGTGGGAATTTGTCGGTACGTATATTAGCCACAGCCTTTCGACTAATAAGTTCAAAACGTCTCCGGTGGCAAATCTTACACTGATACCCATTTTATCCCTTGTCTATTAAAACTGGCCGCCTATTTGGCACAAGGAATGCGGTTAAAGATTAAGCCACAAATGACGCTTCATTCCAAAAGTATTGCCCGAAAATTAATAGCGACAGATTGAACCATATTATCAGTATTTTAAGATGCCTATTGGTGAGAAATCCCATTGTTAATGAAATTCATTTCTCACTGGGTGCCCCTTAATTTCAGATTGTGTCAAACGAAAACGAAGGTTAGAGAATGAGGACTTTTGCCATGGTGAGATACTAAATGAGTACTCATAGTTTTTAACCTGTGTCAAAGGAAAGTAGGCTTTGAAAATTGGAAAAATTGCTATCCCGTAAGGAAATCTAGTCTCATAAAACAGTTACTATATATTAGCAGCCCTGTCGACTAGGGCTTAGAATACACCGACTGCACCTCTGCAAAGAGTAGGAACCCCAATAGGGTCACGTTGACCATAAGGTGGCGACCCGTGATGCTTAAGAATGGAACCCTGGTGGCTGAATAGTCCATGACATGCAACACCCCACTTTGACCCTTACTTAGGCTAGACAGGCGGTCGGAGATGCCCCCTTCTATCAATTGTCATCAAGCCTAGCACCTACATGATTGTCCCAAGCCTATTATTCTTATGGCAAGCCCCAACTATATTTGTCATATATTTGCTAAAAGGTAGTGGCCGAGGATCTTAATGTCCTGGGTATGATTTTAAACTCTATCTGATGGTGAAGTTCATATTCTGGATCTCTGGGGAATATGGAGTACCCCTTCATCACAATCAATCCCAGGTTCATTCTGGTCGAAGTGGCAGTACTTTTTAGGGTCTTTCCTATCTATGGGTAAATATAGGAAAATGAGTTTTAAAAAATGTCTTTTAAAAAAAATGTTGTTTTTTTTTAATTGAGTTTTTAATTCAGTATCCATCAATAATGAATAAAACAAAACGTCTTCGGCATAAAATAACCCAATAAGTGTTGGCATGCCGTAAAAAACAACTAACCAACTAAGCAAATCTAAACTCATTCTTTTCTTCTTCCACTGTGAAGATTATTTCCCTCTACGCCTTCCAAAATCAGATTGCAATGAATTCAGACATTTACATGACTACAGAATGTTGTCACTATGCTCTCTTTACTTAAATTGATGTAAGACATAATTAGTACGAATCTTTTCGTTCCCTTTTTTTTTAAATGCCAACTTATCATCTTTTCTGACCACTAAAATTCCCATTCGTTCCCTGTCAACAACAAGGAAAATCTTATCCCCCCATCAAAAAAAGGAGAAAATAGAACAGAACGGATGAGTAATAGGAGTTTTGTCTGGTTCCCCATTCCTGATATGCCGCATTTATATAAGCCACAACAGACTCTCTGAATGGGTAGATTATTCTTTGCTTTGGCGATAAAAAAGCATTACTTTGAAATTTTCATATGTTTGTTTATATATTCTGGTCAGTTTTATCTTGGACTGATAAAGGCAGCCATTTTTTTTTCTTTATAAAGAAAGATAATCGAATCAACGAATGTTGTCAGTTGCGGGTTCCTCGTGTACGGCATCATTCGTCTCGGCGTCGATCTAAAGCGACAGTACGCGTCGCCATCTGTAAAAGCTCGTCACTTGAATAAGTCTCCAGCCTACAATCTTTCCTGTGTTGGGAGTGGAACGAACCAGCATGGGGTTATGTCAAAACAGCAATCTACTCTCTGATAAAACAGCACAGACGACATGAGAAACGGCGATCGGTTACGAACCCTGAGCAGAAAATAACACGTGTATTTTGCGTTGGGCTTTTTTGTCTTTTATCAGTTGATAGCAAAAACTCTTTCGCCACCAACGCTCAGATAGGCCGTATCGTATAACAGAGATTTCGAGATTGCCTTTGCATGTGACATTGTTACCTTCTCGCCAAAGATGTCTGTACTCTGTGTGGTATATTAGATTTTACATGAACAAAAAAATTTGCCGCTTTGATATCTGAACAGTCTTTCACCAAATATTTGCTACTGGTCTCTCCCAACCCCTCAAGAATCCGGTACTATTTGCACAGTTCTATATATAAATGTTTATGTTTATGGAGGCGCGTGGACTACTGGTTAAAGTCGCAGGAAATGGACTCGTCAACCCAAGTTCAATTCCTAGACGAAGATGTTGGCATTTTCACATGGGGCTAATACACTTGGGAAAGGTATGAATCCAATTCTATCTCCATCTATGGGTAAATAGCCGGACAGACTGGGCTCTTTAACCATGGTTAGGTAACCCGTCTAGGAGAAGGAAAACTCTGAATTCAAACCTGTTAAACTCCGCTTAAGAAATTGACCTTGTGTCGCATCCTGCTCGTGCGGAGGGGTTGGTATATATATATATATATATATATATATATATATATATATATGTTTAGGCGCATGGTATAATGGCTACCATCGTAGAACATGGACACAACTAGACGAGAGGCTGTTTGTATTTCATATAAACTTGGAAAAGTTATGTATCCAAGTACTCTCTCTCTCTACGGCTATGGCTAAATAGTAGGGCACACTGCGGTAGGTAACCTTGGTATGTCAACCAGTCTGAGAGAAGGAAAACTCTGCATGTAAACCTGTTAAACTCCACTTAAGTAATTGACATTGTCTCACAGCCTGCTTGTGCGTAAAAACGTAACGTCGACGGGATGGCCTAAAGTCGGTATCAGCCAGACAGCGAGGGAGTCTATCCCCTTTTCATTAGCACTAGACCAAGGAGATTATTTTAGCGTCTGAGGTGGAGCGCCACACCTACCATCAGCTCCTCACTTTACCGCACAGATCCCTGTGCTACTCATACGCTGAGTTGGCGAGGGCCGGTATCGAACTAGGAACCTTGTGGTTCCTAGTCGGATGCTCTACCGACTTGAGTGGCCAAGCTATTCTATCAACCCAATTTACTACTGAGAAGTGAAATCGGTCCGCACTGAGTGTTTCAAATTAGTGGCCCTGTGCCAAACCAAGTCTACATTTAGTTTTTAAGGGCACATAGCCGGGTATAAAAAGGGAGCAAACTGGACTGGCAGAATATTGATAATGAGTTTGATTCCCACTGAGTGCTTCCATAGCAATACTGCACTTTAAAATAGATCTTGTGTCACATCCTGCTCGTAGTAGAGGAGATGGGTAAATACTAGAATGAGTCAAAAGTTTTGCAATATTTTGGTAACGGGACACGCAAATCGGCAGCTTCAGATGCCAAAGTCGTGCAGGTGAAGAACAACACTTAACTTGTGAGAATGTCAAGCTCGCCTGATACTCTCCGGGTGCTACTCGCCGGATTTGTTTGTATGGCTAAGAATCCATGCGTTTTAGGGTTTACTTGAATCTGTGATCAACAAATGTTTTTGGTTGTTAATCCCCCGAATACGGACTCGTAAAGCATAAATCCTCAAATTTCAAATTACAATGTACAACGTGACAGCGCACCATCTACGACCATACTACCTATCATAGCAGGGACCTCTCACTACTTAAACTGTTTCGGTCACATGATATCATCATCATCATCATCATCATGTTGCGCTAGTAGCATGGATATCTATGACACTCTTTCGTCAATCGTCTCTATCATTCATTGCCCCCGGAAGGTCCTCTGTGCAGCATCCAGAGTTGGTCAATGTAGATATTTCTAGCTTGGTACGTGAATTGTTCCACCGGCTTTAGAGGTTTACCGTCGAGTGTGGAGATGGGTATTTGCCTCATACCCCCACTTGTATGGGCTGGGCACAAGGCCTCGTTTTAACGTGGGCCCACCCACAAGCCGAAGCTCACGGGTGGGAAAGAACAAAAATTTCGTCGATCCCTTCGGCATTCCCCCTGAAGGGGGGTGCCTTAGGCGCTGGGCAATAAACCCAGCCCTGCCCCTAAGGAGGTAGGTATTGCCGGGGGGATAGCCCACTGGGACCGACGCTATTAATTGAACACACCGGTCCAGTGGCCGAAGCACACCGGACCCCCGTCCCGAAGGATGGGTTGGATATGTCTAGTCGAGTGTGGAGATGTCTCCTTCCTTGTTAAGACACATGAAGTTGGTTATATCGGAGTTCACTTAGAGGCCGATGTTCTCTGCTGCCTTCTCTAGGCTATGCAACTCACATGATATACGCATCACAAACAAATTATCAGTCATATGGAAGTCCGAACTCACTGACAGGCTTAAACGACAATTCTTCCAGGCTGTGATTATATCAGTGCTGCTATATGGCTGCACCACTTGGACTCTAACGATGCGCCTTGAGAATAAGCTAGATGGGAGCTGCACAAGAATGCTGCGTGCACCCCACAAGGAAGCAGCTGTACGGGCACCTGCCCCACATCTCACAAACCATCCGAGTGAGACGGACAAGGCATGCAGGACACTCATAAGTGACGTTCTCCTGTGGAAGTTAACACATGGACATGCAAACGTGGGTCGCCCAGCATTGACCAACTATGCATGGATGCTGGTTGCTGTGCAGGAGACCTCCCAGGAACAATGAATGATAGGGAAGGTTGGCGAGAGATTGTCATGGATATCCGTGCTAAATACGTGACATGATGATGATGATGATGATGATATATATATATACATACATATATATATATATATATATATATGTGTGTGTGTGTGTGTGTGGTGTGTGTGTTAATATAAAGATTTTGAAGGTAATTACAATTCAATATGGTTGAAAATTATATTTATTTAACTTTTTTTTTTCGCGTACCAAAATATTGCAAAACCTTTGAAAAAAGAAGGGAACACATATGGCGTTTTCTCAGACAAAAAAGGATGTGTTCGCCTCTTTCCTCCCTCGCCTTTAAATCAGCCCTATCAACTTGGGCTTTAGAATACACCAACTGCACCTCTGCACAGGGGTAACCCTCCTCACACACACTGATGCCATCAGTTGGCTGCGGGTGGCTAATCGTGATGCTTAAGGATGGAATCCTGGTGGATGAGCAACCCATGACATGTATCACTCCACTTAGTCCCTTATTTAGGCTAGACGGGCGGTCGGAGTGGTTCCCTCCGATCAATCAGCTGGTCACGTCAAACCTTAGCACCTATATGATTGTCCCAACCCTATTACCCTTATGGCAACCCTCTAACACTTTTTATCACAGATGTGCTAGAAGGTGGTGGCTGAGGGTCTTCATGTTCTGGGAACGACGTTAAACTCTATTTGATGGTGAGGTTCCAATTCTGGAGCTTCCCGAGTTTGAAAAGAAGATTCCAGAGTTCGAGAATGCTCCCGAATCCGACAAGAATAATCCGAAGAAGGCCAGAGAGCACATCAGCCGAAACGTTGTACAGATAACAATAAATATGATGACAAATAATACTAAAAAAGGATGTGTTTGTCTGTTTCCTTCCTCATCTAGCGAGACTGAGCTTTGTTCTAATGGCCCTATTTAAATTGACAAATCACAAACACCGACTTTCGTGTGAAAGTCTAATTAAAAAAAAAAGCCCCAGATTGATGGACTGCCTGTGTGCAATCAGCAGGCATCAGGATACGAAATGTCACCTTGATTAGACATCTACCACGTACATACCTGAAAGTGGTCAGTAGTGGCTTTTAATCAATCTATCATTGCCACTAATACATATCCCTCGATGACAGCTCTGAACGAGAACAATGGCTTTTAAAAGCGTTATTATTACATATGACAATGTGTGGCACGTCGTCAACAAAATGAGTTGTAAAGAAATTGTAATAACGGCAGATTTTTTTTTATTGTTGGTTAAATAGTGAATCTTGTTACTAACAAAAAAAAACGTTAATTTTCTCTACCCTCTTTTTTTTTTTTAAACAGAAGGGTTGAATGATTTCGCCAATATGAAAAGGCGAACTATGATTAATGACAGTGTAAGATAATCAATTAAATGCGATTCAAACCTGCTGGTCTAATAATAATAGGAGTTTGAGTATGTGTGTGTGTGTGTTGTGTGTGTTTTTTTTTTTATTTTTTATTCTTTATTTTTTATTTTTATTTTTTTTACAAAGAACAGAAAGTGCGCATTAGAGAAATCAATAAGTAATGTAAGTAAAGTCTAAAGTGGTCTAAAGTCGGTATCAACCAGACAGCGAGGGAGACTATACCCTTTTCACTAGCGCTAGACCAAGGAGATTGCTTTTTGCGTCTGAGTTGGAGCGCCACACCTACCACCAGCTCCACACTTTACCGCTCAGATCCCTGTGCTACTCATACGCTGAGTTGGCCAAGGGCCGTATCGAACCAGGAACCTTGTGATTCCTAGGCAAGTGCTCTACCAACTGAATACAAAAACGTATTTTTTTTTTTTTTTTTTTACAAAGAACAGAATATTTAGATGGTCTGGATTCTTCCTTTGATTTCCGTTTCACCCGGACACTTTTGCAGACCCTTAGAGACCGTTCCAAGGACACCAATTATAATTGGTACCAACTTTACCTTCACGTTCCACTGTTTTTTCATTGTTCTCTGGCTAGGTTTAACTCTTTGTCTATCTTTTCGTTTTATTTTATTTTTCACTCGGTGATCCACAGGAACGGCAAAAAGTTCTCTTCTTCTTGGTAATTAAAACTAGGTTTGGTCTCACTGGACGGAATAGTTGATCCACCTGTATCTCAAAGTCCCAGAGAATTTTTGCGCCAATCTCATTCTCCAGAACAGATTCAAGTTTGTGCATATACATTTGGTTGAATGGTTAAGATTTAATTTCTTGTTCAATTCCGTGAATCACCTTATTATTATTATTATTATTATTATTATTATTATTATTATTATTATTATTATTATTATCATCTATTATTATTATTATTATTATTATTATTATTATTATTAACTAGCAAATATATGCACCCTCCGGTGCAAGTATTTAAGTTTTAATGTAATAAATATTGTATTAATTAGAAAGGCTAATGAAACTAATAAGAATACAGATAAAAAGATTTGAAACAGAGGGAAGTATAATAAAAGATTGAAACAGGGAGTATAATAAAAAATGGAACAACTGAAACTTACTCTTTCCATCACTCTCGTCTTTCATTGTTATTTTTTTCTAATTTAAGTATTTAGTTATAAGGGAAGTAAAGAATAAAATGACAGTTATTTTATCTTGTATGGATTCATTTAAGATTCATTGAAGAGATTTTTGCTTATTTCATTAAAATAATCCCAAACAATTAGAAATCATAAATACTAAGCACATATTTATTAAATTCGATTTTTTAATATTAATATGCAAATTAGCCTTCCCATTCACACTGTAACCGCTATTTTGTTGTATATAATAATATAATTGCATGTTGTCAGTATGTAAACATAGTTAACAGTATTAATAATATAAGACAATTTTATTAATAATTGAGGTTTAGATAAAAATAAAATCATGGAGAATGTGATGTCAATAATTATTAATAGATTATTATTATTTCACTCCTTTCGCGCTTTTCACACTAGTGTAAGCTGATGTTCTTTGACTGGAGTCTGAGTGACAACGAATCCCCTCGAGTCTCCAGAATTCTTCTGGGTATTCTAGCACGTCATCACCCAAAGTGAGTTGTTAAAGAAATCGTAATAAGAGCATAGATTTTTAGGATTATTTTAATTTTACTAACAAAATATTTTACCTTTCTCTCCCCTCTTTTTTTCAACACAAGAATTGAATGATATCACCAATGTGAAAAGGTACCTGATGGTCGATGACAAAGTAAAATAATCAATTAAATACGATTCAAACCTGCTGGTCTAATAAATAATAGGAGTTTGTGTTTTATTTATTTATTTATTTACAAAGAACAGAACGCTAATAGAAATAAATACAAAGACTCATTTTCCCCAGTCTACCATGCTATTTACAAATAGCTGGAGAGAGGATAGTTGTATTCATACCTTTCCCAAGGGTTTTAGAAATTTTGGAGTAAAAGTAGGAGGAGGGTGAGGAGTGGGTAAGCTCGCAAAGTAATTTTAACGAGAAGAGAGTTTTCCTTCTCCTAAACTGGTCGCAATACCAAAGGTCAAGAACCTAGTCTACCCTACCTTTTACCCATAGCTGCAGGGAGAATAGTTAACGCAAAATCAAAGCAAGCAACCAAAATTGAATGATTAAAAAAAAAAAAACTTAAAAAAAACTCGATAGAAAAAGTCAAAGGAAGTTATTGTTAGTATTATCTCTCGTTATTCGGACTATTGTCCCCATCTTCATTGTTATTTGTACAACGTTTCGGCCGATATGCCCTCCGGCCTTCTTCAGGTATTTCTTATCGGACTCGGGAACCTTCTTTTCGAACTCTCGAACTTTATTGTCGTAATCGGGAGCCATCACGGAACTTTGAATTTATTTTTCTATGTTACTGCCTCTACTCAGAGGCAGTAACATAGAAAAATAATTAACACAACTCCTACCCCAGCTAGTGTTAGAGGATACCCCCGTGGACTGAATAAAGGGTTAGGTTCAAAGTTCCGTGATGGCTCCCGAATACGACAAGAAAGTTCCCGAGTTCGAAAAGAAGGTTCCCGAGTCCGAGATGGTTCCCGAGTCCGACAAGAAATACCTGAAGAAGGCCGGAGGGCATATCGGCCGAAACGTTGTACAAATAACAATGAAGATGGGGACAATAGTCCGAATAACGCAGATAATACTAATCATCAAGCCTCATCTCAAACATTCAGAGAAGTTATTTTTTATTGATTTATTTCACAGTAAAGTCAAATTTTGTTGTCTGTCATAAAAACTTGGCTAAAAAGAAATTTAATTCACAAGACTTTTCAATAAATATGGATGAATAGTGGGGCTGATTGTATTCTTTAACAATTGGTAAGACAACGAGTGTAGGCGAAGGACAACGCTGAATTTAAACTTAGCTCAATCGGTAGAGCATCAGACTATGAATCGCAAGATTCCGGGTTTGATACTGGTTCCCGGCAACTCAGCGCTTACGTAGCACAGATTGGGTAATCTTACGTGTGCGGTAACGTGGGGAGCTGACGGTAGGTGTGAGGCTCCACTTCAGCAAAAAACAATCTCCCTTGTCTAGCGTTAGCAAAAAGGGGATAGACTCCCTCGCTGATACCGACCATAGGCCACTCCGCTAATTTTACTTTGTTAAAAGATATTTATTGACCATATGACCTTTAGGCACCCCTTTTTGATCTCGATTAAGAAAGGACATGTTTTACCTTTACACCGTCAATATCCGGTTGTTTTAACAGATGATTTTTAGATTTAAAAAAAATTAAAACCCTAACCCCTAACCCTAACCCCTAACCCTAACCATAAGCCTAACCCCTATCCCTAATCCCTAACGAACAACCGGATATTGACGGTGTAAATAAAAAACATGTCCTTTCTTAATCGAGATAAAAAAGGGGTGCCTAATAGCTCAGTCGGTAGAGCATTCGGCTAGAAACCACAAGGTTCCTAGTTCGATACCGGTCCTCGCCAACTCAGCGTATGAGTAGCACATGGATATGTGCGGTAAAGTAAGGAGCTGGTGGTAGGAGTGGCGCTCCACCTCAGATGCTAAAACAATCTCCTTGGTCTAGCGCTATTGAAAAGGGGATAGACTCCCTCGCTGACTGGCTGATACTGACCCGTCGACTTTACTTACTAAAAAGGTAATATGGTCCAAATTTTTCTATCTTTCTCTACACACTTTTTTTTTTTTTGTTAGACACGAGTTGAATGATTTTACCAAATATGGAAAGGTGATGATTGATGACAAAGTAAAATAATCAATTAAATACGATTCAAACCTGCTGGTCTAATAAATAATAGGAGTTTGTGTTTTATTTACTTATTTTTTATTTTTTTACAAAGAACAGAACGTGTGCGTAACAGAAATCTATACTCTTATTTGTAGTTATGCTTGGATGGTTGCATTAAGCTCATATTTACAACTAAACCATCCGATAATCGTTGCAGTCTGCCCCCAAGCGTTTAGTGTTTGTCAAGTTAACAATGCTAGATCCGTTCGGACATGATTAAGTTAAGAACACAATAATATCTATTATTTTTTTATAGATTTCCTACTCGTTCAAATACTTTTGAGAAGCACTTTCTATAACTCTTATGAATATTACCCTTAAATATTCTAGAGGGAGAAAAAAAATAAAACAATCTTATAATCTATATATTAATACGTTTGTTCTTTAATTTTCCGACCGTTATCATCTTGCAACAACCTCTGGTTAAAAATCGGAATGTCCAAGATGAAATGCAAAAATTTAATTCCTGAGTATCTAGTGTTGCTTATCCGCCGATTTCTTATTTTCTTATGAGTGTCATCGCCTCAGCTAAATTATAAACCAATCCGATTTTATTATAAAGAAATAAAGGGAAGAAAAAGTACATGCTACACAGAAAAAATACAATAAGAAATAAAGAAAGAAAAAAGAGAGTTGGAGAAAGATAGATAATAAAAGATAATAAAAGAAAGATAATAGTAACGATATAAATATATATACATATATATATATATATATATATATAATATAATGATATATATATATATATATATATATATATATAAAGTGAGTCGTCGGGGCGGCCTAAAGTCGGTATCAGCCCAATTAGCGAGGGAGTTTATCCCCTTTTCACTTTTGTGCTAGACCAAGGAGATTATTTTAGCGTCTGATGTGGAGCGCCACACCTAACATCAGATCCTTACTTTACCGCACAGATCCCTGTACTACTCATGCGCTGAGTTGGCGAGGACCGGTATCAAACTAGGAACCTTGTGGTTTCTAGCCGAACGCTCTACCGACTGAGATAATTATATATAATAGTAATGATATAAATATATATACATATATATATATAAAGAAAATTTGAAAAAAACAAGTGTTCCGAAAATGGGATGAATTTAATAATCGATGTTTAAAACATTTCGTTACATTGAACCTTCATCAGGATGTCTCTTGGGTGAAGAAAATGATGGATGTTTTTATATGTGACAGGAGATGAAAATCTTTTTAGTTATGTAACTGTATTTGATGAAGGTTCAATGTAACCGAAATGTTTTAAACATCGATTATTAAATTCATCCCATTTTCGGAACATTTGTTTTTCAAATTTTCTTTATATTGTCGGATTTAATTTCCATATTTACTCCCATATATATATATATGATTATATATAATAGTAATGATAGAAATATATATACATATATATATATATATACGATTATATATAATAGTAATGATAGAAAATATATATACATATATATATATATATATATATATATATATTTGGGAGAATATGTGTTTTTTTTTTAAATGAAGTCGAACCTAATTTATGAAAGTTAATTAATTAATAATTAATTAATTAGGCAGGATTACCTATTAAATTTAAGGCTAACAAATCGAGAAAAATCAATCTCTGTATGTACATTTCGGCCTATTAGGCCTCATCAGCAGAGCTATAGATACAAAGACCGCCCCGTGTGCGATTCGAAACCTGATTGTCAAGCTGACTTGTCAAGCGTCTTACCACCACACCAAACGGACTTAGCAGATTTCTTCGTTTTGTTAAGGAGTAGGTATTTATATTCCACTTAACTGTACATACAGAGATTGATTTTTCTCGATTTGTTTAGCCTTAAATTTAATAGGTAATCCCGCCTAATTAATTAATTATTAATTAATTAACTTTCATAAATTAGGTTCGACTTCATTTAAAAAAAAACATATTCTCCCAAATATTGTCGGCTGAAAATAGCCATATCACAAACATCGTCTGTTTGTTTACTTCTCGTAAGTTCGTGTAGAGGTCACTTAAGAGGAATATAAATACCTACTCCTTAACAAAACGAAGAAATCTGCTAAGTCCGTTTGGTGTGGTGGTAAGACGCTTGACAGTCAGCTTGACAATCAGGGTTCGAATCGCACACGGGGCGGTCTTTGTATCTATAGCTCTGCTGATGAGGCCTAATAGGCCGAAATGTACATACAGAGATTGATTTTTCTCGATTTGTTTAGCCTTAAATTTAATAGGTAATCCCGCCTAATTAATTAATTATTAATTAATTAACTTTCATAAAATTAGGTTCGACTTCATTTAAAACACATATTCTCCCAAATATTGTCGGCTGAAAATAGCCATATCACAAACATCGTCTGTTTGTTTACTTCTCGTAAGTTCGTGTAGAGGTCACTTAAGAGGAATATAAATACCTACTCCTTAACAAAACGAAGAAATCTGCTAAGTCCGTTTGGTGTGGTGGTAAAGACGCTTGACAGTCAGCTTGACAATCAGGGTTCGAATCGCACACGGGGCGGTCTTTGTATCTATAGCTCTGCTGATGAGGCCTAATAGGCCGAAATGTACATACAGAGATTGATTTTTCTCGATTTGTTTAGCCTTAAATTTAATAGGTAATCCGCCTAATTAATTAATTATTAATTAATTAACTTTCATAAATTAGGTTCGACTTCATTTAAAACACATATTCTCCCAAATATTGTCGGCTGAAAATAGCCATATCACAAACATCGTCTGTTTGTTTACTTCTCGTAAGTTCGTGTAGAGGTCACTTAAGAGGAATATAAATACCTACTCCTTAACAAAACGAAGAAATCTGCTAAGTCCGTTTGGTGTGGTGGTAAAGACGCTTGACAGTCAGCTTGACAATCAGGTTTCGAATCGCACACGGGGCGGTCTTTGTATCTATAGCTCTGCTGATGAGGCCTAATAGGCCGAAATGTACATACAGAGATTGATTTTTCTCGATTTGTTTAGCCTTAAATTTAATAGGTAATCCCGCCTAATTAATTAATTATTAATTAATTAACTTTCATAAATTAGGTTCGACTTCATTTAAACACATATTCTCCCAAATATTGTCGGCTGAAAATAGCCATATCACAAACATCGTCTGTTTGTTTACTTCTCGTAAGTTCGTGTAGAGGTCACTTAAGAGGAATATAAATACCTACTCCTTAACAAAACGAAGAAATCTGCTAAGTCCGTTTGGTGTGGTGGTAAGACGCTTGACAGTCAGCTTGACAATCAGGTTCGAATCGCACACGGGGCGGTCTTTGTATCTATAGCTCTGCTGATGAGGCCTAATAGGCCGAAATGTACATACAGAGATTGATTTTTCTCGATTTGTTTAGCCTTAAATTTAATAGGTAATCCGCCTAATTAATTAATTATTAATTAATTAACTTTCATAAATTAGGTTCGACTTCATTTAAAAAACACATATTCTCCCAAATATTGTCGGCTGAAAATAGCCATATCACAAACATCGTCTGTTTGTTTACTTCTCGTAAGTTCGTGTAGAGGTCACTTAAGAGGAATATAAATACCTACTCCTTAACAAAACGAAGAAATCTGCTAAGTCCGTTTGGTGTGGTGGTAAAGACGCTTGACAGTCAGCTTGACAATCAGGGTTCGAATCGCACACGGGGCGGTCTTTGTATCTATAGCTCTGCTGATGAGGCCTAATAGGCCGAAATGTACATACAGAGATTGATTTTTCTCGATTTGTTTAGCCTTAAATTTAATAGGTAATCCCGCCTAATTAATTAATTATTAATTAATTAACTTTCATAAATTAGGTTCGACTTCATTTAAACACATATTCTCCCAAATATTGTCGGCTGAAAATAGCCATATCACAAACATCGTCTGTTTGTTTACTTCTCGTAAGTTCGTGTAGAGGTCACTTAAGAGGAATATAAATACCTACTCCTTAACAAAACGAAGAAATCTGCTAAGTCCGTTTGGTGTGGTGGTAAAGACGCTTGACAAGTCAGCTTGACAATCAGGTTTCGAATCGCACACGGGGCGGTCTTTGTATCTATAGCTCTGCTGATGAGGCCTAATAGGCCGAAATGTACATACAGAGATTGATTTTTCTCGATTTGTTTAGCCTTAAATTTAATAGGTAATCCCGCCTAATTAATTAATTATTAATTAATTAACTTTCATAAATTAGGTTCGACTTCATTTAAAAACACATATTCTCCCAAATATTGTCGGCTGAAAATAGCCATATCACAAACATCGTCTGTTTGTTTACTTCTCGTAAGTTCGTGTAGAGGTCACTTAAGAGGAATATAAATACCTACTCCTTAACAAAACGAAGAAATCTGCTAAGTCCGTTTGGTGTGGTGGTAAGACGCTTGACAGTCAGCTTGACAATCAGGTTTCGAATCGCACACGGGGCGGTCTTTGTATCTATAGCTCTGCTGATGAGGCCTAATAGGCCGAAATGTACATACAGAGATTGATTTTTCTCGATTTGTTTAGCCTTAAATTTAATAGGTAATCCGCCTAATTAATTAATTATTAATTAATTAACTTTCATAAATTAGGTTCGACTTCATTTAAAAACACATATTCTCCCAAATATTGTCGGCTGAAAATAGCCATATCACAAACATCGTCTGTTTGTTTACTTCTCGTAAGTTCGTGTAGTGGTCACTTAAGAGGAAATAAATACCTACTCCTTAACAAAACGAAGAAATCTGCTAAGTCCGTTTGGTGTGGTGGTAAAGACGCTTGACAGTCAGCTTGACAATCAGGTTTCGAATCGCACACGGGGCGTCTTTGTATCTATAGCTCTGCTGATGAGGCCTAATAGGCCGAAATGTACATACAGAGATTGATTTTTCTCGATTTGTTTAGCCTTAAATTTAATAGGTAATCCCGCCTAATTAATTAATCATTAATTAATTAACTTTCATAAATTACGTTCGACTTCATTTAAAAAAAAAACACATATTCTCCAAATATTGTCGGCTGAAAATAGCCATATCACAAACATCGTCTGTTGTTTACTTCTCATATATATATATATATATTATATATATATATATATATGATTATATATGATAGTAATGATAGAAATATATATACATATATATATATATGATTATATATAATAGTAATGATAGAAATACATATATATATGATTATATATAATAGTAATGATAGAAATATAGATTGAAAATAGATTGAAAGCGATAACGATAATCTGTTTCAATCGAACATAATGAAAAGAAGGAAAGAAAGGAAAAAGTGTGAGAGAGAATTAAATCAAGATTATTATTCTCTTTACATATTGAACTATTTCTTAAATAAATATATTAAATGCTGTAATAATTAGATTATCACACTGTGATATATCCACAGATCTTGCTTGTTCGATATTAATTTTCAGGTCTTCATTCATGTTTATATATATATATAATATATAATATATATATATATATAAGAGAGAGAGAGAGAGAGAGTCATCCACAGACAGGTGTTTCGACTTATCAAGTCTCTTCAGTGTGGCTAGACATTTGTAGGCTACCTAGAGCTGGATTTGAAATCCGATCGGTTGGGTGTCAATCCGAATCCTTAACCATTAGGCTGTCATCACTTACAGAATGCGAAGGGGATTTTAACTGTTTTAATACATACACCACGTATGTAAAGGTTGTCATAGAGTGCTCCATCCCTTGTATAGGAGAGCATTATATATATATATATATATATATATATATATATATATATATATATATAGTAAAATGGTATAGTCAGAAAGTCTACCCTAGTTTAAACGAAACTCTTCTCTCAAACAACCGAGTTTCTTATAATTCTTTAATGCTTCACACTAATGCCCAAACTTGATATATATACCTCCCACAAACGGATACATTTACCTAAATAAACACAAATATATATACGTACGAGAAGCATACGGAGACCCTTCGACAATAATATATATATATATATATATATTTATTTATTTATGATTAATAATACAATTTTGGTTGTCGTCAGTGATGTAATCTGCATGGGTCACTGGGAAGTTTCGAGTCTTACAACATTAGACTTCCCCAACAGGCTGACCCTATCAGAGATGATCAAACTCCGATACCCCCACCAACATTGGACGCTAAAAGTCGTTTGACTTTTTATTCTTTTGGGCGATTGTACAATTCTAATCTCACGTATCTGATTGGCTGGCGCTAACAACCAATCAAATGCACGGCACATTCTATCTAAACGGAATACGTGGACAGTAACACTTTTCTTAGAACGGATAACAAGCTTTAGAGGAACAGGTAAGTTTACCCTTCATTAATAATAAATATATATATATATATATATATATATATATATATATATATATATATAATATACGTTTAAAAACCGAATGGTCGAAGACATCTACATGGATCTGAAGATTTGTTAACTACAAGAAACTCGAGTCAGTCTGATATTTCGACATCTAGTTTTTAATCTGATATTTAGAGCTTTTTTTGAGAACTTTTAAACGTTCGTTGGGCTGTAAATCCCGAAATATTTCAATTTAGATATTTATCTATTCTTTTTGAATTTTAATCGTTGACTACGCTTTACTATATATATATATATATATATATATATATATATATATATATATATGTGTGTGTGTGTGTGTGTGTGTGTGTGCGTGTGTGTGTGTGTGTAAAAATGGAATAGGAATTGCATCCGACAATATGAGGAAAAATGAGTAAAGAAAAGAAATGTAGATGGATAAAAAAATATCACTTTAATCGATATCACTTACACATGTGTTTCGGCCAGTTTATCAAAATGTATACGGATTACGCTATTATTATTATTAAAATAATCAGATGAAATTGAAATAATGATAATAATAATAATAATAATAATAGGAAAAATGTTAAAAATATTCCGTACACAGAAAGATTGTTTACGACCTTCATCAGAGAGAATTTTTATTTTTTTTTAAAATTTTATTTTAAAAAAATAAAAATGAATAAAATAAAATAAATTTTTTAAAGAATAATTTTTTAAAAAAAATAAAAATTTAAAAAAAATGAAAATTAAAAAAAATAAAAATAAAAAAAAAAAAAAATTCACTCTCATGAATTATCCATCTGCATTTCTTTTCTTTACTCATTTTTCCTCATATATATATATATATATATATATATATATATATATATAATATTATATATATATAGAGAGAGGAGAGAGAGAGAGAGAGTAAAGAATTGGGTAAATCCAACAAAATGAGATTGAAAATAGAGGAAAAATGCGGATGAAACAAGACAACAACACTAAATTCAAACGATATTTCGCCTCGGTCTTGTGCGAAGCTTTTTAGAAAAGCATTTTTCCTCTATTTTCAACCATAAATCTATATATATAAAAGAAAAATTGATGTGTACGTATCAATTATAGCTCCGAAAAAAATTATTCAGATTCGAAATCTGGCATACACCTTAATATCCTTTTAAGAAATACACCAAATTTGGTTATTGATTTTTACGGAGTAAGTGATATAATTAATTTATCAAACCAAAAGCAATCAATTTGCGGAACTGGTCGTATACCAGCTGCTGCTGATAATAAAACATTGCTCCCCTGCTTTCTTTTGTAGATTAGTTTAATTTTAGTTCGTATTCTAAGCAGTTCAGCTCGGATTCTTGGTCCAATCTTTAAAATATTTATATGGTTCGAAAGAAAATAAGATAATCTTTCTAAATATGTAATTTGTATGTGTTTTATCCATTGAATTATTTTTTACAGCGAATTCAAAAACAAAATAAATTAAACAAAAACATTTAACGATAACTCAAATTTTTTTTTTAATTCTTTCGTTTTAGAATAGAATACATTCATTTTTAATCAGTATAATAACAAAAAAAGAAATTGGAACACGGATAATTGTAAATATTTAGTTCTTTGGATTTTATTGTTATATTTTAATAGGTTAAAAAAGAACGAATTAAACGAATACATTTTCTACCATTGTAAATCAAGAGACAAAGAACTAGCTTTTTTTTAAAACATAATATTTTTTCAAAAATGTAAACTATTTGTACTATACCAATTCTCGGCGATTTTTTTAAATTTGATAAATCATTTTCCTCTTATTCTGTATCTTACTCCTGTTTTCTCTTTCTCACTCACTCTCTGGTGTCCGTAATCTTTTAAACTAGTTAATTCCTCTTTGTTGAATCTTTCAGGTTACATAGTGGCGCACATCTTCTCTCCAAGGAACAAGCGGCAGATTGTATTGGCTTACATGGTACCAGCAACTCAGAACGGTCCCTTGCCTTACTTATCATGTACCACTAGAAGGAAAAGTGAAATATCCATGCCTTCTCAAGGTAGCCTGGTCAGCCGGGGCTTTAGAATAAACCGACTATACCACTGTAGAGGGTAAGACACTACCAATAGGCCCAACTGTTGGTCGTGAGTGGCGATCAATGGTGTTTAGGATGGAATCCTCGTGTCTGAGCAGTCCGTGACATGCAATATTCCACCTTGGCTCTTACTTAGGCTACACGGGTGGTCGGAGGGGCTCCAGCCGATCAATCGTCTGACACGTCAAGCCCTATCATCTACATGATTTCTCAACCCTAATGCCCTCATTGCAACTCCGCCAACCCTTTTTATCAAATATACGCTAGAAAGCGGTGGCTGAAGGTCATAATGTTGGGTATAACGTTAAACTCTATCTGATAGTGAAGTTCTAGTCCTGAAGCTTTAGAGAGTGTGGAGTACCCCTTCATCACCATCACTCCAGTTCCACTCTGATGTTAGGGCCCCATCTATGTGTTAAAATAGAAAAAAAGAGTTTAAAATAATGTGCTAAAAATTGAGTTTTTAAAAAAATTGAAAACCCATCATTATGAATAGAACAAAACGTCTTCGGCATAAAATAACCAAACAAGGTTAGCATGCCGTAAAATACAACAAACCGAACCAACCAACTTTTCTTAAGGTCATTAGTGAGAAGTGAAACGCAAACAGCTTCATCTAGGATTCGAACTCGAGTCGCTGTATTTTACACCACGAGACTCGTAGTAGTCCAAGTTCGAGCGGGTTATTTACCTCGCATCCCACGTATGCGGGTGTGACACGTCTTTTTAATGTGGGATCACCCACGAGCCGAAACTCATGGGATGGTAAGTGCAAAAAATGCATCCCATCGGCATTCCCCCTCAACGAGGGTGCCTCAGGCACTGGGCAATAAACCCAGCCCTGTCTCTTTAAATCAAGGGGGCTGGTGTTGCCTGGATGAATAGCCCCTGGGATATATTTACTTAACCGGTCCAGGGCCGATGCCACTGGACCCCCGGTCTAAACCAGTAAGTTCGAGAAGGTTTGTTGTCACTTGATTGCCAGCGAACACGATGAGACATATAGTGCAGGTATGCATGAAATAGATCGGTAGTAAACATAGAAAAATAGAAAAATGTTTGAACACACACACACACACACACATAAACCTGGAATGATAATAAGACATTGTTGAACAGACATACATAACACACACACACACATAACTTGGAATGATAATAATACATTCTTGAACAGACACATACAAAACACACACACACACACACACACATAAACTTGGAATGATAATAATACATTCTAAACAGACACATACATAAACACACACACACACACACACACACACATAAACAATGATAATAATACATTCTAACAGACACATACATAAACACACACACACACACACACACACACAACACACACACACACACACTAAACTTGGAATGATAATAATACATTGTTGAACAGACACATACAAACACACACACAACACACACACACATAAACTTGGAATGATAAGACATTGTTGAACAGACACACACACAAAACACACACACACACACATACTTGCAATGATAATAATGCACAGACACATACACACACACACAGACACACACACATACACATAAACACACTCACAACACACATGCAGAGAATTTGGAAGGTTAAGACACAAAGCAGAATGATCGATTACTAGAAACAGCTTCAGCTTCAGAAATCTTCTGTCGAAGAGATTTGTATCTCGAAATATCAAGAGTAAATCAAACAACACCATAGTTACCTTATTTCTCTTTGCACTTGTGATAGCCTTCAAAACCAACCAGCAAAGAAATTTTGTATTTCTTTACGGTCGATCGGAATGACCAATATCGGAAGATGACAAACGGCGCTGTTGAAAGCTGGATCTCATGAATGTCTCCGATCGCTCGAGGCCACGAAAGATTCAACCGCCATTAATACTAAGAATTATTTCTGATATCATTACTCTCACCATTACAGTTACGCTTGATAGTGTCATTAAATAAACATCAGTATCACATGCGTAGCTCGACAATCAATGTCCATATCAGCGTTACACAGCTGTTGTCGATACGAACCTCAGCATCACAGGTGCCCGGATCAGTATTTTACTTGCCCGTCTGTCATAGCATCCTTGTGAGGGCGGTGAGGGCCGTGGGGGCGGTGCGGGCGGCGAGGGCGGCTTTCACAGCTGTCATTACTGTCAACATCATAACAGTCGTCAACATCAACTGTTCCGTTAAAAGTTTAAACTTCCTTCTTCTTTTTCTAACGTAGCCTGCCACCCGGGTGATATTTTTATTTTTTTTATTTTTTTGGCTAATCCAAGAAAGCCAAGTCTTTTGGCATCTCGTCAATTCTTTCTTATCATAACTTCCGTTTTTTATCTCACTCACCATTCTTATTCTTTTCTTTTTTGTTTTGTTTTTTTTGTTTGTTTGTTTGTTTGTTTGTTTTCCTCTTTGAGTGACAGAAAGTGTTTTCACTTGGACCTACCACTGAACAAAGAATCCGCCTCACGGACTTGATCAAGACCTTTTTTTTTTTTTTCTAAGCTCACAATCTCCCCATCGCTGAAAACATATAAACCAATTAAGAATATATGTAAAAGATTAAAATGCAACGAAGTATTGTCGGTGGGGCGTAGAATACGCTAAATATAACCCATGTAGAGAGGCAAGACCCCCCAAAAGGGCGGACCTGGGTATGATACTAAACTGATGATGAGACTCCAATTCTGTAGATCTGTGTAGTAGTGAGTACCCCATCGTTGCCATTACTCCCAGGTCGATTCTGAGTTGTTGTGACAGGGTTCCAGCACTCTTCTCAGTATTCTAGCAGATCTTAACAATGCTGTTGTCTAGATGGTTTTAATTCTTCTTCTAATTTCCAGTTCCTCTAATCTGTCTTCTAAACGTTTGGGGACCGTTCCAAGTGAACCATTTACAATTGGTACCACTTTCAACTTTCATATTCCAGTTTTTTTTTCAATTCTCTAGCAAGCTCTCAATCTCCACATTACTAAAAACATATAAACAATTATAAATATATAAAAATATTGAAATGCAACGAAGTACTGTCGGTGGGGCGTAGAATTGCTTCCACGCGCTCACCCCCTCTATCTATCTTTCCCCTACTCTCTTTCTTTCAAGGATGGCTCTAGCATTAAATAACCCACAAAGCTTGATATGCCATTAAATAAAGAAACTAAACAAACGAAACAAAATACTACTGACTACAGTAACTGGTTGGTTGATTGTTTGATTGGTTGGTTTTACGGTATGTTAACTCTTGTTGGGTTATTTTATGCCGAAGTCGGCTCAACAATTATAGTCAACATTTATATGCAGTACAAAAATATCTCTTTACAATTTTGAACTGGTAAACACGGCATATTTACTGCACACATAGCACTGTTCACTTAATACACTTGCATACACACTGCACACGTAAATTATGTGCATTAGCATACTTCATGTATTTGTACAACCAGTGCAGTCGTACTTTCTCATACTTACTGCGTCCCTGCAATCATTGAGCCAATGCACTAGAACACATACAACACTCATACAAGAAACTACAACCATGCACACAATGCACTATAACACTTGCTGCATTCTATGCACTGTAACACTTGCTGCACCCAACCACTGCAATCGTACATGCACTGCATATTTATATATATATATATATATATATGAGAAATAAATACACAAACGATGTGTTTTTGATATGGCTTTTTTTAGCCGACAATTTTTGGGAGAATATGTGCTTAATTGAAGTCGTACCTAATTTTGGAAGTTAATTAATTAATAATTAATTAATTAGGCGGGCATACCTATTCAAATTCAAGGCTAAACAAATCGAGAAAAATCAATCTCTGTATGTACACATATCATAGCACGATTAATTTTCTCGATTTGTTTAGCCTTACATTTGAATAGGTATGCCCGCCTAATTAATTAATTAATAATTAATTAACTTCCAAAATTAGGTACGACTTCAATTAAGCACATATTCTCCCAAATATATATATATATATATAATTTCTGACTCTGCGTGCTGGGTTCCCAGGTTCGATCTCTGTCGGAGGGAGATCGTAGGTATACACTGCTGATGAGACCTAATAAAGTTGAAACAGCTGTACGGTGTTCCACACGTCACACGCGTTATTCACCGAGTTTGCTTGTTATGATTATTTTCAATAATTATCGAACTTTATACGATATACGCATTGCCTTCAAAAATATAAATAATAATATACTTTACTTAACAATGCTTCGAGAGCAAATTATCAAATACTATTATATATATATATATATATATATCGTGAAAATTGAAAAACAAAACACAAGTTCATAAAACGAGTGATGTTTATTTCGCCAACGCTGCAGTGTTTTGATCTGTTTTTTTTTATCAGTTTTCAATCTTTCAATATATTACATACTGTTGGATTCTATTTTTCTTCACACACACACTCACACACACACACACACATATATATATATATATATATATATATATATATATATATATATATATATACCTTGGTTTATCAAATCATTATAAAATTACTATATATATTTATAATGAAATATTGTTTAATTATAACAAAGAGAGATTTGGTTTGGTTTGGTTTGTTTTTACGGTATATAAACCTCACTGGGCCATTTAATGCCGATAAGGTTTTGAAATAAATCAATTCTTAATGGATAATACAATTTTTTTGTAAATACATTTTTCTATTTAACCCATAAATGGGACCCGAACAGGTAATACCACTCCGGATCAGGGTGGACCAGGGAGCAATGGTGATGAAGGGGTGCTCCATATTCCCCAAACCCCCAAAACTGGAACCTCACTATCAAATAGAGTTTAACGTCATTTCCAGGACATGTAGACCTCAGCCACCGCCTTCTAGCACCCATATGATAAAAAGTGTTCGGACTTGCTATAAGAGCAATAGAGTTGGGGCAATCATATAGGTGCTAGGGCTTGACGTGACCAGCCGATTGATCGGAGGGGGCCTCTCCGACCGCCCGTCTAAGTGGAGTCTAAGTGGAGTGTTGCAGGTCATGGACTGCTCATCTACCAAAGCTCCATCCTTAAGCATCACGGGTTGCCACCACGGAACAAAGAGAGAGATGCTTGTCTGTGAGTAATAGCATATTTCCCATCAAAGTGTAGAGGATTATTATTTACATATGATTTGGCATTTTTACTCAGGATCAGAGTGTAATATCTGCACTCTCGGAAAACTTATATTTATTTTAAACAATATTAGGATATAGAATATGCAAATCAAAATCTTTAATGCTTGTCAAAAATTTAATGTTTAATGCTTTATTAAAAAAGAAATAAAGGAAGGAAAATTACATGTGATACAGAAAACATATAAGAAAGAAAAAAAGAAAAAAAGAGAGTAGGAGAGAGAGTGAGAGCGAGAAAGAGAGAGAGAGAGAGAGAGAGAGAGAGAGAGAGAGAGAAGAGAGGGTGATTGCGCGGAAGCGATAACGCTAATCTGGTTCTCTATCGAACATAATGAAAAGATGAAACTAAGGAAACAAAAAAAAAGTGAGAGGGAGTTAAATCAAGATTATTATTCCTTTTGCATATTGAACAATTGTAATAGCTCTTTAAGTAAACTTTGTGATAATTAGATTATCACACTGTGGTATATTCATAGGTCCGGCTAGTATATATATATATATAATGGCCTACTTTCACGTTTGAGGAAGAGATTGTCCATGAGAGGGAAACACCGGTTTAAAATCTAAATTGTATTTCTTTTATATATTTTTTAAGTAGAATCCTTGCCAATTCGTTACCCTTTTAAAGACACAGGCATTTTGAATGTTGTTTTCTATACCGGTTCAAATGTCGCATAAAATACTGGAATTATCCAAAGACTTTACATTCTATGGGTTTAAGAATTTACCGAACGTTATTTTTGTTTTGGGATATATTTGCACTTTGTTTTCCAAATCCAACGCGATCTTACTTTGGAAGGGGAAAATAAAAAAATAAAATCCAGTGGAACTCTTTAGTTTTTAAGGATCTTTACTTTTAAATGGCTGGTGCTTGGCTCCGTTGCCGAAACAACAGAGTCCACATTGAGAACCGTAGTATCAAATAAAAATAGCCTTAACTCTTCTTGTCAGCAAATTACAGGTTTTAACTGAAGGTTTTATCAGCATTTTTTTCTTCTTCTTTTTCTTCTTCTTTCTTTAAATTTAATTTCTTGCTTTATATTCCGTTTCTACAAGAATCTTCTTTAAGGGTTGGAAAGACCTCACATGCATTTTTATTCTTTTAAGAGATCGTCATCAGTGTTTATTTTTTCAGCGTTTTATTGAGACTTGGCCAACCTCTACGCCATAGTTAAATTCTCTTCTGCCCAAAGAAATAAACGAAGAAAGGACATGCGTTTAGCTTTGATGGCTACACAAAATATCTTGATGCCAACGACTTTAGTCCGGGGGCAGTGGCGGCTGTAATTTATTACCGAGTACCACGGACAGATCCTCTCTGTTTCCATTTGATGCCTAACACAATGTTAACTGCGACTTAAATTCCTGCAACGACTTGAATAATTCCGAAAATCAGTAGCCGTTGATGGTGAATGTTAATTCCTTGCTATTTCCTTTGCTTTTATCTCGGCTCGGTGACGTTTACGACCCTTCAACTCGTTCGGTTCTTTCCTATGTTTAAAGCACCGTAACGCTGTTTTTCAAGTTTGCTTGTCACGTTGACATGCATGTTGTATTAATCGATACACATTTCTAATGTTCACCCTGTCGGCGTGGCTTAGAATACGTTGACTGAATCCCCAGCAGTGGATTACGCCCGCCTCCCACCAAGAACAGCAGCACCCTGTCAGCTGGGGCTGTAGAATATACCGACTCTACCTCTGCAGGCTGGCAAAATTCCGCCAATGGGGTCACATGTTGGCTGTGGGTGGTGTCTTGAGAGGCTTAAGGACGGTAACATAGTGGCTGAGTAGTCTTTTCCTAGTTCGATACCGACCCTCGCCAAATCAGCGTATGAGTAACACAAGGCTCTGTGTGGTAAAGTGAGGAGCTGATGGTAGTTGTGGCGCTCTGTTTCAGAAGCTGAAAAACAATCTCCTTGGTTTAGCGCTAGTGAAAAGAGGACAGACTCCCTCGCTGTCAGGCTGATACGGACTTTAGGCCACCCCGACGACTTTACTTTTTTAGGCTAGAATAATTTATTATTATTATTATTATTAGCAAATATATACATCCTCCGGGTGTATGTTTTTAAGTTTTAATGTAATAAAATATATTAAATTAGAAAGGCAAATGAAACTAAATAAGAATGCAGATAAAAAGATTTTAAACAGAGGGAGTTATAATCGAAAAATAGAACAACTGAAACTTACTCTTCCATCACCCCTGTCTTTAATTGCTAAATTTTCCTAATTAAACTATTTAGTCAAAATAGGAAGTAAAGATAAAAATTACTGTTATTTCTTCTTGTTGATGGATTTCTTTTAAGATTTATACCCTAGATTTTTGCTCATATTCATTAAGATAAAACCACACAATTAGAAATCAATAATACTAAGCATATATTTATTAATATCGAAAATGATTAATATCAATGCAAACTAGCCTTCCCGTTCACACTGTAAACCATTATTTTGTTGTATATATAAATACAATTGCATTTTATTAGTATATAGATATCGCCAGCAGTATTAATAATGTAAAACAATTCTATTAATAATTGAGGTTTAGATAAAATCAAATCATGGAGAATGTAACGTAAATAATTAAAGGAATTTTGACTTATATTGTAATACAGTTTTACGATCAATCTTGTAAAGCGCTATTATGTAAACCTTTATTTCTTAGTGATATATATATATATATATAAGACACATTGCAGAATGTTAAACGCACTAATAACATGGGCTGCTTTGAGGCAAATCTAACTTAGATTTTTATTGAGGCATTGTTAATAAATAAGATTTATTCTATGTATTAATGATTTTGATTATACATTAACTACTTATTGATAAACTTACACAATTCCTGAGGGTATTGTGATGTAAGCAATGACGTAGTTTCAGTTACAGACAGATAGATACCGAATCTCACTTTTTAATACGATTTTAATTTCTTTTAATTGCAACTATGGGGCTGGTTTAGCTCAGTTGGTAGAGCATCGGCCCAGGAATCACAAGGTTCTGAGTTTGATACAGGTCCCCAGCAACTCAGAAGCATGGATTGGGTAATTATGATTATCCTGACTGTATTGCTCTTATGGAAAAACCTTCAACCCTTTTTATCATATATGTGCTAGAATGTCGTGTCCGATGATCTTAGTGTCCTGAGTAGCACATTAAACTGCATCTAATGAAGTTCCAATTCTGGAGCTTTTAGGGAGTGTGGTGTACCCCTTCATCGACATTAGTCCCAGACCACTCTGATCCGGAGTGGTAGGATCTGTTCGGGTCCCATCTATTGGTTAAATAGAAATCGATGTTTAAAAATGTGTTAAAAAAAAGAATTGAGTTGTTTTTTTTTAATATTTGAATATCCATCAAGAATGAATATGACAAAACGTCTTTTGGTGACGTGAAATCCAACCAACTAACAAATTATATATTTTTTTATTATATATAAATAATATATATATATATATATATTATATATATATATATATATATATATATAATATATATAATATATATATATCAATATATATATATCAATATATATATATCAATAATATATATATATATATATATATTATATATATATATCACCACCCACGTGGTTGTGTTTTCTCCTACATATCCACCGTTTTTCCATTTCGTGCTGTGGATAGAGTAGATAATGTTTGCGCTGTCGCAAGTGAGTTGTGGAGACTGGATTTTCATGTTAGTGGGTGGTATTAGGATTGAGGAATCTGTGTTTATGTGTGCGCATACTTAGCATCTGGGCTTGTTACACCTTTGATTGCCTTTCTGTGTGTTGTTATGAAGATGTTTTTTATGCAGTGAGGATGCTGCGTAGGTTGGGTGGTTGTCGTTAGGCATTGATGGGAGATTTTTGGAAGATAGATTTTATTTTTGGGTCGGATTGTTGAATTCTGAACTGTTATATATATATATATATATATATATATATATATATATATATATATATTATGAGATTATTTTGGTATATGTATCCGTTTGTGGGAGGTACATATATCAGGTTTGGGCATTTGTATGAAGCATTAAAGGAATACATATCAGATACTCGGTTGTTTTTTAGTAGTTTAGTTTATTTAGTAGTAGTAAATTTTCTGGATTATTATAGCTCCCTTCTTCAGACTGCGTACGGGCAGTAGTGTTGATGGCTTCTGGTTGTTCCTTCTAGTAGCGGTAGCTGCTACTTGTGGTAGTGTAGTTGTCATCTTTATGTGTGGGTGTACATGGCGCTGATTGGTCAGTTAGTAATTTAGAAGTTGGTACTCTGTGTCCCTTGTAGTCTGCTGGGGATCATGGAGTTGGGGGTAGAGGGGTATTTTGGAAATATTTATAGGCTTTTAGTGTTCCTCTATCGCTGTTAAGACTATATATATATATATATAATATATATATATATTATATATATATATATATATGAAATGGAATTACCATTTACTGCTGCGAATTTTAAATAAAATAAGTGTTAAATAAAAAGAAACTGGGTATGATAAATTACATAATTAATTAAGATTTAAATTAACTAAATAAAAATAATTATGAAAATAAAAATAAAGTTAAAAATTAAAATTGAGAGATAAAAAAGGAAGCATGGTAAAGTTAAAAAAAAAGTATTTTAATTTCAATTTAATTTTTTTCTGTTTCATCCATTTATTTATCTTTTTTGAATTTTTGAGAGAGATCCGTAATTGTATCAGTGCTACTATACGGCTGCACCACTTGGACCCTAAGGATGCGCCTAGAGAATAAGCTAGATGCTAGTTACATAAGAATGCTGCGTGCAATTTTAAACAAATCGTTGAAACAACATCCCACAAGGTAGCAGATATACGGCCACATGAACGCTATCACACGAACCATCCGAGTAAAAACAAACAAGGCATGCTGGACACTGTTAGAGAAGCAAGGACGAACTCATAAGTGACTTTCTCCTCTGGAAACGTCAGTGTGGGCCACCCTGCAAGGACCCACATCGATCAGCTCTGCGTGTGTTCTGGGTGCTGCTCGGAGGACCTTCTTGGGGGTTATGACAGATAGGGACGGTGGGCGAGAGATTGTCATGAATATCCGTGCTTCCGACACAACTTGATGATGACTTATTTTTCAACTTCATTTACTCATAGCTGGAGGGGGATTAACTGGATGCATACCTTTCCCGAGAGTATCAGCACTATGTGAAATGCAAACAGCCTCGTCCAGGATTTGAACTTGTCACATCGTACCCATTTCCAACGATGGTAACCATTACACCACGCGCCTCCATTCAGTGTTTAGATTGATTATATGATTGATTTAAACGGCATGTCAACTTGTTCAGGGTGACTTTATGCCTAGAGGTTAGGGAATCACGTTCATATTTACATTTTAGTGTTGTTGTTTCTTTGATATAAATAATTTTCAAAGAGATCTATTTATAATATAAATGAGACCTTAATAGGTACTACCACTCCAAGTCAGAGTCCAGGTTAACCTGGGACATAATAGCAATGAAGAAGTCAACACTCCCAAGATAACCAGAACAGGAACCTCACCATCAAATACATTTTAGTGTTGTACACAGGAAACTCTTTTGGGAGTGGGACTTAGTTGTGTTGGTAGTGGTGGTGAGGTTTCTTATCCCTCTGTCAGCGTATTCTAAGCCCTACAGGGCGTAGTTCAGATTTAGGCGAGAGAAAAAAAAAAGATTTCCATTGCTGATTTTTAAGGCAAAAAAGGTTTAATCTTACTTCAAATATTGACGCAACATAATCTTCTAATCTACTTTTTTGTCTTTTTAGCCTTGTGTTACACTAAGCTAAGCATAGTAAATATATAAAAACAAAGATGCAATCTGATATTCTTTCGGTAATCCGTTCAAGACGAAAGAAATATTCTTTAATATGTCTTATCAGCTGAACATGAGATTGTAGAAATTACTTGGCAAATGCGTAAATGTCCCGATCATATGTTGTGCATTTCTTAGCAATGTAACATCAACACTTAGGCAACGATAATACTTTTAATATATTTCCGTGTTGTTTTTCGTTGTTTCTTTTCTTTTTTTCTTTTTTGTTATTTTATTTATTTATTCATTTTTTTATTTTTTTGGTTGTTATTTTTTATCCTGTTAAAAACAGATATCTCCCCGCTCAAGCAAGTCATAACTGATATCAAATGGTAGAGTCTGTCGTCAAGATTTTGTCGGCATACCACCAGGAGAAGGAAAGTACATCTTACTATAAACCTAAAATTTGATGTGGATGATGACTGTGGCTGTCAAGGTTCGTCTCTTCTCTTCGCTTGCTCTGGGAGGGGGTGGGGGTAGCCCACCCAAGAGGAAGACACGATTTATGCTTAAATGTTAGAGTAAGCCTAGCGACATCAAAACAATTTTTGAATTCCTTCAAGCCGTGGATAAGCCAAAAGAATAAGCAAAACAAGATAAAGTGTAAAAACTACTAATATTTTCCAAACAATTAATATATAACACTTAACTTTTAACCAGGGTTGTCAACCTGAAAAATAAAAACAGATTCATTACTTTTACTTAGATTTTCTATAAACGAGGTTTCGGGGAGGGGGAATTTGGTTCAAAATTCTCCCTACTTTTCTTCTAATAGAAATATTTGTGACTATATCTTGTTCCAAAAACCAAAACATAGACCCTTTGTTGTCACTTAAAAATTATGTTCTTTACATGCAAGAAACTAACTGATAGGACAAATCAACTGACGTCACTATCGGTTGAAAAATGTCTACTGTTTCGAAGGGTAGTAAGAACGTCTTTATCAGTATGTGGTGGATTCCCGGGGTAAAATGTTCATTTGTAAAGACTAGTAAATAAGGATTATCTGCGTTATTCGGACTATGGTCCCTATCTTCATTGTTATTTGTACAACGTTTCGGCCCATATGCCCTCCGGCCTTCTTCAGGTATTTCTTGTCGGACTCGGGAACCTTCTCGGACTCGGGAACCTTCTTTTCGAACTCAGGAACTTCTTTTCGAACTCGGGAACTTTCTTGTCGTAATCGGGAGCCATCATGGAACTTTGAACCTAACCCTTTATTTAGTCCAGGTAAAGGGTTAGGTTCAAAGTTCCGTGGTGACTCCCGAATACGACAAGAAAGTTCCCGAGTTCGAAAAGAAGGTTCCCGAGTCCGAGAAGGTTCCCGAGTCCGACAAGAAATACCTGAAGAAGGCCGGAGGGCATATCGACCGAAACGTTGTACAAATAACAATGAAGATGAGGACAATAGTCCGAATAACGCAGATAATACTAATCTTCAAGCCTCATCTCAAACATTAAGAGAAAAAGTAAATAAGGCAAACAAGATATTAGGACCGTTACGAAGATCATATAAATAAACGGATAAAAAGAAAATGTTTAAAAATGTATTCATTGCATTGGTGAGACCTTATTTGGAATATGCTAATGTGGTCTGGAGTCCAAGACTAATCAAGAACATAAAATTCATCGAATGAGCTACTAAGGTAGTGAGTTAATTAAAGAACCTTTCAGATGAAGAAAGACGCAAGAATACTGACTTACCAAGTTTGGCGTATCGACGAACCAGGTGAGATATGATTGAAGTCTATAAATATACCTATGGATTTTATTAAACAAAATTTGATCTGCTGAATGTTGCTCAAAAAGATCAATACCAGGGGTCATAAACTAAAACCCTCAAAAACATTTCGCAAAACAAATTATAGGCAAAATTATTTTAGCAATAGGGTAGTAGCTTCATGGAATAAACTAGTAGTGAATGCCCCATCTGTGAACTCTTCTAAGGTAAGGTTGGGTGAATTGTGGAATAAATATAAATATTCAGTGGAAATAAAATTGCTCATCCCAAGAATTCTTATTTCTTATGAGTGTCGTCACCTCAGCTAAATAATGGACCATTCCGTTTTTATTATAAAGAAAGAAAGGTAAGAAAAATTACATGCCACACGAAAGAAAAAAAAAAGAAGAAAGAAAGAAAGGTGGAAAGAGAGTAGTGGAAATATAAAGATAGGGGTGAGCTCGCCGAAGCGATAATGCTAATCTGTTTCAATCGAACATAATGGAAAGAAAGAAAGAAGGAAAGAAAGAAAAAAGTGTGTGTGTGTGTATGAGAGAGAGAGAGAGAGAGAGAGAGAGAGAGAGAGAGAGAGAGAGAGAGAGAGAGAGAGTTAAATTAAGATTATTGAACTAATTTTTCAATAGCTCTTAGTATTATAAAGAAAGAAGGGTAAGAAAAATTACTCGCTAAACAGAAAAAATATAATATGAAAGAAAGAGGGAAATAGAGTAGTGGAAATATAAAGGGAGGGGTGAGCGCGCCGAAGCGATACTGCTAATCTGTTTCAATCGAACACAATGGAAAGACGGAAAGAATGAAAGAAAGAAAAACGTATGTGTATGTGTGTGTGTGTGTGTGTGTGTGTGTGTGAGAGAGAAGAGAGAGAGAGAGAGAGAGAGAGAGAGAGAGAGAGAGAGAGAGAGAGAGAGTTAAATCAAGATTATTATACTTTTTACATATTGAACTAATTTTTTTCAATAGCTCTTAAGGAAACATCAAATGTTGTAATAATTAAATTATCATACTGTGGTATATCCACAGGTTCTGCTAGTATGTTATAAAACCACAAACAAAACAACAAACCAAACAAAAACAACCAAATAATTCTTCTTTACAAAGTTTCAAAAGAACATGATATGTGAATTTAGGATCAGAGATTTTTATCAATGCAATTCTTGTCATTTTCTTCTGCCGGTTTTCATTCTATGAAGACAAAAACATTTAGAGAACAATTCAAACGGCTTATTCAGTAATTTGATCTGGTCGTTCCCAATTTTTTTCTTGTCAGGGAGGTGGGGGGCACATTTTAGAAGCATATTTCAGGGGAAAATGTAGATATCATTTTTTTTAAAGATATTCTTATGATACACGGTGGAAGCGGTTTTGATGGACATTAAACATTGTCTATTAGGAATATACATAGAGATTGAAAAGTAACTCTCTATTTTAAACTATATATAATTTTTTTATATGCAATTGCATTTTATCACGTCTTTAATATATGTTCCTTAATATACAGTAACTCCCTATATTAAACTATTTATAATCTTTTATATGCAGTTACATGTTTCTCAATTCTTTAATGTATGTTCCTTAATATACAGGGTGATTGAAAAGTAACTCCCAATTTTAAACTATTTATAATGTTTTTATATGCACTTACATTTTTCTCAATTCTTTAATGTATGTTCCTTAATATACAGGATGATTGAAAAGTAACACCCTATTTTAAACTATTCATAATTTTTTATATGCAGTTTCATTTTTCTCAATTCTTTAATGTATGTTCCTTAATATACAGGATGATTGAAAAGTAACACCCTATTTTAAACTATTCATAATTTTTTATATGCAGTTACATTTTTCTCAATTCTTTAATGTATGTTCCTTAACATACAGGGTGATTGAAAAGTAACTCCCTATTTTAAACTATTTATAATGTTTTTATATGCAGTTACATTTTTCTCAATTCTTTAATGTGTGTTCCTTAATATACAGGCTGATTGAAAAGTTACTCCCTACTTTAAACTACATATACTTATTTCATATGCAGTTACATTTTCTCAATTCTTAATGTAGGTTCCTTGATATATGGCAATTAAATCTGTTTTATTGTTTGATGGTGCTCCTCTACGTTTTGCTATTGCTGTTTTTCAATGGCTGAATCACCATTTTCCTGGGAGGTAGATGGGTAGACGTGGTCCGCATGAGTAGCTCTCATTTAGCACCCTTCGACGTTTGTGCTAAAAGAGCAAGTCTACTCTACGAAACCAATGGCTTGTCCCAAAGAATTTTGTGTCTCAATCTCCAGGACAGATTCAGGTTTGTGCATATACCATTTAGTTGAATGGTGAAAACTGAATTTCTTGCACAGTTCCCAGTGAATCACCTTTCCCACCCAGTCATGTCTAATCTTGTACCCTCTTTGTGTGAGTTTATTGCATTCGCATATTATGTGATCGACAGTTTCGTATAGTTACCCACACATTCTACATTTGCTATTCAGTTGTGTCTTATCTATTTTTGCTTTTATATAATTTGTCCTTTTAGCATTATCTTGTGTTGCAATTATAAGAGATTCTGTTTCTTGCTTGAGGTTTCCCCTTCTTAGCCATGTCCATGTCTTCTGATGTGCGATCTCTCCTGTGTTTCGGCTGAAGTGTCCATGTAGCTTTTTTTCTTCCTATTTCTGCTTCCTTGTTTTTGTTTGTTCTTGTTCATATATTGCAATTGTTTATTATTATTATTATTATTATTATTATTATTATTATTATTATTATTATTATTATTACTAATTTTTCACACCAGCATTAGCTGATAGTATTTCATTGGAGTCTGAGTGACAACAAGTCTCCTCAGGTCTCCAGGACTCTTCTGAGTATTCTAGCCGATTACAGCAGTGCAGTAGTCTGGATGGTCTCAATTCCTCCTCTGATTTCTAGATCCTCCAGTCTTTTTTCCAAGTTTATTGGTACCGTTCCAATTGCACCAACTACAATTGGTATCACTTTCACTCTCATATTCCACAGCTTTTTCAATTCTCTGGCAAGGTCCAGGTATTTATCCATCCTTTCATTTTCCTTCAGCTTCACCCTGTGATCTGCTGGGACCGCAAAATCCACCAGTTGACGCGTTCTCTTTTTCTTTTTTCTTCTTTTTTTGGTAATCAACACTAAGTCTGGTCTCCTGGATGGGATAGGGTAATCCGTCTTTATCTCGAAGTCGCAGAGAATTTTATGCGTTTCGTTCTCAAGAACAGATTCTGGTTTATGCATATACCATTTTGTTGTATGGTCAAAGTTTAATTTTTTGCATAATTCCCAGTGGATTATTATTATTATTATTATTATTATTATTATTATTATTACTAGCAAATATATGCACCCTCCGGGTGTAAGTATTTTAGTTAAATTTTATAATAAAATATGATATTAGATTTGAA
>CM042138.1:29595366-29599383 GCA_023376005.1 Doryteuthis pealeii | reverse complement strand
ACCATCCACACTTTTTAGCACAGTTCGAAGGAAAGAATTGTGCATCAAGGTTGCCACAAACCCAGTCAACGACCGATTCTCAGGAATTTTGAATCAGAGTTATCCCTCCCTAGACTGGTTACCTACCCAAGAGCCAGTCTGCCCTACTATTTAACCCATAGCTGGAGGAGTAATATATGGATTCATACCTTTCCCAATGTATTAGCGCCTATGTGAAAATGCCAACAGCTTCGTCTAGGAATTGAACTCGAATCGACGGGTCCATTTTCCACGACTCTAACCACTAACTCACCGCTCCACACAAATTATATATAAATATATATATAAAAAGAATATTTGACGTCATATTTCAAACCGTTCATTTTTCAACGTTCTTTTTTCTCAGACTTCAAATTTTAAAACAGACGATAAACAAGGCCTATTACTCACCCTTTCTCCTCATTCTGAGATAAAAAAATTCTTTATCACCTTCCACATACCAACAAAAACCCTGAAGATGATCTAATTAATATAGATCGAAACACTGCAGCTTCGCGCCAATAAACTCACCACTTAACTCATTTAAACCTGTGTTTTTCAATTTTTATTATACTACACACACACACAACACACACACACACACACACACGCATATATATATATAAATATATATATATATATATATATATATATATATATATATATATGTTGAAAATGGAAGCGAATCCGACGGTATGTTGAAATGAAAAAATAAAGGAAAGAAAAATGTTGAATGTATAAAATAGGATTTATTTTATTTTATTTATACTGACACGTGTTTCGGCCAGGAGATTATCCCTGCATACATTGTATTCTCTCTATAATTATTTTAAATACAAAATAAAATAACAATAACAAAAAAGAAAAAACTACAGAAATGTTAGTATAAAAGAAAATAGCGACCTTCGTCAGAGTAAATTTTATTGTTTTTAAATGAAATCGCGTTGAAATACGGAGAATTTCCGAGATGTCGAAAAAAGAACTTTTTTGAAATCGCTTGAAGGAAAGTGTTCTAACGCGAATGAGAAAACAGTCATGATGACGTCATTGTCGCATTGGACGGATTGAAACGGGTGAGAAGATAGCTGGAGAATATAAGGAACCAAAGTCAGCTGGATTTATAATTTTCAAAGCATGAGGAATATTTGATTTTTTAAAATAAAATTTATGCGTATTGTCATTGTGTCATTTATTTAGTTGTTATTAATATCAATCATATGATTATATATATATATATATATAATATTATACTATATATATATGGTGTGTGTGTGTGTGTTGTGTGGTGTGTTGTGTGTGTGGACGAGAATGGAAAATGAATCCGGACAATATGTAGGAAAAAATGAGTAAAAGAAAAGAAATGTTGATGGATAAAAATGAATTTTATCGATATCACTTTTAATCGATATCACTTACACATGTGTTTCGGTGTGTTTATCAAAATGTATACGGATTTATATATATATATATGAATGGACTCTCTCGATACATGAGGGTTATCCATGTTTTTGTATAGTGCTGAAGGCTTGTGATGGACCATCCGAATTTTTTGACACAGTCGATAGGAAAGAATTGGTTCACACAAGAAATGACACAATGCAATCAACGGAAGTTGGCCAGAGCCAGTATCGAACCCGTAAACTTTTACTTCGTAGACGGATGCACTACTGATTGAGCGAATGTGAGTACTTATTTATTGATAATATTGTAATTATGTCAAAGTAAGTAAAGTCGATGGGGTGGCCAAATATCTGTATTAGCCAGACAGCAAGGGAGTCTATCCCCTTTTCACTTTGTTTTTGCTCCGCCTCACCTATCATCAGCTACTTCACTTTACCGCACAGATTCCTGTGTTACACATACGCTGAGTTGGCGAGGGTCGGTATTGAACCAAGAACCTTGCGGTTCGTGGGTTAGTGCTTTACCGACTGAGCTGAAGCGACTCCAAAATTCTTGAAATGTATGCATAGTCAATATAGTTGTATTTTTTGTTTGTTTGTTTGTTTGTTTTATTGAAGGATTTCTGGTGACGAAGATGAAGATGTAGAAAGGATGGGGACTAACTTAGATTTATCGTGTTGTACTGTTCCTGCGACCTATCAAGAAGGGTGGTGTCCGCCATTGCCAGGAGGCTTATGCATGCTGTGAGGCGTTCAAGTATTAAATATGTGGCTCCTTTTTTGTGCCAGGACAACCGCAGAACGTATCTTAAGAATATCTGACCGAATCACCCGTTACCAAATGGGAAATGAAAATTAAACCAAGTCGAGAGCAAATGAGAAAGAAAAAAAGAAGAAACATAAAAAAATGAAATAAAAAGAAAGAAAAGACAAGGAAAAAAATCCTTTTAAACGAAAAGGAACGAAATTTTAAAGAAAGTGGGTGGGATAGGAAAAAAAGTGACAGGGTTTTGGGTGTGGGTGTAGATATATCTGTCTGTCTGTCTGTCTTTGACGTTCCAAGATATATCTAGAGGGAGGTGATTATATGCAAAGTCAGCTTTATTTTTTTTTCTCCCTCGTAAGTGATTATATTTCAATTTCGTCGTTCAACAAGAAGAGATACAAATGTTTGGCACTGCTTATTCACAGACATGTCGGGGGAAATACACATCAAGATAAATCTTTTTATATGTTTACGTTCATTATTATTACTGACAAACAAGTTAGAATCAGATATTTTTTGATAAAATAACATATATATATTTTTTTATTTTATTTTTTTTATATATTTATTTGTACGGAAAGCAGACTTGTTTCCATACAAATAAATAAATGTATACCAAGATATATATCTATTATTTACTTATTTATTTATTAACGCTCCATCACAGATATTGACCTCTCACCTAATAATAATGTACGTTGGCTATATATATATATATATATATATATATATATATATATATATATATATACGCTCTCCTGTATAAGGGAATGAGTACTCTATGACGGCCTTTACACACAAAGCGATGTGTGTATTAAAACAGTTAAAATCCCCTCCGCGCTCTGTAAGTGATGACAGCCTAATGGTTAAGGTGTCGGACTGATACCCAACCGATCGGATTTCAATTCCGGCTGTAGGTAGCGTACAAAATGTCTAGCCACGCTGAAGAGACTTGATGAGTCGAAACACGTGTCTGTGGATACTCTATTATATATATATATATATATATATGAGTAAGAAAAGGTGGAATGAAAACATCACACAATGCAAAACAATTTATAATATAATCATAGCTGATACTGATCAATATTTCGATTTTAGAAAAAATCATCATCAGAGCTCATTCACTCCCGTAGTTGATTGGGTCGGAGAGGAAAGTCAAATCAGTTTATAAAACAGAAAACCTTAATACTGCAACTTATATTTTATCTTTTAACTTATATATATATATATATATATGTAAAGTCGTCTTGGTGGCCTAAATTTGGTATCAGCCATACAGAGTGGGAGTCCTTTTTTAGAAACACTAGACCAAGGGATTGTTTTTTAGCGTTTCAGGTGTAGCGCCACACCTACCATTAACTCCTCACTTTACCGCTATGATCCCTGTGCTACTCATACGCTGAGTTGACGAGGGGCCGATATCGAATCAAGAACCTTGTGGTTCCCAGGCGGACGCTCTACCGATTAAGCTAAGCCATCTAAACTAAACCTCACAATTGAAATACTCCCATTGTATTTTGAAGAAACTTGAAACGGCTTGGGGAAGGGCGGTTGGCTGGGTCAAAGGTCGTAGTGAAACTGTTATGAGAGTCACTAGTCTGCTAATAGTTAATTTGGTAATCCGGCTCGCCTGCTGCTCCGTGTAGTAAAATCATACGTGACTGACTATTGGAGAGGGTACGTCCCACTTTGCTCTTAATTCTAAGGACGAAGTTGGTAGGTAGCTAAAACGGCGTTAATGATGTGTATCAGTGTTTCCCAACGGGGACTGGACCCCCCAGAGTGGGGGGCATCAGCAGTTTGAAAGTCTGGCAGTGACTAAAATTATCC
>CM042138.1:29587866-29590366 GCA_023376005.1 Doryteuthis pealeii | reverse complement strand
TAGCACAGGGATCTGTGCGGTAAAGTAAGGAGTTGATGGTAGGTGTGGCGCTCCACCTCAGATGCTAAAACAATCTCCTTCATCTAGTGTTAGTGAAAAGGGGATAGACTCCCTCACTGGTTGGCTCATACCGACTTTAGGCCACCCCGACGACTTTACTTTTTACTTTTATATGTGTACCTAGTCTCGTTCACCATCTTTTCTATCGCTTATGGCGATCGTATTAGTCATAATATTAGTTAATATAATTATAAACAGATAATTAAACATGAGTCATTTCCTTGTATATAAAATCCATTAGGATTATTACATATGTAGTTGGTCAATAGACCAATTATTTAAAAACATGTTTCTTGAATCAAGAAAATTTGGTTTCATTCGGTTTCTTTGTTTAATGACATATCGACATGGTTGGTTATTTAATGCCAAGAACATACTTGTAGAAGAACAGTAGTGGTACTAATTAACCCACAGCTGAGGTAATTAAGGCTTCATACGTTTCCCAGTCGGAAATTGAATTAATGGCGCGACTGGGGATTGAACTCACCTACTACGATGCTACAGTTTAAAACTGCCACAACTTGACCCCGGAGACCACCCAAATCTAGAAAGTGTGCAAATACTGGTCTGTGGGACATGATAAAACCCAAAATAAATTATTGTCTCACCTTATCAGGTCAGCTTCCTTATTTATGTTTTCATGAATTAAAAACAAAATTTTCAGAAGAAACACGAGAATCTCGTCATGAGGACTCGAAATGAAAGTATATATATATATATATATATATATATATATATATATATATATATATATATATATGAGGAAAGGGGGTTGGAATGAATCCGACAGAGAATGAGGTAAAATAAGGAATGAAAGAACAAAACTCAGACAAAAATGTGTAGTATATTTCGCTGGAAGTTGGATCTCAGCTTCTTCTGCTTTATCAAATTAGAAGAAGCTGTGGTCAAACTCCAGCGAAATATACTACACATTTTTGTCTGAGTTTTGTTCTTTCATTCCTTATTTTACCTCATATATATATATATATATATATGTGTGTGTGTGTGTGTGTGTGTGTGTGTGTGTGTGTGTGTGTGCGTTTGTGTGTGTGTCTGTTCGTCTGTGTGTGCCTGTGTCTGTTATATAGTTTCCATTATCTATAAACAAGTAAAAAAGTATTCAATATCGGTGATCCATTTCCTACGACGATAACCGTTCCAATACAAGCACCCTTATTTATAACTTTTGGTTTTTAAACATAAATTCTTACGGGTACATTTGATCTTAAACAAAATGCAAATACACTATACTGTGATCCTAACTAGAACATCTGAACCATACGTTAATATGTTAATAATCTCTGACGAGAAGTTACTAACTAAGCTTAGTTTAGATATGGTACAAGGCCAGAACTATCGGGTGCCCAGTGGGAATGAAACTCACTAGTAATAGTTTGCAAATCAAGCTTGCTAACCATTTAACCACCAAAGGAATTATGTAAAGTGATTATTTTATAGCAAAATTTAAATATTTGCAAGATTAAATCGTTTTGTAAATACTACCGTGTTTCCCCAAAATAAAAGCCACCTGCAAAATAAGACCTAGCCTGATTTTTCAGGATGATTTTAATATAAACCCTCCCCTTAAAATAAGCCCTAGTTGAGAGTGGCAGACAGACAAAAGAAATAAGCATTCTTCACAATGCGACGCAAACACTCGTCTTCGTCAATGATCAATTGAAATGAAAATAAGACCTAGCTATAAAAATAAGACCTAGCATGATTTTTCAGGATGATTTTAATATAACCCCTCCCTTAAAATAAGCCCTAGTTGAGAGCGGCAGTCAGACGAAAGAAATAAGTATTCTTCACAATCACATCATTCGACGCAAACACTCGACATCCCCTGAAAATAAGCCCTATTTTTCGGAGTGAAAATTAATATAAGTCCTGTCTTATCGGTATTTATTTTGCTAGTTTAAACCATAGCACATATAGGTCTGTTTACCTCCTCATCATGTGACATAATTTATAACTGAACATTTAGATGTTTTTATGCAGTGAATCAGGTGTAGGTATATGACTAGATACAGATGACAACGGCTGGGTTGGTGAGATCATCGCATCGGAAAAGAAGACTCCCAAGAATAAGGGATGCTGTTTCGATTCTCGCTGGAGATTTGTTCTTTGTTCAAATTCTCGCTATTTATTAATGGGTATAGAATAACGACCTCGGAGTTGGGAGGATCATATTTGAAGAATTCCTCTGGGTACTCCTGTCTGTTAATTTTCTGATATGAAAATAATATCAATTCACCAGAAATCTTTTGACTGTGTTTCACGTGCTAGATAAAATCAGAGGGTTTGATTTTTAAAGAACCTCATAAAAAGGGACATTATATATATATATATATATATATATATATATATATATATATATATATATATATATATGCACAAGGATATGTAAAAAGCATCGAGATTTTTTGTAGTTTTTGAC
>CM042138.1:29580366-29582866 GCA_023376005.1 Doryteuthis pealeii | reverse complement strand
CTTGAGCGGAGTTTAACAGGTTTGAATTCAGAGTTTTCCTTCTCTTAGACCGGTTGCCTAACCAAGGTTAAAGAGCCCAGTCTGTCCTACTATTTATCCATAGCTGGAGGAAGTAGGATTCATACCTTTCCCAAGGGTATTAGCGCTAAGTGAAATGCAATTGCGACATCCAGGATTTGAACTCGGGGCGACGAGTTCGTTTCCCATGACTTTAACCATTACACCACGCGCTTCCATCAGCTGCTTTCTTATAGGGTGTTGTTTTCAGGATTTGTTTAATTTCACATGCAGCATTCTTGTGTAGCTCACATCTAGCTTATTCTCTAGGCGTTTCGTTAGAGTCCAAGTGGTGCAGCCATACAGTAGCACTGATTCAACTACGGCTTGGAAGGGTTTAAATGATAAAAAATAAATACTCCTCTAATGCTAGTACTGACGATTACTTCAGCAGCTATCTAATATAATTGAAACATAATCACTCTTTATTCAATGGCCTACGAAATGTTTTTAGCCAGAAGAAATAAACGACATCCAATTTTAAAGTTTAATTACGTTATATACTGTTATATACCCATTCTCTGGGTATATATATATATATAGAGAGGTATCCGTTTCAAATATTCTTATATATATATACCAACCCCTCCGCACGAGCAGGATGCGACACAAGGTCAATTTCTTAAGCGCAGTTTAACAGGTTTGAATTCAGAGTTTTACTTCTCCTAGACTGGTTACCTAGACATGATTAAAGAGTCCAGTTTGCCCTGCTATTTACTGGAGGGAAAATTAGATTCATACCTTTCCCAAGGGTATTAGCTTCGTCCAGGAATTGAACTCGCGTTGACGAGTCCATTTCCTACGACTCTAACCATTAGACCACGCGCCTTCAAATTTTCTTATAAGGGACACCCGTGTTTATCTATCTTTCAGTATCTCTCTCTCTCTATATATATATATATATATATATATATATATATTAGAGAGAGAGAAGTAAATACACAAGCGATGTGTTTTGATATGGCTTTTTTAGCCGACAATTTTTGGGAGAATATGTGCTTAATTGAAGTCGTACCTAATTATGAAAGTTAATTAATTAATAATTAATTAATTAGGCGGGCATACCTATTTAAATGTAACGCTAAACAAATCGAGAAAAATCAATCTCTGTATGTACATTTCGGCCTATTAGGCCTCATCAGTAGAGCTATAGATAGCCTTGTGCGTGATTCGAACCTTGACTGTCAAGCTGACAGGCGAGGACCGTAACCCCTACACTCTGTTCATATGCATGTATATATGCATGTATTTGTCTCGTTATCTTTTGCACATATTTTACAGTGGAAGCCTAATGATATGAGTCACCTAGCTAAGAAGATATGTTTAATATTTTCTCTATCTTTCTATCGTTATGTTCATTGAAGAACGTAGATAAATAACCTGTTTAATCTTTGTTAAAAATCTGTTATCTTTCGAGAATATATTCTACTGATTATTATATATTACCATTTCAGGACTTTAAGCAAGATGTCACATTCCCATTGACTCTATTGCAAAGGGAGATAAAGATCTGATTGTTGAATAACAGAGCATGCAAAACTTATGAGCCACTTGACCTCGAATAATGAAATTACGATACGCATGTAATTTTCTTATGTTAAATGAACCAAACACAAATGACATAAACCTTTCGTGTCCTGGGTATGACGTTAAATTGCATCTAATGGTAAAGATCCAATTTTTTTAGCTCTGGGGAGTCTGGTGCTGACCCTCTTGTCATTGACGCTCAGTTACCACATTACTTACCTCACTCCTCAGGTAAATAGAAAGATAAGTTCTACCCGTTAGAAAGTCCCAATCATACGAGAGAAGTTAAATTGAAGACACGGAAGTAGTAAATACCCGTTAGAAAGAATCCAGATCTCACAAGTTAAATAAGAATCACCAAGGTAGTAGATTTATATTCATCACCATGTTAGTTAGTCCGTGTATCGGGTTGGATATAATAGGGACCCGAAGAGAATAGTGGATTACCCAGTATGGTAGCGAGTCCCGTCTCACGGACATGTAAATATGGGACCCCGGGAGAGTAGTATTTATCCAGTAGTCCCGTCTACGGTTAAATAGACACCCGGAAGTAGTAATTACCAGTTAGAGTCCCGTCTATGGCAGTTAAATATAGACCCGGAGTAGTAACCCGTTTAGAGTCCCATCTACGGGTTAAGAAATAGAGACCATGAATAGTTATCCCAGGTTATTAAGTGCCCATCTACGGTTTAATATAAATAAAGACAGGATCAAACTATAGGGTACCAAGTATTAAGAACCGTATTGCCCAATTCTACCGGGTTTGTTAAAATAGGTGGAGACTTCCGGCGCATGTAAAACCTATAGTGATGTTCCTAACCGTTTAGATTATTCCTCGTCCTACGGGGCAACCAATAGAGACCAGGAATAGGTCTAGGCGTGCCGTTTAGAGTTCCCATGACCTACGGGTTTAAAT
>CM042138.1:29572536-29580266 GCA_023376005.1 Doryteuthis pealeii | reverse complement strand
TTTTCTTTCTTTGAATTAAATATGTCTGTATATATCTAATTTTTTATAATTGAGCTCTCTTTAGGGATTATAAAAGTCCTTGTTATGAGTATATGTTATGCCGACCTACAGAGATACGTCAGTAATGTACAGTAGATTTCGAAATTCCCAACAGAATGATCCCTTACAACAGTCATTTGGATTACTTACAACACACACCACAATTTATATATATATATTATATATATATTATTATATATAAAAGTTTTATTTTGAGCATTTTTCTCTATATAAGTTTTGTTGAACTGACAGACAATTCTGATCGGTCCAGTTTTGTTGATCCTTATCCTTTCTAAATATCGGCCATCTTTCTTTGGTGTCGGTTTTGTCTGGTGTTTTGTTAAACCAGTCCACCAAAGGTTTCAAACAGAGCGCTTATGGCTACAGTTTGCCATCAATCAGTATTCCACCCGGAACACCAAAGATGGCTCGAAAATTAGAAAGAATCAACAAAAACTTGATCCGACAAGGAATTGTCGTGTACATTTCAACAAAACTTATAATATATATATATATTATATATTATATATATATATATATATATATAAATATTTATATATAAATGACAAAAGGACTGAGATCTTGACTTATAGCAATTCAAGGGAAGCTTAGCTCTAACCAATAAGAGCACCCACATTTGAGCATCTAAACTGCGACAGTTGTTTTTAATATTAAAAAAACCTTTATGTCGTAAGGAAGATTTCTTCTCTGGAACTTCTCCGATTATATATATATATATTATAATATATATATAAGTTATATATAATATATTATATTATATATATAATATATATATAATTATTATTTATTATCATATTATTATTATTCATTATTATATTATTATTATTTTGATTTATCAAATCCACACTATATTTCTCTGTTATTCTTGTACAAATCCAGCTGAATTATAATTAGTGTATTCTGCAACCTTACTTTCTTAATATTATCACATTTCGCAAAGTTGACATTGTTGAAATACTTATTAAAAATTTTATTCTTTTATATGAAATAAATGTTGGGCGAAAAATGGCCTATATGTCGGTATCTGCCGCGGCGGAGAGAAATATCCCCTTTTCAGAAGCGCATAATCAGGGAATTGCAATGTGATGGAGACCGCCACATTTATCATGTCCTTCCTTATTACACACATATCAGATACCCAATTTGTGTATATGTGCTGAGAGTTTAGCAGGGGATCGGTATTCGACAGGCATCTATCTAATGATTTCTAAGGTGGGTCTATAAAGGGAACACATGAGTGACTTGTCTGTTTCTTATAAATCACAGTCTTCCATATGAGATTATATATTTTTTTTTTGTTGTTTTAGCCAGTGATGGATATCTTTTTGATTTTCTAAAGTGCGTCCTGGGACGCACAAATTTGCCTCTTTGAAATGATCCCTGGAAAATGTAATTCCCAAGTAAAATTCTAAATGATGTAGGGTTATTTATAATCTGGGGGCAACAGTTTTAAAGCCGATCAACTCCTACCTTGTAACCTATTTGTGACCCTGTAATTTATATTCTTAAGAAGAAACTGTTAAATATATTTAAGTGAGCTTGACATGGCAGCCGAGGAAAAGAAAGATCCAAGAAAAGGATAAGATAAGAACAAACCGGTGGAGCGCCCGAATGATAACGCATTATATTTCTTACTGCTCTTTTAGAATTTTTGTGGTCAAGAGGACGCAGGAACCGCGTACCTTCAGTATATCCTGTGTGTATGTCGTTGAATCGTCAACATGCACGTTAAGATTTAGAATATCTCTAATAATCCGAACCAAAACGTCGCTGCAGGCCCTTGCGTTTAGTGGACGGAAAGAGTCAAGTGTCATCGTTTACCACTATGAGGGAAGACATTCACCCCAGTGTGACTTAACGAAGCTTCAGCGGTGTAAGCGGATCGCACTTTTCTTCCCGGTTCGATTCAAAGAGAAAGTCCGACGACCGGCTTCAGCGTTTCTCAAAGAACCTGTCTGTCGCCTGTGAAGGATAGCGCCTCTTCTGAGAAGCGGAAGAAAGAAAGAAAAAGCTAGCGACCACAAAGCAAAGAAAATGTCCAATCCACGTTATCTCGACAGACTCATGCTGTTGAGCAACACCGTGAACAAATTTTTCTACCGTTGAAATCCCACATTATTTTCTTCTGTTGTGTTCACTTAAGTAAAAAACAAGAGTTGTGTCCGCTCGCGCCGGTGCGCACTGGCAGAAAGTTTTTCTTACGTCTTTTTTTTTTCTTTCATTTAATACCATGAACGCTTTTGTTTGTTGGTTTGATAACGTTACCTGATCTCCTCTTGAAAGGCGTCTCTTTTTTTCTCATTCTTTTCATCTCAAGTTATCGTCAATATCTACAAAAGTTGGCGGACATTTTTAAGTACGCATGTATACTCTTTTTGGGTCACGGTAAGGGGGTAGTCCCTGTGAGCCATAGTGGGTAACGTTGATGGACTGCGACTATTTTTATGGTTTAATATTCCTTATCTTAATTTTTATTAATGGAGATTGTTGTTGGTCTGTCTTTACCGACATATCTTACTTTTCTCAACTCACATCCCCTTGTATTTTACGCCCCCACATTTGTCCATATGATTTTATTTTATTGTCAGACCTTCATTCTTATTAAATAAAATTTTTTAACATTTATAAACTGTTGTTGATTAATCTATTCTAATAAGATGCCAATTGTATATTTATATATGCACAAAAATAGCTGTCGGGTTTACGTATCGTGAAACAGAAAGCTAATCTTGAATATTGATATATTAAAAGTTTAATTTTATTTAAAATAGTGTCGCTTGGTAATTATTGAATTTTCTAATTGTTCTTGTTTTTTCTTACATGACATGATGAGCAAATCTCGGGGATAAATCTTAAAAGAAATCCATTAATATAAAGAAATTACAGTAATTTTATTTTCTTACTTCCTAAATTAACTGAATAGTTAAATTAGGAAAATTCAGCAATAAAAGGAGGGAGTGATGGAAAATGATGGAAGACTTAGTTTCAAAGTTGTTCTATTCTTCGATTATACTCCTTCTGTTTCAAATCATTTTATTTGGATTTTTATTCAGTTTCAAAGTATTTCAAATTTAACTATTTCATTACATTAAATTCAAATACTTGCACCCGGAGGGTGCATATATTTGCTAGTACTAATAATTTTCAAACAGATCTCTTTGATTCATTATGGCCTCCAATTTAATACGGTGCAATAATGTATTTTCACAATCATTTTAAATCTCTGAACACACAATTAAATCTCTCAAACTCACTAATATATACTATAGAATTTCAAATTATGTAGTTATATAGTTTTAAATTACATAATTTCAAATAACTATTCCAATCTAATATGTGAGTTTTTCTCACTAGCATTAGCTGATGGTATTTCACTGGAGTCTAAGTGACAGCAAGTCTCCTCAGGTCTCCAGGACTCTTCTGAGTATTCTAGCCGATTGCAGCAATGCAGTAGTCAAGATGGTCTCTATTTTCCCTCTGATTTTCAGCTCCTTCAGTCTTTTTTGTCCAAGCTTTTTGGGACCGTTCCAAAGTGCATCAACTAAAATTGGTATCACTTTGACCCTCATATTATACAGCTTTTTCAATACTCTGTAATTATATCATTATTATTATTATTATTTACTCCTTTTGAGTTTTTACATCAGCATTAGCTGATGGTCTTTCACTGGAGTCTAAGTGACAGCAATCTCCACAGGTCTCCAGGACTCTTCTGAGTATTCTGACAGATTGCAGCATGCAGTGTTCTGAATGGTTTCAATCTTCCTCTGATTTCCAAACTTTCCAAACCTTTTTCTAATCCTTTGGGATCGTTCCAAGTGCACCAACTACAGTTTGGTATAACTTTGACTTTCATATTCCATAACTTTTTCAGTTCTCTGGCAACGTCCAGATATTTGTCCATTTTTTCATTTTCCTTTAGCTTCACCCTGTGATCTGCTGGCACTGCAAAATTCACCTAGGTCTGGTCTTCTTGCTGGGATAAGGTGATCCGTTTTTATTTCAAAGTCCCAGAGAATTTTATGTGTTTCGTTCTCAAGAACAGATTCTGGTTTATGCATATACTATTTTGTTGTATGGTAAAAATTATTTTTTTTGTATAATTGCCAGTGGATCACCTTCCCAACCCAGTCATGTCTAGTTTTGTAATCCCGTTTGTGCTAGTTGCCACATTTGCATTGTACATGGTTTACAGTCTCATCTCTTTACCGCAAAGTCTACATTTACTATTTAGTTGGGTCTTATCAATTTTCACTTTGATATATGTTTGTCCTTTATGGCATATTTGTTGCAACAATTATTAATGATCTCAGTTCTTTTGAGGTTTCCTTCTTAACCATGTCCAAAGTCTCTTCCATGTGCAACCTCTTCGATTTGTCGTTTGAAGTGTCCATATAATTGAATTGAATTTTCTCCCATTTTTGTTTCTAGTCTTTGTTGTTTATTTAAGAAGAAGAAGAAGAGAAAAAAGAAAGAAGGAAGAAGAGAAAGAAGAAGAAGAAGAAGGTCAGTTTAATGTCATACACAGACACAACACCCTTTTTGGTAGTGGTGTCTTACCTCTTGCAGGAGATGTAGTCAGTGTATTTCGACAGAAAAAAGAAGAAGAATCATCTCCTATACAGAGAGAACACGGTAAGCGAGTTCGAACTCCAGTCGCATTATTATTTTCACTTTCGGTATAATAACTTTGGTAAAGGCATGAATCCCTCAGACCCCGGTTATGGGTTAAATAGAGGGAAAAATGTGGACAAAGGAAACAAAACTCAGACAAGTATATGTAGGAGATATATTTCGCCGTGCACTGAGCTCGGCTTCATCAGTTGTTTATTTGATCATTAATGCATCATACATGTGTTTTATAGAAGAGAAAGTGGACGGCGAAATACCTCCTACATATACTTGTCTGAGTTGTTTCCTATGTCCACATTTTCCCTCTATTCTTTACTACATTCTAGTTTCTGTAAGAGAAATATGAAGACATGCCACATTAACACCAACACATGGGAGGCTTGTGCAGAACTACTGTCCTTCTATTTTTATTTTAGCTGAAATATTGAATCTCTTCAGACTTTAAAATGTGTAGACCAACTTCACTTGGAAAATTATCGCAAATCAATCTTAATCCATTTCAATTCCAATCAAACCTTGTCCACGATTACACCAAATTCAGCAGTGTCATTACTATTGTATGGCTTCACCACCAGGGATCTAATGAGGTCCATTGAGAAAAAAGCTCGATGAGAACTACACAAGGATGCCGCGTGTTAATATTGAACAAATCCTGGACACAACAGTAGCTGTATGACCACTTGCCTCCCATCTCACAAACAGACGAACAAAACGATGAAAAGCGAACAAAAATTGGTAGGCACCAAAAGTAAGATAGAACACATGAGCGATGTTCTCCTATGGACTCCTAAACACGGACTCACCAATGTTGAGCCCCGTCGGAATAAGGAACAAGAGTTTTGATGTATTGATTGTGATAATTAGGATATGAATAATTGTTTCGTTGAAAACAGACTCGCGGATTCAGAAGTTACTCATGATAGAATGTGTGTTTGAAGTTGAATATTTGAGGCTGTGATTGCATAGGATTGCACGTGACCTTATAAGTGTATTGAGTATACAAGCATTAAACATTTTGATTTGCATATTCTATATCATAATATTGTTTAAAATAAACATAAGTTTTCCGAGAGTGCAGATACTACACTCTGATCCGGTGTAAAAATGCCAAATCATATGTAAATAATAATCCTCTACACTATGCTATTACTCACAGACAAGCATCTCTCTCTTTGTTCTGTCCTGTCGGCTGGGGCGTTAGAATGCACCGACTGCTACTCTGCAGAGGTGTAAGATCCCCCTAATGTGACCGTCTGATGTGACCGTGAGTGGTGACCCGTGTCGCTTAAGGACGGAATCCTGGTGGATGAGTAATATATGACATGCAACATTCCACTTAAACCCTTACTTAGGCTAGATGGGTGGTCGGAGAGGTCCCTTCCGATCAATCGGCTGTTCATGTCAAGCCCTAGCACCTATATGATTGCCCCAACCCTATTGCCCTTATGGCAAGCCTTAACCCTTTTTATTATATGGGTGCTAGAAGGCAGTGGTGATGTTTCAGTTCTGGAAGTCGGCGGAATGTGGATCACCCCTTAATCAACATTTCTCCTAGGTCCACTCTGACCCAGAGTGTTGATACTTGTTAGGGTCCCATCTATGGGTTAATTAGAAGAACATGAGTTTATAAAAAAATGAGTATCCATTAAGAATGAAATATTTTCAAAATTTAGTCGGCATTAAATGATTCACTGAGGTTGATATGCCGTAAAAAACAAAACATCGTCGACGATGATTAAAAATCTGACGTTTTTATTTTAGAGTACCAAAGCCAAAAAAAAAAAAAAAAAGAAAAGAAAAGAAACAACAACAACCAAAGGTAATCTTCAACTTTTTACTCTCGTTAATTCCTACCATAAAATTATGCTAATTTTATATGGTAGGGATTTACGAGTAAAAAGTTGAAGTGTAAAACGAACCCCCACTTTAAAACTAACCATTCTCACAAAATATTTTTTTTTTTACGAGGAACAAGTTAAGGATTACCCTACTACCTATGGTATATTTGATTTAATCAAGGCTAAAATACCGATTCTTTTGTTTTAGGCAAAAAAATGTTCCAGTTGATAATCAGGTGCGAACTCCAAACGCCAGGATTATCCAGTATACTCAATAGCCATACGCAGCTCTACCGTTGCTGAGTTTTCTTGAATAGAGAAGAAGAAAAAAGACATAGTAGTTTGTTTGTTAAATAAAAAGAAAGAAAATATAGCAAGTCATTTGATGTATGTATATTTAAGCTACCGAACATAAGAACTGAATTTACTTTCGCTTTTCTTTTTTTCTTTTTAAAAAATTTCTTTGGGTGTTTTGTTGACTTAACGAAAAGATTTAAAAAAAAAAACGATGCTTACAAAATAAGCAGGAAGCACAAAGTTTACGTTGAAGTCATATGAAAGAATTTGCGCTGTCATAGCTTGTTCAGGTGCTGCGGAATATCTTATATTACGTTTATAGAGAAAGAAAAATTGAAGTTATATCTCTTCTACAACTTACTCAAATCGAGAATGAATTCGTTAAGCATTTAATGAATAAACTCAGTCTGCCGACTCCTTATTTCTTTCCTGTAGGCCTCACTGCTATGAATAAATGTATAAATACGCGGCATATAGCTGAAATAATAACAGATTTAAAAAAGACGGAGGTCAGGATGTGCTCAGACATATATACATGTTACAAAGATAGCAATATAGAAATGTATACATTTACATTACCATATCCCTTTTATCTATGCGAATATATTCCATGCGAACCCAGGGTTGATTAATACACGCTTGTCCAAACAGGAATATATTTTTCGTGACCCCCTCAAATTTGTTTGGTTAGTTTTGTTTGTTTTTTTTACGGCATATCAACCTCAGTGGGTCATTTAATGCCAAGAAAGTTTTGAAGTAAAATCAATTCTTAATGGATAATACAATTCTGTTTGTAAACATGTTTTTCTATTTAACCCATAGATGGGGACCCTAACAGGTTAACTACCACTCCGGGTCAGAGTGGACCAGGGAGCAATGGTGATGAAGGGGTGCTCCCACATT
>CM042138.1:29555036-29567536 GCA_023376005.1 Doryteuthis pealeii | reverse complement strand
CCCTTTTCGTTTATGTAAAGCTGAATCAAGGCATTTTTATATTGGGTTGCTTACAATACCTGTTATTGCTTAAATATTCACCTATCTTCGTATTAAAGAGACTCATCACTGCTTAATTTCTGTGATCTGGTCGGAACCGGTGTTTCAAAGTGACTTGGCCGTAAGCAAGAATATATGGAAGCTGAATGTTCTTTTGTTAATTTTGAATGTAATGGTAGTTGATGATGAATGTTAATTTCTTTTGTCATTACCAATGAATGGGACGATTGTTTCCTATATTTTTTGGTTATATATATATATACTAGCAAAATAAAAAGACCCTCCGGCAATGTAAAAATAATTTTTTGAAAGATATTACCTGAGGGGATGGGAGCTGAAATTCAATGTCATAGAGTGTGTACCATAAGTATGTAAATCGTCAAATTTATTTTTTTAAAAAAGAAAGAAGAAAGCAATTTGAAATGGAAACAGTTCCGATAATTTTAAATATATATTAGAATAAAACAATCTATATATAAATATATAACGCCGGGCATCTATTCATTGAAACAATGAGGACAATGAGATAATGTGTCTATGTTGCTTAACATTACGACTAATGATGTGAATGATGTGGGGATAAAGAAATATTCAACATACTTATCTCTGTACGGTACTACATCGGAAAAAGCTGGAATCTTGGTTGTTGGTTGCTGTTCAGTTGGCTGGCAATTCTATGATGTTTGGAGTCTGGACGACAGCTTAAGGGTCGAGGATTATCTTGCCTTTGTGCCTTGTTTTTAGTAATAACAAGAGGTCACTTCTTTTCACTCATGAGTATTTTATTTGGTTGCTGATTACGATATTGATGACCTTTTGGATAGGTTGGTTCCGTGACGATTTTCAAAATAATTGCTTAAAAAGGTTATTTTCCCAAAGAAAATAATACATCTAGGAGTTTCTGTGGGTAATATGTCTAATTATAAAGTTTCTGTGTTACAGAATAGGAAAATATATTAATTCTAGTAATTTAACCAACTCTTATATTTCTATTATGTATTCTGAGTAATAAGGTTTATGTAATTGATTTCATGTTGTCAGACTGCTAAGAAATTCTTAATAGACCCGGCAAACTTACGCTATAAAAACAAATTTGGGTGAAGTATTTACACCCTGTAGTTTTTATTGCCTTTTTGAGAATTAACATTCATCGTATAAATAAATATCTTAAATTCCAATCTTGGTTGTTGTATCGTAAACAATTGATAATTAATTGCAATTATGTTTATGTTTAATCGTTACACAACTGATATAGAACCATTGTGTGACACGTTCCAGGGCAATGGTTAACCTCGTCTTGATTCCATAATTATTCCAAATTAACTTTGAACGTCAGTGGAAGGCTGGTATTTGTGACCTTTGTGCCATACTTAGAATATCTAAGTAAGATCATCACACACACACACATACACACACATACACACACACACACCACACACACACACACACACATATATATATATATATATATATATATATAATATATATATATATATATATATATAAATGTGTGTGAATAAAAGGAAGTGAATGCGATGGTATGTAGTATAATAAAAAATTGAAAAAAACACAGGTTTAAATGAGTTAAGTGGTGAGTTTATTGGCCGACGCTGCAGTGTTTCGATCTATTAATTAGATCATCTTCAGGGCTTTTGTTGGTATGTGGAAGATATATTAAAAATTTTTATCACCTTCCACAATTTTATAGCATTCGCTTTTAAAAAAACGTATATATAGTCATCCATAGACATTCGTTCCGACTTATCAAGTCTCTTTAGTGTGGCTGGACATTTGTGAGCTAACTACAACAGAGATAGAAACCGGATCGATACAGCTGCAGTCGGACAAGCTTACCACTCGGCTATCGTCAGCCACAGAATGCGGAAGGGATTTTAACTGTTTTAATACACACATCTGTATGTATGTAAAGGCCGTCATAGAGTGCTCCATATATGAATATATAAAGGGAGTGAGAAAAGAAGAAGAGGAGAGAGAGAGAGAGAGAGAGAGAGAGAGAGAGAGAGAGAGAGGGTGAGGGTGAGGGGGGAGAGAGGGGTGAGCGGAGAGAGTATTTGTGAGTGTAACTAAACAAAACAAAAAATAGCAAGCAAGAGAGTGCGTGCAGATTGTAAGAAAAGGTTGTTGTATTTATTTGATTATCTGAATGATTACTGGAAATCGATTGTCCAATATCAAATATCGAATGGTACAATGGGTGCTTTCTGACCGTATTAACAATGATTAAGATGAACCATGTCCTGAAAAGCTGGTTTTATTTAGTTTTATTTTGTTCTTTTACTTTCGACATTGTATGCCGATCTGCCTGGATCGTATACATTTGTATTATCACGTGCAACATGAAAAGACGGATTTTTTTTCTCTTTCAGGTCGAGTGAAAAAGATCTCCCTATTACGTAGAGAGTACATTAATTATCGGCGTCATCTTTTTCGCAATGTTAGTGAAATCTTAGAAGTGTCTTAATTAGCCCTTTTATTGCATTCGGTTGGTAGACCACGCCTACGATTTAAAGATGTCTGCAGGAGAGTTTTGAGGATATGCCATATTGACACAAACACGTGGTCGGTAGATGCCAAAAATAGAGTGGCCTGGCGCCTCAACGTTGAGCAAGGCACGGAGAAGGGTGAGGCAGAGAGGAGAGTAGCCTCGACAGAAAAGAGAGCCAGAAAGAGAGAGAAAAGTCAACAGCCCCAGAAAGCATCACAGTTTGTGTGCATTCAATGCACCAAAGACTGTCACTCAAGAATTGGCCTGCAGAGTCACTTGCGCAGATGCAGATGAAAAAATTTTGGACACTACGCCATCGTCCTTAGTGAACGGAAAGGATCCAATAATAAGGATTCCGCCTGTAATCAGTCAACAGGGGTAAGTCAGTTTGAAGTCTGAAACCAGATGAAAAGTACAAAAGATATGGTCATCATTTTTTTCGGACGTCTTTTTTGCTGAGGTGGGGCGCTATGCCTACCACCAGCTCCCAGTTAATTTACGGCTCATTATCCAATCTGTGGGTGATAGGTTGGCGATTACCGGTATAGAACCTGGAACCTTGAGATTTCAAGGCGACTACTCTACCGACTGAACCAGCCCTAGCCTGGAATCCATAGTGATACCGTCAGAAGTTTATAATTAAAATTTCAGCTCATATATATATATATATATATATATATATATATAATCAATTGTAATATTATGGATTTGGACTCATAACTTAAAGTTTCATGGTTATGCAATCATCAGATGGTTTTTAAAAATCTCAACCATTTTTTTTTAAAATCTCAACCATTTGACTACTGGTTTTTAAGATCTCAACCATTTGACTCATCTGATGATTGCATAACCATGAAACTTTTAAGTTATGAGTCCAAATCCATAATATTACAATTGATTATAGATCTGCTCTGCTTTATTAGCATTGAGCACCTTTTCATGCTAATACTTTCTCATTTTCTCATTTATTCTCTATTCATTATATATATATATATATATATATATATATATATATATATATAATATATATATATTATGTTTCTTTACGTTGAATGTAGATTTACTGTTTGCAATTTGATAAGGCCCGACTCTGGCAATTTTATGTCAATTTGATTTTTTCTTAATCTTTTTCTATCGCCCTTTGCCTAGTGAATGCTTTTACCGTCGCTGTCATCATGAAAATTGATGCTTTCTTCTCGTAAGCTTCTTGTAAATAATTTATTTACTCAAATAAGAAGATCCCTGTAATTCAATAGGCGTATTCATCACCTTATGACACATTTTGCAAACATAAATCGCTGTAAGGATTGTGAAATCTAGATTCCCAACTCAAAATATCTTGCTTCCTGTTCAAAATTCTTAAAAGAAAAACAAGGTCATTAATAATTTATCGATATTACCCATTCTGATATATATATATATTTTTGGGTTGAACAGAATTTTGCGCACCCTTCCCCTTTTGTAATAATAAAGTTTAATATTCATTAATATTTTACATTGTAGTTAGATCATACGCAGCCGCCGGAATAGAAAAATGCCAAAACCTGAATATGTTTCAATTGACATAAGAATAAAACATACGGTGATATTGCTAGATTAAAGTGAATGATCACTTATACTATATATTATTATATAATGGGTACATCTACAGTTCACAGAGTCAATATATATATATATATATATATATATATATAAAGTAAAGTCATCGGGGCAGCCTAATGTCGGTATCAGCCAATCAGCGAGGGAGTCTATCCCCTTTTCACTGGTGCTAGACCAAGGAGATTATTTTAGCGTCTGAGGTGGAGCGCCACACCTACCATCAGCTCCTTACTTTACCGCACTGATCCCTGTGCTACTCATACGCTGAGTTGGCGAGGGCGGGTATCGAACTAGGAACCTTGTGGTTTCTAGCCGAACGCTCTACCGACTGAGCTAACCCAGCCCTTATATATATGTATATTTTGGTACAGTAAAATTTATATAATATGTTTAGGGTTATCATAATGATCAACACAATGATAATAGATGGAAGACTAAAAGGAGGAATGAAAGGAGAGAAAAAAATGTTTATTGATAAAACAAGGGCCCTTTCGTCCGGTGCTTTTCAAGTTTTACACCAGGAATCGATTAAAAGTCAAGTTGTAAATTAATTACGACAGGAATGGATATGGAATAAGGAATAAGGAATAGATTTAGACCTCTGGGGTGAAATAAAGCATAGGGGGTCCAGAGGGAGTGAATTTACTAGTTTGCATTTATAAATCTTTTTAAAACAGAATTAAAAAAATCAGTGTATCATATAGACTAGTTGGCCAATATCATATATATATATATATATATCAGTAGAATGCCTGATTGGGTGTGATGGCCACCGGTGATGCGGGATTTACTTGACTAGTTTGAAACATATGGGCCATTTAAATGAATGAACAATCTGACTCTGATCAAAAAGATACTTATGTTTTTAGTGTCATTAACAGAACACAATAATACATACATACACACCACACACACACACACACACACACATTATATATATAATATATATATATATGGGGGTGGGTATAAAGCCTTGACAAAATAATTTGATTTTTTCAAATATTTAAAATAATGTTTTGACTAATTACTTTAGGTTCTCTCTCGTCATAGTTGAATCAAGTATTAAGATTCAAAGAGTAAAATATGGAATTGGGTTAAAAAAATCCTTTAAATTATGAAAAAAAAACAAACCATAGAAATCTATATACTCACATATTTCAGAAGAAGATTAAAAAAATAGATAAAAACACTATTGCTACGCAACAAAAATTCGTCGTGAAACAGTTGGAGTAGCGTCAAAGTTAAGTACCGGACGTTAGACCTGTTCAAAAATCAACTTTTTCCTTTTTTCATACCACCCTGCACGGTTTCCCATGCTTTTTTGTCTGGAAAAGCCGAAAATCACAACCATTTTTGTCTAAAACATTGGGAACCTTTGCCTCATGAAGCATCAAGTTCTATTATATACGCGTTTTCTGAAACGCCAGTTTCAGAGCTTTTTGAGGTTTGTTTTCAACCAATATTTTCCCACCAATAAATGGGCATAAGCAGGTTAAAGCAAGTAATTAGATGCTGACTGAAACATCAAAATGCATAGAAACATTTATGGAAATATTACATGTGATTTTTACAGACAAATTCTTAAAAAAACTGTAAAAATCTGGAATTTTTTTGTGTTGACAGATTACTAGTACTATATTATATTCAACAGCATAAAGTGCAACATGCAGTCTAGTCAGTTTGAATAATTTACTTCACTCTAGTCACAAATTCACAATGGTTTTAGCATGACATATCATGGTCTGTTACGTCTGTTGCAGATCTGTTGAAAACTGCTAATGAATCCAGAGATAATTCACAAGATAACTTCACTATGGCATTAAGCAAGGAGCTCCGAGGACACAAGGTTGACATCTCAGAACCTCCACCTGCAGTCCAGAGACAAGCGTGCCGCCGACCTGCTACTAAATCTGCTACAGAAACCTTCCTGGTCGGATACTCATCATCCAGCATCAGTGGTTCCCAGTTACCCACCAAGACAGACCTTCCAGTACTTCCACCATCTCCAGAGTTTGTCAGAAAATGTAGCGAATCCTGTACTTAAAAGACCTCGCCAATGAAACAGTGGAGGAGTGTTCTATACACCCATGTGGATGACTTCTACATTTGCTGCAGATGCTCCTGCAAATTATCTGCAGTTCATGAAGGACATAATGAAGTTCAAGAGAACAGATCCAGAGATTGCTCAGGAAGTGCTACAAAAACTTGAAACCAACAGATGGTACCTGACACAGGAGGTTGTACCGTTCGCTCTCTTTGGTAGCAGACTCAGTGATAAAGAGAAGCAGGACATTGCTGCCTAGCTGCACGCCACTGAGAAGCCAAATAGCTTCAGACGATGGAAACCTGTGTTCCCTCAGGTTACAGCCAAGACGACTCTGGCTAACCTGGTTGGTCCAGAGAGTCATCGTCTGCTTGACACCAATTGGCATTGAGTCTGACTGGCTTCTGCAACCTGTAGCGACATGGCCAAGAAGTGATGACTACAGCAAGGCCCTGAAATATGTCAGCAATGTAAAAGTAGTAAATGACATCGCTGAGCGGGGAGTCAAGATGATGAGTGATTTTGCAAACATCATTACCACAGATTCTCAGCAAAGAGAGTACCTTCTTCAAGCTGTGGAATACAACCGTGAGCGATTTGATAGCTTCAAAAAGCAAACTCAAAACATATGACTGTGAGGTGTCCTTCTAACATGGACAATATATTTTCTGCCACTTGAAAATAGTTTTTAGAGTCTTTGTCACATATTTCTGATGTCAAAATTGTAATATTTATGAAATTTTGATCATTTTCTGGACATGATGTGTCTTTTTTTTTCTTGAATGTTTACTTGCATTGTTTTTACAGAAAGAGTATTGCAAATGCTTCAATTTGATATTCATTTTGTTGTTCTATCCCAATTGTAACAAAAGTTACAGGTGAAAAACTGTCTGGCAGAAGGCAAAATTAGGCACTTTTCTACTGTCATGGGCTTAGTATGTTGAGGTCCAATGAGGCAAAGGTTCCTGACATTTGACCTCAAAATGGTTGTGATTTTCGGCTTTTCCAGGCCAAAAAGCATCGGAAACCGTGCAGGAGGGTATGAAAAAAGGAAAAAGTTGATTTTTGAACAGGTCTAACGGTGGGTGTTTGCTTTACGGTGTCTGGTTCGGCGGGGATTTCGAGTCTGCCTCAGTGTGGGTCAAGGCCTACAAACCGTAGCCGTGAATTGGCTAATTTGTCAATTATCATTTTACGACTACGGTGGGGTTTCCATTCATGGCATATGGTTCGGCGTGGATTTCGCGTCGACCACCGTGTTAGCCAAGTCCCCCGAATTTTTCAATCATCATTTTACGACTACGGTAGGGGTTTCCTTTACGGTGTATAGCTCGGCGTGAATTTCGAGTATTCCTCAGTGTTGGCCAAGACTTCCCGAAACGTAGCCGTAAATTGGAGTATTTCTAAATCATCATTTTACGACTACGGTAGGGGGTTCGCTTTCCGGTATATAGTTCGGCATGGATTTCGCATCGGCCTCAGTGTTGGCCCATACCTCGAGAACAGTAGCCGTAAATTGGCGAATATTTCAATCATCATTTTACGACTACGGTGGGGGTTCGCTTTAGGGCATACGGTTCGGAGTGGTTTACACGTAGGTCTCAGTGTTGGCCAAGGACTCCCAATCCGAAGCCGTAAGTGGGCGAGTTTTTCAATCATAATTTTACGACTACGGTGAGTGTTTGCTTTACGGCATATAGTTCAGCGTGGATTTCGTGTGGGCCGCAGTGTTGGCCAAGGCCTGCCGAACCGTACCTTGAATTGGCAAATTTTTCAATCATCATTTTACGATTACGGTGGGAGTTCACTTTAGGGCATACGATTCGGTGTGGATTTCGCGTCTGCCCCAGTGTTGGCCAAGGCCTCCCGAACCATAGCCGTAATGGGCGAATTTTTCAATTATCATTTTACGACTACGAGGGGTTTCGCATTACGGGCATATGGTTCGGCGTGGATTTCATGTCATCCACCGTGTTGGCCAAGGCATCCCGAACCATAGCCGTAAATGGCGGGAATTCAATTTTTCAATTATCATTTTACGACTACGGTGGGGTTTCGCATTACGGCATATGGTTCGGCGTGGATTTCATGTCATCCACCGTGTTGGCCAAGGCATCACGAACCATAGCCGTAAATGGGCGAATTTTTCAATTTATCTTTTACGACTACGGTGGGGTTTTCGCATTACGGCATATGGTTCGGCGTGGATTTCATGTCAGCCACAGTGTTGGCCAAGGCATCCGAACCATAGCCGTAAATGGCCGAATTTTTCAATTATTATTTTCGACTACGGAGGGGTTTCGCATTTACGGCATATGGTTCGGCGTGGATTTCATGTCATCCACCGTGTTGGCCAAGGCATCACGAACCATAGCCGTAAATGGGCGAATTTTTCAATTATCATTTTACGACTACGGTGGGGTTTCGCATTACGGCATATGGTTCGGCGTGGATTTCATGTCAGCCACAGTGTTGGCCAAGGCATCCCTAACCATAGCCGTGAATTGGCGAATTTTTCAATTATCATTTTACGACTACAGTGGGGTTTCGCATTACGGCATATGGTTCGGCGTGGATTTCATGTCATCCACAGTGTTGGTAAAGGCATCCCGAACCATAGCCGTAAATGGACGAATTTTTCAATTAGCATTTTACGACTACGGTGGGGTTTTGCATTACGGCATATGGTTCGGCGTGGATTTCATGTCAGCCACAGTGTTGGCCAAGGCACCACGAACCATAGCCGTAAATGGGCGAATTTTTCAATTAGCATTTTACGACTACGGTGGAGTTTCGCATTACGGCATATGGTTCGGTGTGGATTTTGTGTCGGCTGCAGTGTTGGCCAAGGCGTCCCTAACCATAGCCGTAAATGGGCGAATTTTTCAATTATCATTTTACGACTACGGTGGGGTTTTGCATTACGGCATATGGTTCGGCGTGGATTTCCAGTCGGCTGCAGTGTTGGCCAAGGCGTCCCTAACCATAGCCGTAAATGGGCGAATTTTTGAATAATCATTTTACGACTACGGTGGGGTTTCGCATTACGGCATATGGTTCGGCGTGGATCCCGCGTCGGTCGGAGTGTTGGCCAAGGCCTCCCGAACCATAGCTGTAAATGGGTGAATTTTTCGATCATCATTTTACGACTACGGTGGTGTTTTGCTTTACGGCATATGGTTAGGCGTGGATTTTGCGTCGGACAAGACCAAGGCCTCCCGAACCATAGCCGTAAACTGGCGATTTTTTTCAATCATCATTTTACGACTACGGTGGGGTTTCGCTTTACGGCATATGGACGGCGTGGATTTCGCGTCGGCCGCAGTGTTGCCCAAGGCCTATTGAACCACAGCTGTAAATGGGTGAATTTTTTTAATCATCATTTTACGACTACTGTGGGGTTTCGCTTTACGGCATATGGTTCGGTGTGGATTTCGCGTTGGCTGCAGTATTGCCCCAGGCATCCCGAACCATAGCCGTAAATGGGCGAAATTTTCAATCATCATTTTATGACTACGGTGGGGTTTTGCTCTACAGCCTATTGTTCGGCGTGGATTTCCTGTCGGTCGCAGTTTTGGCCAAGGCATCCCGAACCATAGCTGTAGATGGGTGAATTTTTCAATCACAATTTTATGATCATGGCTCGGCGTTGATTTCGAGTACTCCTCAGTGTTTGTCAAGGCCCCCCGAACCGTAGCCGTAAATTGGCCTTCTTGAACAGGTCTAACCAGACATACATGCCGAAAAGTGGGTGGTCTCCTTAAGTAAAACTTGGGATATTGTAAAAAGTACCAATTACCTCTAAACTGGTGTTAGACATTCGTAAAATTTGGTAACCATGTGATTGCTACAATTTAATGTGTCATAAATTGTTGACAGACCCTGTAGTTGAAACTCATGGGGCCAGTGGAAAAAATACTTGACTGTTGGTGAGCCTGACCCTTGAGGCGCGAATCTCGGGCGTCCGTTATTAGTTAATTCATAGAATTAGATGCAACCGGACATTGAAGAGCAGACATGCTGTTGCGAGGTTGATCACTCAACCACCCGGCGAAATATGGGCTAGATTAAATAAAGAAGCTTGATCACAGTTAACAACAAAATGTCTTGTGGTTTTTTGAATGTTTGCAATGACTAAAAACTAGCTCAGGAAAAAGAAGCCCGTAGTTAAAAGAAAGATAGAAGACCAACTAGACGACAAGATGACGACAGAGGAAGAAGAAAAAGGAAACAGCCAGAGAAGTTAGCAAGAAGCAAGTTAAGATCCCAATCACCAAGTAAGTGTCTGTCTCTGTCTCTCTCTCTAAATATCTCTCTCTTACATCCGATATGAACTCTGTCTCAATTATATACCCGATTTGATTTGGGTGTTGGCATACCCTTCTTCTTTTACTGGCACTAAATAATTATAATGTTTGCTTACCTCTTTCTTTAATTCTATTTCTTGGCAGTCTTTAGTATTCTGATCGTCTTTGGTATTCTTCTATCATCTTGACTTGGTCTGGCATCATCTAAGATTTGCGTCTGGTTGTTGGCTTGGGGATTTCGGTCTGGTTTTCTGTTTAGGGATTTCTCCTCATCAGAAGCCCTGTGTCATTGTTAGTTTTTAGATAATAAACACAAGACTTTGATTTATTTTGATGTTTACTTTATTTTCATCCCCACCCAACATCTGCTAAATAACATAGCGCGCGTGAGTTCCAGTTTTAGGCAGGACCTAAAATGGTCGACTGCTCTGCTGACGTCTAACTGGAAACTGGGGACTCCTGAAAAAGGTCCCACGTGACTTCACATATTTGCGGGATTCTATAATTTTTCCTAGAAGGACCCGGCATGGGTATGAAAAGGGTCATCCGCTCAGAATTACAGGGGACCGACAATAATCTTACGCAACCGCATAGATTATGTATGGGTATAGTAACATGAGTACGCTTAGTATTTGTGTAATTTAAACGATAGTAGTTTTTTTTTAGAACAAAAAATAAATACAATCTTTTCTGATTAATATCATTCTGAATAACTTCCATTGCCATCTAATAGGATTAAATAGGCCACAGTTGAATGGTTGTATATTTTATTCAATTATAAAACTTAGTTAAGTTAAAAGTTAAAAAATTACATTGTAACATGCATTATTGTTACATAATTATTAGATTCCTAATACTTGTGTACAGTAGTGTAGAAACCAAAATGGCTGTTATAAGTTGCAGCCCACAGCCTTGTAGGATTGAATGACAAAGCTTGACCTCATTCTGATCCTTCTGGTGGATACTGTGAGAATCGGTGGAGAAGATCCTCTTCCGGTTTAGATTAGAGAGAGTTTTGGTCAGATCGGCCAAAGCCACGACGGTGGTAAGTCGTGTTATGCACGGTGCCGACTCAATCTGCGCAGGTAGTCTGGTGGGGATTTCAGAATAAAATATGATTTAAGTTAAATCGAAGTCTTGTGTTATTATCTAAAAACTATCAATGACACAGGGCTTCTGATAAAGAGAAATCCCCAATGGAAGACCAGACACGAAGTCCTTACGATAGAAGAGATGCTAGAAGAAGAATATTAGAAGAATGAATATATAACATTATTTTGAATGAATAGATAAATAAATAACTTGTTTCTTTTTATAGATATGGATCGTAACAAGCCACATGATCATTTTAGGGGGGGGGGCTTACGGTCAAGTCACCCTGAAAACACCGGTTCCCAGTAGATCACCGCAGTTAAGCAGTGATAAATCCGTTCAATGCTTAATTGGGTGAGCATTTATGCACAGAAGGTATTGTAAGAAAGCGAATATCAAAATGATTTGATTCGGCATTAAATGACCTGACAACATGCAAACGACCCTTTTTTTGGCCTGTATAAGAACATGCCTGTTTAATTCTGCCCCCTGGTTGTGTGCAGACGACACTAATTGGATTTTTTTAGATTTTTCCTTTGTGCAAAATGGCAAATCAGAGAGAGGGAGAGAAAGAGAGAAAAGAGAGAGAGAGAGAGAAAAGAGAGAGAAAGAAGAAAGAGGAGAGAGAAAAGAGAGAGAGAAAGGTGCGCCTCTCTGGAGAGAGAGAGAGAGAGAGAGAGAGAGAGAGAAAGGTGCGTCTCTCTCAGAGAGAGAGAGAGAGAGAGAAGAGAAAAGAACGAGTGAGAGAGATAGAAAAGAGAGAGAGAAAACAAAGAGAGAGAAAAGAGCGTGGAGAGGGAGAGAAGAGAGGGAGAAGAGAAGAGAGAGAAGAAGAGAGAGAAAGATGCCCTCTTTTCAGAGAGAGAGAGAGAGAGAGAAGAGAGAGAGAGAGAGAGAGAAGAAGAGAGCGAAG
>CM042138.1:29548040-29554936 GCA_023376005.1 Doryteuthis pealeii | reverse complement strand
GAAAAGAGAGAGATACGGTAAATAGAGACCCGTTAGAGTCCCATCTAGGTTAATAGGGACCCGGAGTAGTATACCAGTTAGAGTCCAATATACGGGTTAAATAGAGACCCGAGTAAGTATTACCAGTTAGAGTCCAATATACGGATTAAATAGAGACCCGGAGTAATATTACCGGTTAGAGTCCCATCTACGGGTTTAAATAGACACCCGGAGTAGTATTACCCGTTAGAGTCCAATCTATGAGTTAAATAGGGACTCGGAGTAGTATTACCCGTTAGAGTCCCATCTACCTGTTAAATAGAGAAAAATATGAGTTTTGAAAATGTGTTAAAATTGAGTTTTAAAAAATATGTTGAAAACCCATCAAACATGAATAGAACAAAACGTCGGCATAGTATAACCCAAAATAAGACTAGCAGACTACTGTTAAGGATTTTGATTCTCACTAGGTACCCTATACTTCTGGCTGTTTGTGGTCCTATGCTGGTTACAGGACCAAATGTGGTACTATTACATATCCACGTTGACATCGCTAATTGGTGAGCGTGAGTGTTCTCATATAAGAGAGTTCTTCAGATATAGAGATAGAGATATTAAAGAGAGACAAATTAGAGACTTACTTGGTGAAGAGATCTTACTTGTTTCCTGCTGATCCTTCTACCATCTCCTCTGGCTGCCACCTTACTGTCTAGTTGGGTTCCTCTATCTAACTTCTTCTTAAGGGAGTTGAGTTCTAAAGGGCTTCTGATTGGCTTTGCTTGCGTAAATTAAATGAATTAACAAGACATCTTTTTGTTACTTGATCAAGTTTATATTTTATCTTCATGCACATATCACTGCGCGGAAAGAACAGCCTCAGCACGTCTCAACTCTTTGACGACCCGAGCTGAATCTCAAAATTCTCACCTCTCACTCCTCCTTTCTCCCCTTCGCCACGTACCATTCGAGGTCCAATCAAAATCAAGCCACGCGTCTATGCTAACATCATCATTTTTTCCGTTGCTAATCAGGCCACTTCTGACCATTGTGTCACAGTTTAACAAACTTAATAACTACTATCTGTATTACTTGACACCTGCATGATATAGTAGCTAACACGCTAGGCTAACTGACGATTATGAGTGAATTGGTTTCTAGGTACAATTCGTCTGGATTCTGAGATACCTGGCCCAATGGATATAAGTGTTGAGTGAATAAAGTTAAGTGACAATCATCTGTAGGTTGCAGGTTCAATCCTGTCCACGGATGATGATAACATAGCATACTTAACATAGCTTAAAACTTGTATTCGGTCAAGGTTAATGGAATGAGAACAGTCTACCCCATTAGATTGTATAAATGGTTCAGTTTAAAGTTACATGAAGGCTCCCAGTTTGAAGAGAAGGATATAAGGGTTGAGTTAATACAGTTCTTAGTGACAATCATCTGTAGGTTGCAGGTTCAATCCTGGCCAAGGGTGATAACAACAGAATACTTAACATAGCTTAACATTTGTACCCAGTCATGGTTAATGGAATGAGAACAGTCTACCCCATTAGATTGAATAAATGGTTCAGTTTAAAGTTACATGAAGGCTCCCAGTTTGAAGAGAAGGATATAAGGGTTGAGTTAATACACTTCTTAGTGACAATTATCTGTCGATTGCAGGTTCAATCCTGGCCAAAGGTGATACCAACAGAATACTTAACATAGCTTAACACTTGTACACAGTCATGGTTAATGGAATGAGAACAGTCTACCCTATTGGATTAAATAAAGGGTTCAGTTTGAAGTTATGTAAAGGCTCCCAGTTTGAAGAGAAGGATATAAGGGTTGAGTTAATACAGTTCTAAATGACAATCATCTGTAGATTGCAGGTTCAATCCTGGCCAAGGGTGATAACAACAGAATACTTAACATAGCTTAACATTTGTACCCAGTCATGGTTAATGGAATGAGAACAGTTTACTCCAGTGGATTGAATAAAGGGTTCGGTTCGAAGTTCCGTGAAGCCTCTCTCTATCTATCGTTATCTTTATTGTTTGACAAGACGGCGACCAAGTTCGAAAAGAAGGTTCCCGAGTTAGAAAACAATTTTCCCGAGTTCGACAACAAAACACCTGAAGAAAGCCGGAGGGCTCATAGGCCAAAACGTTGTGTATATAACAATAAAGACGAGGACAATAGTTTAAAAAAATCTAAATAATACAAAACTTATTTTAAGTGATCCAGACTTCTGACCTTGTGCCAAACTCAGTCTCAGATTCAAGTGTATTAAGAAATCAGTATCCCAAAAGCATAAAATCTATCATATCAACAGAACTTTAATCTAAATAAGAAATACACAAATCTAAAAGAAGATTATTTTGACATTCATGTGTTATTTTGCGTGGTGAATTAGAACTAGAAGAGACATTCAATGTTGCTCAGGTAAAAAAAAAAATATAAGAAACAGTATTTGTGATTAATTTTTTGTCTTCCATTGAAATGCATTGTTATAAATAAAAAAATATCATTTTGACAGTTATTTATTATTTTATGTGCATGGTTTTAATGTAATGTGAAAATCGAGTTAAAAAAAATGAAAGTTTTTTCTTTCTTTCACAATGTCATACTTTTTCCTTTATAAGAATAGTTTTATACAAGATTCTAAAACTATATCATAAAAATTTGAATATTTTTGACGAATTGCAAAGATTTTAATGCATAAATAAATACTTGGCCGTATCGTGTACGAAACTATTCTTTAAATTTTTCTTCAAACAGTCAAGTTGTCAGCTCTACTTGAATTTCCTCCATTTTTGTCGTTTGTCTCAACATATCTACTAGATCATAAAGCTTTCAATATGATTAATTGTAATCCTAAGTATATTTTTTATATTCTGTTGAATTTATTTAATACAATTCTATATCTCTAGAATAATCATATATATATATATATATATATTATATATATATATATATATATATATATATATATATATATGATTTGATATACCAAACTTGTTGGTAAACCCTTGCGGTAAGACAAAAAAGTGGCAAATAGTTTGATTGTAAAAATATACTACCAAACAACACCTGGGAAAAAAATTTGAAAAAAAGAAAAGACGAAGATAGTCATACCAACCCAAAATAATCAGTTGATACTATGATATTTGGCCAAAAGAAAAAAATAATTTATATATATATATATATATATATATATATATATATAATATATATATATATATGGTTGGCATCCTTCCGTCTACGAAAGACAATGGAGTAGTGTCAGTTTTTGTTAACTTGAACTACATAGCCTGGGCGGTTTCATATGGAGGATGAGCTGTTGCCCGTGCATACATATATATATGAAATATATATATATAAACTGCCAGGATATTCTAAAGCTAAAAAGTAAAGAGTGCACAATACCTAAGTAGAGCAAATAATAAAATTAAACCTAATGAGTCAGATATACCTACTAACAGTTTCGCTTTGTGCTCTTCAGGGCAAAGCTCGAACTCTTTTCAGATCTTTGCCCTGAAGAGCACTAAGCGAAACTGTTAGTAGGTATCTCTGACTCATTAGGTTTAACATACATATATATATATATAGCACACTAAGTAAATAGTGTTCAATATCGTTGATAGAGCATGTATATCTAACTTAGGGGAGCATGGACATGGTCAATTTCACCTGGTTATGATATCAAATATTCCAATCTATTACAAATAATTTGCATACAGTTAATTCAAGTATTCAAGTATTCTTATATAATCTTAATTCTATTCAATTGGACACTAAAATTTCACGTATTCACATATTTAATAAGTAAAGTTGGCGAAGTTGCATTATCTTTTGGGATTGATTATAAAAGATTCGTGAAGCCAAAAATTGCTTCTAAATTATTAGTATTTGATAGAAATACTTAAAATAATATAACTGTGTTCAAAGTAGTTATTTTGTTGTAAAAGGAAGTAACCGGATAATCCCTCACGTATGCAAGTGAGTACGTATAAAAGAACAACACGAAGATTAGCTCAGTGTGATGTGAGGTGATCTCCATCCCCGAAGGTTGTTTTCGTATTCTCGGATGTAAACCCACGTGCTACAATTCTTCAGAAGATAAATAATCTTTACCAAATCCTCTTTTACGCTCAGAGACTTTTTACCTTGCCGGCCGAGAGCCATTTTTGTTATTTGTATTTATTGTAATAATAAACTATTATTACAACCACTCGCAATCTTCTCGTTAATGTATTTCTAATACATAACATATTTAGAATTGTTATTTGAAGCTCTAAAGGTTTACAAATTATTACTAAATAGGAATAGATAATTGAAACCATATAATTACTTAAAAAAGTAACTGACTTCGGCATTAAATAACCCATCAATAGTTGACATGTCACCAAACTAACTCACCAGTCTCTATGTCCTGTGTCCGGTGGCTTCGGTCACTGGACCGGTAGTGTAATTAATGGCGTGATCCCAGGGTGCAATCCTCCCAGGCAACACCTGTCCCCTCTTTCTCTTCCCTACTCCTCATCAAAACGATCAGTTTAAAAAATGTGTTAAGTCTCTCTCTTCTCTTTTCTTTTCTCTCTTTTCTCTTTCTCCTCTCTCTCTCTCTCTCTCTCTCTCTCTCTCTCTCTCTCTCTTCGCTCATACACACGCACTCTTCCTCTCCCCGCTACTCCCTCATAAAACAATCAGTTTTAAAATCTCTCTCTTCCTCACTCTCTCTCTCTCTCTCGTTCTCATTCCTTTTCCTTTTCCTCTCTCTTCTCTCTCTCCTCTCTCTCTCTCTCTCCTCTCTCACACACACACACATACACACATTCTTTCTCTCCCCGCTACTCCCTCATCAAACTATCAGTTTAAAATCTCTCTCTGTCTCTCTTTCTCATTCTCTCTCTATCTATACTCTCTCTCTCTCTCTCTCTCTCTCTCTCTCTCTCTTTCTCACACACACACACACACGTACAAGCACACACACTCTTTCTCTCCCGCCTATTCCATCACCAAACAATCAGTTTAAAAAAATGTTCAAAAAATTGCCACCAATCTTGCTTTTACTGTATAAACACTGATTTATGTTTCAATTTCTTTCTTTTAGAAATCTGATTGGTTACTTTAGAAATGTCTTCTCTTTGTTGTTGGTTGTTTTTTATTCAAGTTTTTCAACGTGAAATGAAATCTCTTGTAAATTTAATGTTAGAATAGACAGATGTGATGGAAATTCTTAAAAAGTCAGATTTATTTAAGAAGAAGAAAAAAACAGTTTGTCAAATCGAGAATAACAAAAAAAAAAAAAAAATTACCAGCGATGAAAGTTATGGAGGTGAGGACAATTTAAATAAAATGATAAAAGAATATATAAACAGGGAAATTATAAAAAAGGTGGTTTCGTTTTAAAAAAAAAAAAAAAAAGAGGTAGTTGGTGTTTGTATTTAGTTGCAATCGATATAGGTTAACTTATTTAGTATTTGACAAAACTGGTCATAACAGTGAACAAGGGATGTTGAGAAAAAACTTTGGCCCAAACAGAAATTGAAAAATTGACACTACCTTCTGTTTTTGTTTATATAAAACCAATGAATGCTGAACAGCAGAATAAATATGATGAAGTATGAATAGTACTTTGTATTGTCCTATGTGACACCTACTCGTTAAACCCGATAATCTTACAGTACTTCTAGTAATATATATATATATATATATATATATATATATATATATATGTGTGTGTGTGTGTGTGTATATATATATATATATGTGTGTGTGTGTGTATGTATATATATATATATATATGCATGTGTGTGGGGGGGGAAGCGCGTGGTGTAATGGTTAAAGTCATGGGAAATGGACTCGTCGCCCCGAGTTCAAATCCTGGACGTGGTAATTGCATTTCCTTTAGCGCTAATATCCTTGGGAAAGGTATGAATCCTACTCTCCCTCCAGCTATGGGTAAATAGTAGGGCAGACTGGGCTCTTTAACCTTGGTTAGGCAACCTAGCAGGTACTAACAATCCGGGTCAGAGCGAACCAGGGAGCAATGGTGAGAAAAGGGTCCCCCACATTCCCCAAACCTCCAAACTGGAACCTCACCATCGGATAGAGTTTAATGACATTCCCAGGACATTTGCCTTCTAGCACTCATATGAGAAAAAGGGTAGAGGCTTGTCATAAGGGCAATAGAATTGGGACAATCATATGGGTGCTAAGTCTTGATGTGACGAGCCGATTGATCGGAGGGGATAAGATATCCGACCCCCCCCCATCTAGCCTAAGTAAGGGCCAAAGTGGAGTGTTGCATGTCATGGCTGCTCAGCCACCAGCGTACCATCCTGAAGCATCACGAGTCGCATCCCCACGGCCAACATTGGGAGAGTCTTACCCCTCTACAGAGGTGCAGTTGGCCACAAATTTTGTTGTGTTTTGAAACAAAATAACTGTTTTGAAAACGTTTCTGATGGACAATAAGTAAAGTAAGTACAGTCGTCGGGGTGGTCTAAAGTCGGTATCAGCCAGACAGCGAGGGAGTCTATCCTCTTTTCACTAGCGCTAAACCAAAGAGATTGTTGTTGGCGTCTGAGACGGAGTACCGCACCTACCCTCAGCTCACCACTTTACCGCACAGATCCCTGTACAACTCATACTCATTGGCGAGGACCGGTATCGAACCAGGAATCTTGTGGTTTCTAGTCGGACAATCTCCCGGATGAGCTAAACCGGGAACACTTAGAAATTCGCCATCTTTATTGTATTTTGAAACAAATTACACTCCCGAAATAAGCATTGCCCTTTGATTATTTTATTTTCTATTACTGTCAATCGTCTTTGAGTTATAACGATTTCTTAATTTGTCTCGTCTCAAGCAGTGAATTATTTTTAATGGAAATATCTGGTTTCGTCATTCTCTTATTTCATAA
>CM042138.1:29528040-29545540 GCA_023376005.1 Doryteuthis pealeii | reverse complement strand
CTTCTCCTAGTCTGATTGCCTAACCAAGGTTAATCATCCCAGTCTGCCCTACTATTTACCCATTACTGGAGAGAGAATATTTGGATTCATATCTTTCTCAAGAGTATTAGTGCTATGTGAACTGTGGCTTGGTTCAGGATTTGAACTCAGGTCGACGAGTCCATTTCCTATGACTCTAACCAGTACACCACACGCCACCCTTAATTCAGTTAGATTTTCTTTGAAAAGTAAAGAAAATACCCACAGTTTTAAATCCATATATTTTTACCTTGTTATTGAACTGAAGCAGCAGTTTAAAAAAAAATATTTTCTGTAAATTAATGTGAATTTAAACAGGGCCGGGTTAGCTCTGTCGGTAGAGCATTCTGAAGCTGAATGAGGGTGAGAGAGTAAATATTATTTTCATGTATATTTATGTAAGTAACAAGTAAGTCAGGATGTTCTATGGCTTTAGGTAAGCAGGCGAGTCAATGGTAACTTCAATCTAGATTGGAAACGGCAGGTTTCGTTTTACACTGCTCAAGAAAAGGAGAGAGAGACAGAGAGAAAGGGAGAGAAAGAGGGGGCATTAACCTGAGTGGTGGGGTAAGATAAAGAGTTACAGGTGATGGTGTTGGTGTGGGAGTAGGGAAGGAGTCAAGAGAAGCGGCGAAAGGGCTAAAAAAACCCGGAGATGACGACCTTTTTTTTTCTTCTATTTTATATGTCATTTTTTGTTTCTGCATTTAATCATCATCAATTTAAAGGGAAACAAATATTAAAACGATTACCTTTAGGAATACAAATTGAAACAACTCAGGGTCACTGCTATCCTAATAAGAATTTTTTGCTCTCACTTTCACGCTCAAAAAGGGACACTGAGTAAGTTTCAGGATTAATTTGAACATGAGAAATATTAGAATTTTAGTATATATATATATTACTTATTTATTATATATATGCTCCCACTTTGGTCGAGCACTTTAAATAGGATTTAATTGCGGATTCACTGTTCTGGCGTGTAGTTAAACCTCGCTTTGTTTACAAATGTTTGAAGCCTCTAGTGAATTCATTTCCGCTTAGAAATGTAGCGATTAAATATTCTCCTATATTTGACAGCTGCCTCTGGGCGCACGGGTAAGAGGATTGGCGAACGAAAGTTGATTCGGGTCTCAAACCCGGCCAGGGGTATCTGTTAATTGTATAACCACACTGATGAGAAGTGATACTTCGAAACACGTGTCTGTGGATTACTTATTTATTATATATATATATATATACATAAGACAGGATGGCCACAATTTTTGTTGTATTGTGAAACAAAATAACTGTTTTGAAAACTTTTCTTATTGACAATAAGTAAAGTAAATAAAGTCGTCGGGGTGGCCTAAAGTCGCTATCAGCCAATCAGTGAGGGAGTCTATCCCCTTTTTACTAGCGCGAGACCAAGGAGATTATTTTTGCGTCCTAGGGGAGCGCCACACCTACCATCAGCTCCTTACTTTACCGTACAGATGTCTGTGCTACTCATACGCTGAGTTGGCGAGGGACGGTATACATATAATTCTACTAGTTCTGGTTTTTCTCGTATGGATTACACATTAGCGAAATCATTTCACCTAATAACCCCGAAGTCAAAGATTTACGTGTATTATTTGTTGTAAGGGAAGATATTCACCCTAAAAGATAGTTGGACACGTCAAACGGAATATATAAAGATACGAATACGTGAGTTTATTCGTTGTCGAATCACTATTAATTGAGTTACTATTTGTAGAACTGCATGTTGACTCTATTATTTATACTAGCAAAATAAAAAGACACCCTCCGGGTGATGTAAAAATAATTTTTTGAAAGATATTGCCTGAGGGGATGGGAGCTGAAAATTCAATGTCATAGAATGTGTACCATAAGTTATTAAAATCGTCAAATTTATTAAAGGAGTAAAAAAAAAAAGAAAGAAAGAAAAAAAGACAATTTGAAATGGAAACTGTTCCGATAACTTTAAATATTATATTAGAATAAAACAATCTATATATAAATATATAACGCCGGGCATCTATTTATTGAAGCAATGAGGATTGTCTAACGTTGCATGCTCATATTTTGAGTATATTTATTCTATGTTATGACGTTGGATTATGTGTTGGGTAATGTGACGTAAGCAGTGACGCAGTTTTTGTTACAGACAAAAACCGGAAGTAAAAAAGGAAATTATCCGGATTTTCAATGTTGTTAATTGATTAATTCAGTAACAACATAATCCAACCGCTTATTTGACAACAGAATCTATTAATAATGGAGATTGTCTGTATTTCTGTCTGTAACAAAAACTACGTCATAGCTCTACCTCACAGCTTACGTCACAATATTCTTATGCTATATACACCCAAAATTTGAGTAAGCAATTTTAAAAATTCTTTTTTACTCTTTTCCTTTTTTTTTTTTTACAGTAACAAGAAGTTAAGTAAAAAGTTTACAAATAAATAAATACCTACGATTTTGTGTAAAATTGATGTGGAAAATATTCAAAAATAATTGTTTGATTATTACATGCACGCAACATTTTATTTGAGAGGGACGGGGCTCAGTTTTCATTTCAAATTGTTTTATTTTATTTATTTATTTTTTTTTTTTTTACTCCTTTAATAAATATTTGTCTTACTTATGATACAAACCCTCTGACATTAAGTTTTTAACTCCCACCCTCTCAGGCAATGTCTTTCAAAAATCATTTTTTACGCCGCCCGGAGGGTGTTTTCTGTTGCTAGTAAGAACAACACAGGCACATCAACAAACAAGATCTAAAACTATGTCCGCTTAAAATAACCCAACATAGAGTTGACATGCCGTAAAATTGAACCAACCAAAAGTTTAGTTTGTTTAGTCTGCCCTGTCGGTGGGGTGTTAGAATGCACCGACTGCACCTCTGCAGAGGGGTAAGACTCCCCCAATGGGGTCATCTGTTGTCCGTGGGTGGCGACCTGTGATGCTTAAGGATAGAACCCAGGTGGATGAGCAGTCCATGACTTGCAATATTCCACTTTAGGCTTTTCTTGGGCTAGACGGGCGGCTGGAGAGGCCCCTTCCAATCAATCGGCTGGCCACGTCAAGCCCTAGCACCTATATGATTTTCCCAACCCTATTGCCCTTATGGCTACACCCAATCCTTCTTATCATATGGATGCTAGAAGGCGGTGGCTGAGGGTCTACATGTCTTGGGAATGACGTTAAACTCTATCTGATGATGAGGTTCCAGTTTTGGGGGTTTGGGGAATGTGGAGCACCCATTTATCACCATTGCTCCCTGGTCCACTCTGACCCGGAGTGGTAGTACCTATTAGGGTCCCATCTATGGGTTAAATAGAAAAAACATGAGTTTATAAACAATTGTATTATGCATTAAGAATGAATTTATTTTACAACTTTGTCGGCATTAAATGACCCACTGAGATTGATATGCCGTAAAACAAAACAAACAAGATAGTTTGTTTAGTAAAAAAAGGAGAGAAGTAGAGACTTGAGACATTAATTTCTATTTGTGTTAAGAAATGCAACTAGTTCGGGTTTTTCCTGTATGGATAATCCATTTGCAAAGTCATTTCACCTAATGACCCCTGAGTCAAAGATTTAAGTGTATTATCCAACCGCTTAGTTGACAACAAAATAAAAAAACAATTCATGCATATCTATGAACGGGGTCTAAAACTATGCCGTCTTCTCTATTTAAAAATAAATAAATAATATAATTCGACCCAAAAATTGCCCCTTTACTCTAAGAAGCCAGTGTTTATAGAAAACAGACGGGCTATTTTATATTTGCTAATAGCAGGAAATGTTTGGTGATGGTAAGATCTTCTTCTTCTTCTTCTTCTTCTTCTTCTTCTTCTTCTTCTTCTTCTTCTTCTTCTTCTTCTTCTTCTTCTTCTTCTTCTTCTTCTTTCTTCTTCTTCTTCTTCTTCTTCTTCTTCTTCTTCTTCTTCTTCTTCTTCTTCTTCTTCTTCTTCTCTTCTTCTTTCTTCTTCTTCTTCTTTCTTCTTCTCTTCTTTCTTCTTCTTCTTCTCTCTCGCCATTCTTCTTCTCGCCCTTCTTCTTCTTGTTTCTCTTTCTTCTTCTTCTTCTTCTTCTTCTTCTTCTTCTTCTTCTTTTTTCTTCTTCTTCTTCTTCTTGTTTCTCCCTTCTTTTTTTCTTCTTTTTTTCTTCTTCTTCTTCTTCCTCTTGTTCTCCCTTCTTCTTCTTTTTTTTCTTCTTCTTCTCTCTTCTTCTCTCGCCATTCTTCTTCTCTCTTCTTCTTCTTCTCTTCTTCTTCTCTTCTTCTTCTTCTTCTTCTTCTTCTTTCTTCTTCTTCTTCTTCTTCTTCTTCTTCTTCTTCTTCTTCTTCTTCTTCTTTTTCTTTCTCCCTTCTTCTTCTTCTTTTCTTCTTCTTCTTCTTCTTCTTCTTCTTCTTCTTCTTTTTTCTCCCCTCCTCTCTTCTTCTTCTTCTTCTTCTTCTTTTTCTCTCCCCCTCCTCCTCCTCCTCTTCTTCTCTCTTCTCTTCTTTCTTCTTCTTCTCCCTCCCTCCTCCTTCTTCTTCTTCTTCTTCTTCTTCTTCTTCTTCTTCTTCTTGTATTAGTTCGCACTTCAGTCACGTCATGAAGCGATGACTGCTTCCAAGTACATGTCACCGAATCTTTAAAAAAGGAGTAATAAAAAAAATGAATAAATAAAAAAATAAATAAAATTACGATTCAGTGATAATATGTAATAAGATAAGAGTGTTTCACTGCTGTTCACAGCAACAAACAGTTGTAGATTGTGTTCAAATTGCATGTAGAACATGTAGCCGATTATCTTCAAGACATTAAGTGGCCTCATTTAAGTAATCTAAACGGTTCGTGCGACTGGTTGCCCTCCCGTAAAGCGATGCTCAGCAAACTAGTCTCGCACATCAGCTATATATTCATTTATAATTTGCTTAAAGCATGGTATTTATATTGGGTTAGCGGTTGGTTTTGAAGGCTATCATAAAACAAGTATCAGGAAAAACGAGGTAACTATGATGTTGTTTATTTACCTTTGATTTATTCTCTCAATATTTCGGAATGAAAAAATCCTTCCTCAGAAAATTTCTGAAAGAACGGAGCACAACTCCACACTCATTTTAGCGCGCCGATTTTCTTCAATAAGTAAGTATTAAGTTTTAATATAATAAAATATATTAAATTAGAAAGACAAACGAAGTTAAATAAGAACGTATATAAAATGATTACACTTATTCTAATTATATTTTAATTAGCTTCTATATGAAATCATTTATATGCTTGATTTTAATACGTTGGAGACTAAAACAATAATATTAGTGATCAATATCACCAAGTAATTATTTATTAAAGACAGCTTTGTTAAAACCAGTATGCAAATTAACCACAGCATATATTAGGTAAACCTTTATTTCTTAATATAAGACACATTGCCTGATATTAAACGCACTAATAATATGGGCGGTTTTGAAGCAAATCTAATTCAGATTTCCATAAAGACCTCATTATTGAATAAAATTTATTCTATGTATTAATGATTTTAACTATAGATTAAATGCTCATTGATAAACTTACGCAACTCCTGAGGGTATTATGACGTAAGCAGTGTCCGTTTCGTCTACAGACCAGACACCGATTCTCCATTATGATAAGATATAATTCCTCGCTATTAACTCTTTGCAATTTCTTTTTCCTTTTCGTGCTATGAGCGTCTTTATTCTCAGAATAGAGTGACTCTCTGGAAAGGTTACCTCTCGACCCCTCATCGCTAAACACAGAGGCCACACTGTGTCAATTACCGTACTGGTCCTGTTTGCAAACGTAAAGACCTACATAAACTTATCCTCGCCTCTAAATAACCCGACAAGACGTGATGAAAAGATGATGACCTCTTGTACAATTATTTGACTATGACGAAAGTGATGTTGCTAAACGGATAATTATGCTGAAGGTTATGTACACACTGAGTGCAAACTTTTCGGAAAAATTAATAACTCTTGACGAGTGAAAAGCGCCAGCGCAGATTCGAATGAATCATTTTCCTTGTGCCAGTAGATTTCAATCCCAGACACTTGCTAAAGTGTGCCTTTGAAAACTATTAAAAACTTTATTTAATTTTTAGTAGATTTTTGTTTAATGTCAAGAATTGGTTATTATAATTCCGAGACCAACTTAATATTACTCCATGTACGAAACGACTTAGCTGTCTGTAATAATTAATTGAGAGTTACATCCCCTGTTTTAGTATTACATCCCCTTTGTGTAAATCTTTAGCTTTCTGAAAGTATATAAACTCCCAAGAAAACTACAACTGTATTCTAAGTAGAATAAAGCTTTCTCTAGTTCGACCGTGTGTGTTCATTTATTATTACACTGTCCAGGGTATGATACTAAACTGCGACTGATTTTGAGGATTTGGACCTCTAGACCTGTGGAGTAATCCTTCCTGGGCTAGGGGGAGTATCAAATACCCGTATTCATACAAATTGTTAAATATATTACATTTCCAACTAATGAATAACATGCTTTTCATATAATTAACAGTACATAGATGCATAATAACTAAATATCTATAGAAAATAGAAAAACTGATTTAATAGAAATACATACCATTTATTCATTTTAATGGGTGAAAAATGTATTCGTACAATACAAAAGAGAAAACATAATACTTTATTCATTTCTATAGCAACTAACCTCTTGTAGTTCTCAATTAATGATTTGCAAATTTTAGTTGGTATTTTGTTCCATTCTTCTTCGCATATGGTCGTCAGATCCGGGTTGTTTATTGGAACTCTCCATTGGATTTGAATTTTAAAATAACACCACAAATTCTTGATTGGGTCTAAATCTGAGAACTGACTTTGGCCATTTCCAGATATTTAGATTATTTTCAGCAAGCCATTTCTTCGTAGATTTTGCAGTGGGCTTAGGATCATTTTGTTTGAGGATCCAATCAGGATGAAGTTCAAGATTTTCAATCGAAATCATTAAATTTGCATCCAAAATATTTTGATATGCTGCGGAATTCATTCTACAATTACTACTGATATGCTGCCACTAACTTTTGCAGAAAAAAAAAACTCCACAAACCATAATGCTGTCACTGTTGGAACTATATTCTTTGGTTTGAAGGCATCGCCATCTTTCCTCCATATTTTGGAATATTTGGTGGTATATAAGCCGTGCTGCGGTCACACCAATTATTTTATAGACTAAGCGAGGTCGTGTGGTTTACACCTCAGCCAATCAACAGCCCGAATACGGGACTGGTTAACTACTTAATCATTGATACTGAGAGACGTCCATTTGCAATTATTGAGGAAGTACCTGAAGTACTGAGGAGCACCAAGGAACAACAAAACGATTCTTTATTAAGGATTGCGCTCTGTTTAACGCAAAAGATATCCGCTGGACAAGCGCTCTTGCTTGAAACCTACAGGATGGCCATGTGTTACTAAAATCGTAACACATGATTTCTAGAATTACATCCAAATAACTCAATTTTGATTTCGTCTATCCATAATACTGTTATATATTGTACAAACGGAAATATGAATTTCCGGTTTTATTAAACAAAGAAATATAACAACTGCCCGTTATCAGATCAAGAGATAAAAATGCGTGGGAGTAGCTATGAATATAAAAGAACCTAGTACTCGAGACAGGTCAATCGTCAGTCAGCCCCGGAGGCAGTCAGCCGGAGAGAGAGTGAGGTGATCGGGGTCAGTAATCGGGAGAGTCGATGCGAGTTAGTTGGCCGAGCGGGATCTCGTGTAGTTGTTGATGCTAGCCTTAATATTTACCAACTGAAAAAGCTTGTCACCCAGAAATTTAATCGAAGGACCGAAAGTTTAAAGACTGAATATATTAATTAAACTGACCCTCTCTCTCGAAGTTAAGAAGCTTGAATTTATTTCAATAAACTTCTGGAGGATAACTCTGGTGTTATTGTCATCCCTTACAACGAAGATAAAACTATTGCAATTTAGTACCGTGACGACGCCGCTACGCCGCTACGTTACAATACTTTTCCCCAATTCGATTTTTTTCCTTATCCTTATGTTCACGAACGAATTTCAGTCTTGTATCTCTTTGTCTTTTCAATAGCAGTCGAGTTTTCTGAGGTGAGTGTAAACTTTAGATTGTCCCTATGAATTTCATTGCTTATTGTCCATTCAGATTCCTGATCAAGGCAAACCATCCTGCAACTCTTGATGAGTAACCATTGGATTTTGTTTAATTTGACGTTTTAATTTCCTCAAAGATCTTGAAGAAAACTTCCGTGGAGCACCTGTTTGGAGCACTCCTTTGGTTTTCAACATTTTTTCGTTTTTTTAATTTTTTTAATTTTTTATTTATTATTATACCTTGCCCGGATTAGCTCAGTCGGTAGAGCGTTCGGCTAGAAACCACAATGTTCCTAGTTCGATAACGGCCCTCGACAACTCAACGTATGAGTAGCACATGGATCTGTGCGGTGAAGTAATGAGCTGATGGTAAGTGTAGCGCTCCACCTCAGACGCAAAAACAATCTCCTTGGTCTAGTGCTAATGAAAAGAAGATAGACTCCCTCGCTTATTGGTTGATACCGACTTTAGGCCACACCGAGGATTTTACCTTGTACTTAATGAACTAATAGTTGTAAATGGAGTATTTTCCTGTTTTTTTTTTTTTTTTGTTTTTTCAGAGCTTTACAATCGATTTTTTTTTTGTTTTTGTGTTATTTCAAATTTCTCAGTACTTTACCTTATGCTAAGATGATAACTTTCTTGCACGAATATCTATTACAGAATGTTCTGTTTGTATTTTTTAGGCTAAAAATAATTACTTATAGCATTATTGCACACATTCTGTAATATTCCTCTGGAATAATCTAGAGTATTAAAAAAATGGATAAATGGAATTTATTTCTATTAAAGAATGTTTTGTTTTCTATACATATTTAGTTAGTATGCATCTGCGCACAGTTAATTATAGGAAAAGTATGTTTATTCATTCATAAGTTGGTCATACAATAAATTAAAAATTTGTAAATGTAGGAATATTTTGTTCCCCCCACCCATGTATATAAGTTATAATATATATATATATATATATATATATATATATCTTTAAAAGATTTTTAAAAAAAATTTAAAAAAACCGTCATCCGTTATATTTTATTTCAATCAGAAACTCAAAAAAAGAATTTTTTTTTTGGTTGAAATAAAATATAATGGGATGATGGTTTAGGTTTTTCTTTCTTTGAAATTAAATATTGCTCTGTATATAATCTAATTTATTATTATACATTGAGCTCTCTTTAGGGATTTATAAAAGTCCTTGTATGAGTATATGTTTGCGCCTACAAGAGCATACAGTATGGTTATACAGTGAGATTTCGAAGATCCCAAACAGAATGATCCCTTACAACCAGTCATTTGGATTACCTTACACACACACACACACACATATATATATATATATATATATATTATATATAATATATAAAAGTTTATTTGGCAGCATTTTTTCTCCTATATAAGTTGTTGAACTGTACAGACAATTCTTGTCGGTCAAGTTTTTGGTTGATCCTTTCTAATTTTCGAGCCATCTTTTTGGTGTCCGGGTGTAACTGGTGTAACAGTCCACCAAAGGTTTCAAAACGAGCGCTTTCGGCAATACAGTTTGCCATCATCAGTTCCCCCCGACACCAAAAAGATGGCTCGAAAATTAGAAAGGATCAACCAAAACTTGTCCGACAAGAATTGTCTGTACAGTTCAACAAACTTATATATATATATAATATATATATATATATATATATAATATATATATATATAATGACAAAAGACCTAGAGATCTGCATTATAGACTATTTCAGGGAGCTTAGACTCTAACAATAAGAGCACACATTGAGCTCTCAAACTGCGACAAGTTGTTTTAAAATTAAAAAAAAAACCTATGTCGTAAGGAAGATTTCTCTCTGGACTTCGTTATAATATATATAAATATATATATATATATATATAATTAATATTAATATTATATATATAATCAATTATTATTTTATTATATTTTATTAATTATTATTATTATTATTATTATTATCAAAATCCACACTATATTCTCTGTTATTCCCTGTACAATATCCAGTGAAATATAATTTAGTGTGATCTGCTAAACCTTATTTCTTAATTATTCAATTTCGCAAAGTTGACATTGAAATACTTATTAAAATCTTTTTACTTTTTATGAATAAATGTTGGCGAAATGGCCTATTGTCGGTATCTGCCGGACGGCGAGAGAGATTATCCCCTTTTCGATAGCGCTATATCAGGGACATTGCAATTGCTGATGTAGACCGCCACATTTACTATCATGTCCTCACTTTACCACACATATCAGAATACCCAATTTGTGCTACTCATGTGCTGAGTTTAGCGGGGATCGGTATCGAATCAGGGCATCTAATGATTTCTAGGTGGGTCTTAAAAGGGGAAACAATGAGTGACTTGTCTAGTTTTCTATAAATTCACAGTCTTCCATGAGTATACATTTTTTTTATTGTTGTACGCAGTGATGGTGATATCTTTTTGATTTAGTGCGTCCTGGGACGCACATATTTGCTTTGATGAGTCCCCTGGAAAATGTATGGTCCCAAGTAAAATTTCTAAATGATTGTAGGGTTTTTATTTATAATCTGGGGAAACAGTTAAAGCCGTCTAACTCCTACCTTGTAACCTATTCTGTGTAATTTATTTCTAAGAAACTGTTAAAATATATTTAAAGTTAGCTTGAAATGGTGAGGGAAAGAAAGAAAGAAAGAAAAACCCTGGGACGCATGGATACGATTTTACTGCGTCCTTTTAGATTTTGTGCGTCAGGGACGCAGGACGCGTACCTATCAGTATCTCTGTGTATGGTCTTGAATTTCAACATTGCGTAAGATAGAAATATCTCTAATAACTTCGAAACCAAAACGTCGCTGAAGGCCCTTGGTTTGTGGACGGAAGTCTCAAGTGTCATCGGGTACAAATTATGAGGAAGACATTCCACCAGTGTTTGATTCTTAACGAGCCTTCAGCGGTTGTAAGGGATCGGCACTTTCTTCCGGTTCGATCAAAGAGAAAGTCGACGACGGCTTCAGCGTTTCTCAAAGAACTGTCTGTCGCTGTGAAGGATTAGCCTCTTTCTGAGAGCGAAGAAAGAAAGAAAAAAGGTAGCGACCACAAAGCAAAGAAATGTCCATCCCTACGTTTTCGACATTGACTCATGCTGTGAGCAACACGTAGCAACACAATTCTCACCTTTGGAAATCACACATTATTGTGATGTTCACTTTGTTAAAAAAAATAGAGTTTGTCGCGCGTGCGCACTGGCAGAAAGTTTTTTCTTTTTTTTCTTTTTTATTACCATGAACGACTTTTGTTTGTTGGTTGATAAACATTACCTGATCTCTTTGAATGCGTCTTTTTTTCTTCTTTCATCAAGTCCGTAATATCTACAAATTGGGCACATTTTTAGTACGTATTACTCTTGGACAAGGAAGGGGAGTTCCCGTAGCATAGTGGCTAACGTGATGGACTGCGACATTGTATGGTTTTAAGTATTCTTATCTAATACTAATAATTTTCAAACAGATCTCGTTGATTAATAATGGCCTCCAATTAATATGGTACAATAATGTATTTTCACAATCATTTTAAATCTCTGAACACACCATTAAATCTCTCAAACATATCCATTTGACTCACTAATTTATACTATAGAATTTCAAATTGTAGTTTATTATAGTTTTAAATTACATAATTTCAAATAAGTATTCCAATCTAATATGTGAGTTTTTCTCATTAGCATTAGCTGATGATATTTCACTGGAGTCTAAGTGACACCAAGTCTCCTCAAGTCTCCAGGACTCTTCTGAGTATTCTAGCCGATTGCAGCAATGCAGTAGTCAAGATGATCTCTATTTTCCCTCTGATTTTCAGTTCCTTCAGTCTTTTTTGTCAAAGCTTTTTGGGAGCCGTACCAAGTGCACCAATTAAAATTGGTATCACTTTGACCAACTTTTTCAATTCTCTGGAATTATATCATTATTATTTACTCCTTTCGAGTTTTCACATCAGCATTAGCTGATGGTCTTTCACTGGAGTCTAAGTGACAGCAAGTCTCCTCGGGTCTCCAGGATTCTTCTGAGTATTCTGGCAGATTGCAGCAGTGCAGTATTCTGAATGGTTTCAACCCTTCCTCTGATTTCCAAACTTTCCAAACCCTTTTCCAATCCTTTTGGGACCGTTCCAAGTGCACCAATTACAATTGGTATAACTTTGACTTTCATATTCCATAACTTTTTCAGTTCTCTGGCAAGGTTCAGATATTTGTCCATTTTTTCATTTTCCTTTAGCTTCACCCTGTGATCTGCTGGAACTGCAAAATCCACCTAGGTCTGGTCTTCTTGCTGGGATAAGGTGATCCGTTTTTATTTCAAAGTCCCAGAGAATTTAATGTGTTTCGTTCTCAAGAACAGATTCTGGTTTATGCATATACCATTTTGTTGTATGGACAAAATTATTTTTTTGCATAATTCCCAGTGGATCACTTTCCCAACCCAGTCGTGTCTCGTTTTGTACTCCCGTTGTGCTAGTTTGCTACATTCGCATATTACATGGTTTACAGTCTAATCTCTATTACCGCAAAGTCTACATTTACTATTTTGTTGGGTCTTATGAATTTTCGCTTTGAAATAAGTTGTCCTTATGGTATTATTTTGTGCAGCAATTATTAATGATTCAGTTTCTCTTTTGAGGTTTCCTTTCTTAACCATGTCCAAGTCTTTTCATGTGCAACCTCTTCGATTTGTCGTTTGAAGTGTCCATATAATTGTTTTTCTTCCCATTTTTGTTTTCTAGTCTTTGTTATTTAAGAAGAAGAAGAAGAAGAAGAAGAAGAAGAAGGCCAGTTTAATGTCATACACAAGACACACCTTTTTTGGTAGTGGTGTCTTGCCTCTTGCAGGAGATGTGGGCAGTGTATTTCGACAGAAAAAGAAGAAGAATCATCTCCTATACAGAGAGAACACGGTAAGCGAGTTAGAACTCCAGTCGCATTATAATTTTCACTTTCGGTATAATAACTTTGGTAAAGGTATGAACCCCTCATACCCTGGTTATGGGTTAAATAGAGGGAAAAATGTGGATAAAGGAAACAAAACTCAGACAAGTATATGTAGGAGATATATTTCGCCGTGCATTGAGCTCGGCTTCATCAGTCGTTTATTTAATCATTAATGCATCATACATGTGTTTTATAGAAGAGAAAGTGGACGGCGAAATATACCTCCTACATATACTTGTCTGAGTTGTTTGCTTTGTCCACATGTTTCCCTCTATTCTTTACTACATTCTAATTTCTGTAAGAGAAATATGAATACATGCCACATTAACACCAACACATGGGAGGCTTGTGCAGAACTACTGTCCTTCTATTTTTATTCTAGCTGAAATATTGAATCTCTTCAAACTTTAAAATGTGTAGACCAATTTCACTTGGAAAATTATCGCAAATCAATCTTAATCCCTTTCAATTCCAATCAAACCTTGTCCACGATTACACCAAATTTAGCAGTGTCAGTACTATTGTATGGCTTCACCACCTGGGATCTAACGAGGTCCGTTGAGAAAAAAGGCTGGATGAGAACTACACAAGGATGCCGCGTGTTAATATTGAACAAATCCTGGACACAACAGTAGCTGTATGACCACTTGCCTCCCATCTCACAAACAGACGAACAAAACGATGAAAAGCGAACAAAAGTAAGAAAGAACACATGAGCGATGTTCTCCTATGGACTCACCAACGTTGAGCCCTGTCGGCTGGGGCTGTAGAATACACCGACTGCACCTCTGCAGAGGTGTAAGATCCCCCTAATGTGACCGTCTATTGGCCGTGGATGGTGACCCGTGTCGCTTAAGGACGGAATCCTGGTGGATGAGTAATCTATGACATGCAACATTCCACTTAAACCATTACTTAGGCTAGATGGGTGGTCGGAGAGGTCCCCTCCGATCAATCGGCTGTTCATGTCAAGCACTAGCACCTATATGATTGCCCCAACCCTATTGCCCTTTTTATCATATGGGTGCTAGAAGGCAGTGGTGATGTTCTAGTTCTGGAAGTCTGCGGAATGTGAATCACCCCTTCATCGCCATTGCTCATAGGTCCACTCTGACCCAGAGTGTTAATACTTGTTAGGGTCCTATCTATGGGTTAAATAGAAAAATATGAATTTATAAAAAAAATTGAGTATCCATTAAGAAAGAATTTATTTTAAAATTTAGTCGGCATTAAATGATCCACTGAGGTTGATATGCCGTAAAACAAACAAAACCAAACCAAACCATGAGCAACGTTCTCCTATGGACTACTAAACACGGACTCACCAGTGTTGGTCGACCGCAAACATTACATAATCAGCTCTGCACAGATGCTGGAAGAAGTGTTGAGGACTGCCAAGAGCGAAGACCGTTAGGGGCGGATTGTGAGAGAGAGAGGGGGGGAGTGAGGGAGAAAGAGAGAAGGGAATCCGTGCTATCAGTACAAATGATGATGATGATGATGATGATCTATGTATCAATATTCGTGTTCTTTAATTATACAACCATTATCATCTTGCAACAACCTCTGGTTAAAAATGAGACCGTCCAAATTGTTCAGGGTGAAACAGAAAAATGTAAATCCTGGTTACCTTGTGTTGTTTATCCACCAAATACTTATTTATGAATGTCGTCACCTCAGCTAAACAAAGGATAATTCCATTTGTAAAATAAAGAAAAGAAAGAAAGGGAAGAAAAGAGCATGCTTCACAGAAAAATATAACAAGAAAGAAAGGGTGTAGGGGAAAGATAGAAAGAGAGGTGAGCGCGCGGAATAAAGGGGAAGAAAAAGGACATTACACACAGAGTGAAGCAAGCATTACGGCCAAGTCACGCTGAAAGTACCGAATCACAGAGCAACGAGCCTATTCAATACTTAATTGGGTAACCACTTAAACAAAAGCAGGTACAGTAAGCAACCCGAACCCCTTTTCTGGGATTCGGTATTAGATGACCCCCAACAAGTTGATATGCTGTAAAACAAAACAACTAAACCAAATAGTATTTCTCTGAATGTTTGAGATGAGATTTGAAGATTAGTATTATCTGCGTTATTCGGACTATTGTCCCCATTTTCATTGTTATTTGTACAACGTTTCGGCCGATATGCCCTCCGGCCTTCTTCAGGTATTTCTTGTCGGACTCGGGAACCTTTTCGGACTCGGGAACCTTATCGAATTTTATGGTAGGAATTTACGAGTAAAAAGTTGAAGTGTAAAAACGAACCCCCACTTTAAAACTAACCATTCTCACAAAATAATTTTTTTTACGAGGAACAAGTTAAGGATTGCCTTGCTACCTATGGTATCAAGGCTAAAATACCGATTCTTTTGTTATAGGCAAAAAAAATATTCCAGTTAATACTCAGGAGCGAACTCCAAACGCCAGGCATTATCCAGTATACTCAATAGCCATACGCAGCTCTACCGTTGCTGAGTTTTCTTGAATAGAGAAGAAGAAAAAAGACATAGTAGTTTGTTTGTTAAATAAAAAGAAAGAAAATATAGCAAGTCATTTGATGTATGTATATTTAAGCTACCGAACATAAGAACTGAATTTACTTTCGCTTTTCTTTTTTTCTTTTTAAAAAATTTCTTTGGGTGTTTTGTTGACTTAACGAAGAAATTTAAAAAAAAAAAAACGATGCTTACAAAATAAGCAGGAAGCACAAAGTTTACGTTGAAGTCATATGAAAGAATTTGCGCTGTCATAGCTTGTTCAGGTGCTGCGGAATATCTTATATTACGTTTATAGAGAAAGAAAAATTGAAGTTATATCTCTTCTACAACTTACTCAAATCGAGAATGAATTCGTTAAGCATTTATGAATAAACCCAGTCTGCCGACTCCTTATTTCTTCCTGTAGGCCTCACTGCTATGAATAAATGTATAAATACGCGGCATATAGCTGAAATAATAACAGATTTAAAAAAGACGAAGGTCAGGATGTGCTCAGACATATATACATGTTACAAAGATAGCAATATAGAAATGTATACATTTACATTACCATGTCCCTTTATATCTATGTGAATATATTCCATGCGAACCCAGGTTGATAAATACACGCTTGTCCAAACAGGAATATATTCTTCGTGACCCCCTCAAATTTGGTTTGGTTTGTTTGGTTTGTTTTGTTTTACGGCATATCAACCTCAGTGGGTCATTTAATGCCAAGAAAGTTTTGAAGTAAATCAATTCTTAAATGGATAATACAATTCTGTTTGTAAACATGTTTTTCTATTTAACCCATAGATGGGACCCTAACAGGTACTACCACTCCGGGTCAGAGTGGACCAGGGAGCAATGGTGATGAAGGGGTGCTCCACATTCCCCAAACCTCCAAAACTAGAACCTCACCATCAGATAGAGTTTAACGTCATTCCCAGGACATGTAGACCCGCAGCCACCGCCTTCTAGCACCCATATGATAAAAAGGAGTTGGGGCTTGCCATAAGGGCAATAGGGTTGGGAAGATCATATAGGTGCTAGGGCTTGACATGACCAGCCGATTGATCGGAAGGGGCCTCTCTGACCGCCCGTCTAGCCCAAGATAGGGCCAAAGTGGAGTATTGCATGTCATGAACTGCTCATCCACCTGGGCTCTATCCTTAAGCATCACGGGTCGCCACCCACGGCCAACAGGTGGCCCCATTGGGGGAGTCTTACCCCTCTGCAGAGGTGAAGTCGGTGCATTCTAACGCCCCAGTCGACAGGGCGGCTCAAATTTGGAGAGCTAAAAATCGACATAACTCCGCCAATTTTTGGAATTAAAAGCTCAAATTTTGGGAATTGTCTAACTTTAACGTAGTCCACCTATGTTAAAGTTAGACAATCCCCAAGTTATGTCGATTTTTAGCTCTCCAAATTTGAGGGGTGGGGTCACGAAAAATGGCGACTTTTTTGTAATCTATTTTTGTCTGTAAAATGAGTTCTATACCTGTACAAAATTTCAGAAAAATTGAAGTGGGTCGGTGACATGGCCAGATAATTTATCTTATTTGGAACTTGTCAGTGATTTGATAAAACTGACGAATATGAAAAAGACGGTGATACCAGTTGTAGTCGGTGCCGTTGAAACGGTCCTCAAAGGCATAGAAAAGGGAATATGGTAGGGACTAGACCAAAGCAGTGTTGAGATCAGTTGAACAACTTAGAATAGTCCTGGAGACCCGATGAGACTAGGGGTCCATAAAACTTCAGTGAAAGACTACCAGTTAAAATTGGTGGTAAAATTTTGCATAGGGGGAAAATTATATATATATATATATATATATATATATATATATATATATATATATATATATGTGTGTGTGAGGAGTGAAGGATTGAGTAGATCCGACAAAATATGGTTGAAAATAGAGGG
>CM042138.1:29513040-29523040 GCA_023376005.1 Doryteuthis pealeii | reverse complement strand
GAATATATGGAAGCTGAATGTTCTTTTGTTAATTTTGAATGTAATGGTAGTTGATGATGAATGTTAATTTCTTTTGTCATTACCAATGAATGGGACGATTGTTTCCTATATTTTTGGTTATATATATATACTAGCAAAATAAAAAGACCCTCCGGGCAATGTAAAAATAATTTTTGAAAGATATTACCTGAGGGGATGGGAGCTGAAAATTCAATGTCATAGAGTGTGTACCATAAGTATGTAAAATCGTCAAATTTATTTTTTAAAAAAGAAAGAAAGAAAGACAATTTGAAATGGAAACAGTTCCGATAATTTTAAATATTATATTAGAATAAAACAATCTATATATAAATATATAACGCCGGGCATCTATTCATTGAAACAATGAGGACAATGAGATAATGTGTCTATGTTGCTTAACATTACGACTAATGATGTGAATGATGTGGGGATAAAGAAATATTCAACATACTTATCTCTGTACCGGTACTACATCGGAAAAAGCTGGAATCTTGGTTGTTGGTTGCTGTTCAGTTGGCTGGCAATTCTATGATGTTTGGAGTCTGGACGACAGCTTAAGGGTCGAGGATTATCTTGCCTTGTGCCTTGTGTTTTTAGTAATAACAAGAGGTCACTTCTTTTCACTCATGAGTATTTTATTTGGTTGCTGATTACGATATTGATGACCTTTTGGATAGGTTGGTTCCGTGACGATTTTCAAAATAATTGCTTAAAAAGGTTATTTTCCCAAAGAAAATAATACATCTAGGAGTTTCTGTGGGGTAATATGTCTAATTATAAAGTTTCTGTGTTACAGAATAGGAAAATATATTAATTCTAGTAATTTAACCAACTCTTATATTTCTATTATGTATTCTGAGTGAAGATTATATAAGGTTTATGTAATTGATTTCATGTTGTCAGACTGCTAAGAATTCTTAATAGACCCGGCAAACTTACGCTATAAAAAAACAAATTTGGGTGAAGTATTTACACCCTGTAGTTTTTATTGCCTTTTTGAGAATTAACATTCAATCGTAATAAATAAATATCTTAAATTCCAATCTTGGTTGTTGTATCGTAAACATTGATAATTAATTGCAATTATGTTTATGTTTAATCGTTACACAACTGATATAGAACCACTTGTGTGACACGTTCCAGGGGCAATGGTTAACCTCGTCTTGAATTCCATAATTATTCCCAAATTAACTTTGAACGTCAGTGGAAGGCTGGTATTTGTGACCTTGTGCCATACTTAGAATATCTAAGTAAAGATCATCACACACACACACATACACACACATACACACACACACACACACACACACACACATATATATATATATATATATATATATATATATATATATATATATATATATATATAAATGTGTATGAATAAAAGGAAGTGAATGCGACAGTATGTAGTATAATAAAAAATTGAAAAAACACAGGTTTAAATGAGTTAAGTGGTGAGTTTATTGGCCGACGCTGCAGTGTTTCGATCTATTAATTAGATCATCTTCAGGGCTTTTGTTAGTATGTGGAAGATATATTAAAAAATTTCATCACCTTCCACTATTTTATAGCATTCGCTTTTAAAAAAACGTACATATAGTCATCCATAGACATTCGTTCCGACTTATCAAGTCTCTTTAGTGTGGCTGGACATTTGTGAGCTAACTACAGCAGAGATAGAAACCGGATCGATACAGCAGCAGTCGGACAAGCTTACCACTCGGCTATCATCAGCCACAGAATGCGGAAGGGATTTTAACTGTTTTAATACACACATCTGTATGTATGTAAAGGCCGTCATAGAGTGCTCCATATATGAATATATAAAGGAAATGAGAAAGAAGAGGAGAGAGAGAGAGAGAGAGGGGGAGGGGGAGAGAGAGGGGGAGGGGAGAGAGAGGGGGGAGAGGAGAGAGTATTTGTGACTGTAACTAAACAAAACAAAAAAAATAGCAAGCAAGAGAGTGCGTGCAGATTGTAAGAAAAGGTTGTTGTATTTATTTGATTATCTGAATGATTACTGGAAATCGATTGTCCAATATCAAATATCGAATGGTACAATGGGTGCTTTCTGACCGTATTAACAATGATTAAGATGAACCATGTCCTGAAAAGCTGGTTTTATTTTGTTTTATTTTGTTTTATTTTGTTCTTTCACTTTCGACATTGTATGCCGATCTGCCTGGATCGTACACATTTGTATTATCACGTGCAACATGAAAAGACGGATTTTTTTTCTCTTTCAGGTCGAGTGAAAAAGATCTCCCTATTACGTAGAGAGTACATTAATTATCGGCGTCATCTTTTTCGCAATGCTAGAGAAATCTTAGAAGTGTCTTAATTAGCCCTTTTATTGAATTCGGTTGGTAGACCACGCCTACGATTTAAAGATGTCTGCAGGAGAGTTGTGAGGATATGCCATATTGACACAAACACGTGGCTGGTAGATGCCAAAAATAGAGTGGCCTGGCGCCTCAACGTTAAGCAAGGCACGGAGAGGGGTGAGGCAGAGAGGGGAGTAGCCTCGACAGAAAAGAGAGCCAGAAAGAGAGAAAAAAGCCAACAGCCCCAGAAAGCATCACAGTCTGTGTCCATTCAATGCACCAAAGACTGTCACTCAAGAATTGGCCTGCAGAGTCACTTGCGCATATGCAGATTAAATTTTTTTTGGGGGGGGGACACTACGCCATCGTCCTTAGTGAACGGAAAGGATCCAATAATAATGATTGCGCCTGTAATCAATCAACAGAGGTAAGTCAGTTTGAAGTCTGAAACCAGATGAAAAGTACAAAAGATATGGTCATCATTTTTTTCGAACGTCTTTTTTGCTGAGGTGGAGCACTATACCTACCACCAGCTCCCAGATAATTTGCGGCTCATTATCCAAGCTGTGGGTGATAGGTTGGCGATTACTGGTATAGAACCTGGAACCTTGAGATTTACAAGGCGACTACTCTACCGACTGGACCAGCCCTAGCCTGAAATCCAGAATGATACCGTCAGAAGTTTATAATTAAAAAATTTCAGCTCATATAATATATATATATATATATATATATATATATATATATATATATATATATAATCAATTGTAATATGGATTGGACTCATAACTTAAAGTTTCATTGTTATGCAATCATCAGATGTTTTTTAAAAATCTCAACCATTTTTAAAAAATCTCAACCATTTGACTACTGGTTTTTAAGATCTTAACCATTTGACTCATCTGATGATTGCATAACCATGAAACTTTTAAGTTATGAGTCCAAATCCATAATATTACAATTGATTATAAATTCGCTCTGCTTTATTAGCATTGAGCACCTTTTCATGCTAATACTTTTCTCATTTTCTCATTTATTCTCTATTCATTATATATATATATATATATATATATATATATATATATATATATATATATATATATATTATGTTTCTTTACGTTGAATGTAGATTTACTGTTTGCAATTTGATAAGGCCCGACCTCTGGCAATTTTATGGCAATTTGATTTTTTCTTAATCTTTTTCTATCGCCCTTTGCCTAGTGAATGCCTTTACCGTCGCTGTCATCATGAAAGATTGGATGCTTCTTCTCGTAAGCTTCTTGTAAATAATTTATTTACTCAAATAAGAAGATCCCTGTAATTCAATAGGCGTATTCATCACCTTATGACACATTTTGCAAACATATAAATCGCTGTAAGGATTGTGAAAATCTAGATTCCCAACTCAAAATATCTTGCTTCCTGTTCAAAATTCTTAAAAGAAAAACAAGGTCATTAATAATTTATCGATATTACCCATTCTGATATATATATATATTTTTGGGGGGTTGAACAGAATTTTGCGCACCCTTCCCCCCTTTGTAATAATAAAGTTTAATATTCATTAATATTTTACATTGTAGTTAGATAATACGCAGCCGCCGGAATAGAAAAATGCCAAAACCTGAATATGTTTCAATTGACATAAGAATAAAACATACGGTGATATAGCTAGATTAAAGTGAATGATCACTTATACTATATATTATTATATAATGGGTACATCTACAGTTCACAGAGTCAAATATATATATATATATATATATATATATATATATATATAATATATATAAATAAAGTAAAGTCATCGGGGCAGCCTAATGTCGGTATCAGCCAATCAGCGAGGGAGTCTATCCTCTTTTCACTGATGCTAGACCAAGGAGATTATTTTAGCGTCTGAGGTGGAGCGCCACACCTACCATCAGCTCCTTACTTTACCGCACTGATCCCTGTGCTACTCATACGCTGAGTTGGCGAGGGCGGGTATCGAACTAGGAACCTTGTCGTTTCTAGCCGAACGCTCTACCGACTGAGCTAACCCAGCCCTTATATATATGTATATTTTGGTACAGGAAAATTTATATAATATGTTTAGGGTTATCATAATGATCAACACAATGATAATAGATGGCAGACTAAAAGGAGGAATGAAAGGAGAGAAAAAAAATGTTTATTGATAAAACAAGGGCCCTTTCGTCCGGTGCTTTTCAAGTTTTACACCAGGAATCGATTAAAAGTCAAGTTGTAATTAATTACGACAGGAATAGATATGGAATAAGGAATAAGGAATAGATTTAGACCTCTGGGGTGAAATAAAGCATAGGGGGGTTCCAGAGGGAGTGAATTTACTAGTTTGCATTTATAAATCTTTTAAAACAGAATTAAAAAAATCAGTTGTTATCATATAGACTAGTGGCCAATATCATATATATATATATATATATCAGTAGAATGCCTGATTGGGTGTGATGGCCACCCGGTGATGCGGGATTTACTTGACTAGTTTGAAACATATGGGCCATTTAAATGAATGAACAATCTGACTCTGATCAAAAAGATACTGATGTTTTTAGTGTCATTAACAGAACACAATAATACATACATACACACACACACACCACACATATATATATATATATATATATATATTATATATATATATGGGGGTGGGTATAAAGCCTTGACAAAATAATTTGATTTTTTCAAATATTTAAAATAATGAGGTATTGACTAATTACTTTAGGTCCTCTCTCGTCATAGTTGAATCAAGTATTAAGATTCAAAGAGTAAAATATGGAATTGGGTTAGAAAATCCTTTAAATTATGAAAAAAACAAACCATAGAAATCTATATACTCACATATTTCAGAAGAAGATTAAAAAAATAGATAAAAACACTATTGCTACGCAACAAAAATTCGTCGTGAAACAGTTGGAGTGGCGTCAAAGTTAGCTACCGGACATTAGACCTGTTCAAAAATCAACTTTTTCCTTTTTTCATACCACCCTGAATTGGCTAATTTGTCAATTATCATTTTACGACTACGGTGGGGTTTCCATTCATGGTATATGGTTCGGCGTGGATTTCGCGTCGACCACCTTGTTAGCCAAGTCCTCCCGAATTTTTCAATCATCATTTTACGACTACGGTAGCGGTTTCCTTTACGGTGTATAGCTCGGCATGAATTTTGAGTATTCCTCAGTGTTGGCCAAGACCTCCCGAAACGTAGCCGTAAATTGGAGTATTTCTAAATCATCATTTTACGACTACGGTAGGGGGTTCGCTTTCCGGTATATAGTTCGGCATGGATTTCGCATCGGCCTCAGTGTTGGCCCATACCTCGAGAACAGTAGCCGTAAATTGGCGAAGATTTCAATCATCATTTTACGACTACGGTGGGGTTTCGCATTACGGCATATGGTTCGGCGTGGATTTCGTGTCGGCCCGCAGTGTTGGCCAAGGCGTCCCTAACCATAGCCGTAAATTGGCGAAATGGTTAGGGACGCCTTGGCCAACACTGCGGCCGACACGAAATCCACGCCGAACCATATGCCGTAATGTGAAACCCCACCGTAGTCGTAAAATGATAATTGAAAAATTCTCCAATTTACGGCTATGGTTCGGGATGCCTTGGCCAACACTATGGCTGACATGAAATCCACGCCGAACCATATGCCGTAATGCGAAACCCCACCGTAGTCGTAAAATGATAATTGAAAAATTCGCCCATTTACGGCTATGGTTCGGGATGCTTTTGCCAAACCCCACCGTAGCCGTAAATTGGCGAATTTTTCAATTATCATTTTTTCGACGACGGTGGGGTTTCGCTTTACGGCATATGGTTCGGCGTAGAATTCCAGTCGGCTTCAGTGTTGGCAAAAGCATCCCGAACCATAGCCGTAAATGGGCGAATTTTTCAATTATCAATTTTACGACTACGGTGGGTTTTTGCATTACGGCATATGGTTCGGCGTGGATTTCATGTCAGCCACAGTGTTGGCCAAGGCATCCCGAACCATAGCCGTAAATGGGCGAATTTTTCAATTATCATTTTACGACTACGGTGGGGTTTTGCATTACGGTATATGGTTCGGCGTGGATTTCGTGTCGGCCGCAGTGTTGGCCAAGGCGTCCCTAACCATAGCCGTGAATTGGCGAATTTTTCAATTATCATTTTACGACTACAGTGGGGTTTCGCATTACGGCATATGGTTCGGCGTGGATTTCCCGTCGGCCACAGTGTTGGCCAAGGCATCCCGAATCATAGCCGTAAATGGGCGAATTTTTCAATTATCATTTTACGACTACGGTGGGGTTTTGCATTACGGCATATGGTTCGGCGTGGATTTCATGTCAGCCACAGTGTTGGCCAAGGCATCCCGAACCATAGCCGTAAATGGGCGAATTTTTCAATTATAATTTTACGACCTGGTGGGGTTTCACATTACGGCATATGGTTCGGCGTAGATTTCATGTCAGCCACAGTGTTGGCCAAGGCATCCCGAACCATAGCCCTAAATTGGCGAATTGTTCAATTATCATTTTACGACCTGGTGGGGTTTCACATTACGGCATATGGTTCGGCGTAGATTTCATGTCAGCCACAGTGTTGGTCAAGGCGTCCCGAACCATAGCCGTAAATGGGAATTTTTCAATTATAATTTTACGACTACGGTGGGGTTTCGCATTACGGCATATGGTTCGGCGTGGATTTCGTGTCGGCCGCAGTGTTGGCCAAGGCATCCCGAACCATAGCCGTAAATGGGCGAGTTTTTATATCATCATTTTACGACTACGTGGGGTTTTGCTTAACGGCATATGGTTAGGCGTGGATTTTGCGTTGGCCAAGGCCAAAGGCCTCCCGAACCATGGCCGTAAACTGGCGATTTTTTCAATTATCATTTTACGACTACGGTGGGGTTTCGCTTTACGGCATATAGACGGCATTTATTTCGCGTCGGCCGCAGTGTTGCCCAAGGCCTCCTGAACCATCGCTGTAAATGGGTGAACTTTTTTAATCATCATTTTACGACTACTGTTGGGTTTCGCTTTACGGCATATGGTTCGGTGTGGATTTTGCGTTGGCAGCAGTATTGCCCAAGGCATCCCGAACCATAGCCGTAAATGGTTGAATTTTTCAATCATCATTTTATGACTACGGTAGCGTTTTGCTCTACGGCCTATGGTTCGGCGTGGATTTCCTGTCGTCCGCAGTTTTGGCCAAGGCATCCCGAACCATAGCTGTAGATGGGTGAATTTTTCAATCACTATTTTATGATTATGGCTCGGCGTTGATTTCGAGTACTCCTCAGTGTTGGTCAAGTCCTCCCGAACCGTAGCCGTAAATTGGCGTCCTTGAACAAGTCTAACCGGACATACATGCCGAAAAGTGGGTGGTCTCCTTAAGGAAAACTTGGGATATTGTAAAAAGTACCAATTACCTCTAAACTGGTGTTAGACATTCGTAAAATTTGGTAACCATGTGAGTGCTACAATTTAATGGTGTCATAAATTGTTGACAGACCCTGTAGTTGAACTCATGGGGCCAGTGGAAAAATACTTGACTGTTGGTGGGCCTGACCCCTTGAGGCGCGAATCTCGGGCGTCACGTTATTAGTTAATTCATAGAATTAGATGCAACCGGACATTGAAGAGCAGACGTGCTGTTGCGAGGTTGATCACTCAACCACCCGGCGAAATATGGGCTAGACTAAATAAAGAAGCTTGATCAAGTTAACAACAAAATTTCTTGTGGTTCATTTGATTGCTTGCAATGACTAAAACTAGCTCAGGAAAAAGAAGCCCTTAATTAAAAAGAAGATAGAAGACCCAACTAGACGACAAGATGGCGGCCAGAGAAGAAGAAAAGGAAACAGCCAGAGAAGTTAGCAAGAAGCAAGTAAGATCCCCTCACCAAGTAAGTGTCTGTCTCTCTCTAATATCTCTCTCTTTCATCCGATATGAACTCTGTCTCAATTATATACCCGATGTTGATTTGGGTGTTGCATACCCTTCTTCTTTACTGGCACTAAATAATTATAATGTTGCTTACCTCTTTCTTTAATTCTATTTCTTGGCAGTCTTTAGTATTCTGATCGTCTTTGGTATTTCTTCTATCATCTTGACTTGGTCTGGCATCTTCTAAGATCTTGCGTCTGGTGTTTACTTTGGGATTTCGGTCTGGTTTTCTGTTAGGGATTTCTCTCTATCAGAAGCCCTGTGTCATTGGTAGTTTTTAGATAATAAACACAAGACTTTGATTCATTTTGATGTTACTTTATTTTTAATCCCCAAACCAGACATCTGCTAACTAACATAGCGCGCGTGAGTTCCAGTTTTATGCAGGACCAAAAATGGTCGACTGCTCTGCCTGACGTCTAACTGCAAACTGGGGACTCTGAAAAAGGTCCCACGTGACTTCACATATTTGGCGGGATTCTATAATTTTCCATAGAAGGACCCAGCCATGGTAAGAAAAGGGTCATCCCTCAGAATTACAGGGGACCGACAATAATCTTATGCAACCGCATAGATTATGTAACATGGGTATAGTAACATAAGTACGTTTAGTATTTGTGTAATTTAACGATAGTAGTTTTTCTAGACAAAAAATAAATACAATTCTTCTGATTAATTATCATTCTGATAACTCCATTGCCATCTATTAGGATTAAATAGGCCACAGTTGAATGAGCTGTATTATCTTTATTCAATTATACAACTTAGTTAAGTTAAAAGTTAAAGTTAACGGAAAAATTACATTGTAACATGCATTATTGTTACATAATTATTAGATTCCTAATACTTGTTTACAGTAGTGTAGAAACCAAATTGGCTGTTATAAGTTGCAGCCCACGGCCTTGTAGGATTGAATGACAAGGCTTGACCTCATCCTGACCCTTCCGGTGGATACCGTGAGAATCGGTGGAGAAGACCCTCTTCCGGTTTAGATTAGAGAGAGTTTTGGTCAGATCGGCCAAAGCCACGACGGTGGTAAGTCATGTTATGCATGGTGCCGACTCAATCTTCGCAGGTAGTCTGGTGGGGATTTCAAAATTAAATATGATCTAAGTTAAATCGAAATCTTGTGTTATTATCTAAAAACTACCAATGACACAGGGCTTCTGATAAAGAGAAATCCCCAATGGAAGGCCAGACACAAAGTCCCAAGACGAAATCCAGACGCTAGAAGAGATGCTAGAATAATAATATTAGAAGAATGAATATATAACATTATTTTGAATGAATAGATAAATAAATAACTTGTTTCTTTTTATAGATATGGATCGTAACTAGCCACATGATCATTTTAGGGTGGGGGGCGGCTTACGGTCAAGTCACCCTGAAAACACCGGTTCCCAGTAGATCACCGCAGTTAAGCAGTGATAAATCCGTTCAATGCTTAATTGGGTGAGCATTTAAGCACAGAAGGTATTGTAAGAAACCGAATATCAAAATGATTTGATTCGGCATTAAATGACCTGACAAGGGTTGATATACCGTAAAACATGCAAAACGACCCTTTTTTGTTTGCCTGTATAAGAATATGCCCGTTTAATTCTGCCCCTGGTTTTGTGCAGATGACACTAATTGGATTTTTTAAAGATTTTTCCTTTGTGCAAAATGGCGTCTCTATCAGAGAGAGAGAGAGAGAG
>CM042138.1:29498040-29500540 GCA_023376005.1 Doryteuthis pealeii | reverse complement strand
AGGACAGTGGATATACCAATAATCTACAATATATTAGTAAATTGGAACTAAATAGTGTGAATGGGCCAGGTAATTCAAGGAATAGGACACGCAAAGTAATTTGGTTTAACCCCCCTTACTGTAGAATAGCAAAATTAGGCATAGGTAGAACTTTTCTTAACCTAATAAATACACACTTTAACCAAAACAATCCTTTAAGCAAAATACTAAACAGAAATACCCTGAAAATTAGCTACTCATGTACTCCAATATGAGTAGCATAATTAATGCCCATAATAAAAAGATATTGAATGAATATCACAAGAATCTAGAAGAGAACACTAATATAAACTTAAATAGCCCCAGAACTAGAGACAGCAACCTGAACACAGGGAAATGCAATTGTAGAGAGACTCAGCAATGCCCTTTAGATAGAAACTGTCTAGCCAGCAATATAATATACGAAGCCCAAATATCAGCTCGTAACAGCCCGGAAAACACCATGCATTACCTCGGGATTACTGCTGGACCATTCAAGCAAAGGTACTACACCCATAGGCATTCCTTTAACAACCCCGCACTATCTAACCAAACGGAATTATCCAAGCACTACTGGGCAATCAAGAACTCAAACAACGACCCGGTGGTTAAATGGAGAATTGTCAGAACTTCAAACTCAGCTACTAACTTCAAAGACAAATGCCCGCTTTGTATAGCAGAAAAAATAGAAATAATATTGTTTAAGGACTCTAGAAAACTGCTGAACAAACGGAATGAACTGATAGCCAAGTGCAGACATAAGGCAAAATTCAAAATATAATGTTAGTATATTCCAGATATAATGTCAGTATATCCCTTATAGACTAGTGCAACCCATAGTTACTTTTACTATTGCTACTAATATCAGAAAGGGTGTATACATATATATGTATAGGAGTATGGATATATGTATGGGCGAATGTAGATATGTATGTACGTGTGTATGTGAATGTATATATATATATGTGTGTGTGTGTGTGTGTGTGTGTGTGTGTGTGTGTGTACATGTAGGTATGGGTTATTTTTGTCTTAGCTTTTACTAATTGACAATTTCATATTCTGATATTTTTTGTTACTTGATTATTTCATTTGTTTCTCTATTATTAATTTTTATATTTTTTATATGTTTTATTATTATTTTTTTATTTTATTTTTATTTTTTTTATTATTTATTTTTTAGTTGTATTGGTTATATTTTTTATTTTATTATTCTTTTATTATATTATTCTATGATTTTACTCATTATTTTTAAAAGCTTAATATTTTGTAGTTTTAATTTTATTTTTATTTATTTATTTTTGAATTTACTTATTTATTATCAGTACTACTACTATTATTATTATTATTATTGTTGTTGTTAGTATTGTTGTTATTACTATTATTATTATTATTACTACTTCCCTGGTGCAGGTGCATGTGTATGCATGTGTATGGGTATATATTCGGCTATGTGCGTATATGTATGTGTATGTATGTATATGCGTATATTCGGGTATACGTACATGTGTATGTATGTGTATGTATATGTGTGTGTGTGTATATATGTGTGTATATGGGTATAGGTGTGTATATATGTATATATGTGTGTGTGGATATGCATATGTGTAGTTGGGGATACGGATATGTATATGCATGGATGGAGTAGCCCCAAAAAAGTCTGAGTGGTATAATGACTAATAATATTTAAATTTTCAGGATATATTTGTTTACATGTATATATGCGTATTTATGTGTGGATCTATGTATATGAGTATGTATGTATATATGCGTGTTCAAATTTAACATAATGCAATATAACTTTTGCAGGTCCACCCTCCAAATAAGGAGGAAATAATACATAATTTGTACTAGCTAAATGATAATTTACAGAAAACAGGCTAACTCCATAGATGTATGTGTATATGTGTGTTTGTATATAGGTTTGTGTATGTGGGTGTGTGTGTGTGTGTATAGGTGTATGTATATATGTGTGTATATGTATATATATGTATGAAAAGAAAAATTGTAGAATCTAGCGCCATCTCCATTTTCAATACAATCAAACAGAGACCCGGATTTTTCCTTCTATCACCTTACCTGTCCAAGGTTGTTCTCAAGAATTATAAAATTCCCTACATCTGACAATATCTCATTTAATTTCTACATATTAACTCTCCCCATTTATTACTGAATGACCACCAACAATTTATCTTAGATCACACACTTATTTAGTAACATGATAATCTCCATTCGATTATCACACTTTACCCATTTAACCAAGATTTTTCAACAATAATAATATATTTTTGATAATAATTATATATAACAATATTTCCCCTTAAACCCCCCACACATTTACAATCCCCATTGACACAATTACAATATAACTACTGATAAAAATAATAATCAAAAATATACATCCTTATTTACCAATAATTATTTTCACATAATTATAACCACACTAACACTATTTGCATAAACATTCACTAGCACACAATTGTCA
>CM042138.1:29460540-29495540 GCA_023376005.1 Doryteuthis pealeii | reverse complement strand
TCATGTCATAACAATCTATATATTTTGATATTGGTGTTCCTTAATTGTACGACCGTTATCATCCTGCAACATCCTCTGGCTAAAAATGAAACCGAGATGGAATGAAAAAAAAATGTAAATTCTGATTATCTGATGTTGCTTAATCGCCGAGTTCTTATCTCATGAATGTCGTCACGTCAGCTAAATAATGGACCATTCCGTTTTATTATAAAGAAATAAAGGGAAGAAAAGGACATGCTACACAGAAAAATATAATAAGAAAGAAAGAGTAAGGGAAATATACTGAGGGGGGAGCCAGGAAGCGATTATGCTGATCTTTTTCATTCGAACATATTGAAAAATAAATGAAAAGAAAGAAAGAAAGAAGGAAAAAAGAGTGAGAAAGAGTTAAATCAAGATTATTATACTTTTTACACATTGAACATATCAAACATTGTAATAATTAAATTATCATACTGTGGTATATCCACAGATCCTGCTATTTCCTATAATTAAGAGAATAAAAGTCTGAAATCAAATAATCATTTTAAAAAAAAGCTTATTTCAGCGAATACTGTGTATTGATTTACCCAACCCGTCCTTTACGGCCAGGATGTGACATAAGATCAATTTTTGAGGGGACTAAAGCTGGTTTGAATTTAGAGTTTTCTTCTCCAGACTGATTGACTAAACGAGACTAAATAACCCATTGAGGGAGGGAGAAGTGATGGAATATTGTCGCTAGTTTTATTCTAAAATGCTTTGAATATATAGATAAAACAATTTTTATTCTGAATCACGTTTTCTTAGCTTGTTAGAAATATTTTAAAAAAATAACTGCCTCCTTTATTTAGTGTCACCTTAACGACAAAAACAAAACAATAGTTTAGACAAATAATAAACAGTATTGATAATCGTTTGGAAAAGAACCGAAAGTACTTGGTTTAACAAAAATAATTATTTCGGACATTGATTAACGCCTTTCCTATGTAAGACTAGGGGAGAGTGTCGTTGTAGAATGACAAAAAACTTCTAGAAGACTTTAACGTCTATAACATGAAGAAGAAATATTCTTGTCTTTTACAGTACCTACCTATATGATACACACACACACACACACACACACACACACACACACATATATATATATATATATATATATATATATATATATATACGATGTGTTAAAAAGTATCAAGATTTTTTTTATACACCTTGTATTATGAAAAAAATAACGTTTGATTCATTAATTTTTTTCAGAATATAAGGTGTTTTAAAAAAGTAGGAAGTTTAAAGCTGTATTTACCAAAATAGAAATGAAGAATAAATGGAACGTTATTTTTTTCAGAATACAAGATGTCTGAAGGAGTACAAAAAATCTCCATACTATTTTGACACACCTTGTATATATATATATATATATATATATATATATATATATATATATATATTTCCGGTAGTTAGAATATTTCCATATGTTGTTTAACCAAACTGATGCAGATAGATCGTATGGAGAGCTCAATGTGCCTAGTACCAGTGAATGGAAGGACAGAGCAAGATATTCAATAAATAAAAGGACAAACTTTAAACTTGCTTCATTACAATAATTTATTTCAACCGTATTACTACGGCATCTTCGGGTAATTACAAGAACATGACTCTTACTGAGAATTTTTCAAAGTTTACTTTGGAAATTCTCAGTAATACGGTTGAAAAATTATTGTAATGAAGAAAGTTTAAAGTTTTTTCCTTCATTTATTATATATATATAATATATATATATATATATATATATATATATATATACAATAGATGAAGGAAAAAACTTTAAACTTGCTTCATATATCTATCTATCTATCTATCTATCTATCTATATATATATATATATATATATATATATATATATATATATAAACCTCGAAACACGTGTCTGTGGATTACTTATTTATTATATATATACTCCCACTTTGGTTGAGTTCTCTGAATAGGGATTTTATTGCAAATTCACCGTTCTGGCGTCTAGCTAACCCTCGCTTTGTTTACAAATGTTTGAGGACTCTAGTGAATTAATTTCTGCTTAGAAATGTAGCAATTAAATATTCTCCCATATTTGACATCTGCCTCTGGCCGTACGGGTTAAAGGCTTGGCGAACGAAAGTTCATTCGGGTCTCAAACCCTGCCAGGGGTAGCTGTTACCGGTATAGCCACACTGATGAAAGGTGAAACCTCGAAACACGTGTCTGTGGATTACTTATTATATATATATATAGTCGATGTGTTTACGAAAATCTTGACGGTATGTATGAAATCATCTGTGCTACTGTTTTCTTTATGCCAGGTAAAAGCTATGATTTTGAATGTTTTCAAGCGAACAATTATTTTCTATTCATGCAGTGTAAAATTCCTACTCCTATCTCGCCACATTTGGTCTTGTATTGTACTAAGCTAAACTTAATAAATATCCAGTTTCACATATTGTGTCATGATGCTAACTCACCATCCGTACGTAGTTCATCTTATAAGAGTGTATGAATGATATATGACGAATTCTTGTCGAATCTAAACAAGAAGTCGTGGATGGGACTCTGTCTCGGCAGCTGAGACAAAACTTGATTTATTCATCGCTTGGCTCGCATTCTCCTTTTTTCGCACTTTTTCAGTTGATTCTTCTGCCAGTTATTCTATCTTCGCCATCTCTCTTTCTCTCTCTCTCTCTCTCTCTCTCTCTCTCTATATATATATATATATATATATATATATATATATATATACATATATATATATATATATTATATGAATAAGATATAATGAAAACAAAAGATGTTTACAACTGAAATAGGCTCATCAGAAGAGAAAGTGTGCAAACCGTTTCGGGGCCCAATTCTCTTGACGGTTTAAAAAGCAACACTCGGCCCATCCTCAACTAATATGAGGACCCTATTGCAATATAATGTATCAACCGCACGTGGGTCGGTCATCAACAAAAATATAAGACGTTAGTAAAAACAGAACGCTGCTAGTCAAACGTTGGAATTAATTAATGTCTTATATTTTTGTTGATGACCGACCCACGTGCGGTTGATACATTATATTGCAATAGGGTCCTCATATTAGTTGAGGATGGGCCGAGTGTTGCTTTTTAAACCGTCAAGAGAATTGGGCCCCGAAACGGTTTGCACACTTTCTCTTCTGATGAGCCTATTTCAGTTGTAAACATCATTTGTTTTTCATTATATCTTATTCATACTGTCGGATTAATTTCCATTTTATTTTCACATATATATATATATATATATATATATATATATGTGTGTGTGTGTGTGTGTGTGTGCGTGTGTGTGTGTGTGTGTGTTATGTTCTTGTGAACGTTGTTTGTTTGGTCTTTTTAAAGCATTGGAAATAAGAACAAAAGCAAGAAAAACAACAAAATTCAGTTTTTTTTATATATTCAACCGTTGCTCTGTTTGCTGGTTTAATCTTTTCCTATATTTTGGGTGAACCTTCACCCTTTCTCAAAGTATGTCCGACGGTCTGGAGAGAAAAAAATGCAATGTTGAATATGAGGGCAAAAAAATAATATATATATATATCTATATATATTCTGGAAGATTTTAAGAACCTTCTATTTTCTTTTTCACTAGCCCCCCCCCCCCCGCCTCTCTCTCCCTGTCTTTATCTCTCTCTTTATATATATATATATATATATATATATATTATATATATATATTCTGAAAGATGTATATTTTTCTTTTCTTATTCTTTACCCTTTTTTCTCTATTTTAAAAACCGTTTATTTCTTCTCTCACATACCCCTTCTCTCTCTCTCTCTCTCTCTCTCTCTCCTCTCTCTTTTTGACTCCTATCCTATTCGTTTTCTATGATCTGTCTATATTAACTATCTGATTTCTTCAGATCCTGTTCTCTATACATAATACACCAAGTTCATTCTTTTCAGTAATTTCGTCTGTTCTACTCTCTCTTCTCTCTCTCATCTCTCGCTGCTAAATGAAATGTTTAACCTCTGATATTCAGTGGATTTCGAATCAGAATCTCTTGTTGCTCCGTTCTTTATATTCTCTTTCGTGTTTTCATTAACCCTTCGTATCTCATTTAACGATAGAACTCTCATTTTTAGGTAAATTTCTCTCCTTCTCTAATGATTATCTTACACTCTTCTATATAGGTCATTTCTCACGCGTCTTCCATCATTCAGTTTCTTTCTTAGTCTCTCTTTTGTCTATTCCTTTCCCGGTTATAGAAAAGAATAGCATTGATAAAAGAAATTCTTTCGTAACTCACGAAATATGATGATAAACTACTGTCTTTCATTTATCTCTAGTTTTGCTCATAGTCTTTCTTATGGATTCTCCTTTTTGTTGTCAATCGCGTGCTGCTGTGTCTGGTTCTACTACCGTTTCTTTTGTTTCCCTCTTACTGACTTTGTGATCTTTATTCTCTGCGCTTTCTCTCTTCTCTACGTTTCGTGATTCTTTCTTTGTCTCTGCGTCTTCTGACTCTCTTGACACTCTCTTGAACATTACTTTGCTTCTCGTATTTCTTCACGTTTTTTCCTTTCTATTCTGCTCTCCTCCTATGTTCGTTTTCTTTCCTCTGTGGTTTATCTGTCTTTCTGCTTACATTCCGTCTGTTTGTCGTTAACTATTCTCCTCTATTCTTTCATGGTTTTCCATGTTGTTCTTTTCTCTCGTCTTCTCTCTCTCTCTCTCTCTCTCTCTACTCTCTCTCTCTTGTCTCCTCTTGACTTTCTCCTCCTACACTCTCTCTCTCCTCGCTTCTATCTCTGTCCCTGATCTAATCTGTTCTCACTCTGATATACTATTCTCATACTCAGGCGTATTTTAGTTTTTTTCTCTTGCCAACGTTTTTGCTTTTTGCCTTTTTTCCTCACCCTCCATCTTCTCTCTCTTCATTTCTTTCTTGTTAACTTTTCTTCTTCTAGGGGTTTAGATTCTAAATATACTTTCTTTCTTTTCTCTCTCTCTACTTTCTCTCTCTTCTTCCTTATTCTTCCCCAACTCTTCTTCTCTCTCTATCTTCATCTATCCTTCTCTCTCGTGATCTCATCTCTCCTTCTATATTATTATCTTCTTTCCTTGGCTCCGTTAAGACTTTTTTTCTTTCTATTGTTTGAAACTTACCTTTTCCTTTCTTTTTCTTTCTTTCTCTTTCTTTTATTTACTTTCCTACTCATTCTCCTCCTATCTCCCTTGCTCTCTTTCTTTCCTTTTTCCTTTACCTGCATTTCTCTCTTATTGATTAAATGATTACTTTTATCTTTTTCTTTCTTTCTTTTTTTGTTCATCTCTCCTTGCTTTCTCTTCTCTCTCTCTCTCTCTCTCGTCTCTCTACTCTCTCTCTCTCTCTCTCTCTCTCTAACCTCTCTGCTAATGCTCTTTCTCCTCTCGAAATCTTTATCTCTTCTTTTCTCATTTTTCTTTCAGTAACGCTGCTGTCTCTCCATCCTTTACTGCGACCCCACAGACCATCCCTTACCCCCCCCCCTCTAAAAACAGATGTGAACGAAGTTTACTTGCAAATAGACTGGCCCAATATGTAGATTATCGCTGACATTTTTGTACTCATATCTCTGATTTGAAGAGTGAGATGAGAATTTTTAATCTTGATTAGAAGATAACGTTTAAAACAGTATCGAGTTGAATAAAGAATTGAAAATAAGAAGATAGTTAAGATAGATAAGGTGAAGACAGAAGAAGAAGAAGAGATCTTGATTTCTCCAATTTTCTTTGAACACAGATTGGATGTGGGCCTAGTACTTTCCACTGATGGGAAAAGATAGATGGCTGCTTAGTAAAGAAGCTGGAGGTACAGGAAAATCGGAACGAAAAGATCTCCGAGACTAACCCTATACTCCGCGCTTGAAACGAAATAACCATACCTCGAGTGGCATTATCGGAAATTACCTTTTTGTTAAAGCAATTCGTGGGGTAGTTGTTTCAGTCTATTTAAATCATAGCCTATCCGAGACGGTTGGCCCAATGTTACATTACTAGATGACGATATGTGGAGGATTGGGGACGTACCCGTCTCTCATATTGACGGATGCGGCTGGTTTACATATTATAGTTTATATGATCAACTACTATTATGAAAAAAAATGTACATGTAGTAGATAGTGGGGCCCCATATCAGAGAATATCGAAAGGACACCTGTCTACAATCCATAGAGTTCGGGGGAGGGATGAGTACTTGTCAAACAAGATACAGAATGTTTATTCAAGCGATAGAAAAAATATAATCGTACTGTCGAAAGTTCATAGATAAAGGTCTCTTTGCTTCAGGAAAAGATACCTTGGAAAATAAATGTAGTTAATTATATATATATAAATATATATAACAATATATATATAATAATAATATATATATATATATATACATTACAAGATACTTTGTGGGACTTATTGAGAGTTCGGCTAGAAAACCCCAACTGTACGGTTCCTAAGTTTGATACTCCAGTTCTCTGCCACCACTGTCAAACCGATTGCAGTCAAGCACTGAGGGACATTCTGATGGGTAAATGGTAAGGGGCTGACGCACTCCGAATGTGAGCACTCCACCTCAGAATGCTAAAGATAATGCCTTGGTCTAGTTTCGCACAAGTGAAAATAAGGCTGATAGAGATCCCCTCGCTTAAAGGCTGATACGACTTTAGGACCGTTTATTACGACAAATAAGGTTAGACATGCCTGCTATTGTTCAATGGGTTTTGGGTTTGTTTTTTTTAGATATTAAAATCGAGGGTATCCGTTTGCTTCAGTAAAAGTTGAAAAAAGGTATAAAATAGAAAAACTAAAGTCAATTGTGTGATTCAGAGGTCAAAGAAAAGTAAAAACAAATCAACAAAAAAAAACCCACACACAACTGTCAAATGAAACTCAACCAAGAACATCTTGTCGCCCAGTATCATCTTAGTCATATGGAAAAATCTGGATCGTCATTGATCATCTATAATTAAAGCGACAATTCTATTCTACAAGCCGCTATAGTTTGTATACAGTGCTACTGATATGGCTGCACCACTTCTTGACCCCTAACGAAAAGAGCGCCTATAAAAAAATTAGGTTGCACACGAAATGCTGCGCCGCTGTCAATATTCAAGCAAAAATCATGAATGACAACAAAACACCCCACAAGATAAAGCAAGCTGCATACTCGCTCCACTTGCCCTTCAATATCCCACAGCCCAGGTGAAAACGCTAATAAGACAAACTGGCACTGGCTACGAGGTAACGACTGTCAACAGAAAGAACTTACAGAAAATTCGATCGTTAATCTACTGTGAGATTCTTCTATGACACGGACACACCTCCAGTGTGTTGGGCTAACGCCCAGCAAAGACCTACATTGACCAGCTCTAACGTGTGAGGATACTGGGATACTGCGTAGAGGACCTTTCGAGGACACCATAGATAGAATGATATAGGGGCGTTGGCGTGAGAAAGATTGTCTATGGTTTATATGCTCATAAGTTATTTGCGAGGAATGTAGTTGATGTTCGATATGTGACCACTAGCTGTTCTGCACTCTGCACCTTCTCGATGGACGACTGACTCTGATCAATCCCAAACTCGTTGGTGTGAATTCTGCGCTGTGGTCGAAGTTGAAACACGGCACGAGTTAGAGACAGGCACTCACAAGGATTAAAAACAAACAAACAAACAACTACTAAGTGTTTGTAAACAAGACGTGGATGAGGCAAGAAAGCGTGGTGACGTGTAGACTGATCGCTCTATACAAACTGGCTGCACAATGGCTTTATCCCTACCGGCGAACCTTAACACCTACGGCACGCCAGAGTTCTAGATCCTCGACTTAGGGGCTCTCGCTTTTAGCTGTATTTTGATGGTCAAACTCTTCCTTCCCCCACCCATCTTCTCCGGACCACGACAGATGACGCTGTATTACTTAAATTGAATCGCCGACTCTCTCGTAGCGTCATTAACCCTTAAAAATTAAAGCAATTTAAATATGTTGGGTTCAGACTCTTCGACTTTTTGCTCTCTCTGGTAATGATCTCTTGAGGCGACTTCTGACTTATAACCATCAGGAAGACTTTTTCGCCTCACTTACAAAATTTCAACACATGAATGATGATTCCTATCTAATACAATATGAATTGCATACCATTCTAGGCTTCAAATGTTCTTATCCTTAATACATAATAATATCTTTATGAATTCCCTTGATGTAAATTCTTTGATAACCGTGCGTAGGCCAGAGGAGAGCGTCCCTGTACTAACACCACATACATGGTCTGACGCTCTAGCTTCGATAACCGAGGCCCTTGCTCGAAACGAATAATCAGTCCTGGTATGAAATGTTTTAATGGCTACGATGTGCATGTCTGTCGCCAAAACATAATATTCATGTTAGGTAGCTGCCTAAGCGTGAAAAGGCATTAGACTCCCTCGCTGCCCGACTGATACCGACTTTAGGCCACCCGACGACTTTACTTACGTACTTATATGGTTTCATGGTATTAGATAAGAATAATTCAATAACTTGTTTCATGTTTTCACTATAGACCATTGCATAAAGCCGTGTCGTGTACGAATGCCACAAGCACGGGGCACATTGGGATCGAACTCACTATCCTCTAATAATTGATACTTAAGAATTGCATCACGGAAGATATTTCAGTTAATTATTCCTAGTAAAAGATCCTGTTAAGCTCAGTCGGTTGAGCACCCGTCTTAGTATAGCAATGCATATAATTTATTAATAATAGAGATTCGGTCTCTATTTGTCTGTAACCGAAACTATGTCACAGTCATTTCAGGAATTAAGTAACTTTATCAATGAGCATTTAATTTATAGTCTGTATCATTACTACATAAGTGTATTATAATTCTATGAAAAATCAATTAATGGTAAAATTTTCACGAAAATTTTGATAGTTATTTACCTTTAGATGAATTTATATTTAAATAGTTTTTCCTAAAATATCTTCGGAAAAATATTTTTCTTACAAGGTCGACTCCCCACCTTATTTTATTTTATGAAATCCGAATAAAATATATTTTACAGGTACGATTTTTAAATTTTTCTCTAAATATAAGGGTCTGAAAATTAAATCAGAAATGTTCACAAATGTTTTGGGGGTCAAACAAAACAAATATATCAATGGAGTGCATGTGCTTTTTAACTTTTTAAGTAAAGTTAATTCTAAAAAATATTAAACGTTTTATTTTATTTATTTAATACCCTCCCCCCCATGCAATATCTTTCAAAACGTTATTATTACACCGCTCGGAAGGTGTTTATTTTATTTTATTTATTTATTTATTTGTCTGTTTTGTTAGAATGGATAGTTCCTCTTCTTATAAGCTCGGACAAAGACAAGTCTCTTCTGGAAAACGATCTCTTCGGAAGGGACATTCACCATCACCGAAAATCAATGCACTAACAGAAACTAACGTTATAAATGTAGACAAAATAATAATAATAATAATAATAATAATAATAATAATAATAATAAAATAATAATAATAATGATAAAAGATGATTCATCGGTTTTTATGCTGAGAAACAGATAAAAAAAATGTTTAAGGAGAGAAAGAATCAAAAGGAGATTGTTAGAAGGAGTTTTTCCCGCGAAATCCCCCCACTAGCTATCGGCCATATTGAATACATGATGTTATCCCGTTTTGCAAGCACTTGGCGATCTACTGCCTGTCGACATCGTAGTTATCCTGCTCGCTACGGTGTGGAAGAGATCAGCAGAGGGTGTGAACGGGCGTAGCAGCGATAAAACACGACACAGACAAAGCCCTGGCATCGGAACGAAGTCGTTTTGAATCGAGGGTCACAAGCACAAGTACGACGTTATCGACCTACCTCCAACTTTCTACTTTGAAATATCCAACACAAACGCAACGGTTTCAGAGATCTCACCACGAAAACACGTCAGCATTTCAATTCAGATCTTATCACTCCTACTTTCCTTTCTTAACCGGAAGGATGAAAAAGTAGGCAGAAAGAACTGAATGATGGGAAGACGCGTGAAATGTCCCATTTCTTCTTCTTCTTTCTTCTTCTCTTCTTCTTCTTCTTCTTCTTCTTCTTCTTCTTCTTCTTCTTCTTCTTCTTCTCTGTCTCTATTCTTCCGCAAGGTTCTTCGCTGTTTTTAATGTGTTTATTGTGTATTTTTTGAAAAAGACGAAACCTACGTTTCCCCCGGTGAGCCTCTCACCAATTGCTCTGTGCTTTTCCCAGTGGTTGATACCCAGCCGCAGCAGTCAGTGTGACAGTTCCCCACACTTTTCTATCACTGTCACGATTGTGCTAACGTTGGTTCACCGACAAATAGATCAAAAGACCATCCAACCGAGAGCAATGACGTTTCTGATAAATAAATGTTTGTCTTGAAAGGCTATAAGATAATGCGGGTAGATGAGGTTACGTGTAATATATACATTTCTTTGTATATATTATATATATATATATATATATATATATTATATATATATGTGTGTGTGTATGTTGTGTGTGTGTGTGTGTGTGTGTGTGTGGAGTTAAACAAAAGGCAGGTCTCCTGTTTAACGATTTTATTGGTGATCTTTTCAAGCTTTTTTTAAGTTGACCAGAAAGCTCACCAATAAAATCGTTAAACAGGAAACCTGCCTTTTGTTTAATTACACATGTATAAATGAAAGAATGCTGCCCAAATACACACACATATATAAGATATATACATGTTTGTTTGTTTGTCTGTGTGTGTGTGTGTAAAATAAGTATATTTTGGCAGCATTTCTTTCTTGTAAACATTTGTTTAAAAGAAACTTGTGAGCCCCTCCTACTACTAATTCCTACTGCTACTGTTTGTTTAAAAAGAAACAATGGAAACATCTCACCAGTTGCACACTTGATGGTGGCACTAATTGTACAGAAACCGCTCGTGGATTAATACACCAATTCCACCCGGATATTAAAAAGATGACCAGACAGTTAGAAAGGATCGAAGAAAAATTCGTCAGACAAGAATTGTCCGTGGAGTTTAAAAAATATATATATATAGTCACAGACACACATATAGATCTAATATATATATATATATATATATATATATATATACAAACACACACACACACACACACACATATATATATATATATATATTATTATATATGTGTGTGTGTGTGTGTGTATAAAATTAAAAAAAACACTGTGTTCCAAAAAAGTGGAATTTATTTTGATAGTGATGTCGACGCTTAAATGTTTCGGTTTATGTTAAACCTTCCCAAGGACAATAGAATTGGAAAGAAAAAGAAATCAGTCGGTAGAGCGTCCGTCTGGGACCCACAAGGTTCCTGATTCGATACCGGCCTTCGCCAACTCAGTGTATGAGTAGCACATGGATCTTTGTGATAAAGTGAGGAGTTGATGGTTTGTATGACGCTCCACCTTAGAAGCTAAAAAATAATCTTCTTTGTCTAGCACTAGTGAAAATAGGACAGATTCTCTCGCTGTCTGGCTGATACCGACTTTAGGCCAACTAAATGTCTTTACCTTCACTTATTATTATTATTATTATTATTATTATTATTATTATAATTTTTCACACCAGCGTTAGCGGATTGTCTTTCACTGGAGTCTGAGAGACTACAAGACTCATCAGGTCTCCATGAGTCTTCTAAGGATTCTAGCTTTTGGGGACCGTTCCTAGTCCATTAACTACAGTTGGTATCACTTTCACTCTCATATTTAACAGCTTTTTCCGTTCTCTGGCAAGGTCCAGATATTTGTCTATCTTTTCGTTTTCCTTCATCTTCACCCTGTGATCTGCTGGAACTGCAAAACCCACCAGTTGACAAGTTCTCTTTTTTTGTTAATCAATACTAGGTTTGGTCTTCTGACTGGGATAAAGTGATCAGTCTTAATCTCAAAGTCTCAGAGAATTTTATGCGTTTCATTCTCAAAAACAGATTCTGGTTTATGCGTATACTATTTTGTTGTATGGTCAAAATTTAATTTTTTGCTTTTATTATTATTATTATTATTATTATTATTATTATTGATGTTGTTGTTCTTATTTGTGTACTGCTTAAAAATGCTGTCATTTAAGTTTGATTAGTGTTTCAACAAATTCCCGCAAAGCCACCTGAAACCTAACTACTTAAACGACTAATCAAATTAAATGAAAAAGCAAAAACAAAAACAGAATAAATAGAAATAAGATAATAAAAAACATGAACTTTGATAATAATAATAATAATAATAATAATAATAATAATAATAATAATAATGGGAAGAAAAAATGGGAAGAAAAACAATTATATGGACACTTCAAACGAAAAATACAAGAGGTTGCACATGGAAAGACTTGGACATGGTTAAGAAAGGGAAACCTCAAAAGAGAAACACAATCATAAATAATTGCTGCACAAAATAATGCCATAAGGACAAACTATATAAAAGCGAAAATTGATAAGACCCAACAAAATAGTAAATGTAGACGTTGTGGTAATAGAGATGAGACTGTAAACCATGTACTCTGCAAATGTAGCAAACTAGCACAACGAGAATACAAAACTAGACACGACTGGGGTGGGAAGGTGATCCACTGGGAATTATGCAAAAAATGTAATTTTGACCAAAATGGTATATGCATAAACCAGAATCTGTTCTTGAGAACGAAACGCATAAAATTCTCTGGGACTTTGAAATAAAAACGGATCACCTTATCCCAGCAAGAAGACCAGACCTAGTGTTGATAAACAAAAAAGAAAGAACTTGTCAACTGGTGGATTTTGCAGTTCCAGCAGATCACAGGGTGAAGCTAAAGGAAAATGAAAAAATGGACAAATATCTGGACCTTGCCAGAGAACTGAAAAAGTATGGAATATGAAAGTGAAAGTGATACCAATTGTAGTTGGTGCACTTGGAACGGTCCCAAAAGGATTGGAAAAGGGTTTGGAAAGTTTGGAAATCAGAGGAAGAATTGAAACCATTCAAAACACTGCACTGTTGCAATCTGCCAGAATACTCAGAAGAGTCCTGGATACATGAGGAGACTTGCTGTCACTCAGACTCCAGTGAAAGACCATCAGCTAATGCTGATGTGAAAACTCAAAAGGAGTAAATAATAATAATAATAATAATAATAAATAAATAATAATATAACACAATAAGATAATTTGATTATTACAACTTTTGATATGTTTACTTAAGAGCTATTGCGAAATACTTCAATATGTGAAAAGTACAATAATCTTGATTCAACACTCTCTCACTTTTTGAAAATTTATTTCCGTCTATTCATCTTTTCATTATTCTCTATTCAAACAGACAGCATTCTCGCTTCCACGTGCTCACCCGTCCTTTCTATTTTTGCCATACCCTCCTTCTTTCTTTGTTGCAATCGGCTAGAAGACTCAGAAACGTCCTGGAGACCTGAGGAGGCTTGTTGTCACTCAGGCTCCAGTGAATAACTACAAGCTAACGCTGATGTGAATAAATTTGATGATAATAATAAAAATAACTAGCAGGACCTGTATATATATACCATAGGAAGATCTTCTAATCATTAAAACGTTTGAGATGTTTATTTTTTAGCTATTGCCAAATAGTTCAATATGTAAAAAGTATGATATTCTTGATTTCACTCGCACACTTTTTTTCTTTTCTTCCTTTCATCTTTTCATTATGTTCGATTGAAACAGATTAGAGTTATCGCTTGTGCGCGCTCACCCCTCTATATATTTCCCCCATTCACTTTATTTCTTTCTTTCTTATTATATTTTTTCTTTTGTTTTAATGCAATCATCATCATTATCACTACCCCTTATATAAAACACTTGTATGATAACCTGATAATTCATTAAAACGACTGATGATGCCGAGCTTAAAGCTGTAACGAAATATATCCTACACACTTTTGTCTGAGTTTTGTTCTTTTGTTCCCCACATCTCGACCACATTCTGTCGGATTCATTCCAATCCTCTTTCCACGCACGCACGCACACACACACACACACACAGATATATATATATATATATATATATATATATATATATATGGTGTGCAATAAAGTATCGAGATTTTTTGTACGTTTTGACACATCTTGTATTCATTTCTATCTTGGTAAATACATCTATAAACTTGTTACTTTTTTGTCACAGCTTGTATTCTGAAAAAAATTAATGAATGGAACTATTTTTTTTCGGAATACAAGGTGTGTCAAAAAGTACAAAGATCACGAGACTTTTTTGACACAGCTTGTATATATATATATATATATATATATATATATATATATAGACAGGTATTGTTAAAGACCACGGAATATTTTATTCTTTATGATTTTCAGTGGCATTCCTTCAAGTCTTCTAGTAGTTTTTCGTATATCGGGATCCAGATGGTAAAGAAAATATCCTATATTTTTTTTACCTCGGCGATTTCAACCATTTCGTTGGTCGTCATCGGAGGATTATTGGTTATAGTTTTTGTATTGTTTGTTTGGATTTATTCAATTGGATTTATTTATTCATTTATTTATTCATTGTTTATTCAATTAGCAGAGTTTATTTTTTGGAAGGGTCGCTTAGGTTTGTGTGTTAGTTATTAAAGATGTTTAGTATATTATATTCCGTGTTAGTTATTAAAGATGTTTAGTAAATTATAGTAAGTAAAAAAAGTAAAGTCGTCGGGGCGGCCTAAAGTCGGTATCAGCCAGTCAGCGAGGGAGTCTATCCCCTTTTCAATAGCACTAAACCAAGGAGATTATTTGAGCATCTGAGATGGAGCGCCACACCCACCATCAGCTCCTTACTTTACCGCACAGATCCCTGTGCTACTCATACGCTGAATTGGCGAGGACCGGTATCAAACTAGGAACCTTGTGGTTTCTAGCCGAACGCTCTACCGACTGAGCTATAGGTGTTAGTTATTAAAGATATTTAGTATATTATAGTAGGTGTTAAATGGTATTTTATTTATTTTAGGTTTATAGTTTTTATGTGAAACGCCTTGAGAATTTGTAGGCGTTTTTTATTGTCATTTTTATATAGGATTTTGGTGAGAATCTTCCGTATGTTTGTAAGGTGTGAGTTTGTCAGAGTTATTGGGAAGTTATGTAATTGTATGTTTTATGTCGCTAGTGACGGAAAACAACAAACCTAAAACGAATAAAATTTAACCCCAGTTTATTATTGATATTAAAATTGTATAGACACACACACACACACACACATATATATATATATATAATATATATATATATATATATATATATATATATGTAAAATAGTGACACCCAAATTAAAAACGATTAATCTACTCACATTTCCATACATACGCTTCTCTCTCTCTCTCTTCTCTCTCTCTCTCTCTCTCTCTCACACACACACACACACACACACACACACACACACACACACAGACACACACATCGTAAGAGAATGTGGATGTCATCTTTCAAAACCGTTTATCCAAGCGTTTCATAAATTTCGAACTATTCTAAGAGCGCTAATTTTCTATTCAAAACATTGTAAACAAACTGATCAACAAAAACTATCACAGTCTCCTTATTATTCTGTGATAAATTTTCCTTTTCCTTATATCAACAAAAGCCCTGAAGAAGATCTACTAAACAGATTCAAACACTGCAGCGTAGGCTGAATAAATATCACTCATTTTATTTGAACCTGTGTTTTTTCCAAAAATGTTCATTATTTTACATACAGTCGGATTCACTTCCATTTTTCTCCTTTGAAAGTGTAAATATTGCTCTGTATATAATTAATTTATAAATAATCATACATTGAGCTCTCTTAAGGATTTATGAACATCCTTGTATGTAAGTGAGCATAAACATGTGCATGCATTGTGGATGTACAGGGGATTTTGAGGATCCCAAATAGAATTATTCACTACATACCTGTCAAATGGATACTTTTACCTTTATATAATATATATATATATATATATATATATATCACAATGCACAATGTTTCCTTTCAATACACACACTTACAGCGCCACATACTCACGCCATAAAATAGAATATTTGATGTCATATTTCAAAACCGTCTCCTTTTTTCAAACTTCAAAATTTTTTAAACAGACTGAATGACGGATTACCACTCGCTTTTCTCATTATTCTGTGATAAATAATTTCTTATCTTATGCCCTGAAGATGATCTAATTAATAGATCGAAACACTGCAGCGTCGGCCAATAAACTTACCACTTAACCCATTTAAACCTGTGTTTTTTCATTTTCCTTGATATATTATATATATATCACTAATTAGGACTGAGCCTATTCAAGTAGTGACCATCCCCAACGGATTTAACAGGATTCAGAGTTTTCCTTCTCCTATACTGGTTGCCCAACCAAGGTTAAAAAGCTCAGACGGCCCCTTTTCCACAAAGCGGGATGGAGAGTAGTTGGATTCAGACCTTTCCCAATGGTATTAGCCCTATGTGAAATGTAGCTTCACCCAGGATTTGAAATCGGGTCGACGAGTCCATTTCTTACGTCTCCTAACCATTACACCACGCACCTGGAACTAAATAAATATAAATATATATATATATGTGTGTGTGTGTGTGTGTGTGTGTGTGTGTGTGTGGAGAGAGAGAGAGGGGGGTGAACAATATGTCACCATGACTCGTTTTGCTTATTAAACTGATTTCATTTTAGCACGGTCGATTCAGCAAGGAACGGACTTATTATCCTGACGGAAATACGCGGCATCTTTCTTACCCAACTCTCTATCTTAATCCACCTCGCTGCCCATCTCTAAACACACACTCAACCCGCGCGTGCCTGCCTGCCTGCCTGACTGACTGCCTGCCTGACTGTCTTCCTGGAAAACAAACAGCGGCAACCGCGAAAAGCGAACAGCGAACCATCGGAGCGAGGGGCATTTTTACTATCTTTTGACACGCCCTCGGGGTCTCACTGAAACCGTATCACCTTTTATCTGAGCGCTTGTGCGACAATGTAAAACCCATATCTTCATGCGAGTTAACCTCTACAGGAAAAAGAGATGAATGTCAGAATTGAGAGAGAGATTGCTGATACTGTGCGGCCATTTCTGTAACATAACTGCTCCTCTCCCGCGGCCAACAGGAGGCTAAATAAAAGTTTCAATACACTTTTATTATAGATTGCCTACGCAGCCGGGCCTTATCGTTGTATATCTTATTTTTCAAAACAAGAAAGTAGATATAAAAACACATGCACTTATTTGAAAGGTGTTTTATGAATAGATATAAACTATAGATACGGTGGTGGTGGGTTCTCCGAAAGTAATGCCTGTTATCTATTTCCACGGAAACTACAATAGGTGCAGGTATAGGTATATGTAGAATGGGGGTAATTTTTCTGCTATTTGACAAAACATTGTAAACAAACTGATCAACAAAAACTATCACAGTCTCCTAATTATTCTGCGATAAATTTTACTTTTCCTTATATCGACAAAGGCCCTGAAGAAGATCTACCCAACAGATTGAAACACTGCAGCGTAGGCTGAATAAATATCACTCATTCTATTTGTGTTAACCTGTGTTTTTTCAAAAAATGTTCACTATTTTACATACCGTCGGATTAGAACTCTAGGTGAAGGTCATTTCCCCTTAGAAATATAGCAATTAAATAGCCTGCTATACTTGGCGACTGACTGTGGATGTGTGGGTAAGAAGCTTGGGCGAGCGTAAGTTCGTTCGGGTTTCGAACCCAGCCAGAGGCAGCTGCTAAAACCGTATAACTATACTGATGAGAGGTGATACCTCGAAACACGTGTCTATAGTTTACCCCCCTTTATACGCTTCCCGTTCTCGGTTGAGCACTCTATTTAGAAGGTATATAATTGCAGATTCACCGTATTCGGCTCGGCCAAATCTCACTTTGTTTACATAGTTTGAGAACTCTAGGTGAAGGTCATTTCCCCTTAGAAATATAGCAATTAATAGGCCTGCTATACTTGGCGACTGACTGTGGATGTGTGGGTAAGAAGCTTGGCGAGCGTAAGTTCGTTCGGGTTTCGAACCCAGCCAGATGCAGCTGCTAAAACCGTATAACTATACTGATGAGAGGTGATCCTCGAAACACGTGTCTATAGTTTACCCCCCTATATATATATATATATATATATATATTAATATATATATATATATATATAATATATATATATATAAATATATGTGTGTGTGTGTGTGGTTGTGGTCGAAAATAGATTTATTATAGCCAAATGACGGTTTGTTAAGTTTTTCGTTCTTATTGAAAGTGTAAATATTGCTCTGTATATAATTAATTTATAAATAATCATACATTGAGCTCTCTTAAGGATTTATGAAATTATTACATTTTAAACAAACTGATCAACAAAAACTATCACAGTTTCCTAATTATTCTGAGATAAATTTTACTCTTCCTTATATCGACAAAAGCCCTGAATAAGATCTACTCAACAGATTGAGACACTGCAGCGTAGGCTGAATAAATATCACTCATTTTATTTGTGTTAACCTGTGTTTTTTCAAAAAATGTTCACTATTTTACATACCGCCGGATTCACTTCGATTTTTCTCCTCATATATATATATATATATATATATAATATATATATAAATATAATATATATGTATAATATATATATATATATATTATGTGTGTGTGTGTGTGGTGTGTGTGTGTATGGTCGAAATAGATTTATTATAGCCAAATGACGGTTTGTTAAGTTTTTCGTTCTTATTGAAAGTGTAAATATTGCTCTGTATATAATTAATTTATAAATAATCATACATTGAGCTCTCTTAAGGATTTATGAAATTATTACATAGTTACCACCATTGGTAAGGCAGCCCTGTCGGCGGGGGCTTTAGAATATACTGACTGCACCTTTGCATTGGGGTAAGAAAACCCCAATGGGGCCACCTGTTGGTCATGGTTGGTGACCCGTGATGCTGAGCAGTCCATGACGTGCAACACTCCACTTTGGCCTTTACTTAGATTAGACTGGTGGTCGGATAGCTACCCCCCCCGATCAATCGGTAGATCACGTCAAGCCCTATCACCTATATGATTGTCCCAACCGTATTGCTCTTATAATAAGCTATACTCCTTTTTATCATATATGTGTTAGTAGGCGGTGGCTGTGGGCTTTAATGTACTGAGTATGATGTTAAACTCTATATAGTTTCAATACTCACAACTGCCCTTTATGGGTGGAAAGAAGATAGATGGAGAGCATCTGCCAATCTGCTTTTCTTGAAAATCAAGGTTTAAAATCTTCACTTTTGACTAAACTTGAACATTGTCCTCTGGAAATACATCAAAGATAATATTCCAAATTATCTATATATTAATAAAGTTATTCCTTAATCTTCTGAGCATTATCATCCTACAACAGCCTCCAGTTGAAAATGAGACCATCCAAATCATCCAAGATGAAATGCAAAAATGTAGATTCTGATTATCTGGTGTTGCTTAAAAAGTAAAAGGACATGTGATACAAAGAAAAAGGAAAGAAAGAAAAAAAGAAAGGGAAAGAGGGTGAGCATGCAGAAATGATAACGCTAATCTGTTTCAATCAAACATAATGAAAAGATGAAAAAAAGAAAAAAAGTCAGAGTTAATAGAGCGAGCTAATAGTGAAGTTCTAATTCTGGAGCTCATGGGAAATTACATATTTAGAGAGATTATTTTATTCTCTTTCCAACCATATACATATTTTTTAAGATTGAACCATAAATATACGAGAAATTGTGATTTTAAATCAATAAGGTCCGATTTGTGAAGTCAGTTAACAGGGTGTTTTACATCTGAAAGTCACATAAATTCGAGTTTTTTCTTCAAAATCCAAACTTTCAGAGCAAATCCCGAACGGTATAGCAATCTTTAAATTTCACAAATTTTATACAAAAATAATTTTCAAACTCTCTAATATTACGGACATAGTGCTTTTTTTTTGCTTCTCTTATATTTTTTAAACAAATAGCATTGAACTTTGCCCTCTCGTATTTTCGTTTCCATTACTCTCATGTCCACTCTGAGTGGTGGTACTCGTTAAGTTACCATCTATGGTTGAAATAGAAAAAGAATGTGTTTAAGAAATTGAGTTTTGAAAAATTGAGTATCCATCCACAATGAATAAAACAAAATGTCTTCGCATAAAATAACCCAGCAAGGGTGGACATGTCGTAAAATTCAGCAAAAAAAAAAAAAAACAAAAACAAATCGGGGTTTGGGGGCTGTTTCATTGAAATTAAAGGCAGAAGCGCATGAAATGTCCGGATGTTCTTTTGTCGCCTCTTAATTTGTGGCGGATGTTACTCTTGGTATTTTGATAGGAAACAATTAGTGCAACTTGAAATGAAAATATTGGTTTTAAATTTCCTTTGAGTACATTTCCTATACCCCGCTCTCTCTCTCTCTCTCTCTCTCTCTCTCTCTCTCTCTTTCTCACTCACACACACACACACACTCTCTCTCTCTCTCTCTCTCTATATATATATATATATATATATTATAATATATATATGAATACATTTTTGGTAAAGGAATAGTACTAAAATTGGAGGAATCATACGTACAAGTCATGCGATGGTAATATTTTATTACGAAAATAAAATATAAAATGTGGGGAATACGAAGGCCTTTTCGACCGGTTCTTTTTCAAGTATAAACACCGGCGACGAATAAAAGTCAGGTTGTATAAAAAATATTCTTTAAGAACGAATGGAGTTGAGCCAGAGGGGAACAAAAAACGGGGGGGTATATATATAAACCCTCAGGTCGGACCAGGATTGGAGATGTCTCCCAACAAGTAAAGGGAGTGTTTGGGTTTTTGTCTGCACAAAGTGGGATAAAAGAATGAAATATAAGCAGCTTCACGAATGGTTAGGTGCTGCTTAGACCTAGCTCTGTGCAAGACGGAGAAACACTCGTCAGTATAGACGGCCCTACAAGCATTTATAGATGACATATGATTCGACCATAAAAGCAATAAAATATTACCATCTCATAACTTGTATTATCTCCCTACATACATATGATTTCTCCAATTTTATATATATATAAATAATACATATATATATAAATAATACATTTTAATAAATATATACAAATAATACATTTTAATAAATATATACAAATAATACATTTTAATATATATATATATATATATATATATATATTATATATATATATATATATAATACATTTCCCTACATTTTGATAAACTGACCGAAATACATGTGTAAGTAATATCGATTAAAGTGATATCGATTAAATTCATTTTTATCCATCTACATTTCTTTTCTTTACTCATTTTTCCTCATATTGTCTGATTCAATTCCTATTCCATTTTTACACACACACACACACACACACACCACACACACACATATATATATATATATATATATATATATGTTATAGGTGATATACCCTATAGACTATAGTGGAATGCGCCGACGGTTACTATAAGTAATAGGAACACTTATGGTTGAGGAAGCCAATGCGAGTCAGCTCGTAACTCTATTTGTCGGACGCAATTCCCACTTCTCTGTACTGTAATTGTCTACTCTTTTGTTAATACATTTTCCTACATTTGTTACCCGTCGTTTGGTCTTATTTTGACCCCTTAAAACCCCACAACAACAACATATATATATATATACTTTTATAGTAAAAATCCCTTTTAATGCATTTTTATAGTAAAAATCCATTCAAATGCATTTTTATAGTAAAGATCCTTTCCAATGCATTTTTATAGTAAAAATCCTTTCCAATGCATTTTTACAGTAAAGATCATTATCCAATGCATTTTTATATTAAAAATCATTGTCCAATGCAGTTTTATAATCAAAATCATTGTCCAGTGCATTTTTATAGTCAAAATCATTTCCAATGCATTTTTATAGTAAAAATCATTTCAATGCATTTTTATAGTAAAAATCATTGTCCAATGCATTCTTATAGTAAAAAATCCTTTCCAATGCATTTTTATAGTAAAATCATTGTCCAATGCATTTTTATAGTAAAATCTTTTCCAATGCATTTTCATAGTAAATATATATATATATATATATATATATATATATATATATATATATATATATATATATATATATATATATATATATATATATATATTATATACATATATATATATATATATATATATATATATATATATATATATATATATATATATATATATATATATATATATATATATATATATATGTTCCGCTTAATCTACTTTTTCTTACTGTATTTCTATTCATTTTATTTTCGGTGTTTTTCTACTCCCCACTCTCTTTAAATTTCTTTCTTCTGGGCAAGACTGATCTCCATTTTATATATGCTGTTTTTTTAAAGATTATTCATTGTCTTTTCCTTCAGTCTGTAAAGTCTCGCTTGTATTTCTCTTCTGTCCTTTGCTGAGATAATTGAATAGAGAGACAAACTAGCAAGTATATTTTTTCTAGTAGACAAAACAAAGAAACCATATTTAAAAGAATCGTAAAAGTTACACATCTCAAACGTTACTCGCAATATATATATATATATATATATATATATATATATATATATATAATATATATATATATATATATATGTATTTTTGCAATGAGGAAAATAAGTATTTCACTCCCTGCTGATTTTCTGAGTTTGCCACCTTACAAAAAAAAAAAAAAATGGAATTGTGTTTAATTCCAGGTAAGTCTATCTTGAAAGTGGGAGATAGAATATTAAGAAAATTTTTTTTTTAAATTACATTATATAATTTTTGAAACGTTTACTTGTATTTTATTGAAAAAGTAAGTATTTCACCCCCTGCTGTGGGTGAAATACTTACTTTTTTCCTCACTGTATGTACACCACACACACACACACACACACACACACACACACACACACACATAATATATATATATATATATATATATATATATATATATATATATATATATGTGTGTGTGTGTATGTGTGTGTGTGTGTGTGTGTGTGTGTGTGTGTGTGTGTGTGTGTGTGTGTTGAATTAAACATAAGACACATCTCCTGTTTTATTAAATTTTTGGTGGAATTCGTAGATTAGTCTACCAAAGTTCATGTCCCAAGTACTTTCGGCACTTCGAAGTGCCATCATCAGGGGTAATGTGTTCCAGTTATTCAAATCATATTAAGGGATGTGGAGGCTGAAAGGAGGAGAATTGATGTGAAAGGTGCTATAGGCATTTTAAAATGTGTGTACTGCATTGGAAATTAATTTTTGCAAAGGATGGTTTGTATTGTTTTATGTATAAATTACCGAAATATCCTAACAGAAAATACACACATTCTGCACAAAGAAAAAATAAACAAAAACTCCAAATACTAGAAGCTCTATACATAAAACAATACAAACCATCCTTAAACAAAATTAATTTCCAGTTGGCCAGAAAACTTGAAAAAATCACAAATAAGATTGTTAAACAGGAGATGTGTCTTTTGTTTAATTCAACATGCATAAATGAAAGAATGCTGCCCAAACACACACACACACACACACACACACACACACACACATATTATATATATAATATTCTTTGTTGGGGTACCAAGTTTCTTGGTACAACGTGATTCTAAGCTGGTCCTATTCTCTAACAGTAGTTTGTTGTAGAGTTCTGGTTGCGTGTGAGAGCTTATTGATAAGGAATTGGACTAAAGAATTAATACTAGACATTAACAGACAGACATAAACACTGCCACTTTAATGGAAGAAGTCGGAAAAAAATTTCCACCAATCAAAAAGACGCTTGAAAGAAAAAATACACAAATATCGCCCCTGGAATCGGGAAGAAATGTATAAATGTAAACTGAATTTGGCCATTTGCCTGTTTGAATAAAATATAAACGTGGTCTGACGAAGCTCGGTGGGCCCCAGATACACACGAGTGGAAATGGTCCATAATCACGATACCCATGGTATTTAAGGCCTTTTTATTCACAAATATATATATATACATATATATATAATATATATATATATATATATTATATATATATATATAATATAATCGATTTTCGACGCATGAGTGTTCATTCGGTGAACTACCAACACAGTGATTTGTTTATAGTGTGAAGGCTTGTGTAGGACCATTCCGCACTTTTTGGAACTGTCGATAGGAAAGAATTGGTGCATCAAGGAATTCCACAAACCCAATCAACGACTGACCTCAGGAATTTTGAATTCAGAGTTAACCCTCTCCTAGACTGGTTACCTACCCAAGGTTAAAGAGACCAGTCTGCCGTACTATTTTACCCTTAGCTGGAGGGAGAATATATGGAATCATATCTTTCCCAAGGGTATTAGCGGTATGTGAAATGCCAACAGCTATATATATATATATATATATATATATATATAGTAAAGAAATAACAAAGACTTAGAGATTTAGCATTATAGTCTATTTCAGAGAGTTTAGACAAATATTCTAACTCTCCCGACTCATCAGATGCGAATGATGAATTTTTTTATTACTTTAAAGGCATTTGAAAACAGATTTTTATTTTTTGTGTATTTTTAAAATTTTTTAGAATTTCATCATTCGCATCTGATGAGTCGGTGGAGATTCTCCCCAACAAGTAAGGGAGTGTTTGGGTTTTTGTCTGCACAAAGTGGGATAAAAGAATGAAATATAAGCAGCTTCACGAATGGTTTAGGTGCTGCTTAGAACCTATGCTCTGTGCAAGAGGAGAAAACTCTGTCAGTATAGACGGCCCTACAAGCATTTATAGATGACATATTGATTCGACCATAAAAGCAATAAAATATTACATCTCATAACTTGTATTATCTCCCTACATCATATGATTTCTCCAATTTTATATAATAAATAATAACATATATATATAAATATACATTTTAATAAATATTACAAATAATACATTTTAATAATATACTCAAAAATACATTTAATATATATATATAATATATATATTATATATATATTTATATATTATATTATATAATACATTTCCCTACATTTTGATAAACTGACGAAATACAGTTGTTAAGTAATATCGATTAAAGTGATATCGATTAAATTCATTTTTATCCATCTACATTTCTTTCTTTACTCATTTTTCCTCATTATGTCTGATTCAATTCCTATTCCATTTTTACACACACACACACACACACACACCACACAACCACAGATATATATATATATATATATATAAATGTTATGGAATTATACCCTATAGACTATAGTGGAATGCGCCGACGGTTATACTAAAGTAATAGGAACACTTATGGTTGAGAAAGCCAATGCGAGTCCGCTCGTAACTCTATTTGTCGGACCGCATTCCCACTTCCTGCTACTGTAATTGTTACTCTTTTGTTAATACATTTTCCTACATTTGTTACGCCGTCGTTTGGTCTTATTTGGACCCCTTAAACCCCACAACAACACATATATATATATATCTTTATAGTAAAAATCCCTTTTAATGCATTTTTTATAGTAAAAATCCATTCAAATGCATTTTTATAGTAAAGATCCTTTCCAATGCATTTTTTATATGTAAAAATCCTTTCCAATGCATTTTTACAGTAAATCATTATCCAATGCTTTTTAATATTAAAAATCATTGTCCAATGCAGTTTTATAATCAAAATCATTGTCCAGTGCATTTATATAGTCCAAAATCATTTCCAATGCAATTTTTTATAGTAAAATTCTTCAAATGCATTTTTATAGTAAAAATCATTGTCCAATGCATTCTTATAGTAAAAATCCTTTCCATGCATTTTAATAGTAAAAATCATTGTCCAATGCATTTTTTATAGTAAAAATCTTTTCCAATGCATTTTCATAGTAAATTATAAATATATATATTATAAAGAAATAATATTGCTCTGTATATAATAATTATAAAAATCATACATTGAGCTCTCTTAAGGACTTTATGAAATTAACATTTTAAACAAACGTTGATTCAACAAAAACTATCACAGTTTCCTAATTATTCTGAGAATTAAATTTTACTTCTTCCTTATATCACAAAAGCCCGAATAGATTTTCTACTCAACAGATGGAGACACTGAGCAGCGTAGGCTGAATAAATATCACTCATTTTATTTGTGTAACCTGTGTTTTTCAAAAATATGTTTCACTATTTACAATACGGCCGGATTACTTCGATTTTTCTCCCATATATATATATATATATATATATATATATATATAAATATATATATATATGTATATATATATATATATATATATATGTGTGTGTGTGTTTGTGTGTGTGTGTGTATGTCGAAATAGATTTATTATAGCAAATGACGTTTGTTAAGTTTTCGCTTATTGAAAGTGTAATATTGCTCTGTATATAATTAATTGATAAAATCATACATTGAGCTCTCTAAGATTTATGAAATTTATACATAGTTACCACATGGTAAGGGCAGCCCTGTCGGCGGGGCTTAGAATATACTGCTGCCACCTTGCATTGGGTAAGAAGAAAAAACCCCAATGGGGCCACCTGTTGTCCATGTTGTACCGTGATGCTGAGCAGTCCATGACGTGCAACACTCCACTTTGGCCTTTACTTATAGATTAGACTGGTGCGTTCGGCATAGCTACCCCCGATCAATCCGTAGATCACGGTCAACCTATCACCTATATGATTGTCCTCCCAACCGTATTGCTCTTATAATAAGCTATACTCCTTTTTATCAAATATTGTTAGTAAGGCGTGGGCTGTGGGTTTAATGTACTGAGTATGATGTTAAACTCTTGAATATAGTTTCAATACTCACAACTGGCCCTTATGGTGGAAAGAAGATAGATGAGAGTCTGCCAATTCGGCTTTGTCTTGAAATCAAGGTTTAAAATCTTCACTTTGACTAAACTTGCAACATGTCCTCGAAATACATCAAACGATCAATATTCCAAATTAATCTATATATTAATAAAGTTATTCCTTAATCTTCTGAGCATTATCATCCTACACAGCCTCCAGTGAAAATGAGACATCCAAATCATCCAAAGATGAAATGCAAAAATGTTAATTCTGATTATCTGTGTGCTTTTAAAAAGTAAAAGGACACAAATAAATTGATACAAAGAAAAAGGAAAGAAAGAAAAAAAAGAAAGAAGAGAGGTGAGCATGCAGAATCATAACGCTAATCTGTTTCAATCAAAACATAATGTCAAAGATGAAAAAGAAAAAAATCAGAGTTAATAAGCGAGCTTAATAGGAATTCAATCTGAGCTCATGGGAATTACATATTTAGAGAGTTATTTTATTCTCTTCCAAACCAATACATATTTTTAAGATGAACCAAAATATACGAGAAATTGATTTTAATCAATAAGGTCCGATTTGTGAAGTCAGTTACAGGGGTTTACATCTGAAAGTCACAATAAATTCGAGTTTTTTCTTCAAAATCCAAACTTTCAGAGCAAATCCGAAACGGATAAGCAATCTGTGGTTAAATTCCAAATTTATTACAAAAATAATTTTCAAACTCTCTAATATACACAGAGTGGCTTTTTTTTGGCTTCTCTTATATTTTTTAAACAAATACATTGAACTTTGCCCTCTCGTATTTTCGTTTCCATACTCTCATTCCACTCTGAGTGTTACTCTAGTAACCATCTATGTTGAAATAGAAAAGAATGCTGTTTAAAGAAATGAGTTGTTGAAAATTGATAATCCATCCACAATGAAAAAACAAAATGTCTTCGGCATAAAAATATAACCCAGCAAGGTGAGCATGTCGTAAAATTCAGCAAAAAAAAAATAAAAAAAAAAAACAAATCGGGGTTTGGGCTTTTCATAAATTAAAGCAGAAGCGCCATGAAATTCCGGGTTCTTTTGTCGCCTCTTAATTTGTGGCGGATTATCTGGTATTTTGATAGGAAACAATTAGGCAACTAGAAATGAAAATATGGTTTTAAATTTCCTTGAGTACATTCCTATACCCCCGCTCTCTCTCTCTCTCTCTCCTTCTCGCTCTCTCCTCTCTTTCTCTACTCACACAACACACACACACTCTCTCTCTCTCTCTCTCTATAATAATATATATTAATATAATAATATATATATATTGAATACATTTGGAAAGAATAGTACTAAAATTGGAGGAATCATATCGTACAAGTCATGCTGTAATAATTTTATACGAAAAATAAAATAAAAATGGGGATACGAAGGCCTTTCGACCGTTCTTTTCAAGTATAAACACCGGCCGTACGAATAAAAGTCAGGTTGTATAAAAAATATTCTTTAAGAACGAATGGAGTGACCAGAGGGGAACAAAAAAACGGGGGATATATATAAACCCTCAGGTCGGACCAGGATTGAGATGTCTCCCAACAAGTAAAGGAGTGTTTGGTTTTTGTCTGCACAAAGTGGATAAAAGAATGAAAATAAGCAGCTTCACGAATGTTAGGTGCTGCTAGACACTACTTCTTGTGCAAGACGGAGAAACACCGTCAGTATAAGACGCCCTACAAGCATGTATAGATGAGAATGATTCGACCATAAAAGCAATAAAATATTACCACTCAAACTTGTATTATCTCCCTAGCATACATATGATTTCTCCAATTTTATAATATATAATAATACATATATATAAAATAATACATTTAATAAATATATACAAATAATAATTAAAAATATATACAAAATAATACATTTTAATTATATATATATTATTATTAATAATATATATATATACTATATATATATATATAATACATTTCCCACATTTTGATAAACTGACCGAAAACAGTGTTAAGAATATCATTAAAGGAATATCGATTTAAATCATTAATCCATCTACATTTCTTTCTTTACTCATTTTCCTTTCATATTGTCGATTCAATTCCCTATTCCATTTTTACACACACACACAACACACACACACACACACACACACATAAATATAATATTATATATATGTTATAGAGTGATAACCCGTAGCACTATAGTGGAATGCGCCGACGTACTTAAAGAATAGGAACACTTATGGTTGAGGAAGCCAAGCGATCAAGCTTCGTAACTCTATTTGTCGCACGCAATTCCCACTTCTCTGCTACTTAATGTCTACTCTTTTGTTAATACATTTTCCTACATTGTTACCCGGTCGTTGGTCGTATTTTGCCCCTTAAACCCCACACAAACAACATATATATATAATATACTTTTATAGGAAAAATCCCTTTTCAAGCATTTATAGTAAAAGCCATTCAAATGCAGTTTGAACGGAAAGATCCTTCCAAATGCATTTATAGTAAAAATCCTTTCCAATGCATTTTACAGTAAAGATCATTCATCCAAGCATTTATATTAAAAATCATGTCCAATTGCAGTTTTATAATCAAATCATTGTCAGTGCATTTTATAGTCAAAAATCATTCCAATGATTTTTAGTAAAAATCATTCAATGCATTTATTATAGAAAAATCATTGTCCAATGCGATTTTATATTAAAAAATCCTTTCCAATGCATTTTATAGTAAAAACATTGTCCATGCTATTTTTATAAAGTAAAATCTTTTCCAATGCATTTCATAGTAAAAATAGAATATATATATATATATAAAATTATATATATATATATAATATTAATATTATATATATATATATTATATATATATAACATATATATAATATATAGAATATATATATATATATATATATATATCAATTATAATATATATATATATATATATATATAATATAATATAATAAATATATATAATATATATATTTATATGTTCCGCTTAATCTACTTTGTTCTTACTGTATTTCTATTCATTTTATTCGGGTTTTTCTACTCCCCACCTCTTAAATTTTCTTCTGCAGACTGATCTCCATTTTAATATGCTGTTTGTTTTTAAAGATTATTCATTGGCTTTCCTTCAGTCTGTAAAGTCTCGCTTGTATTCTCTCTTCCTTTGCTGAGATAAGTGATAGAAGACAAACTAGCAAGTATATTTTTCTAGTAGACAAAACAAAGAAACCATATTTAAAAGAATCGTAAAAGTTACACATCTCAAACGTTACTCGCAAATATATATATATATATATATATATATATATATATATTATATATATAATAATATATTTATTATGTATTTTGCAATGAGGAAAATAAGTATTTCACTCCCTGCTATTTTCTGATTTGCCACCTACAAAAAAAAAAAAAATAATTGTGTTTAATTCCAGTAAGTCTATCTTGAAAGTGGGAATAGAATATTAAGAAAATTTTTTTTAAATTACATTATTATAAATTTTTGAACGTTTACTGTATTTTATTGAAAAAGTAAGTATTCCACCCCCTGCTGTGGGTGAAATACTTACTTTTTTCCTCACTGTTATTTACACACACACACCACACACACACACAACACACAACACACACACAACAGATATATATACGTATTATATAAATAATATATAATATATAATATATAATGTGTGGTGGTATGTGTGTGTGGTGTGTGGGTGTGTGATGTGTGTGTTGGTGATGTGTGTTGAATTAAAACATAAAGACCATCTCCTGTTTTATTAAATTTTTGTGGAATCGTAGGATTAGTCTACCAAAGTTCATGTCCCAAGTACTTTCGCACTTCGAAGTGCCATCATCAGGTAATGTGTTCCAGTTATTCAAATCATATTAAGGATGTGGAGGCTGAAAGGAGAGATTGATGTGAAAGGTGCCTATAGGCATTTAAAATGTGTGTACTGCATTGGAAATTAATTTTTGCAAAGATGTTTGTATGTTTTATGTATAAATTACCGAAATATCCTAACAGAAAATACAACACATTCTGCACAAAGAAAAAATAAACAAAAAAACTCCAAATACTAGAAGCTCTTATACATAAACAATACAAAACCATCCTTAAACAAAATTAATTTCCAGTGGCCAGAAACTTGAAAAATCACAAATAAGATTGTTAAACAGGAGATGGTCTTTTGTTTAATTCAACATGCATAAATGAAAGAATGCTGCCCAAACACACACACAACACACACACACACACACACAACAAACATATGTATATATATATATATCTTGTTGGTACCAAGTTCTTGGTACAACGTGATTCTAAGCTCGTCCTATTCTCTAACAGTAGTTTGTTGTAGAGTTCTGGTTGCGTGTGAGAGCTTATGATAAGGTAATTGACTAAAGAATTAATACTGACATTAACAGACAGACATAAACACTGCCACTTTAATGAAGAAGTCGGAAAAAATTCCACCAATCAAAAAGACGCTTGAAAGAAAAATACACAAATATCGCCCTGGAATCGGAAGAAATGTATAAATGTAAAACTGAATTTGGCCATTTGCCTGTTTGAATAAAATATTAAAACGTGTCTGACGAAGCTCGTGGCCCCAGATACACCACGAGGGAAATGGTCCATAATCACGATACCCATGGTATTTAAGCCTTTTTTATTCACAAATATAATATATACATATATATAATATATATATATATAATATATATATATATATTATATATCGATTTCGACGATGAGTGTTCATTCGTGAAACTACCAACACAGTATGTTGTATAGTGGTGAAGCTTGGTAGACCATTCCGCACTTTTTGGAACTGTCGATAGGAAAGAATTGGTTGCATCAAGGAATTCCACAAACCCAACAACGACTGACCTCAGGAATTTTGAATTCAGAGTTAACCCTCTCCTAGACTGGTTACCTTACCCAAGGTTAAAGAGACCAGTCTGCCGTACTATTTTACCTGCTGGAGGAGAAATATGCTGAATCATATCTTTCCCAAGGTATTAGCGGTATGTGAAATGCCAACAGCTATATATATATATAATATATATATATATATAGTAAAGAAATAACAAAAGACTTAGAGATTTCATTATAGTCTATTTCAGAGAGTTTAGACAAATATTCTAACTCTCCCGACTCATCAGATGCGAATGATGAATTTTTTTATTACTTTAAGCATTTGAAAACAGATTTTTATTTTTGTGTTATTTTTAAAATTTTTTAGAATTTCATCATTCGCATCTATGAGTCGGTGAGAGTTAGTATTTGTCTAAGCTCCCTGAAATAGACTATAATGCTCAATCTCTAAGTCTTTTGTTATTTCTTTACTTATATATTGCTCTGTGACTCTAACATTAAGAGCACACATTAGCTCTCAAACTGCGACATGTTTTTTAAAATAAAACTCTTGTGTCGAATGAAGAATTCTTCTCTGACTTTGATTATATATATAATATATATATATATATATAAATATATATATACTTCGATATATTGCAGTAGCAATAATGATGATATTTCCCGATGATGTATCCAGTTGTTTTGTCTCTTGGTGTCTGTGCATTCTGTTTTCTTTTTTCTCGTATCCGTCACAATTTTCAGTTCTTTGCTGAGACGCAAGTACGCCACAGGAACTCCTCTTTAATTTTTGTGAACAGAAAATAGACACAAGGATTTAGATGAAGCGATTAAAAAAGTTGAAATTTGTACTGCAAGAATATTCTTTGGGGTCAAGTACACGTTCTCGGCAAAATAATGGACCATTCCGTTCTTATTATAAGGAAATAAAGTGAAGAAAAAACATGCTTCACAGAAAAAAAATGATTAAAAGAAAGAAGAAAGAAGAGAGCGATTAGGAAATATATATAGAGAGAGATGGGTGCTGAAGCGATAACACTAATCTGTTTCAATCAAACAGTTTCTTTAATGAATAAAATGAAATGAAGAATGAAAGAAAAAATTAGTTGGAGAAAGAGAATGATGCTAAATACTTAAATATGTAAAAGTATAATAATCTTGATTTTAACTCTTTCTCTTCTCTCTCTCTCTCTCTCTCTCTCTCTCTCTCTCTCTCTCTCTCTCTCTCTACATATATGTATATATATTAATATAATATTATAATATAGAGAGAGAGAGAGAAAGAGTTAAATCAAGATTATTATACCTTTTACATATTTAAGTATTTAGCAATAGCTCTTAAATAAACATATTAAACGTTGTAATAATTAAATTATCATACTGTGGTATATCCACAGGTCCTGCTTGTTCCCTAATATTTTTCTCTGCGTGACTTATAAAAAATGAAGTTGATTTAAGTAATTTAATCTTGCTTTTTTAAAGGTAAATTCTATGAAGACAATGTTCAGATATTAAATAACAAGTTTTTTCTTCTTACGAGCAAATATACACACCCTCGGGGTGCAAGTATTTAAATTTTTATGTAAGAAACTATCATATTGAATTATAAAGGCTAATGAAACTGAATAAGAATGCAGATAAAATGATTTGAAAGAGAGGGGGATATAATCTAAAAATAGAACAACTGAAACTTACTTTTCAATCACTCTCGTCTTGCATTGCTAAATTTTCCTAGTTTAACTCTTTAGTTAAAATAGGAAGTAAAGAATAGAATTGCAGTTATTTCTTCTCGTGAATTGACTTTTTAAAGATTAATCTCTGGGATTTTTGCTCATATTTATTGAGATAAGACCAAACAATTTGGAATCAATAATACTAAGCATTATATTTATTAAAATCAAATTTTTAACATCAATATGCAAATTAGCCTTCCTGTTCACTCTGTATATTGCTATTTTGTTGTATATATAAATATAATTGCATGCTATTGGTATGAAGATATGGTCAACAGTGGCTTCGGCCCTTTACAATAAAAGCTAACAGCGTTGATTTCAGGGGGCTGTCCCAGCAGGCAACACTTGCCCCCTTAATTCAAAGGTGCAGATCTGGGATTATTGCGCACTGCTGGGACAGTCCCCTTGAGAGAATGCTGAAGGGATCAAAGCATTTTTGCACTCGCCACGCAAGAGTCACTGCTCGTGGGTAGCCCCACATTAATAGCGCCTTGTGCCTAACCTGAGTTACGTGGTAAATACTTGATATGGTTAACAGTATTAATAGTAAAAAACATTTTATTAATAATGGAGGTTTGAATAAAAACAAAATCATGGAGAATATGACATAAATAACTAAGGGAATTGTGATTTGGGTACTGAAATAGTTTCGGTTACAGACACACAATTTCCCTTCTAAGAAGATTTGTTTTTAGTTTATTTACTTTTACATGAGAAAAAAAAGCTTAAGTGATAATTCTCTAAGTGTGCTAATTTCATAACGTTGTACTAATTAGATTATCATACTGTGGTATATTCACAGGTCCTGCTCGTAAATAAAGAATATTTCTTTTTGGATAAAAGAAATACAATATTCAATTCTTTATCGTTTATAGATTCCTTCTTCCGTTTAACATTACTTTAATTTCCTTCATTTCCAAAATAATTTATTTCAGCCTCCGGGAATATCCTTTTCTTGTTTAAGAAGAAAATACCTGAGGTTATAAGAAAGAAAAAAAATCCTCATCAAATTCCAACTATCGACAGTTGGTGAAAAGATAAAAAGTTGTTGTTGCACTTATCAAAGGTATGTTTTTCTTTCTCGTTTTTTTTTTCTATTTTTTTTTTTACAGACACTGAATAACTAAAAAAATTAAAAAATAAAAATTGACAAAATATGGACGTTTTTTTTCTCCTCCATTAAAAAAAACAACAACAAAAAAACAAAACATTTCTTTTCCGTTTTATATTTTCTCTTATCTTTTGTTAAATAAATGGATGCGAACATCATGTATTTAAGATATCAGACAACCATCTCTGTATTGTCGATGTCTCTATTATTTCCATCAGTTTAGCGAGGAAGGGCACGTATTATTATTTTTTTTCTATTTCATAATTTTTATATTTCGCGAGAGAGAGAGAGAGAGAGAGAGAGAGAGAGAGAGAGAGAGGAGAGAGAGAGAGAGAGAAAAGAGAAAGTATTTTAGATCGAAGTCGCTGGTTGACACTGATCTTTGTCAAAGGGAAAAATGATCAATTATAGGATGTTGCATCTTGTCTTCAGGATAGACAGATAGCAATCTGTCTTATATTTTGTAGATATAAACTTTCTGATAACTATTTTCGGTTCG
>CM042138.1:29413040-29458040 GCA_023376005.1 Doryteuthis pealeii | reverse complement strand
ATTAACAAGAAGAAATAACTGTATATTATTCTTTACTTCCTATTTTAACTAAATAGTTAAATTAGGAAAATTTACCAATGAAAGACGGGTGTAAGGGAAAATGATGGAACAGTTAGTTTCAAAGTTGTTCTATTTTTCAATCATACCCCCTCTGTTCCAAATATTTTATCTGAATTTTTTATTCAGTTTCATTAGCCTTTCTAATTTAACATGATATTTTTATATTAAAACTTAAATACTTGCACCCGGAGGTGCATATATTTGCTAGTATATATATATATACATATATATAGTTGGTTGTAATATATATATATATGAACTATATATATACATATATATACATATATATATATATATACACACATATATATATATATATATATAGTTGGTTGTAATATCGTTCCGAAATAAATAGATAAAAGCTAAAACTTTTATTTGTTACTTCATTGAACTATCAACGCTCTATCACAGATATTGAGCACTCTTCTAATAACACTGTACGTTGGATTACTATTACTTTCTCTAGTATACTAGTGCCAACCATACACATTAATATATACATATACATATATGTAAGATTTTAAAACATAGGTACATATGCAAATACACACAGACATGCTCGATAACACACACAAGTACACACACACACACTATATATATATATATATATATATATATATATATATATATATATATATATGTCTCTGTGTGTGTGTGCGTGTATATATATATATATATATATATATTGTTTGTTTGTTTTGTTTTTCCGGCATATCAAGCTTGGTGGGTCATTTAATGCCGACAAAGTTGTGAAATAAATTAATTCTTAATGGATACTCAATTTTTTTAGAAACACATTTTTCTATTCAACCCATAGATGGGACCCTAACAGATACTACCACTCCGGATCAGAGTGGACCAGGAAACAATGGTGGTGAAGGGGTGCTCTACATTCCCCAAACCCCCAGAACAGGAACCTCACCATCAGGTAGAGTTTAAGGCCATTTCCAGGACATGAAGACTCAGCCACTGTCTTTTTGCATATATATGATAAAAAGGGTTGGAGCTTATCATAAGGCCAATAGGGTCGGGACAAATATAGGTGCTAGGGCTTGACCTTACCAGCCGATTGATTGGAACGAACGCCCTCATAGTCTAAATAAGGTCCAATGTAGAGTGTAGCATGTCATGGACTGCTCAGGCACCAGTGTTCCATCCTTAAGCATCATGGCTCGCCACAAACCGCCAACATGGAGCTCCAGCTGGGGGAGTCCTCCATATCTGTAGAGGTGCAGTCAGTGTATTCTAAAGCCCCAGCCGACAGGGCTGCCTTAGCAATGGTGATGACTATGTAATAGTGTTTAGTAGCTGAAAAATTACCCCCATTCTAGGGTTTTTTATGCTCCCTGTACCTATTGTAGTTTACGTGGAAATAAATAACAGGTGTTATTTTCGGAGAACCCCCTCCCCACACAGTATCTATAGTTTATATCTATTCATAAAACAGCTTTCAAATAAGTGCATGTGTTTTTGTATCCACTTTCTTGCTTCCCTGCAGTCGTAGCAATGGATTAAGATAAATATCGTCACCTCAGCTAAATAATGGACCATTCCGTTTTTTTATTATAAAGAAAGAAAGGGAAGAAAAAGGACATGCTACACAGAAAAATATAAGAAGAAAGAAAGAAAGAGAGTAAGGAAAAGATAGATAGAAAAATAGATAGATAGATAGAGAGCGAGAGAGAGTGAGAGAAAGAAGTGGGGTAAGTGCGTGGAAGCAATAACGCTAACCGGTTTCAATCAATGCTTCAGATTGTCGACAATGTAGGTATTTTAGAACATAACTTTGTCTAGAACCGGGTTTTAGGAGAGGTATAATTGGTGTATTAAGGGTTGATTATCCGAAGTTGGTAAACAGGAATCCATGGCGAGGCGTCTTGATGCCATTAAATATCTTCCATGTGTACTGCACTTCTGTTACTTAACTGCAATTTGTGTATCTCTCTGAATATTTCCCTATGGTAACGGATTTCTAAACAATTGGCGCTGTTGAGAATCCGGCTAGATTGAATAGAGAAGTGTTGATTATATCTGATAAAATCCCTCATGGGAGAATGTTGAGAGAAGTGACACATAGACAACATTTGAAGAATCTTAAAAGAAGTCTAGCCTAAGTAAAGACCAAAGTGGGGTGCTGCATGTCATGGACAACTCAGCCACAAGGATTCCGTCCTTAAGCATCACGGGTCGCCACCCACATCCAATAGATGATCCCATTGAGAGAGTGTTATCACTCTGTAGTGGTGAATTAGACATATTCTACAGCCCCACCGCCAGGGCGGTTAGTTGAAGTCTTGCATTGATTTTGATTGTATAACTGTAATTGCAAAAGTGTTTGATTTTTTTCTCTTTATGTCACTGGATGTTTAATAGTGGAGTGGTGCATGTCAAAGGTTGCTCATCCACAAGGATTCCGTCCTTAAGCATCATGGCTCGCCACTTACGGCCAACAGGTGGTACCCTACTGCAGTCGGTGTATTCTACAGCCTCAGCCGACAGGGCCCACAACTGGTCGTGATGGACCAACTGAAGGCAGTCTATTCCCTTTTCACTAGCGCTAGACCAAGGATTTTTTTGCGTCTGTTGTGGAGCACCATACCTACCATCAGCTTCTTACTTCACCGAACTGATCTCTGTGCTACCCATACGCTGAATTGGCGAGGGCCAGTATAAAACCAAGAACCTTGGGATTCCTAGGAGGATGTTCTATCGACTGAGCTATACCGGCTCTCTTTTGAATATTTCACCAATATTTCCAAGAATGGGAACAATGTCATCGGCTTCAAAGGGTGTGGGGGGACTATTATCAAGGAAATAAAATTGATCTGTAATTAAGTTGAAACATATTTTTCACGGCTTTATAGTTTAATAGACAGACAACCATGCATACATTAATATACGTGCACTTAGTTGCACTCATGGTTGGCTTTGTACAAGGAACTGGTGTTTACAAATGTCTGATAAGACGAAGCCAAAGAAGAAGAAGAAGAAGAAGAATAAAACGACTGTCTTGATGATTCACCATTCAAATATAATCATTTTCGAAAGACTTCCTAAATGTCACTAAGTGACCAGCAATCCCATTCATCACTTTCAAAATTAACACCATGAAAAGCCATTAGAATCAACTTATTTCTAGTCTTCACACACACACACACACACACACACACACACATACACATATATATATATATATATATATATATATATATATATATATATATATATATATATATATATTATTAAAAAAAGACAGAAGAAGGTCCGCAAAATGTATCGTTCTCATAAAAAATGTTTTATTCTTTTTATTTCACATACGCAACACGTGTTTCAGATATTCTGGTATCTTCTTCAGGCTTTGATCAATACATATATTGATATACATATATATATATACACATATACACATATATATATATACATAGGTTATGCGTGTTTCTGTAATAACAGAAAAATTACAGAAACACGCATAACCTATGTATATATATATATGTGTGTGTATATGTGTATATATATATATGTATATCAATATATGTATTGATCAAAGCCTAAAGAAGATACTAGAATATCTGAAACACGTGTTGCGTATGTGAAATAAAAAGAATAAAACATTTTTACTGAGAACGATACATTTTGCGGACCTTCTTCTTTCTTTTTTTTATAAAATATTACATTTTCTCCCGTTGGAACCAGAACAACATTTATATATATATATATATATATATATATATATATATATATATATTATTGAAAGTGTAAATATTGTACTGTAAATCATTAATTTATTAATTATCATACATTTAGCTCAACTGGGATTTGTTGAAATAAATCTATAGGTGCGAATCATCACGAGTATGCATTATGGATGTACAGGATATATTGATGATCCCAAATATAATTATCCCCAACACACCAGTCAATTGAATACTTTTACCTTTAGACACACACACACACACACACTCACTCACACACACACACACACACACACACACACACACACACACACACACACATATATATATATATATATATATATATATAGTAAGTCGACGGAGCGGTCTAAAGTCGGTATCAGCCAGTCAGCAAGGGAGTCTATCCCCTTTTCAATAGCGCTAGACAAAAGAGGTTGTTTTTAGCATCAGAGATGGAGTGCCACACCTACCATCAGCTCCTTACTTTACCGCACAGATCCCTGTGCTACTCATACGAGGAGTTAGCGAGGACCGATATCGAACTAGGAACCTTCTGGTTTCTAGCCGAACGCTCTACCGACTGAGCTAACCAACTCTGCAAGAGCAGGATGTGACACAAAGACAATTTCTTAAGCGGCGTTTAACAGGTTTGAAATCTGAGTTTTCCTTCTCCTAGACTGGTTAATTACCCAACGTTAGAGAACCTAGTCTGTCCTACTATTTACCCATAGCTGGAGGGAGAGTAGTTGGATGCATATGTTTCCCAAGGGAGTTTGCATTTCACATAAAGCTAATAGCGTTATGTGAAATGCAAACTGCCTCGTCCACGATTTGAACTCGGGTCAATGTGTCCATTTTCTACGACTATATTCATTATTCTGTATTCATGGTTCTTTTACTTTTACTGTAAGTAACCGGATATGAAAATAACTTGGTTTGGCATTACATGACCCGGAAATGGTTTGTATACCGCAGACAGAGAGACAGACACAGAGACAGAGAGAGAGAGAGAGAGAGAGAGAGAGAGAGAGAGAGAGAGAGAGAGAGAGAGGTGGGAGAGTTAATGGAATATATGCTATCTGTACGAGTTGATGATGATGATGAATTATGATGATAAATGGTTCCCCAGTATATAATGTTTTTTTTATGTTCCCTAAAGGAATTTATCAATTAGTTACAATGAAATTGTCAATCTAATTGTATTGTGTGTGCGTGACGTCTGTGTGTGTGTGTATGTGTGTGTGTGTGTGTGTGTTCCACTGGGTTTCTAGTTGTACGTAAAAATCTCCATTTTAAATGTATGGGAGACAGTAAAGACAACAATTGAAATTGACAACACTAAAAAAAACAAGCGAACGACTTGATATTTATTACTTCTGGCATGCCGACTGTCGTGTGCATTAAAGCGACCTTCAAATAGCAAATTTACTAGTAAAGAATTAGTGACTAATCTTCAAAGCGGCTGCTGCTGCTGCTGCTGCTGCTGCTGCTGCTGCTGCCCCTGTCCTCTTGTCTTCTCTTCTAACGAGTAAGCAGGAAGACATTTTTTAAGCTTCGTTCTTTAAACTCGGTAAATGTCAATGAATGGTTATATTTGTAAAACTGCCAGACTGTAAAACTGCTTATTATTATTAGAGTAAAAAATAAAAGGTCTACCATGGTTTCAATCAAATTGAAATGATTTCTTCAGGACCCTACCCTAAATTAACTAAGTCGATGTATATTAGTATTATTACTGCTTTGTGTTTTTAATATATTGAGCACTTTTGGATTATTTGCTGGTGCCACTGCGACGGAAAAGTTAAACCGACAATTGGATACTATATATATATATATATATATATATATATATATATGCAAAACTTATTGGTAAACCCTTGCGGTTAGAAAAACCTGGCAAATAGTTTGATAGTAAAAATATACTACAAAATTTCACCTGGGAAAGAAAGAAAAGACCAAAAGAGTCGTACCAACCTAAAATAATCGATTGATGCTATAACACTTGGCCAAAAGACAAAAAAATTATATATATATATATATATATATATATATATATATATATATATATATATATATATATAACGCTAGGATTATCTAAATCTAAAATATAAAAAGTGGTCAATAGCTAAGTAGAGCAAATAATAAAGTCATGATGAGTTATTTAGCGAAATTATTAGTAAGTATATCTGACTAATAAACTTTATATATATATATATATATATATATATATATATATATATATATATATAATCTTTACCATATTCTAATATACTTTTCCCCATAAGCAAATGATTGTGTCAATCGTTTTGCAGTTTTACAAATGAAACTATATATATATATATATATATATAAATATATATATAAGTAAAGTAAAGTCGACGTGGTGGCCTAATGTCGGTATCAGCCAGATAGCGAGGGAGTCTATCCCCTTTTCACTAGCGCTAGACCAAGGAGATTATTTTTGCGTCTAAGGTGAAGCGCCACACTTACCATCATCTCTACACTTTACCGCACAGATCCTTGTGCTACTCATACACTGAGTTGGCAAGGACCGGTATCGAACCAGGAACCTTCCGATTCCTAGGCAAGTGCTCTAACGACTCATATATATATATATATATATATATATATATATATATATATATATATATCATCATGTCGTGTTTGCAGCACGGATATCCATGACAATCTCTCGCCAATCCTCCCTATCATTCATTGCACCTGGGAGGTCCTCTGCTGAGCAAATAGAATCCTCGCATAGCTGGTCAATGTAGGTCCTCGCCGGGTGCTCCACACCTGCATGTCCATGTGTTGGCTTTCACATGAAAAAGACGCTTATGAGCTCGTCCCTGCTTCTCGAACAGTGTCCTGCATGCCTTATCCGTCTCACTCGGATAGTTTGTGAGATGGGCGGCAAGTGACCGTACAGCTGCCTCTTCGTGGGGTGCTGCTTCCATGACTGCACGCAGCATTCTTGTGCAGCTTCCATCTCGCTTATTCTCAAGACGCTTCGTTAGGGTCCAAGTGGTGCAGCCATATAGCAGCACTGATACAACCACAGCCTGGAAGAACTGTCGCTTCAGCTTGTCAGGGAGATCAGACCTCCATATGACTGACAATTTGTTTGTGGCCGACCATGCCTTGGCTATTCGTGTATTAACATCGCTCTCTGTGGATGAGATATTACTACCTAGGTACGTGAATTGTTCTACAGGGTTGAGAGGCGTGCCGTTGAGTGTGGAGATGTTTCCTTTCTTTTTGAAACTCATGAACTCCGTTTTACTGGAGTTCACATGGAGGCCGATATTTTCTGCCGCCTGCTCCAAGCTATGTAGCAGTGACTCAGCTTGTGCCGGTGTCATCAGCATAGTCTGTATATGTGATTGTTTGTGCGGGATATCGCCTGCTTCTTGCCTTTTTTAGTGTGAAACCTTTTTCTTTTATGGTATCTAATGATGTTCTGAGTACGTAGTCTAGGCATATTATAAATATACATGGTGCCAATGTATCTCCTTGTAGGACTCCAGCCGCGATGTCAAAGAAATCTATGTCGCCATCAGGTGAGCGCACCATCGCTTTTATATAGCATCATTATAGCTGCAACCGTTTCTTTGGGGAGACCGTATGCTAGTAGTATTTGTTCCATTTTCCCTCTATTTATGGAATCATACGCAGAGACAGAGAGAGAGAGAGAGAGAAAGAGACAGACAGACAGTCAGACAGACAGAGAGGGGAGGGAGAGAATAGCCTAGACAACGGGAGTTGGTAATTATCAGTTTCTAGCCTATGCATTATTCAGACCAAGATTACTGACATTGATCTCTCTTCATTAATAAATACTAGCAAAAATAAGTACCTTCTGGGTACAATTATTTAAATCTATACATATATAAAGGGCAGTTGTGTGTATGCGTATGTCCAGAGGAAACTCCGAAAATAAAACAATTAACGATTAAGTAAATATATATACACATTAAATATCACCAGCGCTTGGTTTTTGAGTAAAAATAATGAAGATTTGATTAAAAATAAAATTTAGAAAACATCATAGAATTCTTTTAGCATTTAATATTGTAAATAGTAGAAATTATAAGGGAAAAGGGGATAGACTCCCTCGCTGTCTGGCTGATACCGATATTAGGCCACCACGTCGACTTTACTTTATTATATATATATATATATATATATATATATATATATATATATATATATATATATATATATTGTTAAGAAATAACAAAAGACTTAGAGATTTAGCTTATAGTCTATTTCAGACTATAATGCTAAATCTCTAAGTCTTTTGTTATTTCTTTACTTATATGTTTGCTCTGTGATCCTAACATTAAGAGCACACATTGAGCTCTCAAATTGCGACAGGTTTTTTAAATAAAACTCTTGTATCGTAAGGAAGATTTCTTCTCTGGACTTTTGGATTATATATATATATATATATATATATATATATATATATATATATATATATATATATATAAGGGGTATGAAAGCGCACAAAATATCCCCCCACTACCCAGGCGAATTGAATATTATATTGAACTAGCAAATATATGCACCCTCCGGGTGCAAGTATTTAAGTTTTAATATAATAAAATATCATATTAAATTAGAAAGGCTAATGAATAAGAATACAAATAAAAAGATTTGAAACAGAGGGGGTATGATTAAAAAATAGAACAACTTTGAAACTAACTCTTCCATCATTTTCCGTTACTCCCGTCTTTCATTGGTAACTTTTCCTAATTTAACTATTTAGTTAAAATAGGAAGTAAAGAATAATATTACAGTTATTTCTTCTTGTTCAGGTTTTTCTTTTAAGATTTATCCCCGAGATTTTTACTTATATTCATTAAGATAAAACCAAACAATTAGAAATCAATAATATTAAGCATATATTTATTAAAATCAAATTTTTAAGATCAATATGCAAATTAGCCTTCCCATTCACACTGTAAACCGCTATTTTGTTGTATATATAAATACAATTGCATGTTATTAATATGTAGACATAGTCAACAGCATTAATAATGTAAAAATTTTTTATTAATAACTGAGGTTTAAATAAAAATACAATCATGGAGAATGTCATGTAAATAACAAAGGGAATTGTGACTTTGTATAGTAATATAGTTTCGGTTACAGACAGAAAAACCCACAATCTCCATTATAATAAGAAGATTAGAAAGTATTCTAATTGATTTCATTATAAAATCATACATAAGATTGCTTTTAGTATGTTTGGAATAATATTAAAAATCATTAACACCAGGTAATCAACTATCAAACACTGTTTTGTTAAAAGCAGGATGGAAATTATTCACACCATATACTATGTAAACATTTATTTCTTAATGATATATATAGCACACATTGCAGGATTTGTTCACGGAAATTTCAGTAAGTAATATTACTGAACAACATTTTACATAGTGCTAATACACTTGGGAAAGTGTATTTACCCATAGCTGGAGGGAAAATATATGGATTCATAGCTTTCCCAAGAGTATTAGCACTATGTGAAATGCAAACAGACTTGTCCAGGATTTGAACTCGGGTCTACGAGTCCATTTCCTACAACTCTAACTATTACACCACGCACCTCTACTTTTTATCCGCCCTGTCGGCTGGGGCGTTAGGATGCACCGACTGCACCTCTGCAGAGGGGTAAGACTCCCCCAATGGGGCCACCTGTTGGCCGTGGGTGGCGACCCGTGATGCTTAAGGATATAGCCCAGGTGGATGAGCAGTTCATGACTTGCAATACGCCACTTTGGCCCTATCTTGGGCTAGACGGGCGGTCGGAGAGGCCCCCTCCGATCAATCGGCTGGTCACGTCAAGCCCTAGCACCTATATGATTTTCCCAACCCTACTGCCCTTATGGTAAGCCCCAACCCCTTTTTATCATATGGGTGCTAGAAGGCGGTGGCTGAGGGTCTACATGTCCTGGGAATGATGTTAAACTCTATCTGATGGTGAGGTTCCAGTTTTGGAGGTTTGGGGAATATGGAGCACCCCTTCATCACCATTGCTCCCTGGTCCACTCTGACCCGGAGTGGTAGTACCTGTTAGGGTCCCATCTATGGGTTAAATAGAAAAATGTATTTATAAAAAAATTGTATTATACATTAAGAATTGATTTATTTCAAAACTTTATCGGCATTAAATGACCCACTGAGGTTGATATGCCGTAAAACAAAACAAACCAAATCTACTTTTTATCATTTATAAGTTAGAAGGAAGTGACTGCGGGGCTTAATGTTCTAGTTATAACTTTAAACTCTATTTGATGGCGAAGTTCACATTTTGGAGCTATGGGGAGATGTCATGGCTTGCTCAGCCCCAGGATTCCGTCTTTAAGCATCATGGGTCGCCACCCACGGCCAACAGGTAGACCCATCGAGGTATTTTACCCCTCTGCATAGATGCAGTCGGTGTATTCTACTGTCCCAGACGACAGGGTAGTTGCAGATGTAGCTAGTGTTTATAGGTCTTTCAAAAACATTAAATACAAGTAGTGAAAAAAAAGCGAAAGTGCTGAAACCTTCTTAATTTTTTTTAATGCTATGCAAAAAAAAAAAAAAAAAAGAGAATGTGTTAGATATAATCAAAATATCAAGAAACAATGTTTTGCAAAACGAATAAATCACAAGAATAAACTGTTTTTTTTTGTTTTGCATTGTATTGTATTGTTTTGTTTTTTTTTTGGGGGGGGCGGTTCTTTTGGGGTATTTTTTGGTTTTTATTTTTTTATTTTTTTTAGTCGACTATATTCTGCTTTATTCAATATGGCGTCTGGCGACTGAGCAAAAAAGAGAAAGAAAAAGAAAAAAAGATATCCGTGTCTACGTGAATACCACCTTGATTTTCGTTGCGAGTGAACCACGTTTGGTATTGGCGCTGAATTTCACAGAGCAAGTGTAAAAAGAAACGCGGTCTCCCCAAACCGGGACAAAGTGGCGCCCTTCATTGTGTTCACAATTCTAGAGAATCAGTGATGGCCGTGTCGGCTATTTGCAGCTTGATACAAACTACCAGAAGACGGATAAGCGGAGGAAATAATGCGATTAGGATTCGTCTACAAGTTGGTCTTACATTTCGAGAATTCAACTGTTCTCATTCGGTCATTGAAAGTGGCACTAATGAACTTAAGTATTCCTTTCTCTTTTGTTGAATGGACATCTGAAAATGGCAGGGAAAGTTTATTAAGCGAGCAAATACACGGTGAGAAGAAGAAGAAGAAGAGAAGAAGAAGAAGAAGAAGAAGAAGAAGAAGAAAGTGAAGAAGAAGAAGAAGAAGAAGAAGAAAAGGAAGAAGGAAAGAAAGAAGAAGAACTAGGGAAGAAGAAAAGAAGAAAATGGAAGCAAAGAAGAAGAAGAAGATGATGAAGAAGAAGAAGAAGAGGAAGAAGAAGAAGAAGAAGAAGAAGAAGAAGAAGAAGAAGAAGAAGAAGAAGAAGAAAATGGAAGCGAAGAAGACGGGGAGAAGGAGGATGGAATAATAATAATAATAATAATAATAATAATAATAATAAGAAGAAGAAGAAGAAGAAGAAGAAGAACGGCCTTCATTTGCAAAAGAATACGATGCCTTCTGTCTTCATGAAGCATTCTTTAAGGAAACTAACAAAAGTCGGAGGAAATATTATATTCAATTACAAAGATTAACGAAACTAAATATGAACGAATATAAAAATATCACCGCTATTTTAGTGCCATTTTGATTAATTTATATATATATTATATATATATATATATATATATATATATATATATATATAGGTCCAAGTGATAACCTACTTGAGTTTCACCATGTTGAGGATCTGCATGGTTAACTCCACTGTGTAAATCAAGATCTTCAACATGATGAAACTCGAGTAGGTTATCACTTGGACCTATATTAAAATAGATTTGCTCTACCAACGTATTGAGAACATTTTTATTTGTTATATCACTGCCTTACCTTTATGACCTTCACATCAACCATATATATATATATATTGTAATCCACAGACACCGTTTTTCTACGAATCACGTCACCTCAGTGTAGCTAGACTTGAAAAGCTACCTTCGACTGGGATATATATATATATATATATGTATATATATATATGTATATATATATATATATATTATATATTAGAGAGAGAGAGAGAGAGAGAGAGAGGGGGGAAGGAGAGAGACATATACATAGACACACACACACAACCATACACACATAGATAGATAGATATACACTTTCAATAAGAAAGAAAAACTAAACAAACTGGCATTCGGCAAGTATAAATTTATTTCGGTCGGTAACTCAATAAATGATCCTAGATTGTGGATGTACGGAGGATATAGATGATCATAAATAAATCAGCCGCAACTTAAGATTGATACGTTTACCTTTACATATATATATATATATATATATATATATATATATATATATACTCCCCATCCCCTAGGGTTGAGCACTCTGGGGGGATTTTGGCTGATGTCCGACAACTAAAAGCGTAAACGCAACGCTCTCCTATAAAAGGGATGGATTACTCTATGGTGGCCTTTACATACAAAGCGATGTGTGTATTAAAACAGTTAAAATCCCCTTCACATTCTTTAGGTGATGACAGCCTGATGGTTAAGGTGACGGACTGACACCCAACCGATCGGATTTCAATCACGGCTGTAGGTAACTTACAAATGTCTAGCCACACTGAAGAGACTTGATAAGTCGAAACACCTGTATGTGGATGATTATATATATATATATATATATATATATATATATATATATATATATATGCTCCCGTAACCCGTTAGGATCGACTAAAATAAACTTTCACCGCCAGCATAACGCATTGATCATCATTACAGATTTAATCTCTCTGATGATCGTAAAATATATACACAGATGTATATGTTTAAAACAGTTAAAACACCGCCCCTTAAACAGCAGCTGGCAATGGCACAGAGGTTAACGGATTGGACAGGCGTAAAGTCAGCCGTGGTTCGCTTCTGGTCGGTGTTAGTTGTTGTGTCTAGCCACACTGAAGAAGCGTGAAACGCCGAAACACCTGTCTGTGGATGACTCATTATACACACACACACACACACACACATATATATATAATATATATATATATATATATATATATTTAAAAAAAAAAACTACCTTAAACAAAATAAACTTAGAAATAAGTCAACATATTTCTCAAATGTTTATAATTTTCCGCTATCCTCCTTCCACTATACCCTCCCTTTCTCACAACTTGTGCCCCCCTACCACAAAAAATCACTACTGCAACGCTCCCTCGAACCACTATCATTCCTACAACCTCCTACTACCAATGGTTATTACCCCCCACTTCTAATTCCTTGCTACTACTCGTTCTCGTTAAAAACGAGACACGAAATCATACCATCATTTCCTACCTGAGGATGGCAAATTTTATCGCCGAAAGCGCTCGTTTTGAAACCTTTGGGGGACTGTTATACCAGTTACACCCCGACACCAGAAAGATGGCCCGAAAATTGGAACGGATCAACGAAAAACTTGTCCGACAGGAATTGTCTGTACAGTTCAACAAAACTTGTATAAAAGAAAAAATGCTGCCAAAATACACTTATATATATATATATATATATATATATATATATATATATATATAGAGAGAGAGAGAGAGAGAGAGAGAGAGAGTACGCATATATATATATATGACATAAAGTCAACAGCACATGGTAACACTCCGTTTCTTGCCAATGGGATTTTCGAAACGTGTATATAATTTATTTATTCAATCCGTAAAATCTTTACAGTTCACAATACACGAAAATACAGGGCAATCTCACAATCTCACAATAAATTTCAAATATAAAATTAGTAATAAAACAGAAAAACAACTCAAGATTCAGAGTTTCACGTCGTGTATCCTTATTTTCAATACGTTATTTAAGACATGCTTAATACTTGATAAACCGAGGATCAACAACGTGTGTTTTCTTATAATGTTTTGTTAATTATCTTATCTAACCGAGAAACGTTTACATTTTCTCATAACTATTTACTGTCAATCTATATATAAATACTCGTGTTCCTTAATTGTACGACCTTTATCATCTTGCAACCCCTCTGGTTAAAATGAGACCGTCCAAATCGTCCAAGATGAAATGCAAAAATGTCGATCTTGATTATCTGGTGTTGCTTATTCGTCGAATTCTTATTTTTTATGAGTATCGTTACCTTAGTTAAATAATGCACAATTACGTTTTTTAGCAAAAAAAAAGAAATGGATGAAAAAGGACACGCTTCACTGAAAAATATGATAAGAAAGAAAGAAAGAAAGACAGAGAGTAATGGAAAGATAGAGAGAGGAGTGAATGAGCAGAAGTGATAACGCTAATCTGTTTCAATCGAACATAATGAAAAGAATGAAAGATAGAAAAAAGTGAAATCAAGATTATTATATGGTTATTTCCTATAACATAAAAAGGGGAACCACTCTGATTGACTGATAAATTGTTTATATATTTATTGATCTACTAGGAAAAAGAAGACGGGGTTAAGATTAGGGTTAGAGTCAGGGTTAGGGTTAGGGTTTAGGGTTTAGGGTTAGTTTAATGGGGAAATAATGGGTAGATTAATTAACAGAAAAAAATAATTCAGAGTGGTTCCCCTTTTTATGTTGAAGTTATAGGAAATAACCTATTATACTTTTTACATATTGAAGTATTGCAATTAACTTAAAAGAAGTTAACATATCAAACGTTGTAATAATTAAATTATCATACTGCTGTCCCATCTATGTGTTAAATAGAAAAATGGATTAATAAAGAAAAATGTGTATCCATTAAAAATTAATTCATTTCAAAACTTTATCGGCATTAAATGACCCACTGAGGTTGATATGCCGTCAACCAAACCAAACCAAAATCATACTGTTGTATATCTACATGTCCTGCTAGTGTTGTTATTATTTGCACTATTATTTGCACTATTACTTTTGCTCCATTCTATATGAAGACAGACGACTTTTAAGATCAACGTTTATCCAATTCTACAGCCTCCTGTGTATTTCAATACACATGACAAGCAAATAAATGTAACGTATGGTCGAACATAAACCTTTTAGCCATTGTAATACTATGAATCGATGCCAAAGGCATTTGCTGATTCGGCCATGTTTTTCTCTTTATTTTCATCTAATTTAGGGCCAATGTAATAGGTTTAGTTGAGGCTCGGTTCGAACAGAGCAAGACGTGATTCGTTTTGACTATGGACCTGTGGAGCCAGCCAGACGAGGCCATGAAAACGTGAGGTAAACGCTAACGGGCCAGACAAAGATAGCACCACTGAAATTGCGCGCGCGGATGGGTGGGTACGTGCAGTCTTTTGGTGGCAGAAGAATTTTATCCAAATCTGACGCCTAATTCTTCAAGTGAGCAATAACACTACAATAAATTTTAAAAAAGCAAACATATCAGGGTGCTCATTTTTTTCTTCTTCTTCATATATGTGCCCGGTGCTTACTATTCCGTCCACCCACACCCACACACACACCCATACACATACACACACACAAATGTTATATGTGTGTGTGTGTGTATGTTGAGTTTTGTGTAAGTTTAGATATTCTTTCTCTCTCTCTCTCTCTCTCTCTCTCTCTCTCTCTCTCTCTCTCTCTTTCTTTCCCCATATATATATAAATATATATATATAAAAGTAAAGTAAGTAAAGTCGACTGGGCGGCCTGAAGTCGGTATCAGCCGGTCAGCGAGGGAGTATATCCCCTTTTCAATAGCGCTAGACCAAGGAGATTGTTTTTAGCATCTGAGATGGAGCGCCACACCAACCATCAGCTCCTTACTTTACCACACAGATCCCTGTGCTACTCATACGCTGAGTTGGTGAGGACCGGTATCGAACTAGAAACCTTGTGGTTTCTAGCCGAACGCTCTATCGACTGAGCTAAATAACTGGTAAATAAGAGATGATTCTATTTGGGATCACTGTACAACCATACTGTATGCTCTTTAGGTGAAAACATATAATTCATTCAAGGATTTTTATGAATCCCTAAAAATAGCTCAATGTATAATAATCAAAAAATTAAATTATATACAACGGAATTGTCCATTATATAACTGAGGGGACGACACTCATAATGATATGATTATGACAGATAATCAACGTCAGATAATCAGGATTTACTCTTTTTGAATTTCGTCTGGGACGATTTGGACGGTTTCATTCTTAACCACAGTGTTTTGCAAGATGATAACAGTCGCACAATTAAGAAATACGTGTATTAATATATAGATTGTATACAGACCAAATACTGTCCGAAATAAATTTGTAATAGCCAAATGACGGTGTTATGTTTTTCTTTCTTATTCAAAGTATTATATATATATATATATATATATATATATATATTATATATATATGTGTGTGGTGTGTGTGTGTGTGTGTGTGTGTTGTGAGAGAGAGAGAGAGAGAGTTGAAAAATGGAAATGAATCCGGCATACGTTGAGAGGATAAATAAATAAAGGAATGGAAATGTTGAATGGTTAAAATAGTTTAATGAAATGCCAACACGTGTTTTGGTCGAGAGTTTGTCCATATACACATTGTATTCTATTTATCACTATTCTAAACATGAAATGAAATAATAATAATAATAATAATAATAATAATAATAATAATAATAATAATAATAGATAAATATTTTTTAAATTTAGTATACAAAGAAAACGGCCTTCTTCAGGCAAGATGTTTGATATATGGTTGACATGTTCATGTGATCTCTACTTGCCCCTCTATTCAGGTCTTCTTTCCAAGCTTCAACAAAAAAAACCAAATGTTTCATATTTCAACTCGCATAAGAGGTATGCACATTTATCAATATTTGTAAAGATTCTTACGATTGGGATTTGATTATTTTTGCTATTATTGCTAACATTCTATAATTATCAATAACTAGCAAGAATTTACACAATCCGGGTGTAAGTGTTTAAGTTTTAATTTAATGAAATTTAATAAATTAAAAAGACTAAGGAAATTAAATAAGAACGCATATAAAAATACTGCACTTATCTTAATTATATTTTAATTTGTTTCTATATAAAATCATTCATAGGAATGATTATATAAAATCATTCATAGGAATGATTTTAATCAGTTGGAAAATAAAACAATAATATTAGAGATCAATAACACCAAGTAATTAATTATTAAACCCAGTTTGTCAAAACCAGTGTGCAAATTAACCACATCATATATTATGTAAACCGTTTCTTAGTGATATTTCTTAGAGACGTAGCAGGATTTTAATCGCATTAATAACACGGGCCTTTCGGGGCACGTGTTTGTTAATGTAAATTAACGGTGTTGATCCAGAGGCTATCCTCCCATGCAACACCTGCCCCCTTGATTTAAAGGGGCAGGGCTGGGTTTATTGCCCAGTGCCTGAGGCGCCCCCGACGGGATCAACGCATTTTTAGCACCTAAGTCTCGGCTTGTGGGTGGGCCCACATAAAAATGTCCTTGTGTCACGCCTGCATAAGTAGGATGCATGGCAAATACCTTAATACCATGGATTGTTTTGAGCCAAATCAAACTCAGATTTTCATAGAGACATCGCCAATAAGTAAGATTTATTCTATGTATTAATGATTTTTACTATGAATATAATGTTGTTTCAGTTACAGACAGACACCGAATCTAAATTATAATAAGATTTTTCCCCAAAAGATTGTCGTTGATCGATTGAATGGAATAGCATTAATTTCAAATCGTTTGATTTCTGTCTGTTTCGACAAGGAAATCGTTGAAATAGAAAAGGCAAGTTTATCTGATTCAACCCAGGAAAATATTCTATTAGTGGACGACTACTTATTTTCTGATAACTATTCATTTTTTTTTGTAATTATAATAAACATAAAAGAATTTCTGATTAACTGTTCCGACGACACCATTTTTATGTTGTCACTATTATCAACAAAAGTCGTCTCTGGATTCTTTTTTTAAAAAACTTTCTGTCGCACAAGGGACGCTGAGTAAGAAAGCCAAAATCTTTCGTGAAACGGAGGAGTAAGAAAGAGACATCTTTCGTGGGGGGGGGAGTAAGAAAACAGCTTCTTTCGTTAATAGCAAGAGTAAGACAAACGTATCGTGAAAAGGAAATAAGAAAAAAATGTCATCACTCGGAAAAAGGGAGAGCAAGAAAGACAGCATCTCTCGTGAAAAGGGAGAGCAAGAAAGACAGCATCATTCGGGGAAAGGAAGAGCAAGAAAGACAGCATCTCTCGTGAAAAGGGAGAGCAAGAAAGACAGCATCCTTTGGAGAAATGAAGAGCAAGAAAGACAGCGTCTCTCGTGAGAATGGAGAGCAAGAAAACAGCATCATTTGGAGAAATGAAGAGCAAGAAAGACAGCATCATTCGGGGAAATGAAGAGCAAGAAAGACAGCATCATTTGGAGAATGAAGAGCAAGAAAGACAGCATCATTCGGGAAATGAAGAGCAAGAAAGACAGCATCTCTCGTGAGAATGGAAGAGAAGAAAGACAGCATCATTTTGAGAAATGAAGAGCAGAAGACAGCATCATTCGGGGAAATGAAGAGAAGAAAGCATCATTCGGGGGAAATGAGCGCAAGAAGACAGCATCCTCGTGAAGGGAAAGCAAGAAGACAGCATTTGGGGAAATGAAGAGCAAGAAAGACAGCATCTCTCGTGAAAAGGGAGAGCAAGAAAGACAGCATCATTTGGAGAAATGAAGAGCAAGAAAGACAGCATCATTCGGGGAAATGAAGAGCAAGAAAGACAGCATCATTTGGAGAAATGAAGAGCAAGAAAGACAGCATCTCTCGTGAGAATGGAGAGCAAGAAAGACAGCATCATTCGGGAGAATGAAGAGCAAGAAAGACAGCGTCTCTCGTGAGAATGGAGAGCAAGAAAGACAGCATCATTTTGAGAAATGAAGAGCAAGAAAGACAGCATCATTCGGGGAAATGAAGAGCAAGAAAGACAGCATCATTCGGGGGAAATGAAGCGCAAGAAAGACAGCATCTCTCGTGAAAAGGGAGAGCAAGAAAGACAGCATCATTTGGGGAAATGAAGAGCAAGAAAGACAGCATCTCTCGTGAAAAGGGAGAGCAAGAAAGACAGCATCATTTGGGGAAATGAAGAGCAAGAAAGGCAGCATCATTTGGGAAATGAAGAGCAAGAAAGGCAGCATCCATCGTAGAAAAAGGAGAGTAAAAAAAGACAGCATCATTCGGGGAAATGAAGAGCAAGAAGACAGCATCATTCGAAGACAGCATCTCTCGTGAGAATGGAGAGCAAGAAAGACAGCATCTCTCGTGAAAAGGGAGAGCAATAAAGACAGCATCTCTCGGGAGAATGGAGAGCAAGAAAGACAGCATCTCTCGTGAAAAGGAAGAGCAAGAAAGACAGCATCATTCGTAGAAAAAGGAGAGTAAGAAAGCCAGTATCTGTAACGCTGTTGGTGTGGAGTAACCCAAAACGAACATATTATAATGTATAAATTCAATACAGTTATTTGACGGGAGATCGACTGGTCCTAAACATTTGCAAAAGGACCATTTTAACTGTTAATGGAAAACGGAGCGAGTATAATAAGCAGCAAAAAGATAGAATTCAGAGGCGAGGGAAAATAAAATAAAAAAATAAAAATAATGTGTAAAAATCGAAAAAGAAACCGATGTTTTTGGAAAGCGGGAAAATAACGGGAAGGCGGGAAAGTAACGATAAAAACAGAAGGAAAGAATTACACAATCAAAAACAAAGATAGCAAGCCAAGATTTCTGGTGATTTCCCAGAACCGAATGTACTTCCACCGATCAAAGTCGATCCCTATGCCTTCCAACACTGCCGGTTCGATCAATGAAGGGAACAATGTCGAATAACCAGCCGTCTCCTATCTGCCATTTTGGTCAACAGCAAACAGAAAAGCGCGGACGGATGTTAGTTATGGGAGGGATAGGAAGGGGTTTTTTGACGCCGCGTGAGGGCGGTGATTAGGCCAGCCAGCCAGCCAGCGGTGTGGGCAGCAGCATGTTGGAACTGTTCACCCCCAAGCATCCGTTCCGCCCATCAACCAAAATCAGATTATCATACACCCACTCTATTATTCCGCTGACAACGAACGCTGTTAAATGAAGGAAATCACAGTCTTTTGACACGATCTGAAACCTCTGTGAAAATACTACTGAAATCTCTGTTCTTTTTTGGCACAAGAGACGAGGTACTATGCAACTTGCAGTTTGATACAATCTCTCTACTTCATTTTTCTTTCTCTTGCTTTGTACACTTGAGGTCTACAACAACACTGTCGTGGAGTAGGGATTAAACAGTTTACCACAATGAATCTGTATTTTTAATTTATTTTATGGTTTGCGCGTGGTATACTGGTTAGATTCATAGGAAATAGATTCGTCGACCCGAGTTCAAATCCTAGACAAGGCTGTTTGCATTTCACATAGCGCTAATACCCGTGGGAAAGATATGAATCCATATATTCTCCCTCCAGCTATGGGTAAAATAGTAGAGCAGACTGGGTTCTTTAACCTTGAATAGGCAACGAGTCTAGGAGAAGGAAAACTTTGAATATGAAAAACCTGAGGTCAGTGGTTGATTTGGTTTTTGGCATTCCTTGTGCCCCAATTTTTTCCTATCCCTCTTGCGTCGAAATCGAGGAGAGACTCCATTATTATTATTATTATTATTATTATATGAACCTGAGTTGAAAAGACAGTCCATAGAGTGGAAACAAACTCACTCTCTGGTAAAGAAAAAGTTCCAAGCGCAGTAGTCATTAAAGACGGTCATGCTGACGGTCTTCTGGGACATGAATCATTATTTATTTAATTGAATAGTGTAAAACTGTAAGCAGTGCTTCCTAATGCCAACTTCTCAGGCAAAATTCACCTTGTATATTGAATGGCCAATGCTAGTAGTATTTGCTCTATTCCCTTCTGTGTATGGAGTCAAATGACTTGGAGAAATCTACAAATAGTAGCGTTGCGTCAATATTCTATTACATATATATATATATATATATATATATATATATATATATATATATATATATATATATATATATATATACCATAGAATATAGACATGAAACGAATCAATATCATACAACATTATCTCCAATAATGCAAACACATTGTTAAAACCAATTACTAAACAGTATAAATATAAATACACGATATGTATCACATCCTAACCGTTAGGCATGACATAACTCCAGACAGGTTGATATGCCGTTAAAATCAATAAACAAACAAACAATCTATATTCTTCGATAGAATAACTGAAATATTTTAAAGGCTTACTTATCAAACAATGAAATTTTCCCCTGATATTGAATTGATTTAAATAAACAACGTTAATTTTATTTTTCATGTTTAAATTTTCTTGCAATTTGACAATAATTAAAACTTAAAGCTGTATTATATGGATCTTTTGGACTGTTGTCCCCATCTTTATTGTTATATAGGCAACGTTTCGGCCGATGCGCTCCCGTCCTTCTTTACGAGTTTCTTATCGAACACGTGAACCTTCTCGAACTCAGGAACCTTCCAGTCGAACCCTTTTTGTCGATTTCAGGGTCCTTCAAGTTGTAATTGAGGGCCTTCATGGAACTTCGAACTGTACCGAATCCTTTATTCAACCCACCGAGGTAGACTTCTTATTCCGCTAACCATGACCGGGCACAACTGTTAAGTATTCTATGTTATTATCACCTTTGGCCAGGATTGAACATGCAACCTACAAATGATTTTCACTTAGAACTGTATTAACTCAACTCTCATATCCGTTGCGCCATGTGTCCAATTGGTCAGACAAATAGTATTAAGTTTTTGTTATTGAAAATATGTAATCAATGCTACAATTTGTATTTTCATAAAGTGTGTCTTCTTTGTCCGACAATTTGCCTACAACTACGGAGAAATAAGTGCTCCTTCGAAACCCGTAAATATTCTTAACTTTTCCCAGTTGAATCATTTTGATATTCAAAAAAGTTGAAAATCGACCTACCCTAACCTGCATACACAGGTATGTTTATCTTATTTATTTTGATACTTAGCTTCTGTTTCTTTTATCTTGCTTTCTTCCATCTTAGCTTGGGCCGGATCTGTCTATCTTGTACCAGTGCTTGAATAATTCTGTTATTCTGGTAGATCTTTCTTCATCTGGATCTGCCTGTCTTTTCATAAAGTGTGTTGTATTTGACAATTACCTATGAGTTGCTTATTTTTAATCGATTAGATGATTGATCTACAAACAATGATTTCTTAAAGCTTGACTCATAAAAAAATAAAATTAATAGTATTTTTAATGGAATTTAGTTCTACTAAAACTTTCAATACAATTTTCATTTATTCTTTCCCACGATGGGGACACAGGGGATAACTAGAAAATTTGATGTTTCGGACTGTTGTCCCCTCTTTATTGTGGCATGTATAAACGCAACGTTTAAGCCGCTGCATCCTCCGGCCTTTTCAGGTGTTCTTTGTGTATCCGAGCATAGTCATGACCCTACCTGGGAAATCGTTTTTAATAGTTTGACTGTTCATCAAACAAGCGTCAAAGAACTTTTGAAGATCTCGTTCAGTCTAGCATGTTAGCCTCTACAGCACAAAGACTCATTCTATTAAATGTTGAAAGTGAGTGATGTGTGGTATCTATTGCAAATTGACCTAACGCTGTATTTTTAAAAAATTGCACTTTAATGTGTGTGTCAAAGGTATAATAAATATCAAATTCTTTTGAGCATTATAGATGTCAGTAATGAATTCTTTGGGAAATTCCTGCTCATAAACATGTGTCTGGTATTTACATGTACCCCACTTGTACACGATACGGCACAAGGCCTTTTCACGTGGGACCACCCACAAGCCGAGACTCATGGGTGGTAGGTAGAAAAATTGCGTCGATCCCGTCGGCATTCCCCCTCACGGGGGGCGCCTCAGGCGCTAGGCAATAAACCCAGCTCTGCTCCTTTAAGTCAAGGGGGCAGGTATTGCCTAGAGGGATGGCCCTCTCGGATCGACGCTATTAATTTAACACCCCACCGGTCCAGAGGCCGAAGTTCACTGGACCCCCGCCCCGAAGTGTCTAGTGTATGGTTTATCATATCTTTGTAACAAATTTGCAATGTGCCATTCAAATGTCCACAAAGTAGCCAATTGCTCTAAAGAATTCGCGCTACGATATGCCGTTTTTTGCTGGGGTTACAATCATACGAAAATAAATAGAACATTCTTAATGCATTGATTGACGTTTCATGGGCAATGACAATTTTCTTTTTGGTCGGATCGAAATCATCCAAGAAGAGGAGGCCTCTTCTTAGGCATTGAAAAGAAATGATAAGAGGGACGAAAGACCTCTCAGTCATTGGTCTCTTGCGCTAACCATGGTGCTATTCTTACATATTTGTATTTATAGACGGGAAGCAAAATAGCGTTAAGTTGATCGATACTTCTTGAAGAACAGCAAGTCACAAACCCGGAAATATCTTAGAGATAGCGAACGGGTTTTGTGTGTCTCTTGATGCAAACGAATGAATGGACAGAAAACTGAAAAATGAAAGAAAAATACAAAAAGAAAACAAAGTAAAACAGAGTGTATAAAGTGTTGTCGATATGAGTAGACATTATCTGATCTGAGTATTTATCGGCAAATAAAAGGCCATATACAAACATTAGCACACGTCTACACACGTCTACACAGTGTGGAACACACGAATCCTGATAGGAAACGGGCGAGGAAATCATACAAAAATAATATTATTACGAGAAAAGAATAGAGTGAAAGAAAAAGAAAGAGAAATGCTTCCTATTTTATATGGGAAAGATTGAAAAGAAACTGGGTCGATATAATAAGCGAAAGATAAGGATTTTTTTCTTCTCTTCTCTCCCCTTTCTTTTCCGTTCATCGGACAGATATCAGTGGCCCCTCCGTGCCCCTGTCTCTCATGTACGAGGTCTCAAGGGGCTAATAATCTTTGCCCGGTGTTTTTAAAACTTTATTTTCTTCAATCAAACTTAGTCTCCACCGTACGCACACTGATCTCTCTCTCTCTCTCTCTCTCTCTCTCTCTCTCTCTCTCTCTCTCTCGCTCGCTCGCTCGCTCGCACTCACTCTCACGCTTTCGCTCTCTTTCTTCTATTATTATTATTATTATTATTATTATTATATGCGACTGTTTAACACCAGTTTTTACAGGAGGATTTTCACTGAAGTCTGAGTGACTACAGTCCTTCTTATGTCTCCAATCCTAGTCGTCTAAATATCCTAGTTGAGCTCAAGTAGAATATATATATATATATATATATATATATATATATATGTGTGTGTGTGTGTCGTCGTCGTCGTCGGGGCGGCCTAATGTCGGTATCAGCCAGGCAACGAGGGAGTCTATCCCCTTTTCACTAGCGTTAGACCAAGGAGATTATTGTAGCGTCTGATGCAGAGCGCCAAACCTTCAATCAGCTCCTTGCTTTACTGCTCAGATCCCTGTGCTACTCATACGCTGAGTTGACGAGGTCAAGTATCGAACTAGGAAGCTTGTAGTTTCTAGCCGAACGCTCTACCGACTGAGATAAAAGCGATTTGCTAAATTTCAAATTAATATTTGAAAAATAAAATTAAATAAAGTAATCAAATTAATTTAAAACGATAAATAAACCTAAAATAAATAACATTATTAATTCAAAGCGTAGCCGATCGAATGTCAAATCTTATTATAATGGAGATTGTGTGTTTTTCTGTCTGTAACCGAAACTATATTCCTACTCAAGTCACAATTCTCTTAGTTATTGACATCACATTCTCCATGATTTTATTTTTATCTAAACCTCAATTATTAATAAAATTGTCTTACATTATTAATACTGTTAACTATGTCTCCATACTGACAACATGCAATTATATTTATATATACAACAAAATAGCAGTTTCCAGTGTGAACGGGAAGGCTAATTTGCATATTAATATTAAAAAATCGAATTTAATAAATATGTGCTTAGTATTATTGATTTCTAACTGTTTGATTTTATTTTAATGAATATAAGCAAAAATCTCTTCAATGAATCTTAAATGAAATCCATTAACAAGAAAAAATAACTGTCATTTTATTCTTTACTTCCTCTTATAACTAAATACTTAAATTAGAAAAAATAACAATGAAAGACGAGAGTGATGGAAGAGTAAGTTTCAGTTGTTCCATTTTTTATTGTACTCCCTCTGTTTCAAATCTTTTTATTTGTATTCTTATTTAGTTTCATTAGCCTTTCTAATTTAATACAATATTTTATTACATTAAAACTTAAATACTTGCACCCGGAGGGTGCATATATTTGCTAGTTATTATAATATACTATACTATAAATTTGATAACAATTTGATAAAAATAATATACTATACTAAGTATAGTATATTATTTTTTTAAAATCGAAAAGTGCACTGACTTGAAAACATTACGAAAAGAAAAGAAAACTAAATGCAAATAAAAAAATGAAACACTTTTTTGAAAAATAATTTTTAATGTGCTTAAAAGTTAAATATCAAATTACAGTTCTGATTTTGGTACAAATACAGAATAGCGCGCAATATATATCATTAGAATCGTATTTTACGAATAAATAGCATTAGATTACGGAAACCCCCGAAGGCACACATTTTTATTTGTATTTCTAATATTAAAATAAATAAATTAACGCGATTATGAAAAATAAAGAAAGGCTTTGTTTACAATTGACGAACGACGGAAAATCGACATTACATACTTACTCGATTGTCTGAAAGTTTTCAGGTATTTCCGTGAAATGTATTAGTTAATCTAATAGTATTATCTATTGCGCACTATTCTGTATTAGTATCATGATTTTATTTGCATTTCTAATATTAAAATAAACAAATTAATGCGATAATGAAAAATAAGAAAAGGCTTTGTTTACAATTGAAGAACGACGGAAATTAAAAATTGAGTTATCGTTAAATGTTTGCGTTTGATTTGTTATTTAATTCACTGTAAAAATAATTCAATGTATGAAAAAACATACTAATTATATATTTAGTAAGATTATTTTCTTTTCTTTCTAACCAAATGAATATTTTAAAGATAGGAACAGAAATATGTGATAAATAAGATTTGATTTTACGTTAAAATTTAGTATGAAAAAAATCATACTTATCAGCTGTCCGAAGCAAAAACATTCTTTTAAACTAGCTGTATAAAATGATTCAATGGATAGAAAGGCATACAAATTACTTTATTTTCTTTCCAACCATATAAATATTTGTAAGATTAGACAAAAATAGGCGATAAATTCCGAATGACTTAGAAATTTATTCACTAAAATAAAACTTCACTGCTGATATCGCTGTAAATATATATATATATATATATATATATATATATATATATATATATATTATTTGAAAATGGTTTTAAAAGCGTGTGCATTGTGAGATGTTATAATAAATACAATTTCACAATTTTTTTTTCCTTCTGAAAAAGATATCTTTTTTTCGGTCACGTCTCATCAGAGAAGCATACCGTGACACTAATGTTTGTACGAGGAATAATGTGTAAAATCAGCGGATATGGAAGTAAAATATATATATATATATATATATATTATATATATATATATATATATATATATATTATATATATATATATTATATATATATATATATATATATATATATATATTAACGCATATCGTAGCGAGGTTTTTATTTGCACAGTACACTTAAAACTCGGTAGTGTAGATTATAAAACAACTTTCCGTCCATTTATGTTTGTGGGTTCTGCAACTTTTTAATCATTTAAATTATTGAGGTAATAGAGATAAATAAGAAATACTAATTAGAATTCTTCCTGTAACAGGAACTCAACGTATTCCCGGCTCGTCTCCAATAAGACAGTTTGCTTTGTCATTGGTAATGGTTATAGTAAGGTCCGGACAAGACAGGTCTTCTTTTTTACCTGCTACCAGTGTTATATGCTCGTGTTCAACATGGAGTATATAAACAGTGGAGAGAGTTCTCTGGTGTATAATAAAGTTTGGTTTGGTTTGGTTTGTTTTACGGCATATCAAACTCAGTAGGTCATTTAATGCCGACAAAGTTTTGAAATAAAATCATTCCTAATGGATACTCAATTTTTTTTATAAACTCAGGTTTTTCTATTTAACTCATAGGTGGGACCCTAACAAGCACTACCACTCCGGGTCAGAGTTAACCAATGGTGATAAAGGAGTGCTCCACATTCCACAGACCTCCAGAACTGGAACCTCACCATCAGATAGAGTTTAACGTCATTCCCAGGACATGAAGACCCTCAGCCACGCCCTCTAGCACCCATATTATGAAGAGGTTTGGGGCTTGCCATGAGGGCAATAGGGTTGGGGCAATCATATAGGTGCTAGGACCTGACATGACCAGCCGATTGATCAGAGGGTACGTCTCCGACCGCCCGTCTACCCTAAGTAAGGGTCAAAGGGAAGTGTTGCATGTTATGGACTGCTCATACAGGATTCCGTCCTTAAGCATCACGAGTCGTCACCCACGGCCAACAGGTGATAGTTCTTGATAGTTCTTACTTTATTTCTCTGCTTGCTGGTTCTTCGTCTAAACTGCTTGTTCACTCTACCTCGGTCACCATGTTATCTGGTTGACTTCTATTAAAGGCTGGCTTTCTTCTTCGTCGATTCTTCTTATTCTGCTGGGCTGTACATTTCTTGTTTAATAATTTAAACAACAAAACTTGGTGTTACTTGATCAAGTCTTATTTCTTAGCCCATGATTCCGCCTCGGGAGACCTACCCGCCAGAGCCGACAATACGTCTGCACTTCTTGCAAGCTGGGTTGAACTGCTGACTACAACTAAAACTATTCTCATGGCGCCCAATCGTACTCTGTACACATGTTTATTTTCTACGACGATAACCATTACACGACAAACACCTCCGTTGTACAAATAGTTATTTACGAAAGGGTATCACAAAACAAAAAAAATATTGCATATTTTTTGATTATCGAACAGATTGCTCAGGATTAATTGTAAATCAGAGTAGCTCGTTAACCATTACGATTGTTGGCATCCATCCTTCTATTATGCCACTCATACGCTGAGATGGTGAGGGCCGATATCGAACCAGGAACCTTGTGGTTCCTAGTCAGACGTACTGATCTTTTGTTACATGAATACCGTGCTTCTGTGTATTACAACGATTTCAACTGAATTCATCAAATCAGACACTATCGACGCCATTCAACTGCTCGTTGACACTTAGCCGAATAAAAGTAGCCATTTGGGCTGAGGTAGTAGAATACACTGACTGCACCTCTACAATAGGGTTAGACCCCCCCAATGAGGCTACCTGTTTGACATCTATGGCGTCCCGTGATGATTACGGATGGGACCCTGGTGGCTAAGCAGTTTATATCTTGCAACACCACTTTGGCCCTTACTTAGGTTTGACAGACGGTCGGAGAGACACCCTCGGATAAATCGGCTCATCACGCCAAGCCCTAGTACCTATATGATTGTCCCAATCCTATTGACTTTATGCCAAACCCCAATCTTTTTATCATTTATGTGCTAGAAGGCAGTGGCTGAGGGTATTTGTGTCCTGGGTATGCCGTTAAATTCTATCTCATGGTGAAGTTCCAGTTCTGGAGCTTTGGAGAATGCAGAGTACCCTTCATCACCATTACTCCCAGGCCCACTCTGACCCGGAGTGGTATTATCTATTAGTGTCCCGTCTATGGATTAAATAAGAAAAAAATTGAGTTTAAAAATGTGTTTGAAAAACAGAAATTGAGTACCGATCAAGAATGAATAAAACAAAACTTCTTCGGCATAAAATAACCCAACAAGGGTTGACACGCTGTAAAATCCAACCAGCCAGAAACTAGCCGAACAGAAGTGTCAGAACCTGACTCTGCAATATCAGTAGTCTTCAGTCAAAAAGATGCAGAATATTATGGTTGACATAGAGAGTGATAAAAAGGAATGAAGCAAAACGAGTCTAAAAAAATAAATAAAAATAAAGGAAAACGGCTCAAAATCTATCAAAATCTGATCGTAGATAACAGGATGAAAGAATAATGAGAAAATAATTTCTTTGTAATTAACGAAGAAGAAGAAGAAGAAGAAGAAGAAGAAGAAGAAGAAGAAGAAGAAGAAGAAGAAGAACAAGAACAAGAAGAACAAGAACAAGAACAAGAAGAAGAACAAAAACAAGAACAAGAACAAGAACAACAAGAAAAACAAGAAGAAGAAGAAATTAAAGAAAAACAAAAAGAAGAAGAAGAAAAACAAGAAAAACCAAAAGAAGAAGAAGAAGAAGAAGAAGAAGAAGAAGAAGAAGAAGAAGAAATGAAAGAAAAACAAGAAGAAGAATAGAAAAAAACAAGAAAGGAAAGAAAAACAAGAAGAAGAAGAAGAAGAAGAAGAAGAAGAAGAAGAAGAAGAAGAAGAAGAAGAAGAAGAAGAAGAAGAAAGACCAGATGAAGAAACGAAAGAAGAAGAAGAGAATGAAAGAAAGACAAAAAAACGAAGAAGAAGAAGAAGAAGAAGAAGAAGAAGAAGAAGAAGAAGAAGAAGAAGAAGAAATCAAAGAAGAAGAACAAGATAAAGAAACCAAAGAAGAAGAAGAAGAAGAAGAAGAAGAAGAAGAAAATTTAATGCATTTGACACTTTGAAAAATGTCTTTTTCTCGATGAAAGACTGATAGCCATTACTGATTTCGTCACTTCCGGTTGCGCACAGCGTTCGCCTTTTATTGACCACATTTAATCTTTGTTTTTTCAATTTCTTTGGGGGTGACATAAACCGGCGCGGCCCCTTGCAGCCGTGGTTCACCGGAAATAACCTTTCTTCCTTCTGTCAGGGGGTGACTTAGGCACCACTGCCGTTGAGCCCAGCCCCTCAATTTCTGCTTCCCGCCTTCTTTGCCTGGGGGAAAACTATCGCAAAAAAAATTATCACGGAAGAGAGCACATCCCTTGGGATATAAATGTTATGCTTCATCTATTTGTTAATCGAGCGTTTTATTTTGTAATGATGTTAATAAAACTCAGAAATAAGAGAGTCATTCATGCTTTCACAGTGTTTGGACGACTAATAAGAAACTAAACAAACCTCTACTACTACTACTGCTGCTGCTGCTAATAATAATAATAATAATAATAATAATCTTATTATAATGGAGATTGTGTGTTTTTCTGTCTGTAACCGAAACTATATTCCTACTCAAGTCACAATTCTCTTAGTTATTGACATCACATTCTCCATGATTTTATTTTTTATTTAAACCTCAATTATTAGTAAAATTGTTTTACATCATTAAGACTGTTAACAATATCTACATACTAATAACATGCAATTATATTTATATATTCAACGAAATAGCGGTTTACAGGGTGAATGGGAAGGCTAATTTGCATATTGATCTTAAAAAATTTGATTTTAATAAATATATGCTTAGCGTTATTGATTTCTAATTGTTTGGTTTTATCTTAATAAATATGAGCAAAAATCTCGGGGATAAATCTTAACAGAAATCTATTAACATAAAGAAATAACTGTAATTTTATTATTTTCTTCCTATTTTAACTAAATAGTTAAATTAGGGAAATTTACCACTGAAAGACGGGAGTAAGGGAAAATGGTGGAACAGTTAGTTTCAAAGTTGTTCTATTTTCCGATTATACCCCCTCTGTTCCAAATATTTTTATCTGAATTCTTATTCAGTTTCATTAGCCTTTCTAATTTAACATGATATTTTATTATATTAAAACTTGAATACTTGCACCCGGAGGGTGCATATATTTGCTAGTAATAATAATAATAATAATAATAATAATCTTATTATAATGGAGATTGTGTTTTTCTGTCTGTAACCGAAACTATATTCCTACTCAAGTCACAATTCTCTTAGTTATTGACATCACATTCTCCATGATTTTATTTTTATCTAAACCTCAATTATTAATAAAATTGTCTTACATTATTAATACTCTTAACTATATTTCTACATACTGACAACATGCAATTGTATTTATATATATAACAAAATAGCGGTTTACAGTGTGAACGGGAAGGCTAATTTGCATATTAATATTAAAAAATCGAATTTAATAAATATGTGCTTAGTATTATTGATTTCTAATTGTTTGGTTTTATTTTAATGAATATAAGCAAAAATCTCTTCAATGAATCTTAAATGAAATCCATTAACAAGAAAAAATAACTGTCATTTTATTCTTTACTTCCTCTTATAACTAAATACTTAAATTAGAAAAAATAACAATGAAAGACGAGAGTGATGGAAGAGTAAGTTTCAGTTGTTCCATTTTTTATTATACTCCCTCTGTTTCAAATCTTTTATTATACTCCCTCTGTTTCAAATTTTGTTATCTGTATTCTTATTTATTTTCATTAGCCTTTCTAATTTAATATAATATATCATTAGATTAAAACTTAAATACTTGCACCCGGAGGGTGCATATATTTGCTAGTAATAATAATAATAATAATACAAGAAAAGAAGGTGGAAGAGGTCTTGCGAATATAGAGGACTGTGTAGAGGCCACAATCCAAGGACTCGAAGAATACACAAAAAAGAACAAAGAAAGATTACTTATAGCAGCCAACAACAGCAGATGCAATGTATGGACAAACAGAAAAACAACAAAAACTAGAAAACAAAGATGGGAAGAAAAACAAGTATATGGGCACTTCAAATGACAAATCGGAGATATTGCACATAAAAAGATCTAGACATGGTTAAGAAGAGGAAACCCCATGAGAGAAACTGAATCACTAATAATTGTTGCACAAAATAATGCCATAATGACAAACTATATAAAAGCGAACATTGATAAGACACAACAAATAGAAAATGTAGACTATGTGGTAATAGAGATGAGACTGTAAACCATATACTCTGCGAATGTAGAAAACTAGCACAACGAGAATACAAAACTAGACACGACTGGGTTGGGAAGGTGATCCACTGGGAATTATGCAAAAAATTAAATTTTTACCACACAACAAAATGGTATATGCATAAACCAGAATCTATTCTTGAGAACGAAACGCATGAAATTCTCTGGGACTTTGAAATAAAAACGGATCACCTTATCCCAGCAAGAAGACCAGACCTAGTGTTGATAAACAAAAAAGAAAGAACTTGTCAACTGTTGGATTTTGCAGTGCCAGCAGATCACAGGGTGAAGCTAAAGGAAAATGAAAAAAATGGACAAATATCTGGACCTTGCCAGAGAACTGAAAAAGTTATGGAATATGAAAGTGGAAATGATACCAATTGTAGTTGGTGCACTTGGAACAGTCCAAAAAGGATTAGAAAAGTGTTTGGAAAGTTTGGATATCAGAGGAAGGATTGAAACCATTCAGAACACTGCACTGCTGCAATCTACCAGAATACTCAGAAGAGTCCTGGAGACCTGAGGAGACTTGCTGTCCCTCACACTCCAATGAAAGACCATCAGCTAACACTGATGTGAAAACTCAAAAGGAGTAAATAATAATAATAATAATAATAATAATAAAAATAATAATAATAATAATAATAATGCAAGAAAAGAAGGTGGAAGAAGTCTTGCCAACATAGAGGACTGTGTAGAGGCCACAATCCAAGTACTCGAAGAATACACAAAAAAGAGCAAAGAAAGATTACTTATGGCAGCCAACAACAGCAGATGCAATGTATGGACAAACAGAAAAACAACAAAAACTAGAAGACAAAGATGGGAAGAAAAACAATTATATGTGCACTTCAAACGACAAATCGGATAGGTTGCACATAAAAAGGCCTGGACATGGTTAAGAAGAGGAAACCTCAAGAGAGAAACTGAATTACTAATAATTGTTGCACAATATAATGCCTTAGGAACTGATCATATCAAAGCAAAAATTGATAAGACACAACAAACAGTAAATGTAGACTGTGCAGTGACAGAGACGAGAATATAAACCATGTATTAAGCGATTGTAGCAAACTAGCCGAACGGGAATACAAAGCTAGGCACGACTGGATTGGGAAGGTGATCCACAGGGAATTATGCAAAAAAGTTAAATTTTGACCATACAACAAAATAGTATATGCATAAACCAGAATCTGTTCTTGAGAACGAAAAGCATGAAATTCTCTAGGATTTCGAGATAAAGACGGATCACCCCATCCCAGCCAGGAGACCAGATCTAGAGTTGAGTAACAAAAAAAAGAGAAAAAAACGAGAACGTGCCAACTGGTGGACTTTGCGGTTCCAGCAGATCTCAGAGTGAAGCTGAAAGAAAACGAAAAGATGAACAAATACCTGGACCTTGCCAAAGAACTGAAAAAGCTATGGAATATGAGGGTGAAATTATAACCAATTTTAGTTGGTGCCCCTGGAACAGTCCCCAAAGCTCTGGAATATAATTTGGGTGAATTAGAAATTAGAGCAAGAATCCAGACCATCCAAACTATAGCACTGTTGGGATCGGTTAGAATACTCAGAAGAGTCCTGGAGACCTGAGGAGACTTGTTGTCGTTCAGCCTCCAGTGAACCACCAACTACGACAAGTGTAAGAACCTCATAATAATAATAATAATAATAATAATAATAATAATAATAATAATAATAATAAGAAGAAGAAGAAGAAGAAGAAGAAGAAGAAGATTCAGGAGGGGGAGGATTACCTCAGAAGAACAACGAAACTTTTTGAAACCAAATTCTGTTGCAGTAATCTAATCAAAAGAATAAATAATGATAGTTACCTGGATTCTCCAGAAGTTTATTGGCCACTTGCCTCCTATCCTTATCCAACTAAGACCAACAATAAATGCTGGACACTACTGTAGAAACAAGGACAAACTCATAAGTAACGTTCTACTCTCTAAATCGCCTAGACATGACAGCCTAGTGTAGGCCAACTAGCAAATCCCAACATTAATCAGCTCTGTGCGGATTCAGCAATGAACGATAGGGACTGTTGGCGAGAGAGAAGAGAGAGAGAGAGAGAGAGAGAGAGAGAGAAGAGAGAGAGAGAGAGAGAGAATCATGGGTATTTCTGCTGTCAGTGCGACCTGATAATGAGAATTTATCCTATTTTCTATGCAAAAACGAGCAATTATTCATATTGTTATTCATCTGTGGTTTAAAAACAACAATATGTGAATTTGTAGAAAAGTTATACACAATTTAACAAAAATTATTTGCCGTTTTCCCCCGAAAATAAGACCTCCCTACAAATAAAACCGAGGGTGATTTTTCAGGATGATTTTAATATAAGTTGTTAAAATAAACCCTAGTTAAGAGCGGCAGCATTTTAGAATCCATTGACTTGCAGAACAATAAAATTCCAGAGGATGGTGATATGATTATTTTTTAATGAATTTTCGTTAATGACTTTTTGAATAAAAGAACATGTTAATGGTAGATATATGTAGATCATCATCCTCATCATCATGTTGCGCAATTAGCACGGATATCCATGACAATCTCTCGCCAACCTTCCCTATCATTCATTTTCGCAGGGAGGTCCTCTGTGCAGCATCCAGCATCTTTGTATAGCTGGTCAATGTAGGCCGCTGATGGGCGGCCCACACTAACATTTCCGTGTGTTGGCTTCCACAGGAGAACGTCGCTTATGAGCTCGTCCTTGCTTCTCCAGCAGTGCCCGGCATGCCTTGTCCGTCTCACCCGAATGGTTTGTGAGATGGGGGGCAGGTGGCCATAAAGCTGTTTCCTGGTGAGGTGCTGCTTCCACGATTTGTTCAAGACTGCACGCAGCATTCTTGTGCAGCTCCCATCCAACTTATTCTCAAGGCGCCTCGTTAGGGTCCAAGTAGTGCAGCCATACAGCAGCACTGATATAACCACAGCCTGGAAGAACCATCGCTTCAACTTGTCGGAGAGATCGGACTATATTACTGATAATTTGTTTGTAGCCAACCACGGTTTTCCTATTCGTGTATTTATGTCGCTTCCTGTCGATGAGATGTTGCTGCCTAGGTATGTGAATTGTTCCACTGGCTTAAGGGCGCTTACCGTTGAGTGTAGGTATGTCTCCTTTTCTTTTGAAACATATGATAGTTTTGTGTAATTTCTGTTTATCTAGAAATTTTGTAACTTTGGTTTCGTTTTGGTTTGTTTTGTTTTACGGCATATCAACCTCAGTGGGTCATTTAATGCCGATAAAGTTTTGAAATAAATCAATTCTTAATGGATAATACAATTTAAAAAAAAATACATTTTTCTATTTAATCCATAGATGGGACCCTAACAGGTACTACCACTCTGGGTCAGAATAGACCAGGGAGCAATGGTGATGAAGGGGTGCTCCACATTCCCCAAACCTCCAAAACTGGAACCTCACCATCAGATAGAGTGTAACGTAATTCCCAGGACATTTAGACCCGCAGCCACCGCCTTCTAGCACCCATATGATAAAGAGGTGTTGGGGCTTGCCATAAGGGCAATAGGAATTTTGTAATTTTCTACTTCGTAAAGTGGTTTTTCGATATTTGAAGAATATAAATAAGCCTTAATGTTTTTTGGAGTGGAAATTATCATTCTCAGGAAACACAGTAGTTTTTTTCTTTGCCTCGGCAACTCAGCGTATGAGTAGCACAGGGATCTGTGCAGTAAAGTGAGGAGCTGATGGTAGGTGAAGCGCTCAACCTCAGACTCCTAAACAATCTCATTGGTCTAGCGCTAGTGAAAAGGGGATAGACTCACTCGCTGTATGGCTGATACCGACATTAGGCCACCCCGACGACTTTACTTTACTTACTGTAATTTAAATGTAATCGTTTATTGATAATGGCCGTAAGTTGCATGTTAGTTTTTAGTTTGCTATTATTTTTTTTTATATGTGATGTCATTCCTTTTACCCAGGCGAAAAAAAATCCTGACATTACACCAGGTCTTTTTTACATGGGATTTTTATGGGGCATCCAGCGAGGATCAAACTCGCGATAAGTAATAATGTATCTGTGAGACTAACTTTTTTATGCCCCATCTACACAGGCGACGCAGGGTAGCCGCCTCTAGTCGTCTATTATTTCTCAATTTCACCACCACTTACTGAAAATGCGGAAATCAAAAACTACCAATGAATACGTATCACTGTAATTTAAATGTAATCGTTTATTTATAACTAGAAGCTGCTATCCAGCGTCGCTTTGGTAGAGGTGGGTAAGAATTAGTCTCGCAGATACATTATTCTTGAAACGCGAGTTGGATCCTCAAAAACTACCAATGAATATGTATCACTGTAATTTAGATATAATCGTTTATTCATAACTAGAATCGGCTACCCAGCGACGCTTGGGTAGAGGTGGGTAAAAACCAGTCTCGCAGATAGATTATTGGTGAAACGCGAGTTGGATCCTCACAGGACGCCCCATTAAAATATTTATGTAAAAAAAGACCTTGCCTTGATCCAGACATTCTGAAAAGAAAAATTAATGTCTCCTATTCAGAATACTACATGCAAAAAAAATCCATGCTGTTATTATTTAAAATTTATTTCTCAATCATCGTCATGAATATAAATCAAATCTTCATTATTATTTTTTAAAAACCAAGCCCTGATGATATCTAATGTGTATATATATTTACTTAGTCGTTAATTGTTTTATTTTCGAAGTTTCCTCCGGACATGCACATAAACACAACTGCCCTTTATGTATGTATAGATAGATGGTCGTAAGTTGTATGTCGGTTTTTAAGAGTCATTTAAAATAGAAATCCCGCCCTGTCGGTGGGGCGTTAGAATGCACCGACTGCACCTCTGCAGGGAGGTAAGAGTTCCCCAATGGGGCCACCTGTTGGCCGTGGGTGGCGACCCGTGATGCTTAAGGATAGAACACAGGTAGATGAGCAGTTCATGACTTGCAATACTCCACTTTGGCCCTATCTTGGGCTAGACGGGCGGTCGGAGAGGCCCCCTCCGATCAATCGGCTAGTCATGTCAAGCCCTAGCACCTATATGATTGCCCCAACCCTATTGCCCTTATGGCAAGACCCAACACCTCTTTATCATATGGGTGCTAGAAGGCGGTGGCTGCGGGTCTACATGTCCTGGGAATGACGTTAAACTCTATCTGATGGTGAGGTTCCAGTTTTGGAGGTTTGGGAATGTGGAGCACCCCTTCATCACCATTGCTCCCTGGTCTACTCTGACCCGGAGTGGTAGTACCTGTTATGGTCTCATCTATGGGTTAAATAGAAAAATGTATTTATAAAAAAATGTATTATCCATTAAGAATTGATTTATTTTAAAACTTTATCGGCATTAAATAACCCACTGAGGTTGATATGCCGTAAAACAAACCAAATCAAAACAAAAATTAAAATCTCTTTTCAAAGCAAATGTGGACAACCAGTTTATATTCAGACCGACTCGGCAACTCTTCTATTCTCTTTTCGCAAATGCAAAATAGATGTTGTAATGCCATTCAAGTCGAAGCAATAGTACCTTCAATTCTCAAAAACAAAAAAGAAATACTCTTTTTTTAGGTTTACCAACATAATTTTATTACGAACAGAAAAAGAACAAAGGTAAACAGAGAAATCTTCCCAGCAAACACAATGTTTTCAGTAGCCGTGACACAGGAAATTTGTCATGTATTAAAGACTGGCGTGGTATGCAAGAGACGTTTCTTTCCATCATAAACGGCCGGTTAAGTCAGTGGCCGCTCTCGCAGGACGCATTTCACACGAGAAATAGCAACCAATAAAAGATAATAAATGCAAAACAACATTAATAAAGACGCTAGCCTCATTTTCAGCCAATCAGTACATCAAGTCAACAGTGGAGAACAACAAACGTCTTATGAGAAACGACAGGCGAGAAAAGAATGGCCGGTGACGCAACATTGTAGAAACCGGTGTTAGGGGAAATCACCGAGGCTTTACTCTGTAGCGACTTACAGAATTTTAACAACGCTTCAAGGTCATTTTTCTCTTTCTTTCTTTCTTTCTTTCTTTCTTTTCTTTCTTTTCTTTCTTTCTTTCTTTAATTTTCTTTTCTTCTTTCTTTCTTTCTTTGCTTTTCTCTTCCCTTCCTTTCTTCTTTCTTTTTTCTTTTCTTTTCTTTCTTTCTTTCTTTCTTTCTTTCTTTCTTTTCTTTTCTTTTCTTTCTTTTCTTTCTTTCTTTCTTTCTTTTCTTTTCTTCTTTTCTTTTTTTCTTTTCTTTCTTTCTTTCTTTCTTTCTTTCTTTCTTTCTTTCCTTTTCTTTTCTTCTTTCTTTCTTTCTTTCTTTTCTTTTTCTTTTCTTTCTTTTTTTTTTCTTTTCTTTCTTTTTTTCTTTCTTCTTTCCATTCCTTTCTTTTCTTTCTTTCTTTCTTTTCTTTCTTTCTTTTCTTTCTTTCCTTTTCTTTCTTTCTTTCTTTCTTTTCCTTTCTTTCTTTCTTTCTTTCTTTTTTTTCTTTCTTTACTTTGCCTTTCTTTCTTTCTTTCTCTTTCTTTCTTTTTCCTTTTTCTTTTCTTTTTCTTTGCTTTCTTTCCTTTCTTTCTTTCTTTCTTTCTTTCTTTTCTTTCTTTTCTTTCTTCCTTCTTTTCTTTCTTTCTTCTTTCTTTTCTTTTTTCTTTCCTTTTTCTTCTTTCTTTCCTTTCTTTTCTTTCTTTCTTTCTTTCTTCTTTTTTCTTTCTTTCTTTCCTTTCTTTCTTTCTTTCTTTCTTTCTTTTCTTTTTTCCTTTCCTTTCTTTCTTCTTTCTTTCTTTTCTTTCTTTCTTTCTTTCTTTCTTTTCTTTCTTCTTTCGTTTCTTTGCTTTTCTTTCCTTTCTTTCTTTCTTTCTTTCTTTCTTTTTTTCCTTTCCTTTCTTTCTTTCTTTTCTTTCTTTTCTTTGCTTTGCCTTTCTTTTCTTCTTTCTTTCTATCTTTCGTTTCTTTGCTTTTCTTTCCTTTCTTTCTTTCTTTCTTTCTTTCTTTTATTTCCTTTCCTTTCTTTCTTTCTTTTCTTTTCTTTTCTTTGCTTTGCCTTTCTTCTTTTTCTTTCTATCTTTCGTTTTCTTTGCTTTTCTTTCCTTTCTTTCTTTCTTCTTTCTTTCCTTCCTCCTTCTTTCTTTCTTTCTTGCTTTTCTTTTCTTTCCTTTTTCTTCTTTCTTTTTTCTTTTTTTCTTTCTTTCTTTCTTTCTTTCTTTTCTTTCTTTCCCTTCCTCTTTCTTTCTTTCTTTCTTTTCTACATACAAATATATTTTATTGTTGGTCGACAAGGCGTGAAGTATATTTTCTGTTTTAGAAATATTTGTTTCAAATAAATCGTTTATTCTAAAAATGTTTTTACAAAGAATCCTAAAACAATTGTGTATCGTATAACCAAACTTCGTGTGAAGTCGTCTCTTCTCTCGCTGGTGTGTCCGACAACCTTATCAACAACAATGAATCGTCAGCAATTTATCTCTTTGGTTTTTAGCTCAGTCGGTAGAGCGTCTGCTTAAGAATCACAAGGTTCCCGGTTTGATACCGGCCCACGGTAACTCGGCGCACGAGTAGCACATGGATCTGTGCGGTAAAGTGAGGGGCTGATGGTAGGTGTGGTGCTCCACCTCAGACGCTAAAATAATCTCCTTGGTCTAGCGCTAGTGAAAAGGGGGTTGACCCCCTCGCTGTCCGGCTGATACTCCGATGACTTTACTTTCTTTGCAAATTCACTCACAAAAATGCATTTATATACATGTATTCAAGGTGTGTCATAAAAGTATCGAGATTGAAGCTGTATTTGCCAAGATAAAAAGGAAGAATGAATAGAACGTTAATTTTTTTTCAGAATACAAGGTGTGTTATAAAAGTATCGGGATTGGGCTGTTTTTACCAAGATAGAAATGAACAATGAATGGAACGTTAATGTTTTTTTCAGAATACAAGGTGTGTCATAAAAGTATCGATATTGAAGGTGGATTTACCAAGATAGAAATAAACAATGAATGGAACGTTATTTTCTTTTTCAGAATACAAGGTGCATCAAAAAAGTACAAAAAATCTCGATACTTTTTTGACACACCATGTATAACTGATATCTCAAAGCTTCACACTCTCGTTTAACTGTGTTTGGGAATATTCTAACACACACAATGCCTTTTTATTGCTAGAGAATGTCATTCTTACCCCTGAAAAAAAATAACAAAAAAAAACCCTTAAATTTAGTTTTTTAAACATTTTGTTAAAATTTGAAATCCTTTGAGTTTGGTTTGGTTTTGTTTTGTTTTACGGCATATAAACCTTAGTGGGTCATTTAATGCCGATAAAGTTTTGAAATAAATCAATTCTTAATGGATCATACATTTTTTTATTAATACATGTTCTAATTTAACCCATAGATGGGGACCTTAACAGGTACTACCACCCGAATCAGAGTGGACCAGGGCAACAATGGTGATGAAGGGGTGCGTCCACATTCCTCAAACCTCCAAAACTGGAACCCCACCATCAGATAGAGTTTAAGTCATTCCCAGGACATGTAGACCCGCAGCCACCGCCTTCTAGCACCCATATGATAAAAGGGGTTGGGGCTTGTTTTGAGGGCAATAGGGCTGGGGAAAATCATATAGGTGCTAGGGGCTTGACATGACCAGCCGATTGATCGGAGGGGGCCTTTCCGACCGCCTGTCTAGCCCAAGATAGGGCCAAAGTGGAGTATTGCAAGTCATGGACTGCTCAACAAACCTGGGTTCTATCCTTAAGCATCACGGGTCGCCACGCACGGTCAACAGGTGTCCCATTGGGGGAGTCTTACCCCTCTTCAGAGGTGCTGTCGGTGCATTCTAATGCCCCAGCCGACAGGGCGGAACTCCTTTGAGATGGAATCGGCTATATCATTAGACTAAGAAATGATGACACTTCTTTCAGGACATACTGTACTTAACCTCTCTCATCAAATGGCACTTGCTAGGCTTATTCGGTTAAAGAACAACGATAGATTTTCTTGGATAAATCAAAGTTAGGATTTCTTTTTCTTTTACTTGCCAAATGTTCCTTTGAGATGATAAGGATTGACTTGTCGTCGTAAGATATCAGCTCGTTGTTCATTTATGATCAAAGCGTCAAGCAAGAAAAATCATTCAACAACCAGCAAAACGGTTCTTAAATAATTAACGAGATTCTTTCAACATGTCGCTAACGATTCCAAAGACTCTTTGTATCTTTGACAGCATTAAAGAGAGTTGTAAAAAAATAAAAAATAATATAATAAATTTAAAATAAAATAAATAAATAAAATTAAAATAAGGAGTATGCGATCTCGCTTCAAGTGATCTCATATCTGAGCAACCATTTTTCATGGCTGATAATCGTAGTATTTCTGTTGCAACAACATGACAGCCACGCATGCGCACTCGCATATCTGTTAAAACGAATGTTTCTCAGCTTATTAAAAATGAATTTATTCTAATGCTCAGAAGTCAAAGATTGTAGATATACAACAGATCATCCTGTAGATTGACATGTGCACATAGAGAAGACACGACTTTTAGTACAAGCTGAAGATGTATACTCTCTTTTAAAAAGAATAGAACACGCATATAATGTATAAGTATACCTGCATTAGTTGCTTTCTATCATCAAGCACAAACAAGCTAATTGTTAGTATTATTTGGATTATTCGGACTATTGGCCTCATCTTTATTGTTATCTGTACAACGTTTTGGTTGATGTGTCTTCCAGCCTTCTTCAGGTATTTCTTGTCGGATTCGGAAGCCATCTCAAACTCGGGAACATTCTTTTCGAACTCGAGAATATGGTTGGGTTCAAAGTTCTGTGATGGCTCCCGATTACGACAAGAAGGTTCCAGAGTTCGAAAAGGCTCCCGAATCCAATAAGAAATACTTGAAGAAGGCCGGAGGGCACATCGGTTGAAACGTTGTATAGATAACAATAAAGATGAGGAAGATAGTCCGAATAATCCAAATAATACTAATTATCAAGCCTCATCTCAAAAATCAGAGAAAAAGCTAATTGCTTTAATTGAGCTTTATTCAATACTAAATTACAGCTCCTGTTAGTTTGACATTATTTCTGTAACGAAAGAGAGAATTTGCCTCGTGGGGCAAAGCAGGCGCGAACCTGCATCCCTTGCAACGAAAATATGACTGCCTTGGCATTACAATTTGAATACGTGTGATTCCTACGCAAAGAAAAATAAAATAAATTTGCACCTATGAAAATTTCTCTCAGATTTCTGTACATAAAACGAGAGACAACTGAGAAGAAGGCGAGCTGCTTTGAAGCGGTGAATGAACGTGTTGCGGAGGACTGCTAGAAAATTGTTGCGGGACGAGAAAGTTTGTCGTCGAACTTTGCAGTGGAAGAAAGAAATTCGACGAATAAATTTCACAACCAAGAATTTCTTCTAAGCAGAAAGAAAAAAAAATCGGCATTTTTATATTTTTAATTCTTATTTTAAATATGGGGCTATATGATGGCTTACCCTCAAAATCCCCCCACCAACCGACCAGGAAAACACTCACATAAGAGTGGTTAATAGATGGTGGGTGAAAGTTCAATTACCTGACAATAAGAAACAATCAAAAGTCGGGTAGACCTTGTGATTGAGTCCATGACCTGCAATACTGCACTTTGACCCTTTCTTGGGCTATATGGGCGGTCGGAGAGATCCCCTCCGATCAATTGGCTGGTCACGTCAAGTCCTAGCACCTATATAATTGCCCCAACCCTATTGCCCTTATGAAAAATCCATATCCTTTTTATCATATGGGTGCTAGAAGGAGGTGACTGAGGGTCTACATGTCCTGGGAATGACGTTAAACTCTATCTAATGGTGAATTTCCGGTTTCGGAGGTTTCGGGAATGTGGAGCACCTCTTCATCCCCATTGCTCCTTGGTCCACTCTGACCTGGAGTGGTAGTACCTGTTAGGGTACCATCTATGGGTTAAATAGAAAAATGTATAAAGCTTAAGTTAAAAGCTGTATTTTCCAAGATAAAAATGAAGAATGAATAGAACGTTATTTTTTTTCAGAATAAAAGGTGTGTCAAAAAGTACAAAAAATCTCGATACTTTTTTTTGACACACCTTGTATATTTATATTATATCTACAGCTAGTTAAGTATTCTGCTTAAGTAATAGGTACCAGTTACTTTTTGCAATATCGCATTTTTTTTCCTTAAGGTACCCCCTTTTCGGCATACATATCCGTTCCCTAAACTTTGACCCCACCCTCACCTTGCACTTATCCTGTTCCCTGTGATGTTTGCTCTCACGGTCCACTCTTTAAAGTGGCATTTTTAGAATTGTAGTAAAAAGAAAACTTGATTTTCTTTCCGTATTTTTTTTATTTTAGTAAGTAATCTCTTAATAAGATGTTGTCTGTCTGTTTGTCAGTGATTGTACATTCGTGATTAGTTTGTAACGCTAGTTTCGCTAAAATGCGGTATCTTCGTTTCGTCAATTTTATCTTCTTCGTATCGGCTTCTTTGAGGAAGTCATTAAACGAATGTCGTTTCGATGGTTTTAATTCTCAAGTGTTTTCTTAATTCCCAATTTAAATATATAAAGAAACGTGCTAGATGGAGATTTATTATGAGAAAAAGCGTAATTAACCCTTGCCGCTCTGCAATTAAATCGATTTACCGATGTCGGCTTTGTGTATTGTTTTATCCGCTATGTTCACCATTCACTGTATGTTTTTTCTTCTTTTAATTTTATTTGCTCGTTTGAACATCCAATTCCGGTTTGTTAACCTTTTTAAGACGACCGTCTCACAAAGTCTCTATTGAACACGCACATCTGGACAGCAAATCACGAATTTAGTTCAAGTGCTAAACAGACAAGACCAGTTCTCTAAAATCTATCCTCTCTCTCTCTCTCTCTCTCTCTCTCTCTCTCATTATATATATATTATATATATATATATATATTATATATAGGGCAGTTGTGTGTATATGTATATCCGGAGGAAACTTCGAAAGTAAAACAATTAACAAGTAAATATATATACACATTAAATATCCCCGGGGCTTGGTTTTTAGCAAGAATAATAGAGATTTGATTTATATTCGTGAAGATGATTAAAAGAAAATTTAAATGATAACAGCATGGATTTTTTTTCATTTAATATTTTTAGATAGTAGACATTAACATTTCTTTTCAGAATAGCTGGATCAATGCAAGGTTTATTTTTTACATAGGGATTTAAATGGGATATTCCTACGAGGATTCAATTCAAGATCAGTAATAATGATCTGCAGGACTAATTTAAAAAATCCCCCATGCGATGCGGGTGCTGCTAGTACATATATAAGAGCAGTTGTGTGTATGTGTATATCTGGAGGAAACTTCGAAAATAAAACAATCAAAGACAAAGTATATATATATATATATATATATATATATATATATATATACATTAAATATCACCAGGGCTTGGTTTTTGAGCAAAAATAATTTGATTCATATTCGTGATGATAATTCAAAAAATTTAAATGATAACAGCATGGATTTTTTTTTTCATTTAATATTTAGTAGTAGACATTAACATTTCTTTTCAGAGTAGCCGGATCAATGCAAGGTCTATTTTTTTACATAGGGATTTAAATGGGGCATCCCACGAGGATCCAAGTCGTGATTAAGTGATGATGGATCTACGAGACTAACTTTTTTGCTACCTTCTTCAACCCAGACGACGCTAGGTAGCCGCTTCTAGTATAATATATACCGTATATACTCGTGTAATTCTACTTACCTGGCCCCGAGCCTGTGTCCATTGGATTCGGCCTCTTGACCGGTTAAGTAATTAGCGGCGTATATCCCAGGGGGGCATCTCCCCAGGCAACACCTGTCCCCTTGATATAAAGGGACAGGGCTGGGTAACACAGTGCCTGGGGCGCCCTCTTTGAGGGGAACACCACTGGATGCGCGGTAAATAACTACTTACATATGTCCAGTGGATTTGAACCGGTATGATATCTAATAACAGCGTAATCCCAGGGCTATCCACAGGGCAGCACCTGCACCATTGTCTAAAAGGGGAAGATTTTTCCCTGAAGAGCTACTAAGCGAAACTGTTAGTAGGTATATATGACTCATTAGGTTTAACTTTATTATTTGCTCTACTTAGGTATTGAGCACTCTTTTTTTTAGCTTTAATATCCTGGCGGTTTATATATATATAATATTCATATGCATATATTTTTTTTCTTTGGCAAGAATTATAGATCAACATCTCATCT
>CM042138.1:29325733-29412940 GCA_023376005.1 Doryteuthis pealeii | reverse complement strand
CCTCTTATGAAGACTGAAATAATGAGAAAGAAGAAAATATCGAAGGGAAATATGAGGAAGGTAAAGAGCAGGAGTGATATAGCAAGGAGTATCGGTCGGATATGAGCTGGAGCAGAGTATAGTGATTCTCGAGACTATTAGTCGGCAAAATAAAAGGCCCATACTACAAATCAATTGCACACCGTCTAGCACACGTTGCAGCAGGTGTTGAAGCACACGAAATTCTGATAGGGAACGGTGCGGAGAGGAGTTCATAACAAAGTAAATAATATGCGATTAACAGAAATAGAGTGTGGAGGCCTTAGCGAGTAAATAGAAAGGATGAAATCTTCCTATTTTTAGATGAAAGAATACATTAGGGGTTCGATATTATACGCATCGAGCGAATGGGAGTCAGAGGGAGTTTTTTCTATCTCTTCGCCCCTTGCTTTTCGGGTTCACACACACACAATGGGGCCCGTACGGTGCTACCTTTGGTCCTGTTCACTTGACGAGAGATCTCAAAGGGGGCTGAGTATCTTATGCCAGGTCGTTTTAAACTATATTTATATTCAAAATAGAAAACTAGGTCTCGGAAACGACGCACAGCTGAATGCTCTCTCTTCTCTCTCTGCTCTCTCTATCTCTCGTCTCTCTTCTCTTCTTCTCGGTTCGCTGCGTAGCACTCACTCTCACGCTTTCGCTCTCTTTCTTCTATTATTATTATTATTATTGTTATTATGCGACTGTTTAACACCAGTTTTTACAGGAGGAATTTTCACTGAAGTCTGAGTGACTACAGTGCTTCTTATGTCTCCAATCCTAGTCGTCTAAATATCCTAGTTGAGCTCAACTAGAATATATATATATATATATAAGTGCTTAATTGGAGTCGTACCTAATTTTGAAAATTAATTAATTAATAATGAATTAGGCGGGAATACCTATTAAATGTATAGCTAACAAAATCGAAAAATCAATCTCTGTATGTACATTTCGGCCTATTAGGCCTCATCAGCAGAGCTATAAGATCGGAAGAGCCCTGTGCGTGATTTGAAACCGGACCGTCAAGCTGACAGGCCGATCCCATAACCCAACACCAAACGAACTTCTTAGATTTTATGATTTGTTTAGAGTAGGATAACATTCCTCTTCTAGTGACTTTTATTACACGACGATATGGTAAGTTGTAAACAAGGTTTGTTTAGAATGGCTTTTTGCCGATAATTTTTTGGAGAATAAGTGCTTAATTGGAGTCGTACCTAATTTTGAAAATTAATTAATTAATAATGAATTAGGCGGGAATACCTATTAAATGTATAGATCGGAAGACCGTCCTGTGCGTGATTTGAAACCGGACTGCCAAGCTGACAGGCCGATCCCATAACCCCTACACTATTAATTAATTAATTTTCAAAATTAGGTACGACTCCAATTAAGCACTTATTCTCCCAAAAATTATCGGCAAAAAGCCATTCCAAACAAACCGTGTTTACAACTTATCATATCGTCATGTAATAAAAGTCACTAGAAGAGGAATATTAACCTACTCTAAACAAATCGTAAAATCTAAGAAGTCCGTTTAGTGTAGGGGTTATGGGATCGGCCTGTCGCTTGGCAGTCCGGTTTCAAATCACGCACAGGGCGGTCTTCCGATCTATAGCTCTGCTGATGAGGCCTAATAGGCCGAAATGTACATACAGAGATTGATTTTTCTCGATTTGTTTAGCCATACATTTAATAGGTATTCCCGCCTAACTCATTATTAATTAATTAATTTCAAAATTAGGTACGACTCCAATTAAGCACTTATATATATAATATTATATATATATATATATATATATATATATATATATATATATATATATATATATAAGCAGCGGCTACACGGCGAAGCCCGGATAGAGGAGATAAAAACATGGTTTAATAATCGTTTGCAGATCTATTTCTACTGAAGAGTTCGATCCTCGCAGGATGACCCATAAAAATCACCACGTAAAAAAGAACTTAATTTAATCCGGCCTGGTGGGAGGTCAGGGAATTTTCTTTTTGTCTGATTTGAGGGAATGACATCGCATAATGATATAGTAAGAAATTTTAATTCAATGATTAACTATATTTTTTAAATAGAATATAAATGACGCGATTTGCTAAATTTCAAAGTAATATTTGAAAAATGAAATTGAATAAAGTAATCAAATTAATGTAAAATGATAAATAAACTTTTAAAAAATAACATTATTAGTTGAAAGCGTAGCCGATCAAATGTGCAATTATTATAGTATACTTTACTATAAATTTGATAACAATTTGATAAAAATAATATACTATATTAAGTATAGTATATTATTTTTTTAATCGAAAAGTGCACTGACTTGGAAAAATTACGAAAACAAAAGAAAACTAAATGTAAAAAATTAAACATACTTTTTTTTAAAAAGAATTTTTAAATGTGCTTAAAAGTTAAATATCAAATTACAATCCAGATTTTGGCACAGACACAGAATAGCGCGCAATAGATATAATTAGAATCGTATTTTACGAATAAATAACATTAGATTTCGGAAACCCCCGAAGGCACATAATTTTATTTGTATTTCTAATATTAAAATAAATAAATTAACGCGATTATGAAAAATAAAAAAAGGCTTTGTTTACAATTGACGAACGACGGAAAATCGACCTTACATACGTACTCGATTGTCTGAAAGTTTTCAGGTATTTCCGTGAAATGTATTAGGTAATCTAATAGTATTATCTATTGCGCACTATTCTGTATTAGTATCATGATTTTATTTGTATTTCTAATATTAAAATAAACAAATTAATGCGATTATGAAAAATAAGAAAAGGGTTTGTTTACAATTGAAGAACGACGGAAATTAAAAGTTGAGTTATCGTTAAATGTTTTCGTTTGATTTGTTATTTAATTCACTGTAAAAAATAATTCAATGTATGAAAAGACATACTAAGTATATATTAAGAAAGATTATTTTATTTAATTTCTAACCAAATGAATAGATAGGAACAGAAATATGTGATAAATAAGATTTAATTTTACGTTAAAATTTAGTATGAAAAAAATCATACTTATCAGCTGTCCGAAGCAAAAACATTTTTTTAAAACTAGCTGTATAAAATAATTCAATTGATAGAAATGCATACAAATTACATATTTAAAAATATTATTTTCTTTTCTTTCCAACCATATAAATATTTGTAAGATTAGGCCAAAAATAGGCGATAATATTTGTAAGATTAGGCCAAAAATAGGCGATAAGTTCTGAGCGGAATGACTTATTGCAAAATTTATTCACTAAAATTAAACTTCACTGCTGATATCGCTGTAAATCGATATATATATATATATATATATATATATATATATATATATATATATATATATATATATATATATATATTACTGCATATCGTAGCGAGGTTTTTATTCGCACAGTACACTTAAAATTCGGTAGTGTAGATAATAAAACAACTTTCCATCCATTTATTTTTGTGGGTTCTGCAACTAGTAGTAATTTTTAATCATTTAAATTATCGAGGTAATGGAGATAGATAAGAAATACTAATTAGAATTCTTCCCCGTCTTCCTAAACAGCAGCCTTGGTATAATCATGGACGACCTTTACAACGTATTCACGGCTCGTCTCCAATAAGACAGTTTGCTTCGTCATTGGTAATGGTTATAGTAAGGTCCGGACAAGACAGGTCTTCTTTTTACCTGCTGTCAGTGTTATATGCTTGTGTTAAACATGGAGTATATAAACAGTGGAAAGAGTTCTCTGATGTATAATAAAGTTTGGTTTGGTTTGGTTTGTTTTACGGCATATCAACCTCAGTGGGTCATTTAATGCCGACAAAGTTTTGAAATCAATTAATTCCTAATGGATACTCAATTTTTTTATAAACACATGTTTTTCTATTTAACTCATAGATGGGACCCTAACAGGCACTACCACTCCGGGTCAGAGTTAACCAATGGTGATAGAGGGGTGCTCCACATTCCCTAGACCTCCAGAACTGGAACATCACCATCAAATAGAGTTTAACGTCATTCCCAGGACATGAAGACACTCAGCCACCGCCTTCTAGCACCCATATTATGAAGAGGGTTGGGGCTTGCCATGAGAGCAATAGGGCTGGGGCAATCATATAGGTGCTAGGACCTGACATGACCAGCCGATTGATCAGAGGGGGCGTCTCCGACCGCCCGTCTACCCTAAATAAGGGTCAAACGGAAGTGTTGCATATTATGGACTGCTCATCCAGGATTCCGTCCTTAAGCATCACGAGTCGCCACCCACGGCCAACAGGTGATAGTTCTTGATAGTTCTTATTCTATTTCTCTGCTTGCTGGTTCTTTATCTAAACTGCTTCTTGACTCTACCTCGATCACCATGTTATCTGGTTGACTTCTATTAAAGGCTGGCTTTCTTCTTCGTCGATTCTTCTTATTCTGCTGGGCTGTACATTTCTTTTTTAATAATTTAAACGACAAAACTTGGTGTTACTTGATCAAGTCTTATTTCTTAGCCCATGATTCCGCCTCGGATGACCTACCCGCCAGAGCCGACAATACGTCTGCACTCCTTGCAAGCTGGGTCGAACTGCTGACTACAACTAAAACTATCCTTATGGCGCCCAATCGTACTCTATACACATGTTTATTTTCTACGACGGTAACCATTACATGACAAACACCTCTGTTGTATAAATAGTTATTTACGAAAGGGTATCACAAAACAAAAAAATATTGTGTATTCGTTGATTGTCGAACAGATTGCTCAGGATTAATTGTAAATCAGAGTAGCTCGTTAACCATTACGATTGTTGGCATATATCCTTCTATTATGCCACTCATACGCTGAGTTGGCGAGGGCTGATATCAAACCAGGAACCTTGTGGTTCCTAGTCGGACGTATTGATCTTTTGTCACATGAATACCGTGCTTCTGTGTATTACAACGATTTCAACTGAATTCATAAAATCGGACACTATCGACGCCATTCAACTGCTCGTTGACACTTAGCCGAATAGAAGTAGTCATTTGGGCTGGGGTAGTAGAATACACCGACTGCACCTCTACAATAGGGTTAGACCCCCCCCCCAATGGGGCTACCTGTTTGACATCTATGGCGTCCCGTGATGATTACAGATGGGACCCTGGTGGCTAAGCAGTTTATGTATTGCAACACCACTTTAGCGCTTACTTAGGTTTGACGAACGGTCGGAGAGACCCCCTCCGATCAATCGACTGGTCACACCAAGCCCTAGCACCTATATGATTGTCCCAGTCCTATTGACTTTATGCCAAACCCCCAACCCTTTTTATCAAATATGTGCTAGAAGGCAGTGACTGAGGGTATTTGTGTCCTGGGTATGCCGTTAAATTCTATCTAATTGTGAAGTTCCAGTTCTGGAGCTTTGGGGAATGCAGAGTACCCTTCATCACCATTACTCCCAGGCCCACTCTGACCAGGAGTAGTATTATCTATTAGTGTCCCATCCATGGGTTAAATAAAAAAAAAGAGTTTAAATAATTGTGTTTGAAAAACAAAAATTGAGTACCCATCATGAATGAATAAAACAAAACTTCTTCGGCATAAAATAACCCAACAAGGGTTGACACGCTGTAAAATCCAACCAACCAAAAACTAACCGGACAGAACTGGCAAAACATGACTCTGCAATATCAGTAGTCTTCAGTCAAAGAGATGCAGAATATTATGGGTGACACAGAGAGTGATAAAAAGGAATGAAGCAAAAGAAGAGACTAAAAAATAAATAAAAAATAAAGGAAAACGGGTCAAAATCTATCAAAATCTGATCGTAGATAACAGAATGAAAGATAATGAGAAAAAAGTTCTTTGTAATTAACGAAGAAGAAGAAGAAGAAGAAGAAGAAGAAGAAAGAAGAAGAAGAAGAGAAGAAGAAATGAAAGAAACAAGAACAAGATAAAGAAACGAATGAGAGAAGAAGAAGAAGAAGAAGAAGAAGAAGAAGAAGAAGAAGAAGAAGAAAAAGAAAACAACAAGAAGAAGAAATTAAGAAACAAAGAAGAAAACAAGAAAAACCAAAAGAAAAAAGAAGAAGAGAAGAGAAGAAGAAAAAAGAAAAACAACAAGAAGAAGAATTAAAGAAAACAAAAGAAGAAGAACAAGAAAACCAAAAGAAGAGAAGAAGAAGAAGAAGAAGAAGAAGAAGAAGAAGAAGAAATGAAAGAAAAACAAGAAGAAGAATAGAAAAAACAAGAAAGGAAAGAAAAACAAGAAAGAAATGAAAGAAGAAGAAGAAGAAGAAGAAGAAGAAGAAGAAGAAGAAGAAAGAAAGAAACAAGAAGAAGAATAGAAAAAACAAGAAGAAGAAAGAAGAAAAAGAAAAAAGAAGAAGAAAAGAAGAAGAAGAAGAAGAAGAGAAGAAGAAGAAGAAGAAGAAGAAAAATGAAAAAAAAGAAAAGAATAGAAAACAAGAAAGGAAAGAAAACAAAGAAGAAGAGAAGAAGAAGAAGAAGAAGAAAGAAGAAGAAGAAGAAGAAGAAGAAGAAATGAAAGAAAAACAAGAAGAAGAATAGAAAAAAACAGAAAGGAAAGAAAACAGAAGAAGAAAAGAAAAGAAGAAGAAGAAGAAGAAGAAGAAGAAGAAGAAGAAGAAGAAGAGAAGCAAGACAAGATGAAGAAATGAAGAAGAAGAAGAAGAAGAAGAAGAAGAAGAAGAAGAAGAAGAAGAGAAGAGAAGAAGAAGAAGAGAAGAAAAAAGAAAGAAACAAGAAAGAAAGAAAAGAAGAGAGAAGAAAAGCAAAGACAAGATGAAGAAATGAAAGAAGAAGAAGAAGAAGAAGAAGAAGAAGAAGAAGAAGACCAGATGAAGAAACGAAAGAGAGAAGAAGAAGAAGAAGAAGAAGAAGAAGAAGAAGAAGAAGAAGAGAAAAAAGAAAACAAGAAGAAGAAAAGAGAAGAAGAAGAAGAAGAAGAAGAAGAGAAGAAGAAATCAAAGAAGAAGAAGAACAAGATAAAGAATTTGCATTTGACACTTTGAAAAATGTCTTTTTCTCAATGAAAGACTGATAGCCATTACTGATTTCGTCACTTCCGGTTGCGCACAGCGTTCGCCTTTTATTGACCACATTTAATCTTTGTTTTTTTCAATTTCTTTGGGGGTGACATAAACCGGCGCGGCCCCTTGCAGCCGTGGTTCACCGGAAATAACCTTTCTTCCTTCTGTCAGGGGGTTACTTAGGCACCACTGCCGTTGAGCCCAGCCCCTCAATATCTGCTTCCCGCCTTCTTTGCCTAGGGGAAAACTATCGCAAAAAAAAATTATCACGGAAGAGAGCACATCCCTTGGGATATAAATGTTATGCTTCATCTATTTGTTAATCGAGCGTTTTATTTTGTAATGATGTTAATACTGAATAAAACTCAGAAATAAGAGAGTCATTCATGCTTTCACAGTGTTTGGACGACTAATAAGAAACTAAACAAACCTCTACTACTACTACTGCTGCTGCTAATAATCTTATTATAAATCGAATTTAATAAATATGTGCTCAGTATTATTGATTTCTATTGGTTTGGTTTTATTTTAATGAATATAATCAAAAATCTCTTCAATGAATCTTAAATTAACAAGAAAAAAGAACTGTCATTTTCATTATTTACTTCCTCTTTTAACTAAATACTGAAATTAGAAAAAATAACAATGAAAGACGAGAATGATGGAAGAGTAAGTTTCAGTTGTTCTATTTTTTATTACAGGCTCTCTGTTTCAAATCTTTTTATCGGTATTCTTATTTACTTTCATTAGCCTTTCTAATTTAATATAATATTTTATTACATTAAACTTAAATACTTGCACCCGGAGGGTGCATATATTTGCTAGTAATAATAATAATCTTATTATAATGGAGATTGTGTGTTTTTCTGTCTGTAACCGAAACTATATTCCTACTCAAGTCACAATTCTCTTAGTTATTGACATCACATTCTCCATGATTTTATTTTTTATTTAAACCTCAATTATTAGTAAAATTGTTTTACATCATTAAGACTGTTAACAATATCTACATACTAATAACATGCAATTATATTTATATATTCAACGAAATAGCGGTTTACAGTGTGAATGGGAAGGCTAATTTGCATATTGTTCTTAAAAATTTGATTTTAATAAATATATGCTTAGCATTATTGATTTCTAATTGTTTGGTTTTATCTTAATAAATATGAGCAAAAATCTCGGGGATAAATCTTAACAGAAATCTATTAACATAAAGAAACTGTAATTTTATTATTTCTTCCTATTTAACTAAATAGTTAAATTAGGGAAATTTACCACTGAAAGACGGGAGTAAGGGAAAATGGTGGAACAGTTAGTTTCAAAGGTTGTTCTATTTTCCGATTATACCCCCTCTGTTCCAAATATTTTTATCTGAATTCTTATTCAGTTTCATTAGCCTTTCTAATTTAACATGATATTTTATTATATTAAAACTTGAATACTTGCACCCGGAGGGTGCATATATTTGCTAGTAATAATAATAATAATAATAATCTTATTATAATGGAGATTGTGTTTTTCTGTCTGTAACCGAAACTATATTCCTACTCAAGTCACAATTCTCTTAGTTATTGACACCACATTCTCCATGATTTTATTTTTATCTAAACCTCAATTATTAATAAAATTGTCTTACATTATTAATACTCTTAACTATGTCTACATACTGACAACATGCAATTGTATTTATATATACAACAAAATAGCGGTTTACAGTGTGAACGGGAAGGCTAATTTGCATATTAATATTAAAAAATCGAATTTGATAAATATGTGCTCAGTATTATTGATTTCTAACTGTTTGGTTTTATTTTAATGAATATAAGCAAAAATCTCTTCAATGAATCTTAAATGAAATCCATTAACAAGATAAAATAACTGTCATTTTATTCTTTACTTCCTCTTATAACTAAATACTTAAATTAGAAAAAATAACAATGAAAGACGAGAGTGATGGAAGAGTAAGTTTCAGTTGTTCCATTTTTTTATTATACTCCCTCTGTTTCAAATTTTTATATACTCCCTCTGTTTCAATTTTTTATCTGTATTCTTATTTATTTTCATTAGCCTTTCTAATTTAATATAATATATCATTAGATTAAAACTTAAATACTTGCACCCGGAGGGTGCATATATTTGCTAGTAATAATAATAATAATAATACAAGAAAAGAAGGTGGAAGAGGTCTTGCCAACATAGAGGACTGTGTAGAGGCCACAATCCAAGGACTCGAAGAATACACACAAAAAAAGCAAAGACAGATTACTTATGGCAGCCAACAACAGCAGATGCAATGCATGGACAAACAGAAAAACAACAAAAACTAGAAAACAAAGATGGGAAGAAAAACAAGTATATGGGCACTTCAAATGACAAATCGGAGATGTTGCACATAAAAAGATCTAGACATGGTTAAGAAGAGGAAACCTCAAGAGAGAAACTGAATTACTAATAATTGCTGCACAGAATAATGCCATAAGGACAAACTATATAAAAGCGAAAATTGATAAGACACAACAAAATAGAAAATGTAGACTAAGTGGTAATAGAGATGAGACTGTAAACCATATACTCTGCGAATGTAGCAAACTAGCACAGCGAGAATACAAAACTAGACACGACTGGGTTGGGAAGGTGATCCACTGGGAATTATGCAAAAAATTAAATTTTTACCACACAACAAAATGGTATATGCGTAAACCAGAATCTGTTCTTGAGAACGAAACGCATAAAATTCTCTGGGACTTTGAAATAAAAACGGATCACCTTATCCCAGCAAGAAGACCAGACCTAGTGTTAATAAACAAAAAAGAAAGAACTTGTCAACTGGTTGATTTTGCAGTGCCAGCAGCTCACAGGGTGAAGCTGAAGGAAAATGAAAAGATGGACAAATATCTGGACCTTGCGAAAGAACTGAAAAAGTTATGGAATATGAAAGTAAAAGTGATACCAATTGTAGTTGGTGCACTTGGAACAGTCCCAAAAGGATTGGAAATGGGTCTGGAAAGTTTGGGAATCAGAGGAAGGATTGAAACCATTCAGAACACTGCACTGCTGCAATCTGCCAGAATACTCAGAAGAGTCCTGGAGACCTGAGGAAACTTGCTGTCACTCAGATTCCAGTGAAAGACCATCAGCTAATTCTGATGTGAAACTCAAAAGGAGTAAATAATAATAATAATGTAAGAAAAGAAGGTGGGAGAGGTCTTGCCAACATAGAGGACTGTGTAGAGGCCACAATCCAAGGACTCGAAGAATACACAAAAAGAGCAAAGAAAGATTACTTATGGCAGCCAACAACAGCAGACGCAGTGTATGGACAAAGAGAAAAACAACAAAAACTAGAAAACAAAAATGGGAAGAAAAACTATTATATGGGCACTTCAAACGACAAATCGGAGAGGTTGCACATAAAACGACCTGGACATGGTTAAGAAGAGGAAACCTCAAGAGAGAAACTGAATCACTAATAATTGCTGCACAAAATAATGCCTTAAGAATAAATTATATCAAAGCAAAAAATGATAAGATGCAACAAACAAGTAAATGTAGACAGTGCGGTGCCAGAGACGAGACTATAAACCATGTATTAAGCGAATGTAGCAAACTAGCACAACGGAAATACAAAGCTAGGCACGACTGGATTGGGAAGGTGATCCACTGGGAATTATGCAAAAAATCTAGATCTAGAGTTGATCAACAAAAAAAAAGTGTAGGCCCACTAGCAAAAACCTACATTAATCAGCTCTGTGCGGATTCCAGCTAGGGCAATGAACGATAGGCAAGATTGGCAAGAGAGAGAGAGAGAGAGAGAGAGAGAGAGAGAGAGAGAGAGAGAGAGAGAGAATCATGGGTATTTCTGCTGTCAGCGCGACCTGATAATGAGAGTTTATCCTATTTTCTATGCAAAAACGAGCAATTATTCATATTGTTATTCATCTGTGGTTTAAAAACAACAATATGTGAATTTGTAGAAAAGTCATACACAATTTAACAAAAATTATTTGCCGTTTTCCCCCGAAAATAAGACCTCCCTACAAATAAAACCGAGGGTGATTTTTCAGGATGATTTTAATATAAGTTGTTAAAATAAACCCTAGTTAAGAGCGGCAGCATTTTAGAATCCATTGACTTGCAGAACAATAAAATTCCAGAGGATGGTGATATGATTATTTTTTAATGAATTTTCGTTAATGACTTTTTGAATAAAAGAACATCTTAATGGTTGATATATGTAGATCATCATCATCATCATGTCACGCAATTAGCACGGATATCCATGACAATCTCTCGCCAACCTTCCCTATCATTCATTTTCCCAGGGAGGTCCTCTGCGCAGCATCCAGCATCTTTGCATAGCTGGTCAATGTAGGTCGTTGATGGGCGGCCCACACTAGCATGTCCGTGTGTTGGCTTCCACAGCAGAACGTCGCTTATGAGCTCGTCCTCGCTTCTCCAGCAGTGTCCGGCATGTCTTGTCCGTCTCACCCGAATGGTTTGTGAGATGGGGGGCAGGTGGCCATAAAGCTGTTTCCTGGTGAGGTGCTGCTTCCACGATTTGTTCAAGACTGCACGCAGCATCCTTGTGCAGCTCCCATCCAGCTTATTCTCAATGCACCTCGTTAGAGTCCAAGTAGTGCAGCCATACAGCAGCACTGATATAACCACAGCCTAGAAGAACCATCGCTTCAACTTGTCGGCGAGATCGGACTTTTTACTGATAATTTGTTTGTGGCCAACCACGGTTTTCCTATTCGTGTATTTATGTCGCTTCCTGTCGATGAGATGTTGCTGCCTAGGTATGTGAATTGTTCCAAAGGCTTTAGGGACTTACCGTTGAGTGTAGGTATGTCTCCTTTTCTTTTGAAACATAAGATAGTTTTGTGTAATTTCTGTTTATCTAGAAATTTTGTAACTTTGGTTTCGTTTTGGTTTGTTTTGTTTTACGGCATATCAACCTCAGTGGGTCATTTAATGCCGATAAAGTTTTGAAAAAAATCAATTCTTAATGGATAATACAATTTAAAAAAAAAAACATTTTTCTATTTAACCCATAGATGGGACCCTAACAGGTACTACCACTCCGGGTCAGAGTGGACCAGGGAGCAATGGTGATGAAGGGGTGATCCACATTCCCCAAACCTCCAAAACTGGAACCTCACCATCAGATAGAGTTTAACGTCATTCCCAGGACATGTAGACCCGCAGCCACCGCCTTCTAGCACCCATATGATAAAAAGGGGTTGGGGCTTGCCATAAGGGCAATAGGTGTTTTGTAACTTTCTACTTCGTAAAGTGGTTTTTCGATATTTGAAGAATATGAATAAGCCTTAATGTTATATTTTGGAGTGAAAATTATCATTTTCGGGAAACACAGTAGTTTTTTTTGCCTCGGCAACTCAGCGTATGAGTAGCACAGGGATCTGTGCAGCAAAGTGAGGAGCTGATGCTAGGCGTGGCACTCCACCTCAGACGCCAAAACCATCTCCTTGGTCTAGCGCTAGTGAAAGGGGGATAGACTCACTCGCTGTATGGCTGATACCGACATTAGGCCACCCCGACGACTTTACTTTACTTACTGTAATTTAAATGTAATCGTTTATTGATAATGACCGTAAGTTGCATGTTAGTTTTTAGTTAGCTATTATTTTTTTTATATGTGATGTCATTCCTTTTACCCATGCGAAAAAAAAATCCTGACATCTCACCAGGTCTTTTTTACATGGGATTTTTATGGGGCATCCAGCGAGGATCAAACTCGCGATAAGTAATAATGTATCTGTGAGAATAACTTTTTTTAATACCCCCTCTACACAGGCGACGCAGGGTAGCCGCCTCTAGTGGTCAATTAATTCACAATTTCACCGCCACTTACTGAAAATGCGGAAAACAAAAAGCTACCAATGAATACGTATCACTGTAATTTAAATATAATCGTTTATTTATAACTAGAATCGGCTACCCAGCAACGCTTGGGTAGAGGTGGGTAAAAACCAGTCTCGCAGATAGATTATTGGTGAAACGCGAGTTGGATCCTCACAGGACGCCCCATTAAAATATTTATGTAAAAAAAGACCTTGCCTTGATCCAGACATTCTGAAAAGAAAAATTAATGTCTCCTATTTAGATTACTACATGCAAAAAAAATCCATGCTGTTATTATTTAAACTTTATTTCTCAATCATCGTCATGAATATAAATCAAATCTTCATTATTATTTTTTAAAAACCAAGCCCTGATGATATCTAATATGTATATATATTTACTTAGTCGTTAATTGTTTTATTTTCGAAGTTTCCTCCGAGCATACACATAAACACAACTGCCCTTTATGTCTGTATAGATAGATGGTCGTAAGTTGTATGTCGGTTTTTAATAGTCATTTAAAATAAAAATCCCGCCCTGTCGGCTGGGGCGTTAGAATGCACCGATTGCACCTCTGCAGAGGGGTAAGACTCCCCCAATGGGGCCACCTGTTGGTCGTGTGTGGCGACCCGTGATGCTTAAGGATAGAACCCAGGTAGATGAGCAGTTCATGACTTGCAATACTCCACTTTGGCCCTATCTTGGGCTAGACGGGCGGTCGGAGAGGCCCCCTCCGATCAATCGGCTTGTCATGTCAAGCCCTAGCACCTATATGATTGCCCCAACCCTATTGCCCTTATGGCAAGCCCCAACCCCTTTTTATCATGTGGGTGCTAGAAGGCGGTGGCTGCGGGTCTACATGTCCTGGGAATGACGTTAAACTCTATCTGATGGTGAGGTTCCAGTTTTGGAGGTTTGGGGAATGTGGATCACCCCTTCATCACCATTGCTCCCTGGTCCACTCTGACCCGGAGTGGTAGTACCTGTTAGGGTCACATCTATGGGTTAAATAGAAAAATGTATTTATAAAAAAATGTATTATCCATTTAGAATTGATTTATTTCAAAACATTATCGGCATTAAATAACCCACTGAGGTTGATATGCCGTAAAACAAAACAAAACAAAACAAAAATAAAAATCTCTTTTCAAAGCAAATGTGGACAACCAGTTTATATTCAGACCGACTCGGCAACTCTTCTATTCTCTTTTCGCAAATGCAAAATAGATGTTGTAATGCCATTCAAGTCGAAGCAATAGTACCTTCAATTCTCAAAAACAAAAAGAAATACTCTTTTTTTAGGTTTACCAACATAATTTTATTACGAACAGAAAAAGAACAAAGGTAAACAGAGAAATCTTCCCAGCAAACACAATGTTTTCAGTAGCCGTGACACAGGAAATTTGTCATGTATTAAAGACTGGCGTGGTATGCAAGAGACGTTTCTTTCCATCATAAACGGCCGGTTAAGTCAGTGGCCGCTCTCGCAGGACGCATTTCACACGAGAAATAGCAACCAATAAAAGATAATAAATGCAAAACAACATTAATAAAGACGCTAGCCTCATTTTCAGCCAATCAGTACATCAAGTCAACAGTGGAGAACAACAAACGTCTTATGAGAAACGACAGGCGAGAAAAGAATGGCCGGTGACGCAACATTGTAGAAACCGGTGTTAGGGGAAATCACCGAGGCTTTACTCTGTAGCGACTTACAGAATTTTAACAACGCTTCAAGGTCATTTCTCGCTTTTCTTCCTTTCTTTCTTTCTTTCTTTTCTTTCCTTTCTTTCTTTCTTTCTTTCTTTCTTTCAATTCTTTGCCTTTCTTTCGGTTTTTTCTTTCTTCTTTCTTTCTTTCTTTCTTTGCTTTTCTTTCTTTCTTTCTTTCTCTCTTTTCTTTTCATTCATTTTCTTTTCTTTTCTTTCTTTCTTTCTTTCTTTCTTTCTTTCTTTCTTTCTTTCTTTCTTTCTTTTCTTTCTTTTTCTTTCTTTTCTTTTCTTTTCTTTCCTTTTCTTTTCTTCCTTTCTTTCTTTTTTTTCTTTTCTTTCTTTCTTTCTTTGCTTTTCTTTTCCTTTTTTCTTTCTTTCTTTCTTTCTTTTTTTCTTTTCTTTCCTTTCTTTCTTCTTTCTTTCTTTTCTTTTTTCTTCTTTTCTTTTCTTTTCTTTCTTTCTTTCTTTCTTTCTTTCCTTTCCTTTCTTTCTTTCTTTCTTTCTTTCTTTTTTTCTTTTCTTTCTTTTCTTCTTTCTTTCTTTCTTTCTTTCTTTCTTTCTTTCTTTCTTTCTTTCTTTCTTTCTTTCTTCTTTCTTTCTTCTTTCTTTTCTTTCTTTTTTCTTTCTTTTTTCTTTTCTTTCTTTTCTTTCTTTCCTTTCCTTTCTTTCTTTCTTTCTTTCTTTCTTTCTTTCTTTCTTTTTCTTTTCTTTCTTTTTCTTTCTTTCTTCTTTCTTTTTTCTTTCTTTCCTTTCTTTCTTTTTCTTCTTTCTTTTTCTTTCTTTTTCTTTGATTTTCTTTCCTTCCTTCTTCCTTCCTTTCTTCTTTCTTTTCTACATACAAATATATTTTATTGTTAGTCGACAAGGCGTGAAGTATATTTTCTGTTTTAGAAATATTTGGTTTCAAATAAATCGTTTATTCTAAAAATGTTTTTACAAAGAATCCTAAAACAATTGTGTATCGTATAACCAAACTTCGTGTGAAGTCGTCTCTTCTCTCGCTGGTGTGTCCGACAACCTTATCAACAACAATGAATCGTCAGCAATTTATCTCTTCGGTTTTTAGCTCAGTCGGTAGAGCGTCTGCCAAAGAATCACAAGGTTCCCGGTTTGATACCGGCCCCCAGCAACTCGGCGCACGAGTAGCATTGGGATCTTGGGCGGTAAAGTGAGGAGCTGATGGTAGGTGTGGCGCTCCACCTCAGACGCTAAAATAATCTCCTTGGTCTAGCGCTAGTGAAAAGGGGGTTGACCCCCTCGCTGTCCGGCTGATACTCCGATGACTTTACTTTCTTTGCAAATTCACTCACAAAAATGCATCTATATACATGTATACAAGTTGTGTCATAAAAGTATCGAGATTGAAGATGTATTTACCAAGATAGAAATAAACAATGAATAGAACGTTAATTTTTTTTTTCAGAATACAAGGTGTGACATAAAAGTATCGGGATTGAGCTGTTTTTACCAAGATAGAAATGAACAATGAATGGAACGTTAATGTTTTTTTTTCAGAATACAAGGTGTGTCATAAAAGTGCGGAGTTTAAAGATGTATTTACCAAGAGAGAAATAAACAATGCATGGAACGTTATTTTCTTTTTCAGAATACAAGGTGCATCAAAAAATTACAAAAAATACTTTTTTGACACATCATGTATAACTGATATCTCAAAGCTTCACACTCTCGTTTAACTGTGTTTGGGAATATTCTAACACACACAATGCCTTTTTATTGCTAGAGAACGTCATTCTTATCCCTAAAAAAAATTAACAACCCCCACCCCTTAAATTTAGTTTTTTTAAACATTTTGATAAAATTTGAAATCCTTTGAGTTTGGTTTGGTTTGGTTGTTTTGTTTTACGGCATATAAACCTTAGTGGGTCATTTAATGCCGATAAAGTTTTGAAATAAATCAATTCTTAATGGATAATACATTTTTTTATTAATAAATGTTTCTATTTAACCCATAGATGGGACCTTAACAAGTACTACCACTCCGGATCAGAGTGGACCAGGGAACAATGGTGATGAAGGGGTGCTCCATATTCCCCAAACCTCCAAAACTGGAACCTCACCATCAGATAGAGTTTAACGTCATTCCTAGGACATGTAGACTCCTAGTCACCGCCTTCTAGCACCCATATGATAAAAAGGGGTTGGGGCTTGTCATGAGGGCAATAGGGTTGGGAAAATCATATAGGTGCTAGGGCTTGACATGACCAGCCGATTGATCGGAGGGGGCCTTTCCGACCGCCCGTCTAGCCCAAGATAGGGCCAAAGTGGAGTATTGCAAGTCATGGACTGCTCAACCACCTGAGCTCTATCCTTAAGCATCACGGGTCGCCACGCACAGTCAACAGATGGCCCCATTGGGGGAGTCTTACCCCTCTGTAGAGGTGCAGTCGACAGGGCGGAAATCCTTTGAGATGAAATTGGCTATATCATTAGACTAAGAAATGATGACACTTCTTCCAGGACATACTGTACTTAACCTCTCTCATCAAATGGCACTTGCTAGGCTTATTCGGTTAAAGAACAACGATAGATTTTCTTGGATAAATCAAAGTTAGGATTTCTTTTTCTTTTACTTGCCAAATGTTCCTTTGAGATGAATAGGATTGACTTGTCGTCGTAAGATATCAGCTCGTTGTTCATTTATGATTCAAAGCGTCAAGCAAGAAAAATCATTCAACAACCAGCAAAACGGTTAAAATATTAACGAGATTCTATTCAACATGTTCGCTAACGATTCCAAAGATCTCTTGTATCTTTGACAGCATTTAAAGAGAGTTATAAAAAACAACAAAAAAAACCAACAAACAAATAAATAAAATAAAATAAATAAAATAAAATAAAATAAGGAGAGTATGCTATCTCGCTTCAAGTGATCTCATATCGGAGCAACCATTTTTCATGGCTGATAATCGTAGTATTTTTGTTGCAACAAACATGACAGCCAGCGCATGCGCACTCGCATATCTGTAAAACGAATGTTTCTCAGCTTATTAAAAATGAATTTATTCTAATGCTCAGAAGTCAAAGATTGTAGATATACAACAGATCATCCTGTAGATGACATGTGCACATAGAGAAGACACGACTTTTAGTACAAGCTGAAGATGTATACTCTCTTTTAAAAAGATAGAACACGCATATAATGTATAAGTATACCTGCATTAGTTGCTTTCTATCATCAAGCACAAACAAGCTAATTGTTAGTATTATTTGGATTATTCGGACTATTGGCCTCATCTTTATTTTTATCTGTACTACGTTTCGGTTGATGAGCCCTCCGGCCTTCTTCAGGTATTTCTTGTCGGACTCGGAAGCCATCTCAAACTCGGTAACCTTCTTTTCGAACTCGAGAACATGGTTGGGTTCAAAGTTCTGTGATCGCTCCCGATTACGACAAGAAGGTTCGAGAGTTCGAAAAGGCTCACGAATCCAATAAGAAATACTTGAAGAAGGCCGGAGGGCACATCGGTTGAAAAGTTGTATAGATAACAATAAAGATAAAGAAAATAGTCCGAATAATCCAAATAATACTAATTATCAAGCCTCATCTCAAAAATCAGAGAAAAAGTTAATTGCTTTAATTGAGCTTTATTCAATACTAAATTACAGCTCCTGTTAGTTTGACATTATTTCTGTAACGAAAGAGAGAATTTGCCTCGTGGAGCAAAGCAGGCGCGAACCTGCATCCCTTGCAGGATGAGTGGCAACGAAAAACATGGCTGCCTTGGCACTACAATTTGAATACGTGTGATTTCTACGCAAAGAGAAATAAAATAATTTTTTCTCAGATTGCTGTACATAAAACGAGAGACAACTGAGAAGAGGGTGAGCTGCTTCGAAGCGGTGAATGAACTTGTACGGAGGACTGCTAGAAAATTGTTGCCGGACGAGAAAGTTTGTCGACGAACTTTGCAGTGGAAGATAGAAATTCGACGAATAAATTTCACAACCAAGAATTTCTTCTAAGCAGAAAGAAAAAAAATCCGCATTTTTATATTCTTAATTCATATTTTAAATATGGGGCTATATGATGGCTTACCCCTAAAAATCCCCCCACCAACCAACCAGGAAAACACTCACATAAGAGTGGTTAATAGATGGTGGGTAAAAGTTCAATTACCTAACAATAAGAAACAATCTAAAAGTCGGGTGAGACCTTGTGATTTAGTCCATGACCTGCAATACCCCACTTTGACCCTTTCTTGGGCTATATGGGCAATCGGAGAGACCCCCTCCGATCAATTGGCTGGTCACATCAAACCCTAGCACATATATGAATGCCCCAACCCTATCTCCCTTATGACAAGCCCCCAACCCTTTTTATCATATGGGTACTAGAAGGAGGTGGCTGAGGGTCTACATGTCCTGGGAATGGTGAATTTCCAGTTTCGGAGGTATGGGGAATGTGGAGCACCCCTTCATCACCATTGCTCCCTGGTCCCCTCTGACCCTGAGTGACCTGTTAGGGTCCCATCTATATGTTAAATAGAAAAATGCATTTATAAAAAATGTTGAGTATCCATTAAGAATTAATTTATTTCAAAACTTTATCGGCATTAAATGACCCACTGAGGTTGATATGCCGTAAAACAAAACAAAACAAACCAAAACCAAATCTTGTGATTGTAGACATATACATGCGAATTAAAAGTGTTAGATTTCTTCAAAATACTGTCTAATCTGTATGCTAAGTTTCAGAGCTGACGGTATGTATGCCGCTCCACCTCATCAAAAACAATCCCTCTGGTCTAGCGCTCGCCAAAAGGGTATAGGCTCCCTCGCTGTCCGGCTGATACCAACAATAGGCCACTCCACCAAGTTTACTTACTATATAGCTTGGGGGAGGTGTTGGGTAAATATATACATTCCATGCAATATATTTATTGATCCATTCTTGTATACAATGCGCTAATCAGGAGTGAGGGGACAAAATTTAGGTACCGGGCATGTATGATAAATAGGCGCGGGGTCCCCTTTTGGAAAGGTCTTGATGCTGTAAGAAGAACCTGGTACCTCTATATTAGGGGCATACCTAAAATGAAGTAACCAAGCAAGTACCTAGTACTATTAGTATTTTTTGTAATTTAACCATTGTAGTTCTTTTAACAATAGCAAAATAGATAAAATTATTCTAATCAATTATTATTTCATGGATATACAAGGTGTGTCAAAAAAGTATCGATATTTTTTATACTTTTTAACACAAATTGTATTCTAAAAAGATAACGTCCCATTTATCAATTTTTTTTAGAATACAAGATGTGTCAAAAAAGTACCAAGTTTAAAGCTGTATTTACCAAGATAAAAATGAAGAAAGAATAGAACTTTTTTTTTTCAAAATAAAAGGTGTGTCAAAAAGTACAAAAAATCTCGATACTTTTTTTTTTGACACACCTTGTATATTTATATTATATCCAGTTAATGATATCCAGTTATATTATATCCAGTTAAGTATTCTGCTTAAGTAATAGGTACCAGGTACTTTTTACAATATCACATTTTTTTTACTTAAGGGACCCCCTTTTCGGCATACATATCCGTTCCCTAAACTTTGACCCCACCCTCACCTTGCACTAATCCTGTTCCCTGTGATGTTTGCTCTCACGGTCCACTCTTTAAAGTGGCATTTTAGAATTGTAGTGAAAAGAAAACTTGATTTTCTTTCCGTATTTTTTTTATTTTAGTAAGTAATCTCTTAATAAGATGTTGTCTGTCTGTTTGTCAGTGATTGTACATTCGTGATTAGTTGTTAACGCTAGTTTCGCTAAAATGCGGTATCTTCGTTTCGTCAATTTTATCTTCTTTCGTATCGGCTTCTTTGAGGAAGTCATTAAACGAATGTCGTTTCGATGGTTTTAATTCTCAAGTGTTTTCTTAATTCCCAATTTAAAATATTAAAGAACGTGCTAGATGGAGATTTATTATGAGAAAAAGCGTAATTAACCCTTGCCGCTCTGCAATTAAATCGATTTACCGATGTCGGCTTTGTGTATATGTTTCTATCCGCTATGTTCACCATTCACTGTATGTTTTTTTTTTCTTCTTTTAATTTTATTTGCTCGTTTGAACATCCAATTCCGGTTTGTTAACCTTTTTAAGACGACCGTCTCACAAAGTCTCTATTGACACGCACATCTGGACAGCAAATCACGAATTTAGTTCAAAGTGCTAAACAGACAAGACCAGTTCTCTAAATCTATCTATCTATCTATCTCTCTCTCTCTCTCTCTCTCTCTCTATATATATATATATATATATATATATATATATATATATATATATAGGCAGTTGTGTGTATATGTATATCCGGAGGAAACTTCGAAAGTAAAACAATTAACAAGTAAATATATATACACATTAAATATCCCCGGGGCTTGGTTTTTTAGCAAGAATAATAGAGATTTGATTTATATTCGTGAAGATGATTAAAAGATAAAATTTAAATGATAACAGCATGGATTTTTTTTTTCATTTAATATTTTAGATAGTAGACATTAACATTTCTTTTCAGAATAGCTGGATCAATGCAAGGTTTATTTTTTTCACATAGGGATTTAAATGGGTATCCTACGAGGATTCAATTCAAGATTCAGTAATAATGGATCTGCAGGACTAACTTTAAAAAATCCCCCATGCGATGACGGGTGGCTGCTAGTACATATATAAAGAGCAGTTGTGTGTATGTGTATATCTGGAGGAAACTTCGAAAATAAAACAATCAAAGACAAAGTATATATATATATATATATATATATATATATATATACATTAAATATCACCAGGGCTTGGTTTTTGAGCAAAAATAATTTGATTCATATTCGTGATGATAATTCAAAAAAATTTAAATGATAACAGCATGGATTTTTTTTTTCATTTAATATTTTAGATAGTAGACATTAACATTTCTTTTCAGAGTAGCCGGATCAATGCAAGGTCTATTTTTTACATAGGGATTTAAATGGGGCATCCCACGAGGATCCAAGTCGTGATTAAGTGATGATGGATCTACGAGACTAACTTTTTTGCTACCTTCTTCAAGGGTAGCCGCTTCTAGTATAATATATACCGTATATACTCGTGTAATTCTACTTACCTGGCCCCGAGCCTGTGTCCATTGGATTCGGCCTCTTGACCGGTTAAGTAATTAGCGGCGTATATCCCAGGGGGGCATCTCCCCAGGCAACACCTGTCCCCTTGATATAAAGGGACAGGGCTGGGTAACACAGTGCCTGGGTGCCCTCTTTGAGGGGAACACCACTGGATGCGCGGTAAATAACTACTTACATATGTCCAGTGGATTTGAACCGGTATGATATCTAATAACAGCGTAATCCCAGCGGCTATCCACCAGGCAGCACCTGCACCATTGTCTAAAAGGGGAAGATTTTTTCCCTGAAGAGCTACTAAGCGAAACTGTTAGTAGGTATATCTGACTCATTAGGTTTAACTTTATTATTTGCTCTACTTAGGTATTGAGCACTCTTTACTTTTTAGCTTTAGATAATCCTGGCGGTTTATATATATATATATATTTCATATGCATATATTTTTTTTCTTTTGGCAAAGAATTATAGTATCAACCGATTATTTTCGGTTGGTTCGACTATCTTGGTCTTTTCTCTTTTTCAAAAATGTTGTTCTCCCCCAGATGATGTTTGGTAGTATATTTTACAATCAAACTATTAGCCGGTTTTTTTTTCTTACCGCAAGTGTTTACCAACAAGTTTGGTATATTAAATTATATATTTGTATATCATAATTATGCATATTAAATGTGAATTTTTATTTTTTTTCAAAAAATGTGAATTTTTTTTTTTTTAAATGTGAATTTTTTTTTTTCAAAAAATAAAAAAATTCACTCTGATGAAGGTCGTAAAAATCTCTCTGTGTACGGAATATTTTTACATTTTTCCTATCATTATTATTATCATCATTTCAACTCCATCTGATTATTTTAATAATAATAATAGCGTAAATCCGTATACATTTTGATAAACGGACCGAAACACATGTGTAAGTGATATCGATTAAAAGTGATATCGATAAAATTCATTTTTATCCATCTACATTTCTTTTCTTTACTCATTTTTTCCTCATATATATATATATATATATATATATATATATATATATATATATATATATATATATATATATATACGTATTTTATTATCTAACCATAATGGTTTGTAGCAGGTAACGTTTAGGCATTTGCGTGTACTACGGATACCGTTCAACCATTGATAATCCAAGAGGGAAATACAGGAAACGTCTTTCTTGAAAAAGAAAAAAACAAAAAAAAAACAACAACAACAACAAAAAACAAAGATATTATTAAAGAAATATGGAAACAAAGAAAAAGGAAATAAAGCCAATGATATCAAAGACAGCAAATTGTAGCGACGGTAATAACCAAAAGCAAAAATATATGAAAGATTTTTGTCTTGTCTCTATGGACCTTCAATCGGTAAATAACGTTTGCAAATCCATTAATATTTGTGATAGGCGTATGACAATTGAAAGTCTATGATCTTTTATGCATGTGTTTTGCAGCCCCCCCCCTTCTGAATATGTATGCACGTATTCATGAAACGTGTAGCAATGCTAGAACCTTCTTTTACACGCAAAGCGGCACAATGCCATCCTTGCATTTGAACAGTAAAAAGAAGACAAGAGAAAGACTAATATAAAAAGGAAAAAAAGACCGACAAAAAGGAGAGCAATAAAGAAAAGCCCAAAGTACTTCAATAGTGATTTGTTTTAATCGGATAGAAAGTCCTGTGTGGGTATCTCTTCCGTGTTTATTGGCTTGCGTATCAGGTTATTTGCATTTGAAACCAACCAGCTGTGCAAGGCAGTATGAGCGAACAGAGGTCCCGGAGATTTGACAGGCTCTCTCTTGTAAACACTAAACACGCAGGTGTGAGCCGGAATCATATAGAAATCCACGCAATCGGAAGACAGGAGGAGTAACAATTGGTGGATACGGTGAAGGAGGAGGTAAGAAACGATAAAAAAAAAACAAGATAAAAATTATGTTGAATCCTCGATCTTCAAAGGATCAAACCAATGTGTTTATATATATATATATATATATATATATATATATATATATATATATATATGTATATATTGCTAAATCATCAAATATTTCTGAAATAATAATAATAATAATAATAATAATAATAATAATAATAATAATAATAATAATGCAGGAGCAAAATTAGTATGTAAGTAGAATTGGTGTACCCCTAAGGAAAACTAACAGAAACACAAAAGCTGGGTGGGAGATTAGACTGGAAGGATAAATAAATAAAAAAACTACAACAACAAACAAAAACATTTTTTAAAAACACAAAAATACACATTCAACTAAAACTTGGAAAAGACAACAGCAAATTAAAATGGATGAAGTAAATCAAAAGATATCAACTCTAGAAGGAAGACTTAAATGATACAGAAACAGTACAAACAAAATAGGACCTTCCAAATCAATGAAAAATAATTTTACGAACAAATTGATGGATAAAAAACAAATACAGTTGAACACCCAGATCATTAGAAGCAAAACATTTTTGGAATAATTTATGGGAGAAAAAGAACACAAAAAAGCACCAAAATGGATAAGCGATATTAAAAATGAACTGATGGAAATCAAGGAGGGTTCTGTTACAAGTATATACTTAATTACACTCGGATTAACACTTAAGAAAGGAGCAAACTGGAAAACACCAGGCCATGATGGCATACACGGATTCTGGTTCAAGGGATTCACTTCAATTTACGAGAAAATGGCCCAACAACTAAACAGATGTCTATAGGAAACAAAGGTACCCGAATGGATGACAAAAGGAGTAACTACCCTAATCAAGAAAGACCCACAAAAAGGAAATACTCCTAGGAATTATTATTATATACCCATAAGTTATGTACCTATGATGTGGAAAGTATTGACTGCAGTAATAAAAGAAGAAATATATTTTTCACTTCAATTGGCGTAAACTTTTTCCAGAAGAACAGAAAGGGTGTTGCAAAGGAAAAAGAGGAACCCATGACTTACTTTATATAGATCAACACATCCTTAAAGAAGTCAAAAATAGACGGAAAAATATTGCAGTGGAATGAATTGACTACGGAAGGGCCTATGACATGGTTCCACATACCTGGATTTTAGAATGTCTAAAAATGTACAAAATATCCAACAACATCATAAATGTTATCTAAAAAACCATGGAAAACTGGAGAGATCAATTAAAAGCAGGAGGACAATCCCTAGCAGAAGTAAAAATCCAAAGAGGTATCTTCCAAGGAGACTCGCTATCACCACTACTCTTTATTATAGCAATGATGCCACTCAATTATATACTCAGAAAATGCACAGGGGGATACAAATCCACTAAAACGCAGAAAAAACCCACATTATGTACATGAATGATACAAAAAACTTTGCAAAAAATGACAAAGAACTAGTAACCCTGGTAAAAACCATTAGAATATATAGCCAAGATATAGGAATGGAATTCGAAATCGGAAAATGTGCCATGCTAGTAATAAAACGGCGGTGGGGGAATTAATGAACGGAATACAACTACCAAATCGGGACCCTATAAAATCACTTGAAGAAAAAGAAAGGTACAAATACTTAGGAATTTTAGAAGCAGACAAGGAGATCAGATCTAGTGTTGATTAGAAAGAAAAAAAAGAGAACGTGCCAACTGGTAGATTTTGCTGTTCCAGCAGATGACATGGTGAAATTGAAAGAAAACGAAAAGATGGGCAAATACCTGGCCCTTGCCAGAGAATTGATAAAAAGCTATGAAATATGAAGGTCAAAGTGATACCAATTGTAGTTGATGCACTTGGAAAGGTAAAAAAAAAAAAAAACTCGGAAAAAGACTGGAGGATCTGGAAATCATAGAAAGAATTGAGACCATCGAGACTACTGCATTGCTGCAATCGGCTAGAATACTCAGAAGAGTCCTGGAGACCCGAGGAGACTTGTTGTTGAGTGACAACAAGTCTCCTCAGGTCTCCAGTGAAATACCATCAGCTAAAGGAGTGAAAATAATAATTATAATAATAAAGAATGGGCACGACTGGTTGGGAAATGTAATCCACAGGGAATTGTGCAAGCAATTAACTTTTCACAATCATATATAACTTTTCACCATCATATATAACTTTTCACCATCATACTATATTGTAAAATCTGTCTGAAGAGGCTAGATTCATTTTGAGTTTCTGGACGAAATAAAAATTATAACAGTGACACTTTGTTAAGTTTTTCTTTCTTTGAAAGATATATATATATATATATATATATATATATATATATATATATATATATATGTGTGTGTGTGTGTGTGTGTTTATGTGTGTGTGTGTGTGTGTGTGTGTGTGTGTGTGTTGTATTGTATTTTGAAAGCACCAAGTTATTAATTAGGCAGGTTTTGTAAAAGACCACGGAATATTTCTTTTTTATGATCTTCAGTTATCGGCGTTCAAGTCTTCTTGTAGTTTTTTTTTCTTGATCCCTATCAACGACATACTATTAGAAGATTTGAACGTCTGTAACTGAAGATCATAAACAAGAAATATTCCGTGGTTTTAACAATACCGGCCTTGATATCTTATTATAATGGAGATTATGTAACTGTCTGTCTGAAACCGAAACTATGTGGCTTAATTAATTAATTAATTAATTAATTAAGCCACATAAATATTGCATTGACAGGGGAAGAAAACTCCCCAACAAATACAAAAACAACTTCACCAGTAAAAACAGCATCCTACCACGATTTTACGATTTTGTAAAAAAATGTAAAAACTAGCCCAAACCAAAATTAGACCAATAGTCTCCAGCGTGGAAGGACCATTATACAAAATATCATGGCTCCTTTAAAAGATCCCATCTATCGGTTAAATAGTAAAAAATATTGCTTATCATGTCTTTAAGAAATTGAGTTAAAAAATGATTACCTATCAAGAATGAATTAAAGAAGAACGTCTTCGGTATAAAATAACCCGACAAGTGTTGACATGTCGTAAAAAATTGTTTTAAAAAAATGTTTAAAAATTTAGTTAAAAAAATGATTACCTGTCAAGAATGAATTAAAGAAGAACGTTTTCGATATAAAATAACCCGACAAGTGTTGACATGCCGTAAAAAATAGTTTTAAAATATGTTTAAGAAATTGAGTTAAAAAAAATGATTACCTATCAAGAATGGATTAAAGAAGAATGTTTTCGATATAAAATAACCCCACAAGTGTTGACATGCCGTAAAAAATAGTTTAAAAATATGTTTAAGAAATTGAGTTAAAAAAAATGATTACCTATCAAGAATGGATTAAAGAAGAACGTCTTCGGTATAAAATAACCCGACAAGTGTTGACATGCCGTAAAAAATAGTTTAAAAAGGTGTTTAAGAAATTGAGTTAAAAAATGATTACCTGTCAAGAATGAATTAAAGAAGAACGTCTTCGATATAAGATAACCCGACAAGTGTTGACATGCCGTAAAAATAGTTTAAAAATATGTTTAAGAAATTGAGTTAAAAAAATGATTACCTATCATGAATTAATTAAAATAAGAACGTCCTTGGTATAAAATAATCCGACAGGTGCTGACATGCCGTAAAAAATAGTCTCAAAAATGTGTTTGAGAAATTGATTAAAAAAATGATTACCTATCAAGAATTATGTAAATAAAAACGTCTTCGGTATAAAATAATCCCTCAAGTGTTGACATGCCGTAAAAATAGTCTTAAAAATATGTTTAAGAAATTGAGTTAAAAAAAATGATTACCTATCAAGAATGGATTAAAAAAGAACGCCTTCGGTATAAAATAATCCGACAAGAGTTGAAATGCCGTAGAACCAACCAACCAACCAACCAACCAAAATCTGTAATAGCAGCCAAGGGAGTCTTTAAAACACCAACCAATAAAATAGAATGTATTGTAATAAATATGTTTGAAGAGAATTATGTCTCTTTCTCCCCCTCCTCCCCCCTTCTCTCTTTGTCTTCCGTCTTTCTCGTGCTTGTCTTCGTCTAGTTGATGAGTTCCTCTCGTGTCTACAACTCGTGACTGATGTGATAAAGAGCTGTTTATCTAGTTCGCTATTACCCTCGCATCATTTGCTTTCGCCGGGGGGGGGGGTTAAGGATAATCGCGGGAATTAATTCCATAAGTTATCGGAGGAAAACAGGGGAAAAAAATGAATATGGATACTTTTTATTATAAAATAAAATGATAATGAAACAAAATAATTACAGTAATATCATAAAAATGACACAGGAGATAATAATAATAATAATAATAATAATAATAATAATAATAATAATAATAATAATAATTTATTGTTAGTAAGAAAAGCCTACAGGTTGGCTGATGAGAAGACATGGTCTGGTGACTGCAAAACAAAACAAAAATCGAAGACAAAAAAAAAAACAAAAAAAAGAAACAGGTATACTTATTCTTGTATAATAAAATAATTAAACAAATTAATAATAATAATAATAATAATAATAATAATAATAATAATAATAATAATAACAAAAAAATTAAATTTCGTCCATACAACAAAATGGTATATGCATAAACCAGAATCTGTTCTTGAGAACGAAACGCATAAAATTCTCTGGGACTTTGAAATAAAAACGGATCACCTTATCCCAGCAAGAAGACCAAACCTAGTGTTGATTAACAAAAGAGAAAGAACTTGCCAACTGGTGGATTTTGCAGTGCCAGCAGATCACAGGGTAAAGCTAAAGGAAAATGAAAAAATGGACAAATATCTGGACCTTGCCAGAGAACTGAAAAAGTTATGGAACATGAAAGTGAAAGTGATACCAATTGTGGTCGGTGCACTTGGAACAGTCCCAAAAGGATTGGAAAAGGGTTTGGAAAGTTTGGAAATCAGAGGGAGGATTGAAACCATTCAGAACACTGCACTGCTGCAATCTGCCAGAATACTCAGAAGAGTCCTGGAGACCTGAGGAGACTTGTTGTCACTCAGATTCCAGTGAAAGACCATCAACTAACACTGGTGTGAAAACTCAAAAGGATTGAATAATAATAATACGGTCCCAAAAAAGCTTGGGGAAAAAGACTGGAGAAACTGGGAACGAGGGAAGAATTGAGACCATCCAGACAACTGAATGGCTGCAATCGGCTAGAATATTCAGAAGAGTCCTGGAGACCCGAGGAGACTTGTTATCACTCGGACCCCAGTGAAAGACCATCAGCTAACGCTGGTGTGAAAAACTCTGTAATAATAATAGTAGTAGGAGGAGCAGAACGAGGATGTAGAGGAGGAGGAACTTACAGGTTTACTGATGAGAATACATGGACTGGTGATCACGTGAACTGCAAAAAAGCCCCCCCCCAACCCCCCCAACCCCCCCCCCAAAAAAAAAAATAAATAAATAAATAAGCATCATGATTATGAATAAAATGATAATAAAAATAAATAATTAGAGTAACATCATAAAAACATACAACAAATAATAATAATAATAATAATAATAATAATAATAATAATAATAATAATAATAATGCTATTTAGACAAGTGTACAGGTTAACTGACGAGGAGATACGGACTGCTGATCACGTCAACTGGAAAAACAAAAAAAAAAAAGAAAGGAAAAAATTACAAAAGAGGGGGCATTTTTTGTCTTTCTTTAAAACCTTATATAATACACATGATCAACTTATTAACACTTGCAATTGAATTCGTGATTTGGTATCGAGATGTGCGTGACAAGAGAAACTTAGACGCTGGTTTCAGGAGGTTAACAAGCCAGAATTGGCTGTTCAAGCGAAAGTCTGGAATTAAAAGATACAGTGAATAAAAACAATTATATATAGTTATACACAAAGAGGACATCGCTCTAATCGATGTAATTGCAGAGCGGCAAGGGTTAATTACGCTTTTTCTCATAATAAATCTCCACCCAGCACGTTCTTTTAATATTTTAAAGTAGGAATTAAGAAAGAAAGAAAGAAAAGAAGAAAGAAAGAAAGAAAGAAAGAAAGAAAGAAAGAAAGAAACGTGACAGTGAATAAAAACTATCGGAACGATATTTGTTTAATAGCTCCATCAAAAGCAGTCGGTAAGAAATGAGACAGAAGAATTGAAAGAAGGAAGATATACGAAACATTGTATAGATAACAATGAAGACGAGGACAATAGTCCGAATAACGCAGATAATACTAATCATCAAGCCTCATCTCAAACATTCAGAGAAATAACCTAAGATGATACAAATTTTTATTTTTTCAAGAGTTGAATTATTTTTACTCAACTCTTGAAAAAGTAAAATTTATATCATCGTATGAAACTACGAAACTGGTCACTAAAAATAACCACAAGAGTTAGAATACCTGAAGAAGGCCGGAGGGCATATCGGCCGAAACGTTGTACAGATAACAATGAAGATGAGGACAATAGTCCGAATAACGCAGATAATACTAATCATCAAGCCTCATCTCAAACATTCAGAGAAAGAAGATATTGTCTTTACAAAACGAACATTTTCCTCCGCTATTCGAAAGTTGAACTCTATTAAAACCATTCGTAAGTTGAAATGACGCAAAGCAATTAAGATTAATTTATATGAGTAATCTTTTTAGGGTTCCCAGATCACCCCAAATAACCTTCTAAAACAGTTCACAGTATTCACCAAGTAACTGTGTTATATATGAGGACTGAAGGATTGAGTAAATCCGACAAAATGTGGTTGAGAATAGAGGAAAAAGTGGATATAGCAACACAGGTGAAATACTAATTGAATTTATCTGTTGTGTTGTTATATCAACTTTGTTTCTATTCTCAAACACACACTTACACATTATATATATATATATATATATATATATATATATATATATAATATAAAGATTTTTGAAGGCAATTGACTTTTAATAACTCTGATGATGGAATTTGATTCCGAAAATATTTTGAATTTAAAAAGAAAATTAAATAAATATAATTTTCAACACATATTGCATTGTCAACTGCCTTCAAAAATCTTTATATTACACATACGCACAATGCTTCAAACATACTATAAATATATATATATATATATATATATATATATATATATATATATATATATATATATAAGGCTATCATGTATAGCGATCTACACAATGATAATGAGTGGAGACAAAAAGGAGGATTAGCGTGGAAAAAGTTGTTTTATTGATATAAACTAAGACCCTTTCGTCAGGTGCTTTTCAAGTTTCACACACACACACACACACACACACACACACACACACATACACACATGTATATATATATATATATATATATATATATATATATATATATATATATATATATATATATGTATTTGAGATATATTATTGTATCTGTATCCGTTTTTTGGAAATTCATATACCAGGTTTGGGCATTGATGTGAAGCATTAAAGTGCTATATTATGATCATGTAGTTACCATAACATGTTAATCTAGGAAAAATATCAGAAAACTCGGTAGTTTTTTTTAGTTTCTTTTATTTAGACGTAGTGGTAAATTTTCAAGATAGTGACATCCCTTCTTCAAGACCGTGAATATATATATATATATATATATATATATATATATATATATATATATAAGTTTGCAGTATTTAATATTAGCTTTAAAAAGCGTTTGTATTATTGTTTTTTTTTCTCTTTTAAAAAACAAAAAAAAATATAAAAGATATAACTATATTCTAAAAAACAAGATGAGGACAATAGTCCGAATAACGCAGATAATAGGACACTCATACATTACCCATTCATACCCCCTCAAAAAAGAGCAGCCCCATATTGCCATACCATGACAAAAACCCTACACAATCAAACACATATTAACAGAATGTAGCAACCTAAAACAAATACGAAAAAAATACTACCAAACAACAAATCTAAAACAGATATTCTACCAAATAAACCCAGAAAAACTACTCGGATACATAAAAGAGCACACATCTACAACAAAATATAAAAATCTTCCAAAAAAAATGAAAACACAAAAATATATGTTAAAAAAAATCATCTAAAAGTTTCATTCACAAAAAAATATGTCCCAAAAAAAAACCTTTAGAAAATTAAACATTATCACCAGTTCATTTCAAAAACGTAGTTGGCATTAAATGACCCATTGAGGTTGATATGCCGTAAAACAAGAACAAAATAAAAAAAATAAAAAGCAGATAATACTAATCATCAATTTATATGAGTAATCTTTTTAGGGTTCCCAGATCCCAAAATAACCTTCTAAAACAGTTTACAGTATTCACCAAGTAACTGCGTTATATATGAGGAGTGACGGATTGAGTAAATCCGACAAAATGTGGGTCCCCGCGGTATATATATATATATATATATATATATATATATATATATATATATATGCTCCCAACTCCTGGTGGGTTGAACACTTTGGAGAGACGGCAGCCGACAACGTTTAAAGACAACGCTCTCATATAAAACGGATGGAGCACTCTCTGGCGACCTTTACATATATGCATATGCATGTATTTATCAGTTAAAATCTTCATTCCAATCTGTAGGTGTGCTGAGGGCCGAGTGGTTAAGAAGTTTAATCGATGATAAATCGATTGGGTTTGTATCCTGGCTGGAGATAGTCTGTTAATGTTTAGCCACACTGAAGAGACGTGATACGCGTCTATGGATATATATATATATATATATATATATATATATATATATATATGTGTGTGTGTGTGTGTGTGTACGCGTGCGCGCGCGCGTGTGTGTGTCTGTGCGTCGAAAAAATAGAAAAACACGAAGTATTCCAAAAGATAAGTTAATTCCTGATGGTGAAATCAACGTTCTAACGTTTCGGTTTATGCCACCTTCATCAGTACATGGCGGATTATATATATATATATATATATATATATATATAATATATATAAGGGTTTTGTAATTTGCTTGAAGCATTGTGTCTATATTGATTTGTTGGTTGGTTTTGAAGGCTATCACAATGCAAGTGTAAAGAAAAAAGAAGGTAACTGTGGTGTTGTTTGTTAACCTGTGATTTATTCTCAATTCTTAATATTTCGGAATAAAAATCCCTTCTCCAGAAGATTACTAGAACTGAAGTTGTTGCTAGTGTCTGTTCATTTGTTCTGTCTCATGTCTTCCAAATTCTGTGTGCTTGTTTATGTGTGTGTTTGTGTGTGTGTAAGTGTGTGTGTGTGTGCTCGTTTATGTTTGTGTGTCTGTTCATTTGCTTTTTTTTTAAATTATTATTCCAGATGTAGATCGCCCTCTAAGCATGATTTTTTTGTTTTAACAGGACCATCTGATCTCTTTTTATTACTATTAAGAATTGAGAATAAATCACAGGTTAACAAACAACACCACAGTTACCTTCTTTTTTCTTTACACTTACATTGTGATATCCTTCAAAACCAACAAACAAACCAAATATATATATATATATATTATATATATATATATTATATATATATATTATAAAGTAAAGAAATAACAAAAGACTTAGAGATTTAGCATTATAATCTATTTCAGGGAGCTATAATGCTAAATCTATAAGTCTTTTGTTATTTCTTTACTTATATATTTGCTCTGTGACTCTAACATTAAGAGCACACATTGAGCTCTCAAACTGCGACTTGGTTTTTTTAAATATATCTCTTGTGTCGTCAGGAAGATTTCTTCTCTGGACTTTTGGATTATATATATATATATATATATATATATATATATATTATACTCTCTTGGGGCTTGTACCTGACTAAAATAATGCTCTTTCGGCGAAGCAGGAATACCCTGACTCCCCCCAAAATTGCGTATTTACTCCCAAAGGATGATTTAGCCAGGGAGATGGGCATCCAGTTAGGATCGAAACAGTGATTTCAACACCGAGACGAGTTTGCTAACCAACGATCTATGATGTGCACCGATGCATGAATTCCATATGACAATGAATAAGTATTTATTTCCGTGATTGAACCAATGCGCCTTATGCATTTTGATAATGCCCTTTATGTGCGTTTTTATGCAAGACACTTTGGAATAGATGTGCATCAGGCAGCATTTTTAATGCAATGTCTCTCCATTTGCTTTGTAATTACTTTTGAAGCTGGCATCTGTGAAAGTCTATTATTATAATAAAAAAAAAGGATAATTACTTAATCTTAACGGTTTTTTACGTGAGGAATATCATTTGCGAGAACATCACAGTGAATGGATGGCGGTAAAGGCCAATTGACGCGAATGAAACTCTCTTTATATTCTTTATTCTTTTTTTTCTTTTCTTTTTTTTTTTTTTTCAAAAAGACGATCAAATCAAATCACCTTCATCGCGAGGTGAAAGAGACGTGAAAGTGTGAAGGACAAAACGAAGACAGTCAGTTAGAGTCAGTAAAAGAAATAAACGTTGTTTATTTGTTAAGTGTGTTTAAAGTGTAAAAAAATTTAAAAAAATTTTTTTCTAAATGCGGGCCTGTTCAATATGCAAATATTAATGTAAAAACATAGGAAAACACAAAACAGGAATATTTTAACATGCGAAGATTAATATAAGAAATAGAGATTGAAGGTTTTAGATGTTTATTCGAAAATAAACAAATTTGAATTCAAAGGACGACTTGTGCATAGCTGAGCAGTTTATATTCTAAAGTGAATGTGTGTGGGCCATTTAGTAAGGACCTACATAGATCAGCTCTGTACGGATTATGGATGCTGTACAGAGGACCTACCGGGAGTGATGACCGATAGGGACTTTGTTGTTGTTATTGTTGGCATCCTTCCGTCTGCGAAAGACGATGGAGTGATGTCCATTTTTCTCTATGTAGCCTGACCTGTAGGGACTGGTGGCGAGAGATTGGATATTGTCATGGATATAGCGTGACATAATGATGATGATGATGATGGTGATGATATATGTACAAATTATGCAATAAAGGGATGTGTGTATAAATCATGTAATTAAATGATGATGTTTGTATAATTCCTGTAATAAAGTGATGATGACTGTATAAATTATGTAATAAAGGGATGTCTATAAATTATATAAACTGGTGATGTCTGTATACATTTTGTAACGATGGAATGATGCCTGTATGATATTTTATAAGATAATGATGTTTGTATAATTGATATAATAAAGTGATAATGTCTGTATGATTATGTAATAAAATGATGATGTCTCTATAAATCATGGAATAAGGTGATGTCTGTATAATTCATGTAATAAACTGATTGTATAAATTATATAATAAAGTGGTGATGTCTGTAAAAGATTGTTATAATAGAATGATGTCTGTATGAATATATAATTAATGAGATTTGTATAATTAATATGATAAAGTGATGATATCTGTATAATGTATATTATAAAATGACGATAAATGTATGAATTATGTAATGAGAGAATGATGCCTGTATGACAAATAAAGTGATGATGTCCGAATAACTTATATGATAAAGTAGTGAAGTCTGAATAACCTTCATTATATGATGATAATGTCTAAAACTTATATAATAAAATGATAATACCTGAATTAATTATTTAATAAAGTGGTGATGTCTAAACTGCTTGGTAGGGCTTTTTAAGAATTTATTAAGCAAGTATCTATACTTTTTGAACAACAGCTTTTGACAAAACACAAAATTGCTCAATCCCACCAGACACCCTAGCCTATCTGTGTTACTTTCTCTTCTATTCTAAACTGAAAATTCATCTCAACAGTAAGATTTGAGGACGTGGAGGCTGGTTGGTTGGTTGCTTGCTTGGTTGGCAAGTTGGATTTTACGGCATGTCAACCCCTGTCGGGTTATTTCATACCGAAGATGTTTTGTTTTACTCAATTTTGATGGGTACTCAATTTTTCTTTTTAAAATCATTTTTAAAGATTTTCTTTAAACTGATTTTTTTCTATTTAATCCATAGATGGGATGCTAACGGTAACCACCAATTCTGTGTCAGAGTGGACCTGTGAGTAACGGTGATAAAGGGGTACTCCACACCCAGAGCTCCAGAACTGAAGCATCACCGTCAGAATACCCAGGTCATTAAGATCCTCAGTCACCGCCTTCTAGCACATATATGATAAAAAAGTTGGGGCTTGCCATAAGAGCAATAGCGTTTGGGACAATCACAGGGCTTGACCTGACCAGCCGATTGATCCGGAGGGGTCTCTCCGATTGTTTAGCCTAATGGCCACAGTGAAGTGTTGGATTCATGAACTGCTCAATCAATAGGGTTCCATTATTAAGCATCACAGGTCTCCATCCATGGCCAACAGATGGCCTCATTTGGGGTGGTGCAGTCGCCGTATTCTACAACCCCAGCTGAGCGGAGGAAGTGAAGGACATTTTAACAAGATACAACGGTGCATCATCACTACATATCGTATAAGGACCTTTAGACTTACGTGCGGAAGCCTGGAAGGTATACAAAGCGGATGCCCACAGACTACATCTCTAATACATGCGTCATTTGCACAGTATATTAAATGTCAAGTGATGGCAGTATTTTCAAACAGGACCATCCTGGAGTGAACTGGACTTCCTGGCATGCACTTTGCACTTGTCCAACGCAACTAAGATGGGTTGGCTACTTAAACAGACTTGGGGGATGACAGATTGCCAAAGCAGTTTCTGTACTCTCAACTATGAGAGGGATCATGTGGAATGAATAGACCAAGTCTCAGGTACAATGACAACATCAGGAGAAACCTAGAGGACTTTGCATAGACTGTTGGCAAGACGCATCCAGAAACCGAACATATTGGAGAAAACGGATTCGCGTGGAGTCATCATCGGATACGATGGATAGCAATTAAAAAAAAAAAAAAGATTATTCATACTGAATGCCAAAACGACTATTTTTAAGAAAATGAACGTTTCGTACATTGTTCATTTCTGTTTTGGTAGGTACAGCTTCAGTCTCGATACTATTTGAACAAACTCGTAAAATAAATGGAAAATGCGAATGCATAGGCAGAATTAAATAATATTAATACCGTTCTAAGTGACAAACATCTGTAGGTTGCAGGTGTAGACATGGTTAAGGGCAATAATCATATACAAAATAAGTAAAAAAAAGTATCGAGATTTTTGTACTTTTTGACACACCTTGTATTCTGAAAAAAAAATATAACGTTCCATTCATTCGTCATTTCTATCTTGGTAAATACAGCTTTACACATGGTACTTTTTTGATACACACCTTGTATTCTGAAAAGAAAAATGGAACGTTATTTTTTTTCAGAATACATCGTGTGTCAAAAAGTACAAAAAATCTCGATCCTTTTTTTGAAAGACCTTGTAGAATAGTTAACATAGCTTAACACTTAGAGGTAAAGTTGATGAGAGATGATGATGATGATGACGACGACGACGACGATGATGATGATGATGATGGATAAGTTGATTTGCAAGTTCCACAAAAATACACGAGTGGTTAAACACGTATAGTCTTTATTATTCTAAGTCATAACATTGTAGCAATCAAATCTCATTGGTAAATACTTATCCCCACTATATATATATATATATATATATATATATATATATATATATATATATATACCCCCATTTAGAAGGATTATTTTTTTTAAATTATCAAATATGTTGACAACCAAAGTAATCTTAAATTTTTATTTATTTTCTTTATTTCTCACCCACTTATCAACTTCTGTTCCAACTGGCTGGCTTATCCGCTTATAGAATTAATCTTAGAATGTTCAAAGATTTTGATAAGGGTGTAAAAAGAGGAGAAGAAGGGGAGGGGGCAAAAAAGGGGGGGAGAGAAAAGTTTGCTACAGCTGGTCTTGAGTCACTTCCTGATTTTTCAAGGATGTTCTGACGTCCTTCACTTTTAAAAAAAGGGGGGGGGCGCGAGCTCAGTAATATTACAGTTGGCGTGTGGAAACCATTCGAGGAGAAATCATGATTTTAATTAATCCTATTAAATCAACGGAATTTTCTTTTTCTTTTTCACGAAGCCAGGAAGGAAGGAAGGAAGAAAAAAAAAGCGGGAAAAAAATCTAACGATCTTACTTACTAATAAAAAAAGTTTTTTTTTAACTGACTTAATATTACTCAACAGATATTCCCCCAGGGGAAATAGGTGATGATTTTAAAGACTTAATTTTAACCTCATTTCAGGTTTCGTAAAAGATACGGATAATTATCTTATGTTTTATCAGGTAACTATTTTACACGTGTCGTAAAAAAAATACGATATCTCTATGATTTTTACCTTATATATATATATATATATATATATATATTATATATAATATATATGTTGTGTGGGAGAATATGTGCTTAATTGGAGTCGTACCTAATTTTTGAAAATTAATTAATTAATAATGAATTAGGCGGGAATGCCTATTAAATGTATGGCCAAACAAATCGAGAAAAATCAATCTCTGTATGTACATTTCGGCCTATTAGGCCTCATTAGCAGAGCTATAGATAGGAAGGCCGCCCTGTGCGTGATTTGAAACCGGACTGCCAAGCTGACAGGCCGATAACACAACCCCTACACTAAACGGACCTCCTAGATTTTACGATTTGTTTAGAGTAGGTTAATATTCCTCTTCAGTGACTTTTATTACACGACTATATGATAAGTTGTAAACACGGTATGTTTGGAATGGCTTTTTTTGCCGACAATTTTTGGGAGAATATGTGCTTAATTGGAGTCGTACCTAATTTTTGAAAATTAATTAATTAATAATGAATTAGGCGGGAATGCCTATTAAATGTATGGCTAAACAAATCGAGAAAAATCAATCTCTGTATGTACATTTCGGCCTATTAGGCCTCATCAGCAGAGCTATAGATAGGAAGGCCGCCCTGTGCGTGATTTGAAACCGGACTGCCAAGCTGACAGGCCGATAACATGATTTTTCTCGATTTGTTTAGGCTAAATCTCTAAGTCTTTTGTTATTTCTTTAATTATGAATTTGCTCTGTGACTCTAACAATAAGAGCACACATTGAGCTCTCAAACTGCGACAAGTTGTTTAAAAAAAAATCCTATGTCGTAAGGAAGATTTCTTCTCTGGACTTTTGGATTACTTTATATATATATATATATATAGTGTATGGGATTGTCACTGTTTCAACTTTTACTGGAATGGTGTGCCAAACGCAGTATTATTGGTAGGCGTGCTCAATATAAAATAGAGTTGTTATATCATATAATAAGATAAATATATAAAGGTTTTACATATCTATCTATTTGGTGACAAAGGAACATTCACGACCATTTTGGTTTCATGCAATCTTTCGATTTTCCTTGCATTTGTAACATGTTCACCTGATGATTGTTGACGCATGAAACCAAAATGGGCGTGAAGGTTCCTTTGTCACCAAATAGATAGATATGTAAACCTTTATATATTTATCTTTATAATATATATATATATATCTATAATATATATATATATATGCGTGTATGTATGTGTGTGTGTGTGTGTGTGTGTACGAGCAGAATGTGCCACATGGTCAATTTCGTAAACGAAGTTTAGCAGTTTTGAAATTCAGTTTTCCTTCTCCTAGACTGGTTACTAAGCCAAAGTTAGAAAGTCAAGTCTGTCCTATTATTTACCCTTTGCTGGAGGGAGAGTATGTGGATTCATACCTGTCCTCAGGGTATTAACACTATGTTAAATGCAAACAGTCTCGTCCAGGATTTGAACTCGGGTCGACGAGTACATTTCCAGCGACTCGCGCCACCATATATATATATATGTGTGTGTGTGTATGTGATAGAGAGAGAGAGAGAGAGAGAGAGAGAGAGAGAGAGAGAGAGAGAGAGAGAGTCTTGATTGTAAATTTATCTTTGAATTTATATGGGATTATAAAAAATATCTTGAAATTAAAATAAATTTTTGACAGAAAATAAATCTGGTGTTCTATCTACCAAATTTATAAAAAAAAAAAATAAAATAAATAAAACGTCCTATTTACAAAATCCTTAGCTCAGTCGGTATTCAGCTGGGTACTTCAAGAGCGTATGAGTTAGTACAGTGCGGTAAAGTAAGGAGCAGATGGTAGGTGTGGCGCTCCACTTCAGACGCTAAAAACAATCTAGTCGATACCGACTTTAGGCGACATTTTTTGCTTTATTTACAAAATATTGGAGAATTCCAGGTATCCGATGGGACGGAGTTTAGAGATTTCGGAATTTGATGCTTGGTTGGTTGATTTATTTTAACGGCATATCAACCCGTCCGAGGTTATGTCATGCCTAACGGTTAGGAAGTAATATATGATGTGTATTTATATTTATAATTTATTAGTAATTGGTTTTAACAATGTGTTGGCACCATTGGGGATCATGTTGTATACTATTGATTAAGTTCATGTCTATATTCTATGGTATAATTTTATTTCCCTAAAAAAGGACAGAATGTCCTCCATGTTGACATTTTCAAATAAATCCTTTATATTGTTTGCATTAAAATAACCTGCCTTCCATGAATAAGTGTTTAACATTCAAAGCTGTTTGACATGCTTCACACAATCGTTGTTGTTCTTGTTTGAGTATATAGAAGTGCGTTAGTTTTGTGTGACCAACCGTTAGTTTTGTGTGAGCTAAATCAGCTCTAGACTTGATCCCCGTCAATTTCAAGGTTCCATATACTGACTTGAAACCTAAATTTAATAGACTCCTTCATACAAAATGGCAACAACGCTGGAATAACAACATCCAAAATAAACTTTTCCCAATCAAACCCATTCTGGGAGACTGGAGACCAACTTTAAGAAAGTCTAGAAAGGAACAAGTCTTTGTGTCTCAATTGCGTATTGGTCACACAAAACTAACGCACTCCTATATACTCAAACAAGAACACCTTTGACTATTAAACACTTATTCATGGAATGCAGGTTTTTTGCCCACATCAGAAACCGTTATTTTAAAGCAAACAATATGAAAGATTTTTTTGAAAATATCAACATGAAGGTCATTCTGTCATTTTTGAGGGAAATAAAATTATACCATAGAATATAGACATGAACTTAATCAATACCATACAACATTACACTTAATGATGCTAACACATTGTTAAAACCAATTACTAAAAAGTATAAATATAAATACACAACATATATTACTTCCTAATCGTTAGGCATGACATAACCCCAGACGGGTTTATATGCCGTTAAAATCAACCAACCAACAAACAAACCAACAAAATTTATATCAAAATATTCCATACTTCGGAATTTGAGATGGACATTGACTTCAAGGGCATAACATGAGATAGTTCGGATTTTGACTTCAGCACTTCAGACGGCTGATTTAACTTGGACGCTTCATGAAATGCTATCAATGTTTCTTTTTGGGAAGGTTTGGTTTGGTTGATTAATTTCATTCTTAATAGCATATCAACCTTCGTAGGTTATTTAATGCCAAAGCCATACTTATAAAATAAAATAAAAACAGTAGTGGTACTATTTATCCTATAGCTGGGAGAGATTTATTAATTTCGTTAATCTTTCTAATTTCATACAGAATTTTATTGCAACTTAAATACTTGTACTTGGAGGGTAAAGATTTTCCTAGTTCTATTAATTATAAGCTGTCTGGAATGAAAATGAAAGAAAACGAAAAGATAGACATATACTTGGACCTTGCCAAGAGGGCTGAAAAAACTGTGGAACATGAAGAGGAAGATTGTACCAATTGTAAGTGGGGTTCTTGAAAAGAGTTTGGAAAAGAGATTAGACGAATTGTGAATCTGAGGAAGAATCGAGTCTATCCAAACAACATTAATACTAAGATCGGCGAGAATACTCAGAAGAGTTCTGGAGACCGGAAAGGATTCCGGTGACAGGAAGAACGGTAAAGTAAATTGTAAAAGAAAGAAAGAAAGAAAGAATGAATGAAAGAAAAAAGAAGAACGGTAAAGTAAATCGTAAAATAAAGAAGAAAAAAGAAAGGAAGAAAGTACGGTAAAGCAAAACGTAAAAGAAAAAAGAATAACGGTAATGTAAAGAAAGAAAGAAAGAAAGACAGAAATAGTGGAACGAACGAAAGAAAGACAGACAGAAAGAAAGAAAGAATTAGTTGAAAGAAAGAAAGAAAGAAAGAAAGAAAGAACTGTAACGTAAAGAAAGAAAGAAAGAAAGAAAAGCAGCTAACGCTGATGGGAAATCTCACATAAAATAATAATAATAATAATAATATAATAATAATAATAATAATAATAATTTTGACCATACAACAAAAAGGTATATGCATAAACCAGAATCTGTTCTTGAGAACGAAACGCATAAAATTCTCTGGGACTTTGAAATAAAAATGGATCACCTTATCCCAGCAAGAAGACCAGACCTAGTTTTGATAAATAAAAAGAAAGAACTTGTCAACTGGTGGATTTTGCAGTGCCAGCAGATCACAGGGTGAAGCTGAAGGAAAATGAAAAAATGGACAAATATCTGGACCTTGCCAGAGAACTGAAAAAGTTATGGAATATGAAAGTGAAAGTGATACCAATTGTAGTTGGTGCACTTGGAACAGACCCAAAAGGATTAGAAAAGGGTTTGGAAATTTTGGATATCAAAGGAAGGATTGAAACCATTCAGAACACTGCACTGCTGCAATCTGCCAGAATACTCAGAAGAGTCCTGGAGACCTGAGGAGACTTGCTGTCACTCAGACTCCAGTGAAATACCATCAGCTAACACTGGTGTGAAAACTCAAAAGGAGATGATAATAATAATAATAATAATAATAATAATAATAATAATAATAATAATAATAATAATAATAATAATGCCGACTTTGTAATAATTGTCAACGACTTATTTATTTTTCTGTCACACCTTTCTATGTCACCCGCCCTATCGTTGGCGTTTAGCATACGCTGACTGTATCCCCTCAATAACATCTATATATATTTAAAGAAATTCTATAAGAAATGTAAATATGAACGTATCATGAACACGATTCCCTAACCTCGAGGCATAGAATTACCGTTGACAGGTTAATATTCCGTAAAAATAAATCAAAATTATTAAAAAAATTTCACTCTGATGTGGGGGTTTTTCTATGTTACTGTTACACACAAAAATAGGTGTTTGTGTGTAGTAGAGATGGGAGGTTGCATATTAAACATTATACAAATATAATGAGAATTTTGCCTATATATATATATATATATAATATATATATATAATAAAGATAATCTACTGAGTCAGAAGAATCTACTATTAGTTTCGCATAAAGCTCTTCAGGGCTAAAATCTTTATTACTTGGCTCTACTTAGGTATCGAGCACTTTTTACAAATTAGCTTCTCCTAGCGGTTATATGAATATATATATATATATCTTATATACATATATATACATATAAATTGTTTTTTCTTTTGGCCAAATACTATACCAATAGATTATTTTTTGTTGGTACGAATATCTTGGTCTTTTCTTTTTTTCAAAAATTTTTTTCTTCCTGGTTGATGTTTGGTAGTATTTTTACAATCAAACTCTCTGCCGGGTTTTTTTCTCTCTGCAAGGATCTACCAACACGCTTGGTATATTATATTATATATATATATATATATATTATATATATATATATATATTATATTATAATATATATATAGAGAGAGAGAGAGAGAGAGAGAAGAGAGAGAGAGAGACACACACACACATAGAAACACATCCAACATAAAACACAAACACACGCATATATTATATATATTTATATATATATATATATATATATATATATATATATTGAGGGGTTAACTCTTTCGGTTTTCATCGATTTCTTTCTTCTTTCCCTTCTTTTTCTTACCCCAAAAAAATAACATGAAAACCATTTCAAACATCAACAAGTTTTATGATTACTAATAACATTTCAATCTTTGCAATACAAATTATACCCTTCCACCAAAACTTTCAAAAATGTTTAACTGTCCCTAACGGCCTCTGCGTTCATAACGATTTAAAAAATATTCTTTTTTCGAACATTTGAAATTCTATTCTTGTCACTAACTCAAAAAATAAAAATACCACTCTGATGAAGGTCGTCAAAATCTCTCTGTGTACGGAACATTTTATACATTTTTCCTATTATTATTATCATCATCATTTCAACTCCATCTGATTATTTTAATAATAATAATAATAGCGTAAATCCGTATACATTTTGATAAACAGACCGAAACACATGTGTAAGTGATATCGATTAAAAGTAATATCGATAAAATTCATTTTTATCCATCTACATTTCTTTTCTTGCTCATTTTTCCTCATATTGTCGGATTCAATTCCTATTCTGACATATATATATATATATATATATATATATATATATATATATATAGAGAGAGAGAGAGAGGGAGGAGAGGGACAGGAGAGAGAGAGAGAGAGAAACAGCTGTACAGTGAATTAAGTCACTAATTGATTCTTGGGTGGCCAGTGTTATTCAAAACCGACACAAATCTAGGCAATTTTCCAATTCAAATTAATGGAATTTCAATTAATTAATACCTGCCTCTCTCAACAACAAGAAAAATATAGAAATATATTTTTTTCAAATATGGAAATATGAATTTTCCCGCGTTTTTATAGAATTTAATACGGTATATTATTTTAATAGACAGGTCGTTTAAAACTTATCTTCATTTTGTGATAGAATTTTTTTTTTTTCAAATATGGAAATATGAATTTTCCCGCATTTTTATAGGATTTAATTCTGTATATTAATTTAATAGTCGTTTAAAACTTAGCTTCATTTTGTGATAGAATTTTTTTTTTAAATATAGAAATATGAATTTTTCGGCGTTTTTATACAATTTAATTCTGTATATTAATTTAATAGACAGGTCGTTTAAAACTTAGCTTCATTTTGTGATAGAATTTTTTTTTTTCAAATATGGAAATATGAATTTTCCCGCATTTTTATAGGATTTAATTCTGTATATTAATTTAATAGTCGTTTAAAACTTAGCTTCATTTTGTGATAGAATATATTTTTTTTAAATATAGAAATATGAATTTTTCGGCGTTTTTTACAATTTAATTCTGTATATTAATTTAATAGACAGGTCGTTTAAAACTTAGCTTCATTTTGTGACAGAATCTCATTTCTAACTGAGAATCTATGGTCTTGACTAATGAAGGTTGGTCTTTGTATGTTAGCTGTACCTGAGCAGGGTGTTGGGTCAAAGCTTAGATACCAGACATGTATACTGAAAAGGTGGGGGTCTCTTAAGGAAAAGATGTGACATTGTAAAAAGTTCCTGGTCCCTATTACTTAAGCATAACATTTATTATCAAGACTAGTGAATATATACAACCTCCACCGGGTGCAATTATTTTAGTCTTAATGTAATAAAATATCATATTCAATTAGAAAGGCTAATGAAACTAAATAAGAATGCAGATAAAAAGATTTGAAACAGAGGAGGGGTGAAATCGAAAAATAGAACAACTGAAACTTACTCTTCCATTATTCCCGTCTTTCATTGTTAAAGTTTCCTAATCAAACTATTTACTTAAAATAGGATGTACAGAATAAAATTACAGTTATTTCTTCTTGTTAACGGATTTCTTTTAAGAATTAGACACGGGAGTTTTATTTATATTCATTGAATATAAAATCAAACAATTAGAAATCAATAATACCAAGCAGATATTTATTAAAATCAAATTTTTAATATCAATATGCAAATTAGCATTCCCGTTCACACTGTAAACCGCTATTTCCTTGTATATATATAAATACGATTGCATGTTATTAGTATTTAGATATGGCCATCAGTATTAATAATGTAGACAATTTCATTAGTTCGATACCGATCCTCGCCAACTCAGTGTATGAGTAGCACAGGAATCTGTGCGGTAAAGTGAGGAGCTGATGGTAGGTGTGGCACTCCACCTCAGATGCTAAAAAACAATCTCCTTGTCTAGCGCTATTGAAAATGGGATAGACTCCCTCGCTGACTGGCTGATAGCGACATTAGGCCGCCACGACGACTTTTACTTTATAACCCAACAAAGGTTGACATGCTGTAAAACAATCGAACCAACCAACCAACCAGCCAGTTTTTTCCTGTTGGGAAAACTCCATAATAATAGAAAAAAATAGCACTCGTCAATCAAAGTGAGGTCAACCAAGTACAGCTAATGAAAACGACAACTGAGATCGATTCTACTTGCAATAAAACCTACGTGTAAATGAAATGCATTGCCAATTTTTCTTTCAAAATCTATTCCGATATTGGCTTACGCTAAAACTTCGTCCGGTTTACGAGGTAAAAATAATATAAATATTTATTTCGATGTTAACTTTATCAAACAATATGCTTACTGATTTGTCCTATCAGATTTCATCGTCTTTCAGGTAGCTACGCTGCTTCTAATGGTGATGTTCCAATTCTGGAGATTTGGGGTGTATGGAGTACCCTCTCATCGGCATTACTCCCAGGTCCACTCTGACTCGGAGTGGTAATACCTGTTAGGGTCCCATTTATGGGTTAAATTTTTAAAAAGTGAGTTTTTAAAAATGAGTTTAAAAATTCAGTCTATAGAAACAAATTTAAATTACTCATAAGGCATGAATTGAACAAAACGTATCCGGCATAAAATAACCCAACAAGGGTTGACATGCCGTAAAATCCAAAAACTTAACCAAACCAAGCAACTACGTATTTTGATTCTTCTAGAAAAATATTATGCCTTTTATTTCTATTTTTTTAACATTAAATTTCTTTATGTAATATTTCTTTCATAAATAGAACTCCCTAAAGTCCGGTATGAACACGAGTTGCATCTATCTAAACATATATAAATGCCATTTGGTGTGTATGTATGTATGTATGTATGTATGTCCGATTAAACTACGAAAATAAAAGAATTAATGACAAAGTATATATATATATATATATATATATATATATATATAATATATATATATATATATATATTTGGGAATAAAAGGCCTTAAATACCATGGGTATCGTGGTTATGGACCATTTCCACTCGCGAGAATGCTCACGAGCTTCTTCAGACCACTGATATATATATATATATATATAATATATATATATTATATATATATATATTTTCTTTTTCTGAATCTGTCACAATAAGAGATACTTAAGAGATACATTTTTTTGTTGACAGAAATTTTTGTGGCAGAAGTGCGCATATTTGAAACAACATAACATTGATTTTTTTTTTTTTGCAACATCAAGGATTTCGTTTGGAATTTATATCACAGAACTATAAAATTTAAAAAAAAAATTAAAAATTAAAAAGTTTAAATCTGTTTTCAAATGCCTTTAAAGTAATAAAGAATTCATCATTCGCATCTGATGAGTCGGGAGAGTTAGACACTTTGTCTACGCTCCCTGAAATAGACTATAAAGCTAAATCTGTAAGTCTTTTGTTATTTCTTTACTTATATATAATATATATATATATATATATATATTTATATATGAGTTTATATATGAGTTTTAACGTATACTGAATTACTTGAAATGAATAGGATAAATTAAAAACATTTTTTCCAAACGACCTTTCTTAAATAAAAATGTAAAAAAATGAACAATTTTTTTAAGAGAGGTCCCTAAGAAAAGTCTTTCTCACCTCCACAGAAATCATTATTAAAGCATTGAATTAATATAATTATTATATAAAGTATTGGAGAAGATAAAATGTGTCTTACCTCTACGAAGTTCTGTCTAGAAGTATTTTTTTTTATTTCTGTCTAATGTTGTCTGTTCTAATTCCGGTACAAACATTGCAACAATGTATATTTTTAATTCAAGATAAAAACGGTTAACTGGAAGATTTTACGGTTGTAAAAATAAATAAATAGAAAAATAAATGAATAAAATAAAACATATATAAAATCATTTATTAGAGAAATGTATGGATTATTTACTCTGACTTAAATTGATGAATGATTTAAGAAAAATATATTTTGTTAAATTAGATAGATGAAATAGAATAAAATAAAATATTTAAACTATAAATGGTTTTATTTTTCTTCATCAATAATTCTAGACCGACTTTAATTTTAAGTGGGTATGACATTTAAAAAATTAATTACATATATAAAGATAAATATTATCATTATTATAGATATATTACATAATTTAAAATTGTCACCATAAGTGTTCACCTTGAACTTATTGCTTCAGGAAACAAAATAAAAATATGCAAATAGTTAGCTGTTAATAGAGTTTAATAGACTTTATTGGAAACTTAAGAATTCTTATGTTATTATTCCAAATCGTATCCTCCGAGGATTTTTCTTAATTCGGAATCTTTTGAATATAATACGGTGTTAAGTGTTAATTTCCAATTGTGTCTCATCAGATCGATTCCTACCTTCAAACGTGGTTTCGGAGCTTTAAATCGATGACCACTCGGTGTATTGGGCGCTCCAGTAACATAACGAATTATGTTACTTGACATATTGGAAAAAATGACATATATTAGGTAAGATTGTTAGTAATTTCTATAATCTAATAGATATCAAAGCGCAAGTTTATTTATTTTCTGAGTTATTGTGGTATATAATATGAGTTTTCGCGTATGCTTCCAAATTATTTAATTAATAATTAATGTAAAAATGAATTAATGAATAGAATTAAAAATGAATGAAATAAATGGAATAAATGAAAAAAATCTTTTCCAAAGGACCTCTCTGGAAGGAAAAAAAGAAAAAAATATTTTTAAGAGAGATCCCTAATCAAAAACTTTTTCTCACCTCCACAGGACTCTCTATTGAAGTATTGAATTAATATAATTATTATATAAGATATTGGAGAAGATAAAATGTGTCTTACCTCTAGACCTACGGAGTGTCCTATATATCTGACCTCGTACCATACTACGCTAAAGTTAGTCAATGGTTGAAGGCTTCAACTTGCTAGAACTCTGTAACTCGCTAACAATTAGACAACGGTAGGTGCCTATGCTATTTAATGTAACATAGGCGGAGTGGGCTATTGTCGGTCTCAGTCGTACAGCGAGAGTATATGCCCTTTTCGCTAACGCTATACCAGGGAGATTTTTTGCTGAGGTGGAGCACCACACCTACCGTCAGCTCGATACTTTATCGCAGAGATCAGATTGCATAACCTGTGCTACTCATGCGGGAACCGGTATCAAACCAGGGACCTTATGATTCCTAATCGGGTGCTCTACCGACTGAGCTAAATCGACCCCTTCAATTCTTTCACTGATTTCCAGATTTTTCAAAATATTTTCCCGCTTCTATCGGATTCTTCCCGCTTGCCGATAATGATGAGTTGAGTGATTATATTATCAATATTTAGACTAATCACTTCGAATTTTTTTGAAGTCTCTTCAAAACACTGAGCGCAGACTCCCCAGTAATCACTCTCTTTTTCTACCACACTTCTTCTCGCCTTGTTCTGACCAATCAAAAACCGACAGGTAGCCTTTTATCCGTCATCCATAAAATTATAGTAAACTTTCCACTATTATCCACATGTAACTTAAATTTTGGGGTTTTTCCATCTCATTATTTAACACGGGAAGCATCTTCTTGTACAAAATGTTCACAATCCATTTTTGACACTTTAGAAATTTCGCAGTACCTTCTTAAATTTCACAAATATTCTTCATATATAAGTCATTTTTACTCTTTTTAAAACAAACAAAAAATGACAAAATGTTGTTTATTTTATTTCCTGTTCGTTATTAATTGATATTCGGGTTTTGGTCACATTGGTTATGAGCAGACTTTATTATTCCATGTTTGAGAACCGAACTCACAAACTATGGTCAGCTAGTAATATTCATTACTAAGTAAAGTCGACGGGGCGGCCTAAATTCGGTATCAACCATGCAGCGAGAGAGTCTATCCCCTTTTCAATAGCGCTAGACCAATGAGATTGTTTTTTTAGCATCTGAGGTGGAGCGCCACACCTACCATCAGCTCCTTACCTTACCGCACAGATCCCTGTGCTACTCATACGCTGAGTTGGCGGGGACCGGTATCGAACTAGGAACCTTGTGGTTTCTAGCCGAACGCTCTACCGACTGAGCTAACCCGGCCACTTAACTTATTTCTCGGAATTTTAAAGATGAGGCTTGATAGTTAGTATTATTTAGATTATTCGGACTATTGCTCTCATCTTCATTGTTATCTGTTGTACAGATAACAATGAAGATGTGGACAATAGTCCGAATAATCCAAATAATACTAAGCGTAATTTAATTTGACAGACGATCAGAAGTGCGACTCTCCCAGTAAGAAATTAACATTTTGAATAAAATATTAATGTACTATACCACAGTTTGATCATTTAATTATTACAACGTTGGATATGTTTACTTAAGAGCTACGGCTAAATAGTTCAATATGAAAAAATATATTGATTTAACTCTCTCTCTCTCTCTCTCTCTCTCCCCCCCCACACTCACTCACTCACTCGCTGTTTTTTTTCCTTCTTTTCATCTTTTTATCATGTTCAATTAAAACAGATCAGCGTTATCAGTTTTGCACGCTCACCCCATCTTTTGATCTTTCCCCTACTCTCTTTCTTTCTTGTTATCTTTCTTTCTTTTCTTTTTTCTTTGAAGCATGTCCTTTTTCTTCTTTTTTTTTGTTTATGATATAAATGGAATGGTCTATTATTCAGCTGAGGTGACGACACTCATGAGAATTAATGATTCCGTGGATAAGCAACACCAGATAATCAGGATTTACATTTTTGCATTACATCTTGGACGATTTGGACGTTCTCATTTTTAATCAGAGTGGCAAGATGATAACGGTCGTACAATTAAGGAACACTAGTATTAATATATAGATAGATGATCCATAATTATTACCTGTGTCGAGCAATGATAATTTGATGTTTACAGACACACACACACGTATATATATATACATATGTGTGTGTGTCTTTGCGTAGAGAGAAGAAGAAGAAGAAGAAGAAGAAGAAGAAGATTGAGGGCACAATAATAATAATAATAATAATAATAATAATAATAATAAGAAGAAGAAGAAGAAGAAGAAGAAGAAGAAGAAGAAGAAATGCTAAAAGTTCATATTTCTGTGAAAATACAATCAAAAGTGTTTTTAAACAAATCTAGTTACTACTAAACATTCCTAATACCATCTGACTACAAAAAAAACAGAAATGACTTTTGGGCCAACCTAAACACACCTAATTCAAAAGAATGGACTAATCGATATCGTTATTGAATGATAAACAATAATCGACCCAGTTTTTTCAAGCTCAATAGATTTCACTTATGAATGAACCGGAAACACAAAGGATTATATTTTCCCGCCAAAACTTTTACCAGTTTCGATTCCCATTTTCTATCAGTGGGTTGGCTGGTTGGTTGGTTGGTTGGTTGGTTGGATTTTACAGCATATCAACCCCTGATGGGTCATTTTTTTTTTTTGGCCGAAGACGTTTTGTTTTATTCATTTTTGATGGGCACTCATTTTTAAAACTCAAATTTTTAAACACATTTTTCAAACTCATTTCTATTCAATTTAACCCTTAGATGGGACCTTAACAAGTAGTACCACTCCGGGTCAGAGTGGGCGTGGTTGTACTGGTGATGAAGGGGTATTCCACATTCCCCAGAGCTCATGAATTGGAACTTCACCATCAGATAGATTTTAACATCATACCTAGGACATAAATACCCTCACCCATCATCTTCTATCACATATGACAAAAAACAGTTGGGCTTTACCATAAGGGCAATAGGGTTGGGACAATCATATAGGTGCTAGGGCTTGACGTGACCAACCGATGGATCGGAGGAGGTCTCTTCGACCGTCCGTCTGGCCTAACAAAGAGCCAAATTGGTGTATTGCATGTCATGGACTGCTCAGTCACCAGGGTTCCATCCTTAAGCATTCCGGGTCTCCAGCGTTATTTTTTTCATACACATTAAAGCAAAATGGTGCCCTGGGTATGACGTCAAACTGCATCTAGGGGTGAGTATCCAGTTCTGGAGATTTTGATAGTGTGGAGTACCCCTTTATTGCCATTACTATCAGGTCTACACTGACTCGGAGTGGGAGTACCTGTTAGGGTTAGTTGGATGGGTTAGATAGAGTATTAAAAATTATTTCAATTTTTTTTTTTTTAATACCCAACAATGACGAATAAAACAAACATGTTTTCGGCATAAAATAACCCAAGGATTGACATGCCGTAAAATATAAATACAGTGGGACCTCGGTTCACGAACGACTCTGAAGTCGGATAATTCAGAGTTCGAATTTTAAAAAAATGATTAAAAATAGCCTCATGTGTCGAATAAATTTTCGGATTTCGAAAGCATGAGTCGAGCCGATGAAAACAGAAGTCCTCTCTACACTATTTCTTATGTGAAATATTGTTTTAGATTTCGAGCAGATCGGTTCTCAAACATAATTTTGGAATTAATTATATTTGAGAACCGAGCTTCCACTGTAAATTCAATGTCATTTTGCTATTATTTATACATCTGGTTTAGATTGTTATCATCGCTATTTTTTGGTCTTCGACGTTTCAAAGTAGAAAGAAAGAAAGAAGGAAAGAAAGAAAGAAAGAAAGAAAGAACGGTCTCGTTTTTACAGAGGGTGTTGCAAAATGATAACTGAAATAAGGAACACGAGTATTAATAAATAGATCTTGCTTAGATTGTTATCATATATGTTAATGGGTCTTCAATAGAAAGAAAGAAAGAAAGAAAGAAAGACAGAAAGAAAGAAAGAAAGAACAAGTGAGAGAAAGAAAGAAAGAAAGAAAGAAAAAAGAGAAAAAAGAAAGAAAAAATCAGGGACCAAGAAGGAAAAAATGGAAGAAATAATGAATGAGACAAAGAAAGAAAGAAAGAAAGAAAGAAAGAAAGGTCTCATTTTTACAAAGGGTGTTGCAAAATAACTGAAATAAGGAACACGAATATTAATAAATAGATCTTGCTGTATATAATTAATCTATTTATTATTATACATTGAGCTCTCTTAGGGATTCATGAAGATCCTTATATGAATATATATTTGCACCTACAAGAGCCTACAGTATGTTTGTACAGTGAGATTTCGATGATCCCAAATAGAATCATCCCTTACTTACCAGTCATTTGGATTATCTTACACACACACACACACACACACACACACACACACACTCACACACACACTGTCTCTCTCTCTCTCTCTCTCTCTCTCTCTCTCTCTGTCTCTCTCACACACACACACACACACACACACACACACACACGCGCACGCACACACACTTAAATATATATATATATATATATATGTACATTATAAAGATAAATCTAATGAGTCAGACGAACCTACTAAAAGTTTCGCTTAATGCTCTTCAGGGCTAAGATCTGACTCTTTTAGTAGGTTCGTCTGACTCATTAGATTTATCTTTATTATTTGCTCTACTTAGGTATTGAGCACTTTTTACTCATTAGCTTTAGTCTCCTGGCGGGTTTGTATGAATATATATATCTTATATATATATATATATATATATATGCATATAAATTGTTTTTTTTGGGTGGGGGCAAAATATTGTACTAATAGATTGTTTTTTGTTGGTACGATTATCTTGGTCTTTTCTTTTTTACAAAAATTTTTTTTCTTCCCGGTTGATGTTTGGTAGTATATTTTTACAATCAAACTATGGGTGTTTTCTTACCGCGAAGATTTACCAACAAGTTTGGTATATCAAATTATATATATGTAGATTATCTCTTATTATAATGGAGATTGTCTTTTTGTCTGTCTGTAACCGAAACTATATTACTATGCAAGTCATTATCGCCTTAATTATTTACGTCATATTCACCATGATTTTATTTTTTTTTTTTTAACCTCAATTATTAATAAAATTGATTCACATTATTAATACTGTTGGCCATATCTACATAAAAGTACCATATCATTGTATTTATATATACAACAAAATAGCGGTTTACAGTGTTAATAGGAAGGCTAATTTGCATATGGTCATCAGAAACTTTGATTTTAATAAATATGTGCTTTGTATTATTGATTTCTAATTGTTTGGTTTTATCTTAATGAATAAGAGCAAATATCTGGGGGATAAATCTTAAAAGAAATCCATTAACAAAGAAGAAATAACTGTAATTCTATTCTTTAGTTCCTATTTTAACTAAATAGTTAAATTAGGGAAATTTATCAATGAAAGACGGGAGTGATGGAAGAGTAAGTTTCAGTTGGTCTATTTTTCGATTACCTCCCCTCTGTTTCAAATCTTTTTATCTGCATTCTTATTTAGTTTCGTTAGCTTTCTAATTTAATATAATATACTGTTACATTAAAACTTAAATACTTGCACCCGGAGGGTGCATATATTTGCTAGTATATATAATCGAAGTTAGGATAGCACCAAGTGCCACTGACTCTATATCTACACGTTATATATATATATATATATATATATATATATAATATATATACATTTTTTTGAAAAAACAATTAGTAATTATTATCTGCTGACAGAATCTGTTTCGACACCTTAGTAGAAGGGTCATCATCAACGAGCAAAATATATGATATATATTAATATATTTTTCTCGTTGATGATGACCCTTCTACTAAGGTGTCGAAACAGATTCTGTCAGCAGATAATAATTACTAATTGTTTTTTCAAAATGTTAAATTCATTCTGTCGGATTAATTTCCATTTATTTACATATATATATATATATATATATATATATATATATATATATATATATATATATACAACTGAAATAGGCTCATCAGAAGAGAAAGTGTGCAAACCGTAATTCTCTTGACGGTTTAAAAAAGCAACACTATCCTCAACTAATATGAGGACCCTATTGCATTGTAATGTATATTGTCAAGAGAATTGGGCCCCGATTTGCACACTTTCTCTTCTGATGATATTTCAGTTGTAAACATCGTTTGTTTTTTCATTATATATATATATATATATATGCTCTGTCACTGATATTGAGCATTGTTTATTCATAATGATAGATTCATGTCTTTTTCAAAGGGCATTAGTGTGAATTGAAATCAAACCAAATAAATCCAGTTGTATGATCGTCACGGCCATCAATAAATAAATAAAAAAACACTGTTAAAATCATAAACCAGGCTTTAGTTACTTCTTCTTTTTCTATTTCTTTCACATCGCGAACGAGTATTTTTATTTGATAATTGACATTTGATATTGACTCGCTGACATTAACGCTCGACTTATCGAATCAAAACAAATTCGCTGCTATTTGATCACTGACCGCTTTTACAGCCTTTATACAGGTGAGTTCTAAAACAGCCACCGACTTTACAAAAAAAATAGGTCTATACAAATCGTCAATGAACAGCCTGTGTAGGCAGCAGGCGTAAAAAGTTAAAGCATATTGTGTCCCATCTTTTTTTTTGACTGGTGTCAGCCCGTCCACCAAGAGATTCATGTCAGTCAAATGTCAGGAATTTAAAAGTACAAGAAAGACATTGATCGGGATTGAAAGACATTGATCGGGGGTTGGAAGAAAGGCCAGCATAAAACCGAAGAAGATACGTTCATGTGTGAAGGAATCAAATACGTTTTAAATATTTAATAAAGTATATTTCAATCCTTTAATGCGTTAGTAAAGTGCGGGCTATAGCAGTCTCGTTTCACAAACAATTACTGAGTAATCTTCAGTCTTTAACAAAGGCTCAAATTTTGTAGCCTTATGCCACACTAAGCCAAGCTTAATACATGCCCGTAAAGCAGTTTGGAGTGAAGCAACAATTGGCAAGCTACTCTCAATTAATTAAATTTTGTGGGGTGGCCTATTGTCAGTAACAGCTGGGTAGCGAGGGAGTCTATTCTTTTTCCCTAGCGCCAGACCAGGGAGTTTTTTTTGCTGAACACACCTTCCGTCAGTTGCCTACTTTACTGCCCAGATCAGATTACCCAATCAGTGTACTCATGAGTTGAGTTGGCGGGACCCGGATCGAACTAGGAACCTTGCCATTCCTAGATGGGTGCTCTACCGACTGAGCTAAACCACCCCTACTAATTAAGAGAGTTCGAATACTTCACATGTATGACCTTGTACCAGACCAAACTAAGATTAACACATGCCAATAAAGAGTTACATAAGGAATAGAGTAGCCTATTCATTTTGTAATGAAATGTAATATTTGAATTTATAAGCTATCTGGTAATTCGCTCGAAGAGTTATGGAAATAACCATAGATTTTGACGGACCACTCTTGACAAATGTTTCACCTGTTAGTCGCTTTCTGATTCGTTTAGAATATCACGTGATTGAAATCTGTGAAAAATAGTCCTTTATTGAGTTAAACTAAAGTGATCGACAGAGACAAATGCAATAATGCAGCCCCCAAGTTCTTCTCCACGCTAGGCAAATGTTGGGTCTTGGGAAATAAAGACGACAAAATTGAACTATGCCTTCACCTTCATCATTAAAATGCTAACAGAAGATAGACGCGAAGACAGAAAACCCAATATACATCCCAGAAAACCCAAGACGATCCAGATGACGAAAGAACTCAGCCCGGTAGCAGAATTAGAAGACATAACCAAGTTATATTATAATAAATTCAAACCTGTAAAAAATTCACATTCTCCGTATTCTATATATTGATACTCGTGTTCCTTAATTGTACGACCGTTATCATCTTGCAACGCCCTCTGGTTAAAAATGAGATTGTGAAAATCCTTCAAAATGAAATGCAAAAAATGTAATCCTGATTCCTGGTGTTACGTATCCGGCGAATTCTTATGAGTGTCGTCACCTAAGCTAAATAATGGACCATTCCGTTTTTATTATAGAGACAGAATAAATTTAAAAAAGAACATGCTCCACAGAAAAAATATAATGAGAAACAAAGAGGGAAAGAAAGAGAGTAGGGAAAAGATAGAGAGAGGGGTTAGATCGCGGAAGCGATTACGCTAGTCTGTTTCAATGAAACATAATGAAAAGAAGAAAAAAGGAAGGAAAGAAAGAAAAAGAGTGAGAAAGAGTTAAATTAAGATTATTATACTTTTTCCATATTGAACTATTTAGTAATAGCTCTTAAGTAAACATATCAGACGTGGTGATGATTAGATTATCATAATGTGGTATATCAACAGGTCCTACTAAAACTTAAATTATAGTACATTGTTGTTTTCTATTTCCGTGAATTTAGAGGAAGAATTGAGATCATCCAGACAACAGCATTGTTAAGATCGCCTAGAATACCAAGAAAAGTCTTGGATACATAAGGAGATTTGCTAATTTTAATAAATATACATACACACGCATACACACACACATACACACATATATATATATTCATATATATGCATATATATATATATATATATATATTATATATATATAAGTAAATACCTTCGGTATGCCGGAATAAAAATTATAAGCGAACTTAATTCTGAAAGTTAATTAATAATTAATTAATTAGGCGGAATACCTATTCAAATGTAAGGCTAAACAATCGAAAAAATCAATCTCTGTATGTACATTTCAGCCTATTAGGCCTCATCAGCAGAGCTATAGATAGGAAGACCGCCTTGTGCGTGATTCGAAACTTTCAAAATTAGGTACGACTTTAATTAAGCACATATTCTCCAAAAATTGTCGGCTAAAAAAAGCCATATCAAAACAGATCGTTTGTGTATTTACTTCTCATAATATATATATATATATATATATATATGTGTGTGTGTGTGTGTGTGTGTGTGTGTGTGTGATTAAAAGTTGGGGAATAAAAGTAGATAAAACACAAACAACTATTTCCTCTTGGTTTATTAATGAGGCTTCGTCAGTATTTTGGAATAAATTCTGTCGAAGCCTCGTTAAAACGGGGGTGAAGGTGATACCAATTTTAATTGGTGCCCATGGAACACTCTCTAAGTGTTTGGTAAAATGACTGGAGGATTTGGAAATCAGAGCAAGAATTGAGATCACCCAGACAACAGCATTGTTAAGATCGCCTAGAATACTAAGAAGAGTCTTGGAGACATAAGGAACTTTGCTATCACATAAATTCCTGTGAAAGTCCACCAACTAGCGGTGGTGTGAAAAAGTGAAATAAAGATAATTCACGAGCAGGAATATACCACAGAATGCTAATTAAATTATTACAACTTTTGATATGTTTACTTAAGAGCTGTTGCAAATAGTTCAATATGTAAAAAAATAAAAATCTTGATTTCTCTCTCTCCCCTCTCTCTCTGTCCCTCTCTCCTCTCTCTCTGTCTCTCTTCTCTTCTCTCTCTTCTCTCTCTTTAATTTTTCGTAGTTTAATATAAAGAGTCGTTTAGTTTTAGATGTTTTACATCTCTCTCTCTCTCTCTCTCTCTCTCTCTCTCTCTCTCTCTCTCTCTCTCTCTCTCTCGCTCGCTCGCTACCACAGAATGCTAATCTAAATATTACAACGTTTGATATGTTTACTTAAGAGCTGTTGCTAAATAATTCAATATGTAAAAATAATAATCTTGATTTCTCTCTCTACCCCCCCCCCCGTCTCTCTCTCTCTCCCTCTCCCTAAAAATACTCTCTTTCTATCTCTTTCTCTCTTGAATTTTTCGCAATTTTAATATATAGAGTCGTTTAGGTTTTACATCTCTCTCTCTCTCTCTCTCTCTCTCTCTCTCTCTCTCTCTCTCTCTCTCTCTCTCTCTCTCTCTCTACCACAGAATGCTAGACTAAGTATTACAACGTTTGATATGTTTACTTAAGAGCTGTTGGTAAATAGTTCAATATGTAAAAAAATAATCTTGATTTCTCTCTCTCCCACTGCCCCCCTCTCTCTCTCTCTCTCTCTCTCTCTCTCTCCTCTCTCTCTCTCTCTCTCTCTGTCCCCTAAAAATACTGTCTTTCTTTCTATCTCTTTCTCTTTTAATTTTTCGCAGTATTAATATAAAAAGAGTCATCTCTCTCTCTCTCTCTCTCTCTCTCTCTCTCTCTCTCTCTCTCTCTCTCTCTCTCTCTCTCTCTCTACCACAGAATGCTAGTCTAAGTATTACAACGTTTGATATGTTTACTTAATAGTTCAATATGCAAAAATATAACAATCTTGCTTTAACTCTTTCTTACTCATTTTTTTCTTTCCTGTGTTTGTGTATACAATAACGATATAATAATAATCTGCTGCTAAAGAGATTTCCTTGAGCAGTTGAAGGAATTTTCCTTTTCAGATTAACACCAGTGTAGACATTACGCTCTCAAAATAATTCACTACCCGATCTTATAGACCATTTGATTAAAGTGGCGTCTGGTTTATTGTTCATTCAACTTAAGATACTTTACATTTTATTCTTCTTTTCATGCTAAATAAATTCAGCCAAATTAGTCTTTAGACAAAAAGTAATTAGCACTTGTTAGTAAGTGATATACAGGCCAAGACGCCAAGATATCCGCTCCATAGACCGCCCTGTCGGCTGGGGCGTTAGAATGCACCGACTGCACCTCTACACCACGGTGATCTAGAGAGAAACGGCGCTTATACTTGACCGGACCATAATACAAGCTGAATGATGAACTGGTGAAAGTGTTATCAGATCATTGCACGTTCCCACTGAATTTCTCTTTTGATCAACTGTTAAATAGGCCTAAGCTTTGCAAGGTGAATAGATCGAACGCCCTTTTCTTTTTAATCTTTTTTTTTATCCCTTCACTTCCTGTAGGCCCCCAATTACAATTTCAAAGTCAAACCGATCAAACGATAATTACTCCCAGGTCCACTCTGATCCGGAATGGTAGTACTTGTTTGGGTCCCATCTATAAAAAAATGTTTTAAAAATATGTTTAAAAATTGAGTTTAAAAAATGAGTAACCATGAAGAACGAATTAAACAAAAACGTCTTCGACATAAAATAACCCAAAAGGGTTGACATGCCGTAAAATCCAGCCAATCAACCAGCCAACTTCGGTGATCTAGAGGGAACCGTTGCTTTTAGTGTGATCGGGTCGTAATACGACCTTGATGGTGAATAAGGCTTGTTGGACACTGCTTAACATGCAAGGACGAACTCATAAGTGACGTTCTCCCGTGAACACCTACACGGTGTAGGCCGACCAGCAAAGACTTACATCAATCAACTCGGTACAAATACTGGATGCTGCATGGAGGACCTCCCGGTGATGATGTCTGATAGGAACGTTTGGCGAGAGAGAAAGAGAAAGAGAAAGAAAGAGAGAAAGAGCGAAAAATTGAAATGGGGCCAACAGGTAGCCGCGGGTGGCGACCCGTGATGCTTGAGGATAGAGCCCAGGTGGATGATCAGTTCATGACATGCAATACTCTACTTTGGCCCTATCTTGGGCTAGACGGGCGGTCGGAGAGGCCCCCTTCGATCAAACGGCTGGTCACGTCAAGCCCTAGCACCTATATGATTTTCCCAACCCTATTGCCCTTATAGCAAGCCCCAACCCCGTTTTATCATATGGGTGCTAGAAGGCAGTGGCTGCGGGTCTACATGTCCTGGGAATGACGTTAAACTCTATCTGATGGTGAGGTTCTAGTTTTGGAGGTTTGGGGAATGTGGAGCACCCCTTCATCACCATTGCTCCCTGGTCCACTCTGACCCGGAGTGGTAGTACCTGTTAGGGTCCCATCTATGTGTTAAATAGAAAAATGTATTTATAAAAAGAATTGTATTATCCATTAAGAATTGATTTATTTCAAAACTTTATCGGCATTAAATGACCCACTGAGGTTGATATGCCGTAAAACAAAACAAAAAAAAAAAAAACGCACCATAACATTTGGTCCGCTCCAAAAATCAGGACTTGAAAACGTCGACCACTGGCATTAATACATATTAACCAACCCCTCCGCACGAGTAGGATGTGACACAAGGTCAATCTTTAAGCGGAATTTAACTAACGGGAACCGGGGCTTTAAGCGTGACTTGAACATGGTATGGGTACATTCTATCTGTACTTTTGAAAATACAAGCTATCTTATTATAATGGAGATTGCGTGTTTGTCTTTAACCGAAACTACACCACCACTAACGTCACAATTGCCTGAGTTATTTATTAATCCTTATATAATTATTTCAGTCGGTATAGCGTTCGGCTAGCAACCACAAGGTTCCTAGTTCAATACCGGCCCTCGCCAACTCAGCGTATGAGTAGCACAGGGAGCTGATGGTAGGTGTGGCGCCCCACCTCTGACGCAAAAACAATCTCCTTGGTCTAGCGCTAGTGGGACTCCCTCGCTGATTGGCTGATACCGGCTTTAGGCCACCCCGACGACTTAATTATTTATTAACGTTGTCTAATTGAGTCTGATTTGCCTCAAAACAGCTCCCGTTATTAATGCGATCAAAATTCTGCAACGTGTGTTATATATCAGTAAAAAGTAATGGTTTACAGAGTATATGGTGTGGTTAATTTGCATACTGATTTTAACAAACTAAGTTTAATAAATAATTACTTGATGTTTTTGATTTCTAATATTATTGTTCTATTCTCAAACATATTAAGGCAATCCTGTGCATAATTTTATATAGAAATCGATCAAAATACAATCAAAATAAGTACAATATTGTATATGCATTCTTATTTACTTTCGTTAGTCTTTCTATTTCAATAAGATATTTAATTACATAAACACTTAAATACTTGCTCCCGGCGGAGGGCGCATATTTTTGCTAGTATGTTTAAAAATCATTTTTGAAATACTAAATGAATAGCCGGTACAATCTTACAATTGTGGTCCCAATTTTAACGTCTTCGATTTAAGCCTTTACTGCTATCAACCTTCACTGCTGCCGACCGCAACATATTTAACTGGTGGTTTTTCACTGGATTCTAAGTGACAGCAAGTCTCCTCAACTCTTCATAACTCTTCTAAGTATTCTTTCTGAGTTTAATAGTGCTGCAATCAGGATGGTCTCGTATCTTCAACAAAACAATCATATTAGAGATCGATAACACCAAGTAAGTATCTATCTAATCCGTATGCAAAGTAACCACACCATATATCATATAAACCTTTATTTCTTAGTGATATATAAGATACATTGCATTATTTTAAACACACTAGTAACATGGGCTGTTTTGAGGCAAATCTCATTAAGATTTTCATAGAGGCATCGTTAATAACCAAGATTTATTCTATGTATTAATGAGTTTGACTATAAATTAGATACTTTGCAATTCCTGAGGGGATTGTGACATAAGCAGTGAGATAGTTTCGGTTACAGACAGACAGAAACTGAATCGCCATTATAATAAGATTGTTACGCATAAGTATGTGTCCCTACCCATGTTCCTGTATGAGTATGTAGGCGTATGTGTGTAGTCGCTTGGGAATATTAGCATGTGTGTGTGGGTGTGGGTGTCTTTGCCCAATTCTTCCATTACGAACCGGATGTGACACAAGGTCACTTATAATCAGATTAAATCTGACGTCGTATTTATTACTAATGAATTATTTTATTAAATATCGTCACACAGCGAACTGACACTAAGCACGTATAAACTAAACGTTATATACAATTAGAAGCGGCTACCCAGTGTCGCCTGGGTATAGGGGGGTGCAAAATAGGTGGTGTATTGATTTGTTTACATTTGACAAATGCTAGACATTTTTAAGTACAATTTCAAGGCTATTTCTATGTATATTTTGATTTTTAAATATCTTCGAATACAAATCAAATCTTCATCATTTTTGCACAAAAAGCAAGAACCGTTGATATTTAATGTGTATATATATATTTACTTTGTCGTTAATTTATTCTATTTTTATAGTTTCATTCGGACACACATACATACATACATACACATCAACTGCCCTTTATTTATATATATATATATATATATATATATATATATATATGTTATTATAATGGAGATTGTGTGTTTTTCTGTCTGTAACCGAAACTATATTCCAACTCAAGTCACAATTCTCTTAGTTATTGACATCACATCCTCCATGATTTTATTTTTATTTAACCTCAATTATTAATAAAATTGTTATACATTATTAATACTGTTAACTATGTCTACATATTGACAACATGCAATTATATTTATATATACAACAAAATAGCGGTTTACAGTGTAAACGGGAAGGCTAATTTGCATATTAATATTAAAAAATCGAATTTAATAAATATGTGCTTAGTATTATTGATTTCTAACTGTTTGGTTTTATTTTAATGAATATAAGCAAAATCTCTTCAATGAATCTTAAATGAAATCCATTAACAAGATAAAATAACTCATTTTATTCTTTACTTCCTCTTATAACTAAATACTTAAATTAGAAAAAATAACAATGAAAGACGAGAGTGATGGAAGAGTAAGTTTCAGTTGTTCCATTTTTTATTATACTCCCTCTGTTTCAAATCTTTTATTATACTCCCTCTGTTTCAAATATTTTTATCTGCATTCTTATTTAGTTTCATTAGCCTTTCTAATTTAATACAATATTTTATTACATTAAAACTTAAATACTTGCACCCGGAGGGTGCATTATTTGCTAGTATATATATATATATATATATATATATATATATATGCAAAATGAAAATGGAAGTGAATCCTACGGTATGTTGAAAAGAGAAAGAAAGGAAAGAAAGTATTGAATGGATAAAATAGAATATTTTAATTAATATAACTTACACGTATTTCGGTCAGGATTTTATCCATGTGTACATTAATCCATCTATTATTATTTTTAAATAACAAAACGAAATGAAATAATGATAATAGAGAAAAATGTAGAAATGTTCCGCACACAAAGAAATATCGACCTTCCTCAGAGTAAATCCTTATTTCTTGACATTATTTAAAAATAATAATAGATTGATTAATGTACACATGGATAAACTTCAGACCGAAACACGTGTAAGTTATATTAATTAAAATATCCTATTTTATCCATTCAATACTTTCTTTTCTTTATTTCTCTTTTCAACATATATATATATAGTCATCCACTGGCATCGTGTTTCGACGTTTCACGACTCTTCAGTGTTGCTAGACACAGCAACTACATTCGACCAGGAGCGAATCCCGACTGACTTTTCCTCAGCCCGATTTGTTAACCCTCGGCCATTTGACAGCTGTCATTAAGGGGCGGTGTTTAAACTATTAAACACACACACACACTCACACACACACACACACACACACACACACACACAACATATATATATATATATATATATATATATATACCAACTCCTCCACACGACCTGGATGCGATACAAAGTCAATTTCTTACGTGGAGTTTAACAGGTTTGAATTCAGACTTTCCTTCTCCTAGACTGGTTACTTAGCCACGCTATTTAGCCATAGCTAGAAGGAGCGTAGTTGGATGTATCCCTATCCCACTGCTATCAGCTTCGTCCAGGATTTGAACTCGGGTCGACGAGTCCATTTCCTACGACTCTAACCATTACACCACGCGCCTCCTCTCTATACGTATAAATGTTCAAAATGTAGATGTCTCTAACATTAGCAACACTGGGGGGGGGTGAACTTACCTATCAACCAGCCCATGTATGTATATACCCAACCCTTCTACCACGGGCAAGGGTGTAACAAAACGTGATTTTTTTTTTCTCGTGGCATCATGGCTATTTTTATAAGAAGTGAACTCGGCTACACGAGTTCAAATCCTGAACGAGGCTATTTGCATTTCCCAATAGCGCTAATACAGTTGGGAAAGGTATGATTCCAACTATTCATAATCCAGCTATTGGTAAATAGTATGTCAGACTGGGATTTTTACCCTTGATGTAGTAACCGATCGAGTAGAACAGTTGCAGACCTTGAGAGAGATGTGCTCCACCCGGCTAACCCTCACCAAGACACGCCACGTGAGTAATGCCCCTATGACCAAACTACACCTCCAACCCGTCTTTCGGGACGGGGGTCCAGTGCGCTTCGGCCACTGGACCGGTGAGATGGTAAATTATTAGCGTCGATCCCAGAGGGCCATCCCTCCAGGCAATACCTGCCCCCTTGACTTAAAGGGGCAGGGCTGGGTTTATTGCCCAGCGCCTGAGGCGCCCTCCTTGAGGGGGAATGCCGACGGGATCGACGCAATTTTTCTACCCGATACCCATGAGTCTCGGCTTGTGGGTGGTCCCACATAAATAGGGCCTTCGTGCCTGACTCGGTACGCGTGGGGTACTGGGAAAATAAAGCCCCTATGACCAAACTAAGATACGAAACAAGTAACTCAGTAAAATCTGGTTGAATTCAGAGTTTTTCTTCTCCTAGACTGGTTGTGTCTTAGTTATCAAATAACAACCAAACCCGGAACAGAGTTTAACATGGGTTTATTATATTTTTATTTTTTTTGCGGCCTAAAGTCGGTATCAGCCAATCAGCGAGGGAGTCTATCCCCTTTTCACTTGCGCTAGACCAAGGAGATTGTTTTTGCATCTGAGGTGGAGCGCCACACCTACCATCAGCTCCTTACTTTACCACACAGATCCCTGTGCTACTCATGCGCTGAGTTGGCGAGGACCGGTATCGAACAAGGAACCTTGTGGTTTCTAGCCGAACGCTCTACCGACTAAGCTATACACGGTCCGTTTATTATATAATATAATAAAAGAGTCCAACGCGCAGCGTTTCTACAACAGTAATTGATTCTCTTTAGCAACTAACTATTACTAAAAGTCCTCTGTATCGTCTGTATTTATGGGTTTCGTTGGACGAGTCCAACTTTCTTGTAACACTAAGGAACCAGGTCTGTCCAGCTATTTACACATGGTTGAGTCAGGAAGAATTGTCATCATATCTTTCCCATGAGCATTAGCGCAAACAGCTTAATCCCGGATTTGAACTCGGTTCACCGATTTCATTTGTATCCTGAGTGTGACGTTAAACTGCATCTAGTGATGACGTTCCAATTCTGGAGCTCTTGAGAGTGTGGAATACCCCTTCATCGCCATTACTCCCAGATCCACTCTGACCCAGAAATGTAGTACCTGACAGGATCCCATCTATGGGTTAAATAGATTAAAAATGATTAAAATATTGAATATCCAGCAAGAACGAATAAAGGTCTTAGGCATAAAATAATCCAACAAGAGTTGAAATGCCGTAAAATCCAACCAACCAACCAATCGATTCTATTTCTCTGAATTTTTTAGATGAGGCTTGATAATTTGTGTTATTTAGATTATTCGGACTATTGTCCACATCTTTATTGTTATCTGCACAACGTTTCGGTCGAAAAGATTCCCGTGTCCGAGAAGGTTCCCTATTTCGAGAAGAATCACCTAAAGAAGGTCGGAGAGCAAATCAGCCAAAACATTGTGTAGATAACAATAAGTAGTAAAGTAAAGTAACGTTGTGGCCTAAAGTCGGTATCAGCCAGACAACGAGGGAGTCTATCCCCTTTTCACTAGTGCTAGACCAAGGAGATTGTTTTGGCGTCTGAGGTGGAACGCAACACCTACAAATCAGCTCCCTGTGCTACTCATAGGCTGGGTTGGCGAAGGTCGGAATCGAACCCGGAATCTTGTGGTTCCCGGGCGAATGGTCTACCGAGTGAGCTAAACCGGCTATGTGGGTCCCCTCGTGTGTGTGTGTGTGTGTGTGTGTGTGTGTGTGTGTGTGTGTGTGTGTGTGTGTGTGTGTTCTCTACTCAAAATGTCCTTAACTGCTTTCTCTGCAGATTTTTTCTCCTGTTTGTTCTTCTGCTATAAAAATCTATAAATCAATCCTAAGCTTACTTTATTGTCTTCCTATTTCGAAAAAGAAAAAAAGAAATTATTAACAGTGTAATAAAAGAACACACGCTGACGTGAAATTGTGCGGCCTGATCGTCTTTTATGCCCGGCTTGGGAACTATCTAATTTTGTTTTTTTATGCAGCCAAAAGTAATGTGTTAGTTGATAGTCTCTGATACTGATATTCTCTCGAGCTGACTTCGTATTTAACATAGCCAATTATTTGGAAACCGGTTCCTGCTCCGAAAAATACACAATAAGCTTTATTTGAACTGGCAAGAATATGCTAGGCAGTAGCAATAATTTCGTCTGCAAGGAGTTTTAAAAGCGAATTAAGAATAATTAAATCTATTATTTAAGGTCAGACTTTGTCTAAATCGATAAGTAGTAACATACTGACCATCATTAGAAAAATATCATTACATTTGCAGTTTATTTTTAAAAGATTTAAAACCATTTGTTTTGGTCAATTTCGACTCGATCCGCCATTTAGCCTCGTTTTCGATGATTTTAAGTGCTTGTTTACAATTTTACTGTAACATTCGCGTTTGCAAAAAAAATTACCAAAAATCAGGTAATTATCCGATTTTAATGAAATTTTCAGTATTGATTTAACAATTAATGGATTTTATAATGCATCAGTTATTTTATTTCAAAACTTTAATTTAGTATTTTTGCTATGAAAAATTAATATATAAAATTCATTTGAAATATGAAAGTGCTGATGTTAAGTTTAAAATGTTATATTTTTAGATTCTTAAAATAAATATCTACTTAATGCAAGCCTTATTTTTTTAGATAAAAGTAATAAGTTTTGAAGAAAAACTCGATTGAAAATGTACCCCTCCCCTTTTTAAGCAGAAAAACATCGATGTATAATTTTTTTCTTTTATAAAATAATAGCCAATTAAATAATTATCGAAATGAGTAAAAAAGAAATCTCCAAAAAATTAATTATTTATTATTTTTTTACATTTCATTTTTCGATTTTCGGTACTTATTTTCTCATAGAAGCCGTAAAAATTTTTTTTTGTTTTATTCATAAGTTCGGTCTTTTATCTCATTATTTATAATGTAATTAGTATATAAAAATGATCAACTTGCAAAACATTTTACGCCCACAACATAAGGGGGGTTAAAAATTAAGTGACCTGAAAAAAATGAGAAAGTTTTGAAATAAAATGAATAATGCATTATAAAGATCGTTCTTCGATAAATAAACACTGAAAATTTCATTAAAATCCGATAATTCCTTGATTTTTAGTAAATTATTTTCTGTCGGGGGGCTAAAGTCATTCGGTCAAAAATTACTTTGAGGCTCTGTTTGCCAGTCCCTAGAATATGCACTTTCCGGGCGAAAGTATTTGAGTTTTAATTCAAATTACAGGTCAAAGTTAAAGTATGTTTAACATTAGGTCATACTATTTCGATTACACTTAGTACAAAGGTGAGATTTCAATTACTAATTCGTATTTAGACTATCAAAAAGAGTAGCTTTGATAAGATTATTTAAGTATAGATTGCCTCTTCTGCCTAAGATCAAGGTGTAGTACCTCTGCACAACTAAATCTAATAACACATTCAAAACAAAACAAAATAAAATAGGCAAGAGAGACATTACAATTTACTAGCAAATATATGCACCCTCCAGGTGCAAGTATTAATGTCATAATATATTATATTAAATTAGAAAGTCTAAAGAAACTAAATAAGAATGCAGATAAAATGATTTGAAACAGAGAAGGGTATAATCGAAAAATATAACAGCTGTAGCTTCCTCTCCCATCGCCCCCAACTTTCATTGCTAAACTTTTCTAATTTAACTATTTAGTTAAATTAGGAAGTAAAGAATAAAATTACAGTTATTGCTTTTTGTTAATTAATTTCTTTTAAGATTTATCTCCAAGATTTTTACTCATATTCATTAAGATAAAATCAAATAATTAGAAATCAACAATACTAAGCATATATTTATTAAAATCAAATTTTAAATATCAATATGCAAATTAGGCTTGCCGTTCACACTGTAAACCGCTATTTGTTGTACATATAAATACAATTGCATGTTGTTAGTACGTAGATATGGCCAGCAGTATTAATAATGAAAAACAACTTTATTAATAATTGAGGCTTAAATAAAAATGATTCATCGAGAATGTGATGTATGATAACTAAATGGATAGTGACTGGAATAGTGATATAGTTTCTGTTACAGACAAACAAGCACATAATCTCCATTATAATAACTAGCAAATATATGCACCCTCCGGGTGCAAGTATTTGTTTTAATATAATAAAATATCATGTTAAATTAGAAAGGCTAATGAAACTGAATAAGAATTCAGATAAAAATATTTGGAACAGAGGGGGTATAATCGGAAAATAGAACAACTTTGAAACTAACTGTTCCACCATTTTCCCTTACTCCCGTCTTTCAGTGGTAAATTTCCCTAATTTAACTATTTAGTTAAAATAGGAAGAAAATAATAAAATTACAGTTATTTCTTTATGTTAATAGATTTCTATTAAGATTTATCCCCGAGATTTTTGCTCATATTTATTAAGATAAAACCAAACAATTAGAAATCAATAATACTAAGCATATATTTATTAAAATCAAATTTTTTAAGATCAATATGCAAATTAGCCTTCCCATTCACACTGTAAACCGCTATTTCATTGAATATATAAATATAATTGCATGTTATTAGTATGTAGATATTGTTAACTGTCTTAATGAGGTAAAACAATTTTACTAATAATTGAGGTTTAAATAAAAAATAAAATCATGGAGAATGTGATGTAAAAAACAAAGGGAATTGTAGTTTCGGTTACAGACAGACAAACCCACGATCTCCATTATAATAAGATATGTAATTTTCAATTTATGTAGATAATGTTCTTTAGACCAGTGGTTCTAAAGTTTTTTTTTTGTTTTTTTTTGGGGGGGGTTGTTTTGTTTTTTAACTTATGGACTCCTTTGATTCTTATTTTATTCTGGTGGACCCTCATAGCCATTCAATATTTTTAAAAATCCTATTGTATTTTTATAACATCAGGAATTGTATCAAAAGATTGATAAAATATTTGTGTATTGTAGAAGTATAAGTAACTTCTATGGAAAATTAATATTCACTACAAAAATAAGTAAAATATATTGAGCACTAAAATACTATTGTAGACCCCTAACTTATTATTTTGCTTTCATGGACCCCCAAAATATTATATTAGATTAAATTCTAAAGAATTAAAAAAACTAAGTAAGAACATAAATAAAAACATTACGACTATTTTTATTTTATTTTTATTGATATTTATGTAAATTAAACACAGAAGTGCATTTAATACAGTTGAGAATATTATAAATCAATAACATCATGTAATTATTTATTAAAACTGGTTTTGCTAAAATTGTATGCAAATTATCCACACTATATAGTTTGGAGGCGCGTGGGCTAGTGGTTAGAGTCGTGGAAAATGGACTCATCGATTCGAGTTCAATTCCTAGACGAAGCTGTTGGCATTTCACATAGCGCTAATACCCTTGGGAAAGGTATGAATCCATATATTCTCCCTCCAGCTATGGGTTAAATAGTAGGGCAGACTGTGCCCTTCAGCCTTGGGTAGGTAACCAGTATAGGAGAGGGATAACTCTGAATTCAAAATTCCCTCCAGCTATGGGTAAAATAGTAGGGCAGACTGGGCCCTTCAGCCTTGGGTAGGTAACCAGTCTAGGAGAGGGATAATTCTGAATTCAAAATTCCCTCCAGCTATGGGTAAAATAGTAGGGCAGACTGGGCCCTTCAGCCTTGGGTAGGTAACCAGTCTAGGAGAGGGATAACTCTGAATTCAAAATTCCTGAGATCAGTCGTTGATTGGGTTTGCGACAACCCTTGATGTACCAATTCTTTCCTATCGACTGTGCCAAAAAGTGTGGATGGTCCAACACAAGCCTTCACCACTATAAACAAATCACTGTGTGTGTGTTCATTGTGTGTATGAACCCTCATGCGTCGAAAATCGACGAGAGAGTCCATAATATATATATATATATATATATATATATATGTATATATATATATATATATATATATAGTATGTAAGCCTTTATTTCTTAATTATATATAACACACGTTGAATTATTTTAAACGCATTAATACCACGGGCCTTTCGAGTCCTGTGTCTATTAATAAAATTAACAGCGTCGATCCCAGGGGGCTATCCCCCCAGACAACACCTGCCCCCTCGATTTAAAGGGGCAGGGCTGGGTGTATTGCCCAGCGCCTCGAGGGGGAATGCCGACGGCATTGACACATTTTTTGTGTCTACCACCCACAAGTCGAAGCTCATGGGTGGGCCCACATAAAAATGTCCTTGTGTCACGCCCTCATAAGTGGGGTGAGAGGCAAATACCTTAATAACATGGGCTGTTTTGAGGCAAATCTAATACAGCTATAATTTAATAGAGACATCGTTAATAAATAACCTGCCAATTAGGAATAAATAAGGATTACTTAATAATCCTTGAGAATAAAACGTAAATAACTCAGTGAATGGTGTCGTCGGTGTTGAGGTAGTTTCGGTTACAGACCGACATACACATAATCTCCATTATATTAAGATCGTATCAAAATGCCAATCGTGAGAAACAGCTTCAACATAGAATGAGATCTTAAAAGCCATTGTAATTCTAAACACGGTTGTTTTGTTTTAAAGGGGATTACGGTTAATTATTGTATAAAAATTAGCCTCCAATTTCCATCGTTTCGCAACAGAGATTGAATCCTGGGCAGCAGTGTCATTTAATGCCGCTCGTTTTAATATGATCTGTGAAACAAATCACTTTTGCCGTCTCTTTAAATGAAGAGTTCCGATGAACTCCAGATGGTCGCCGAGAAATAAAAACGTCAGCGCAAGTGAATAATCAATCGGATTTACTAATATATCAGTCGGGTCAAGCTGAATAGACAGCTCGGTAATCTGGTGGTACATTTACAATACTGAGAGTTGCAGCTACACTAGGGGGAAAAAAGGGGGGGGGAGGTAAAGTCAAGGGCGTGGCCAGGGCTGGGCAGAGTCAGAGTAGACCGATTTCAGAAAAAGTAAAGTCGTCGGGGCGGCCTAATGTCGTTTTCAGCCAGACAGCGAGGGAGTCTATCCCCTTTTCACTAGCGCCAGACCACGGAGATTGTTTTAGCGTCTGAGGTGGAGCGCCACACCTACCATTTTGAAATAATTTTCAAAACATCCCGCGAAACAAGACGCCACACGGGATCTAACGGAATTTCACTATCTTTGCCGAGCAGAACTTTACAATCTTTGCCGAACGTTTGCATTTACATTAAAACATTCAACGGATTAACATCACAGTTGAGTTTAACAAATACAGATGAAATTTAAAAAAAAAAAATTTCAACTCTTTGAAGATGGGCATAGCCTGAAAATATTAAGGGAAAAAAAAGAAAAAAATTAAATAAATATGTTTTTAAACATAAATTTGCATTATTTCGCCTTCAAAAAAAAAAAATATATATATATATGTGTGTGTGTGTATGTGTGTGTGTGTGTGTGTGTGTGTGTGTGTACTAATCGTATGTATAATGTTCTATACTTACTTTGCACAATCCATACAAAAAAAGGGAGGGGCAGTCAAGGGAATGGCCAGGGTTGGGCAGAGCCAAATTATACCCATTTCAGATTACTTATTTTTGCAATCAGTGCTAAATACAAAGGAATTTTGTATAAGTAGGGTATATACATGTATAAGTCGTATGTATAATTTACTATACTTACTTTGCACAATCCATATCAAAAACGGGTGGGGAGAGGGAGGTGAAGTCAAGGGCGTGGTCAGGGCTAGTACACCTATTTCAAACTACTTATTATTTTTTAAATCAGTACTAAAGATAAAATTATGTATGAGTTTGGTATATACAATGTATATACCCAATTCATACATAATTGTATCTCCTACATAGTACCTCCTACATACGACTCGTACATGTATATTATACATGTGCAAGTCGTATGTAGGAGGTACTATACTTACTCTGCATAATCCATGCCCAGACCATATAGCCTCACTACTCCACCCCTCCCCCTGGGCATAGATAGGCGGGGCTTTGATTCATCGGCAGCTCACTCGTACACTCAGGAAGATTTGATTTGATAAAAAAAGGAGATTTTATAATAAATTGATATCTAGCACTTAGTTGGTTAAACAAAAGAACAACCGCAAATCTATTTGATTAAATATCAACGCTTATCTAAGCTGAGGCATGAAAAAAAAAAGGGGGGAGCTTAACACCTTGGGGGCTTTCCACATTTAGTGATACTAGCAGGACCTATGGATATACCACAGTATGATCATTTAATTATTAGATTTTATATGTCTACTTCAGAGCTATGATAATCTTTCTTTAACTCTCTCACTATTTTTTTCTTTCTTTCCTTCTTTTCTTCTTTTCATTATGTTCAATTGAAACAATTTAGCATTATCGCTTCCGCGTGCTCACCCCTCTCTCTATATTCCCCTACTATTCTTTCTTTCCTTCTGTCTTTCTTATTATATTTTTCTGTTTAGCATGTCCTTTTCTTTATGATAAAAACGGAACGGTTCATTATTTAGCTGGGGTGACGACACTCTAAAAAAATAAGAATTTGGCGGATAAGCAACACCAGATAATTAGGATTTATATTTTTACATTTCATCTTAGACGATTTAAACGGTCTCATTTTTACCAGAGGGTGTTGTGAATAATAACGGTCGTATAATTAAGGAACACGAGTATTAATTTATAGATTTATCATATGATGTCAGTAAAAATGCAGTAGATGAATTAGGGTGTATAGAGCTATTTGGAAAACTTCTTCAATTGTGGTCTCTCGTGGGGCATTTTCAAATAGACTCTACCCACTCACCCCCAATGGGGCCACCTGTTGGTCATGGGTGGCGACCCGTGATGCTTAAGGACAGAGTTCTGGTGGATGAACAGTCCATGACATGCAACACTTAGACCTTTAATTGGGCTAGACGGACGATCGGAGAGGCCCCCTCCGATCAATCTGCTGGTCATATCAAGCCCTAGCACCTATTTGATTGTCCCAACCCCACTGCCCTTATGGCAAGCCCCACCCCTTTTCATCATATGAGTTCTAGAAGGAGGTGGTATAGGGTTTTCATGCCCAGGGAATGACGTTAAACTCTATCTGATGGTGAGGTTCCAGTTCTAGAGATTTTGGGAATGTAGAACACCCCTTCATCCCCATTGTTCCATGATCCACTCTGAGCCGTAGTGGTAGTACCTGTTAGGGTCCCATCTATGGGTTAAATAGAAAAATGTGTTGATAAAAAAATGTTGTATCCGTTAAGAATGAATTTAGTTCAAAACTTTATCCGTATTAAATGACCCACTGAGGTTGATATGCCGTAAAACGAACCAAACCAGACCAAACCACCCACCGCAGCTATGTTTTTAAACGCCCTTAATTTTAACTCACTATGGTTTAGCTCAGTCGGTAGAGCGTTCGGTTAGGAATCACAAGCTTCCTGGTTCAATACCGGCACCCGCCAACTCAGCGCATGAGTAGCACAGGGATCTGTGGGATAAAGTGGGGAGCTGATGGTTGGTGTGGCGCTCCACCTCAGACGCTAAAATAATCTCCTTGGTCTAGTGCTAGTGAAAAGGGGATAGACCCCCTCACTGTCTGGCTGATACCGATATTAGGCCGCCCCGACGACTTTACTTTTTTACTTTGACAATAATTATAATACTTGTAATAAGTAAAAGAAAAGTAAAGTCGTCGGGGTGGCCTAAAGTCGGTATCAACCAATCAAAGAGGGAATCTATCCCCTTTTCACTAGCGCTAGACCAAGGAGATTGTTTTTGCGTCTGAGGTGGAGCACCACACCTACCATCAGCTCCTTACTTTACCCTGTGCTACTCATACGCTGAGTTGGCGTGTGCCGGTATCGAACTAGGAACCTTGTGGTTTCTAGCCGAACGCTCTACCGACTGAGCTAACCCGCCCCCCGTACAATTGTCGGATGATTGATAAGATTAAAAAAAACAAACTCCCCTCCATCTTCTTATACTCGTAAAATTTGCTGTACTCAAAGTAAGTATTTACTAACATCCCACAATGCCACTCGAACACAAGGATCATTAGAGTGGAGTACCACGCACAAACCGAAGCTCATGTGTTGCTAGTGTTTAAAATTTGCATGAATCCCTTCGGCATTCCTCCTATGAGCCGCCTCAGGCACTGTGCAATATGCCCAGCCCTGTGTCTTTTAGATGAGGGGATAGCCCCCTAGGACCAAACTGATACTGAATATCCTGCTCGTCCAGAGCCGAAGTCACTTGACACGGGACCCGAAGGTCAGATATATATAAGGCTAATAATACCGGACACAGCTCTGTAGGCGGGACTTAGAATAGACTGCTTTCTCTGCGGACGGATTATATCCCAGCAACACACACAACTGCATCCGGTGGTGAGGCTTCAGTCCCTGAGATCTAGGGAGTATAAAATACCACTTCATTGCCATTACTCCCAGTTCAGCTTAGTCGGTAGAGCACACCCGAGGAATCACAAGGTTCCTGGTTCGATACCAGTCCACGCCAAATCAGTACATGTGTAGCACAGATTGGGTGATCTGATCTTTGCGGTAAAGTGGGGAGCTGTCGTTGATTGTGGCGCAGAAAAAAACAATCTCCCTGGTCTACCGCTAGCGAAAAGGGAATAGACTCCTCGCTGTCCGGCTGATACCGACAATACGTCATTCCGCCAACTTTACTCACACTCTACAAGGAGTGGTAATACTTTAACATAAACGGCAAACGACCGAACGTATTATTACGTGGCATGCTCCAAATTCTAACATTTTCATTTCTCTATCAGACATATTGGAACCCTTTATAACGCGGGAAATGAAAAAAGCACGATGTTCTCGCGTCACTCGTCGTCTACCGCTGGAAAGATATTCGACTTGAACTGGAAGGTGAACAGGAGGAATGATTAGTAGTTCGGCGCAGACCCCCCAAATGTAGCTATGGTTGTACAGGTCAAGTTTACGTCGTCTGTGATGGTCCTGAGATTTGCGGACAACGAGAGCCATATCAAACCATACCAATCTTCTCACAGATTCTCATGGTCAGTACTTGGACAGTCCACATGCTGGTTATGTGGGTCAATATCTTGGTCTTATGGTGTGACCCAGAGAAAGTCGTACCGCTCCTTCATATACATATTTACCAACCCCTCCGCACGAGCAGGATGTGACACAATGTCAATTTTTTTTAAGCGGAGTTCAACAGGTTTGAATTCAGAGTTTTCCTTCTCCTAGACCGGTTGCCTAACCAAGGTTAAAGAGCCCAGTCTGCCCTACTATTCATCCATAGCTGGAGGGAGAGTAGATTCATACATTTCCCAATGGTATTAGCGCTAAGTGAAATGCAATTACCGCATCCAGGATTTGAACTCGGGGTGACGAGTCCATTTCCCATGACTTTAACCATTACACCACGCGCTCCTTCATATATGGCCTAAATAAGATGGTCAAAATTCCTCTATTATGTTGTCTTAATATTCTTTATTTCCATGCTATTGAGAGACCAACAGATAATTCCCAAATTCCAAGGACACATTAAAGTCTGTGTTTGCCACCATTAACTTAGATCACTTTGTGCAGGAAGACAGTTCGTCCGAGTACCTCCCCAAAGCTGTGGGTAATTTTATTAAACAACCTATTGTTGGAATATTTGGCTATATAAGGTGTGCTGTAGCCACCACTTAAACTTATAGACTCTGCGTAACACTAAGGAATACAAGTGATCTCCACTCTAAAGTGCTCTCACCTACAGCTTTAAAATGGCCACAAAAAATCTTAACATATTTCTGACTATTTTTAGCCCCTTTCTAAATAATGGATTTCCCCGAAAATAAAACCTACCTGCAAAATAAGATCTAGCGTTATTTTCTATATAAGCGTTATTTTCTATATAAGCTCTCCCCTTGAAAAAAGCCCTAGTTGGGAGCGGCCGTCAGACGAAAGAAATAAGCATTCATGCGACGCACATTCTCGTCTTTAAGAGGACGCGCGTTTGCTCGTGATATTTATCCGGATGCTCAGGAAAAGCTGTAGCTATACCCTCCACACACAAATAACATTCCAGAGGGTGATATGATTATTTTTTAATCAATTGTCTCCCAACTATTCTTCCTCCAGCTATGGTTGAATTGTAGAGAAGACTGTGCTATTTAACCAGGTTAGACAACAAGTCTAGGAGAAGGAAAACTTTACATCTACGATACTCAGGGATAATAGGGGCATGAAATACCGTTAGACTTCTGTGACAACATCTTTTTTTAGATAAGTGATGGAATACACAGTTGAAAATTAGGTGACGCGTTTAGCGTAACGGTTATCGTCGTAGGAAATAGAAATGGAACCCGCGAACCAAGTTTTATTTCATGTTAATATCCTCGGGGAAAACAGGAATCTATATGCCCCCCCCCCCCCCAGCTATGATTAGATAGTAGGGCAGATTGGATTCTTCAGCCTTTGGTTAGGCGACAAGTTTAGGAAAGGGAGAAAACTCTGAATTAAAAACCAGCTAACTCCGCTTGAAAACTGAACTTGTATCTCTATGTACTCTTGACATTAAAATGTACCCTTTGTCTTTTTAGATAAAAATCTATTAATAATGGAAATTCGCTCTCTTTTTGTCTGTAACAAAAACTGCGTCACTGCTTACGTCACATTACCCAACACATAATCCAACGTCATAACATAGAATAAATATACTCAAAATGTGAGCAGGCAACGTTAGACAATCCTCATTGTTTCAATAAATAGATGCCCGGCGTTATATATTTATATATAGATTGTTTTATTCTAATATAATATTTAAAGTTATCGGAACTGTTTCCATTTCAAATTGTCTTTTTCTTTTTTTTACTCCTTTAATAAATTTGACGATTTTACATACTTATCGTACACACTCTATAACATTGAATTTTCAGGTCCCGTCAACTCAGGCAATATCTTTCAAAAATTATTTTTACATCGCCCAGATGGTGTCTTTTTATTTTGCTAGTGAAAATAATGGTTGAATTTTTTATACACAGATAACATTTTATCAAATAAATAAAATTTGATTAATGTGTTTGTGTGTATTTAATATTAATATTTTTTTTACTTAAGGTATGTGTGTGTGTGTGTGTGTGTGTGTGTGTGTGTGTGTGTGTGTGAGATAAGTGTGTATCATTACAATATACAGGGTGATTGTAAAGTAACTCCGTGCTGTAAATATCTTATAATTTATTTCTGAATCATTTTTTTATAAAAAAGTGAATATGAGAACACATAACATCGACTTTTATTCAAAATTCTATATAGGCATCAGCATTCACCTCCAGCCTCTCGAGCCGCTCGGCAATAGCATCAACTGATCTTCCCAGAAACTTTTGTGGAATGGTAGAAATAAATTCGCGTATTCGTCCTTCATATTCTTCGTTGGTTTCGTCAAGTAAACTTGCTCCTTCAACCAATTCAAAAGAAAAAAAGTCACAAAGTGTTAAACCAGGGGTTTTGGCCGGCCACTCACGCGGGCTATGTCTACCCACCCATCTCACATTTTTCTGAGATAATAAGGAGTTACTTTTCAATCACCCTGTATATAAGGAGTACGATAGTTTTTTAAATAATGATTTAAAATTCTATATTTAATAGCAAAATGTGAAGGAGCACCATCTTGCATAAAAAAGACGCCTTTCAGCATTCATGGTATTGCAAAGGATAAAAGGAACCACAATCTTTTCTGAAGTCATTCCATACCATTCTGTTATCTTGGGTTGATTCTGAAAATTCTCAGAGATAATAACGAGTTACCTTTCAATCATCCAGTATAAAAAAAAAGGTCATTACTGAATTACAACAAAAAGACAATATTTGTATAAATTGTATCTTTTATTTTAATAATTATAAAGAAAAGCATTTCAACTTTTCTTGGAAGTTGATACATACAAGATGACTTCCTTCATCTATTCAGTGTCCATTGTCTATGTGGGGCAAAAAAAAAAAATCATTCGTAGATTTCATACATTCATTCATTTATAAATTTTTACACATTCTTTCAATTTTTTTCTTTCTTTTTTTCTTTTTTCCCGGACTTTCTTTCAGTCAGTCATCAGATTCATTCTTTCTTTCCCCACACTTTAAACTTTCACATTATTTGCTTCACATAACATGTAAAGATTTTCACAATTTTTTGATCGCGTAACTTCAGTTTCACGCGATTGTCAGTCTTTTTTCTGAGGTTTTTAAAAATGTATACACATTGTGTGTCAGAAGTCTTTTTTTCTTTTTTTTTTTGTTTCTTTTTTCTTTTTTTAATTTGCATGTAAGCAATAATAATTATTTCGCACTGATTAATATCAGTGGGGTTTTTTTTAATAGTCTTTTATTTTTTAATTTATCCATTTTTTGTTTATTTCAATTTCAAGTTCGATACTGAGTCCAAGTAGTCATATTTTGAAATTTCACATAGATCAGGGTTGTTTTTTTTTTCTTTGTTTTTTTTTTTTGTCTTTTCTTTTCTTTTTTTTCATTTGTAACAATTTTTGTTTTCTCCCTTTAATATTAAGATTATTAGTATTTTAATTTTTATGATTAGAAATATTTCTTAGAAATATTTTGCCGCTTCCTTTGGGAATAGCCTGTTTCGCATTCCGTCTATATCTCTTGCCGGTGAGAAAAGTCCTTTTTGCGTAGTGGCTAATTTATCCGCACTGTGCAATAGTTCTACACTGGCTGCGTTGTGTACAGCTGTCGAGGCGACCCCTAACGTCGTCTTTGATGAAGTGTGTGTCGAAAGGGTGTATGGGTAGGAAAGCGTTGTGTGTGACATGGAAATTGGATAAGCACTGAGATGACCATATCTACCACCGTTCCACGACTGACTGGCCGATTGAAGGTACAAGTAGCCAGGACTCGGATGGAGTCGGTTGTTCGACGTTAGCACTGTGGCTACAGATTTTGAACCGCTACTTCCACTAGCGCCACCAACCGGACTACTACTATTACTATTGCTGTCATTGCTGCTAGAGGGGGAGTTCACAAGGAATTGAGATACGGACCAGATTTTGGGCCGAGGTGGTGATGTAGTGTCTCTGTCGGTTCGTGATTGTGAACTGTGGTTATTACTGTTGGCCGTGCTGCTACTGTTATTATGGTGACTGCTACTGCTGCTGCTCAGCCCGGGCAAATGAGATTCCTTTGTAGTGTCACCATCTCGATTGGATTCTGATAAAGAGTCTACACGATGAGAGTCACTGCTTGATAGAGAGACACCATTCGACGGGTGTTTGCTGCCAGTATGGCCGTGCCTGAGTGAGAGCGCGCGACGTTCTTTGCTCGAGGTAGATAGGTGCTCGCCTTTGATCAGTGGATGACCTTCGTCGTCGGCTTCCGAATCAGCGTCTGAATCATTTTCACTTTCCATGATTTTTTCTCTTGGTCCCTCGCTCGGATCGACAACCATGTGACCTGGAAAGAACAGAGAAGAAAAAAGGAAAATTAGTATATATTGTATTGGATACAAGAGAAAACATTTAAAAAAAAAAGATAATAAATAAACAAGGTATATAACTTTTTAAAGAAGAAAAAAAATAGAAAATACATCTTCTAAAAGATTCGAATGCTTATCCACGAAGCCCAATCAATAATTAGCCTGTCTTACAGGGCTTTACTGATTAGGCTCCGGAAGTTATCGTCTTTAGACGTTTGAATATAACCCTAGTTAAAATAGCGTAGACATGTGGAGATTAAAATTAAATTGAAATAAAATAGAAAATAAAAAGATTCACAGGAGCCCTCAGACAGGACGCACCCTCTAAGCATGCGCAGAAAACAGAAAATTGTATCTGGTCAGTTACTGGAATAACTGAAAGTAGCTCAATCAAGAAAAACGTTTGGTTTGGTTTGGTTGGTTGGGTTTTACGGCATGTCAATCCCTTGGGTTATTTTATGCCGAATACTTCTATTGGTAATTTGGTATTCAAAAATGTTTAATGCTGACAAAGTTTTGAAATAATTTCATTTTTAATACATAATACAATTTTGTTTATCAACTCATGTTTTTCTATTTAACACATAAATGGGACCCTAACAGGTACTACCACTCCGGGTCAGAGTGGACCAGGGAGCAATGGTGATGAAGGGGTGCTCCACATTCCCCAAACCTCCAAATCTGGAACCTCACTATGAAAAACGTGAAAATGGGACTCTCCAGAGGTCAGACTGGGCAACAAAGGCTTAAACGAGTGCTTAGCTGCATATTATTATTATTATTATTATTATTATCTGCGAATCCAGTGGTATGCAAACGAGATTTGCGTCCGATACAAATAACAGCATTGATTGCAAAGTACAGCATTTAATGCTTCGTTACATTTCTTTCGAGCTTTATTCTCTGTGAAAAATCAGTCGCTTGATTTGAAGCAGAGAAGATAAGTAAGTCGAACACAAAAAGAAATAATAATAAAAAAAAGAAATAAAAAAAAGAAATAAAAATTCAAAAGTAGGTAAGCGTACTATTGTCAAAAAAAACTTGAGTGCACTTGACGGCAAAAACTTTCGATTCGTGCCATTGTTAGTCGAACAATGAAAGAAAAATCACTTTCGACGACGCATGCGCACATGAGCATTCAAATGTGCGCATGCGTGTGCCTCAATACATATCGACGACGAAATTATTATGCATTATATATAGACATAATCTCTGTAAAATTCATGTGAATGATTGAACCCTAGCTACGCTACAAGAATTCGATTTTGTCGAATATACTCTTGGATATATATATATATAATATATATATATATATATATATATATATATATATATATATATGTGTGTTGTGTGTGTGTGTGTGTGTGTGTGTTGTGTGTGTGTGTTAATGTTTATATACTGCGTGCATATGTATATATGTATATGTCTGCATACGTATGTCCTTAAATATCTCCAGATGTCAATTGACTTAATTATTTGCGAATATATATATATATATATATATATATATATATATATATATATAATAATTACACACAAAGCGATGTGTGTATTAAAAACAGTTAAAATCCCCTTCCCATTCTGTAAGTGAAGAGTAAGGTGTCGGACTGACACCCAACGACTGGAGTTCAATTCCGGCTGTAGGTAGCTTACAGAATGTCTAGCCACACTGAGGAGACTTGATAAGTCGAAACACGTGTCTGTGGATGACCTATATATATATATATATATATATATATATATATATATATATATATCTGTGTGTGCGTACGTGTGTGTGTGTGGAATTCGCATATCTCCTTGTAAATTAATATGATTTCAAATCGTTTCATAGTCATTTCTACAAATCAGTAGAGTTCATTATATTTGGAAAAGAACGGCTTCGGTCGCATTTGATATTAAACGAAAGCAAAAGAAAGTCCTCTAAATTTCCCAACCTCAATTCTCCTTCTCTACCTTTTTAGCCTTCTCATACACCGCAGAACCGTTCTAGTCATTCTAATGAACAAAAAACTCATTTAAATTACATAGTAATAACAATTAACCTTATCTATAATCTCTCTTTTATTCTAAGATTTTTCGCCCGTATTCAAAAACATTTATTCTTTACAAATTTTTTACATCAACATATTCTTTATTTTTAAATAAAGAAGACAATGCTATGAACGAAGTGAAAATCGCTTTTTAATATCAAATCAAAGGTTACTTTAATGATGAAATTTTTGAATTTTTAATCGCTTTATACCTTCCAGGTTAATGGCGATACGATATCCTGGGAATTGTCTTGCGAATATTCCTCTCTCGAACGCCTCCTTTTCGTTTTTTTTCTTTCCTTCTCAGTTGGCGTTCATTTTTGAAATTTATCATTAACTTTTTTGTTTGCTCATTTTTTTTCTTTATTCTTTTCTTTTTCCTCTTCTTCTTCTTCTTCTCTATTTTCTTTGTCTCTTTTTCTTCCACTGCCTCGCAACTAAATATGCACCACTTATGGCTAACGTGGTTAAATAAAATTGCCCGCTGATGCTAATAGGCAACGACGTCCAGATTATTCTTCATAAACTATGTATGAAGCGGGAATCGATGACTTTTGACGTCATTCTATTCACAAGAGATGACGCGCCAAAATTGTTGAATCCAACCGCTTCTTTCTTTCATTTCTAATACTGCTATTTGTGCTTATCGCAAATTTTACAAGTATAGAACAAGCATTGGTTTGGTTTATTTAACGGCACATCAACCCCTTGTGGGTTAATTAAAACTTTGTTTTCAACATTCTATTGCAATTATTTTTTAAATAACTTTTATTTATTAATAATACTAGCAATAATATGTGCCCACCGCCGAGTGTAAGTATTTAAGTTTCAATGCAATAAAACATATTATATTAGAAAGACTAATGAAATTAATATGTGTATACATAAACAGATTACACTTATTTTAATTTATCTTAATTGGCTTTGATATAAAAATTATTCATTGGATTGATTGAGAAGAAAATAATAATATTAGAGATCAATAACACTAAGTAATTATCTATCGAACCAGTTTTGTTAAAAAGCAGTATTTAAATTAACCACACCATGTATTATATAAACCTCTATTTCTTTAGTGATATATAAGACACATTGCAGGGTTTTAAACGCACAATAACATGGGCTGTTTTAGGCAAATATAATTCAGATTCTCATAGAGACATCCTTAATAAATAAGAGTTGTTCTGTGTTAATGATTTTGACTATAAATTAAATACTCATTGATAAACTTTACGAATTCGTAGGGTATTGTGACGTAGGCAGTGACTTAGTTTCGGTTACAGACATACAGACGCCGAATCTACATTATGATAAGATTTGTACAGTGTACATAAATGTTTCTAGTATTCTTTCTTTTTAATGGAATAAAATAACCCAGCAATAGTTGGTATGCCGTAAAATCAACCAAACCAACACCTATCTATCTATCTATCAATAATGTAGAAATCAGAATTAATATAGTATCAGTTACTATATATTTATGGAAGCGCGTGGTGTAATGGTCATGGAAAATGGACACGTCGCCCCGAGTTCAAATCCTGGATGTGGTAATTGCATTTCACTTAGCGCTAATACCCTTGGGAAAGGTATGAATCATACTCTCCTCCAGCTATGGATCAATAGTAGGGCAGACTGGGCTCCTTAACCTTGGTTAGGCAACCGGTCTAGGAGAAGAAGAAAAACTCTGAATTCAAACCTGTTAAACTCCGCTTAAAAATTGACCTTGTGTCACATCCTACTCGTGCGGAGGGGTTGGTAAATATATATATATATATTTACCAACCTCGCACGAGCAGGATGCGACACAAGGTCAATTTCTTAAGCGGAGTTTAACAGGTTTGAATTCAGTGTTTTCCTTCTCCTAGACCGGTTGCCTAACCAAGGTTAAAGAGCCCAGTCTGTCCTACTATTGACCCATAGCTGGAGGGAGAGTAGGATTCATACCTTTCCAGAAGGTATTAGCGCTAAATGAAATGCAATTACCCCCGTCCGGGATTGAACTCGGGGCGACGAGTCTATTTCCCATAACTTTAACCATTACACCACGCGCTTCCTGTAAGCTGGTAAATATATATAGTATCAGCTAATTCGTTTGGATTAACCACTCTAAGCAACCAAATGCAAGGCTTAAACGCTTTTTCCTTTAAATAGATTTGCCTCTCCCATAAGATAACTACCCTCCACACATTCTCCTACCGTCTTCTTCTCCTCGGCCGCTTTGGATTCCTTTAACGCTAAGGAGACAAAGACAAAACAAACGGGAGGATCTTCTTCCAGACAGGAAATTGACTACATTATCAATGAAATAATTAATCCCATAAAAACGAGAGCACTTCAGGAGAACTCCCGACACTATCTACTCAAACTCTTTTTCTTTGTCAAACCATGACAAATGACAATTAACAACCGACTCGAGTGAATGAAAACTTTAAGTCCGTTAATAGTTTATTGTTACCTTCAAGTCCGTAAAACGTGGCCACGCTGAAATTCTCACTGGATGAACGAAAGTTCAGCACGTGGGTTTTTTTTTGAATCACTTCAGACTATTTGTTCTGGTTTTTTTCTTGTTTTTTTTCTTCTCCTTATTCTTTTGCACCAGACACTAAATTTACGTCTTTGTAAATTATACGAATCCCTTATCTCTTATAAGATTTTATAAGCATCAGCCGAGCTAGTACGGAGCTTAATGTTTTGATCTGCAAACTAAAACACCCAATTTTGTTATCGGACGGTTTCCACAAGTCCTTATATGTTCAGTGGTTGTCTAAAAGTAAATGCCTGTTGGCTATTTTCTCTACTGTTAACTGAAACGGTTGTCTCTATCCAGTACAGGGGTTGTACTAAAAGAATGCCTTTAGCTATTTTCTCCTAAACTGTTTAACTGAAACGTGTTGTCTCTATCCCAGTACAGGGGTGTTCTAAAAGTAATGCTGTTGCTATTTTCCTTCTAAACGGTTAATTGTAATGTGTTGCTTCGCACCACAATAAAACTAGAATAATGTTCTATACGCATGACTGTCATAATGTCTGTATTTTCAGCCTTGTATTAATAACCATAAGGAGTTGAAAAAACGGAGAAAGGTTCATTATTTAGCTTGAGTTGACGACACTCATAAAGAATAGAATTCGGCGGATAAGCAACACAGGATAATTAGGATTTGCATTTTTTGCCATTCATCTTGGACGATCTTGACGGCCTCATTTCTTTAACTAGAGTGTGTTGCAAGGTTATAACGGTGTCAATTAGGAACACGAGTATTAATATATAGATAATATACATGTTTAAATCGTGAGTAAATTGATGCTTACCGGACCTATGGAACCCGGGTGTTTTCTCAACGGCGGTCCTCTTTTCGCCACTCTCCGGCCGTGGGCGGCCAGTGAAGCGTCACGTTTTCGGAAATTCTTTGTTTTCCGTTTCTTCTCCTTCGCTGTCTAAATGTCCCGTACTGTCCTCTGACCGGTTCCGTGGTGACCAGGTCATTTTGTTTTCCTTCTTTAGACGTCGCCGTGCGTTTGGGGAACCACGGGTACACCTGCGTCAGAGTCCATTTTGTGATATGGCTAGCATATCTTTTCACTTTGTCGGTACGGGTTCTTACGGTGTATCGTACAACCAAAAAGCGGGCGCGCACGGCCCCCGCCACGAAAAACGCCAGGCATACCAACAACTCGAAAGCGGCACAACGACGGCACGACTCACACACGTGAGAAGAACGACTCACCTACGCACGACACAGAGAACGTCTCAAAGCAACAACGCGCGGCCAGCACGCAACGGACGCCCTTTAGCGTGTTGGTCCCGTCCGCGAGTGGCTTTTTTCCGCCGGGCATTCAAGTCTCGTCCTCCATATCTGGGAACGAGAAGAAAGAAAAATATTATAAATAAATATAAGTAGATATATTATGAAAAGTTTACGAATAAAAAATGTTTAATACCAAAAATATATTTTTGTAAATCATTGCCTATTATTAAAATAGTACTAAAATGATAACGTCTGTTTAACTCAACCTCATAGTTATTGTTTTTGAATGTATAGGTGTTTTTAATTATAATTCAATTATAATGTCAATATTAACCTTTGATCAGAATATTGCTGAAAATAAATGAGCTACCACAAAATTAGAATAATACATATAATGATAATGTCTGTTTTAACTCAACCCATATTCTTTATTTGAGTGTTGCGTGTTTTTTATAATTCATTTCAACATAACCCTTTTATCAGCAAAATATTGAGCTATCTCAAAAAGTGATAGCCACTGACAATACTTCAGGTTATAAATTCGGAGACTAATGCTTCGGTACACATATTTGACAATAATGTATGTAGCATATGATATATCCATACAGTCCTTTCTGTTAAGTTTAAACTTTTAGCTGATTTCGTTGTGTGGATGTTTTGGAAAAGCAATAAAATCAAATACGGCAAAGTTTACAATGATTTCTCAGAAGCAGAACATGAAAATGGATATCGACTGCGACAACCGAATGGAACTTTTTTTTCTTTGTGCATCGGTGAGTGAATTCAATTAAAGAAGAAAAGAAATGACTTCGTTCTTTGCAACGCGTCCATGCCGCCCTCCTCCACCGGGCAAGGTATCAATTCATTGATTACTTCGATATTCCTTAGTAAATGTCGTTCGATTTAAGATGTGACCCATCCTGCTTAGTTATTTATTCATTTCACGCTGGGTTGACAAAAAAAAAAAAAAGATTGTTTTACCATTTTCTCATGTTTTGTTCTTATCATTCATTACTCAATATTTTCTGCATGATTGATTATGACTTAATCACTCTGAACCAATATCTCCATAGTAAGACACCCAGTGAGGATCAAGCTCTTTTTCGCACATTAACTGTGTCGTGTTTCGTTTTTTGTTAAATATGTTAGTCCATTCCCCAACAGATATTTTCCTTCTATTATTGAAACGGAATCTAAAGTTTCCTCAATATATATATGTTTGATATCGTATTAGATATATGCAATTATATATAATAATATATATATAATATAATATACATAATATAGTATATATATATATATATAATAATACCTCATGCCAACTGTTATTACATATCTAATTGAAAATGTGTTATATTCACAGGTTACTGCAAAACACAGCTGTGTCGTTCACAAAGCTGTCTTCTAACTATAACATACATACATAACATATATATATATATATATATATATATATATATTTAGATATATAGTTCCCAACATAATCACATAACATA
>CM042138.1:29300733-29318233 GCA_023376005.1 Doryteuthis pealeii | reverse complement strand
GGTGCAAAGACGAAGTCATTTCCTTTTCTATTCTTTAAATTGAATTCACTCACCGATGCACAAAAGAAAAAAAAGTTCCATTCGTGTCGCAGTCGATATTTTCCATTTTTCATTTTCTGGCTTCGAGAAATCATTGTAAACTTGCCGTAATTTGATTTTATTTGCTTTCCAAAAATCCACACAAACGAAATCAGCTAAAAGTTAAACTTAACAAGAAAGGACTGTGATGATATATCATTTGCTACATACATTATTGTCCAAAAATATGTGTACCGAAGCATTAGTCTCCGAATTATAACTGAAGTATTGTCAGTGGCTATCACTTTTTGAGAGATAGCTCATATTTTGCTGATAAAAGGGTTAATGTTGAAATGAATTATAAAATTAACGCAACACAAAATAAAATAATATGAAGGTTGAGTTAAACAGACATTATCATTTTATGTATTTACTAATTTTGTGGTAGCTCATTTTATTTCAGCAAATATTCTGATCAAAGGTTAATATGAATTATAATTGAATATAATTTAAAACACTATACATCAAAACAAATAACATGAGTTGAGTTAAACAGACGTTCATTTTATGTACTATTTTAAAATAATAGGCAATGATTTACAAAATATAATTTTTTTGTGTATTAAACATTTTTTTATTCGTAACTTTCATAATATATCTACTTATATTTATTTATATATTTTTCTTTTTCTCGTTCCCAGATATGGAGGACTAGACTTGAATGCCCGGCGGAAATGCCACTCGCGAGACGAACCAACACGCATAAAAGCGTGGTTGTACGAACACCGTAAGAACCCGTACCCGACCAAAGGTGAAAAGATTATGCTGCCATTATCACAAAAATGACTCTGACGCAGGTGTCCACGTGGTTCGCCAACGCACGGCGACGTCTAAAGAAGGAAAACAAAATGACCTGTCAACCACGGAACCGGTCAGAGGACAGTACGGACAATTTAGACAGCGAAGGAGAAACGGAAACAAAGAATCCGAAACGGTGACGCTTCACTGGCCGCCCACGGCCGGAGTGGCCGAAAAAGAGGACGCCGGTGATGAAACACCCCGGGTCCATAGTCCTGGTAAGCATCAATTACTCACGATAAACTGTATATATCTATATATTAATACTCGTGTTCCTTAATTGTACGACCGTTATAACCTTGCAACACACTCTAGTTAAGAAATGAGGCCGTCAAGATCGTCCAAGATGAAATGCAAAAATGCAAATCCTAATTATCTGGTGTTGCTTATCCGCCGAATTCTTAGTTCTTATGAGTGTCGTCAACTCAGCTAAATAATGAACCTTTCCGTTTTTATCAACTCCTTATGGGTTATTTAATACAAGAGCTGAAAATACAGACATTATGACAGTCATGCGTATAGAAATTATTCTATTTTATTGGTGCGAAAGCAACACATTACAATTAACCGTTTAGAAGGAAATAGCAACAGGCATTACTTTTAGAACACCCTGTACTGGGATAGAGACAACACGTTTCAGTTAACAGTTTAGGAGAAAATAGCTAACAGGCATTACTTTTAGTACAACCCCTGTACTGGGATAGAGACAACACGTTTCAGTTAACAGTTTAGGAGAAAATAGCCAACAGGCATTACTTTTAGTACAACCACTGAACAATTATAAAGGTACTTGTGGACCGTCCGATAACAAATTGGGTGTTTTTAGTTTGCAGATCAAAACATTAAGCTCCGTACTAAGCTCGGCTGATGCTTATAAAATCTTATAAGAGATAAGGGATTCGTATAATTTACAAAGACGTAAATTTAGTGTCTGGTGCAAAAAGAATAAGGAGAAAAAAAAACAAGAAAAAAAAAAAACAGAACAAATAGTCTGAAGTGATTAAAAAAAACCCACGTGCTGAACTTTCGTTCATCCAGTGAGAATTTTCAGCGTGGCCACGTTTTACGGACTTGAAGGTAAACAATAAACTATTAACGGACTTAAAGTTTTCATTCACTCGAGTCGGTTGTTAATTGTCATTTGTCATGGTTTGACAAAGAAAAAGAGTTTGAGTAGATAGTGTCGGGAGTTCTCCTGAAGTGCTCTCGTTTTTATGGGATTAATTATTTCATTGATAATGTAGTCAATTTCCTGTCTGGAAGAAGATCCTCCCGTTTGTTTTGTCTTTGTCTCCTTAGCGTTAAAGGAATCCAAAGCGGCCGAGGAGAAGAAGACGGTAGGAGAATGTGTGGAGGGTAGTTATCTTATGGGAGAGGCAAATCTATTTAAAGGAAAAGCGTTTAAGCCTTGCATTTGGTTGCTTAGAGTGGTTAATCCAAACGAATTAGCTGATACTATATATATTTACCAGCTTACAGGAAGCGCGTGGTGTAATGGTTAAAGTCATGGGAAATAGACTCGTCGCCCCGAGTTCAAATCCGGACGGGGTAATTGCATTTCATTTAGCGCTAATATTCTTGGGAAAGGTATGAATCCTACTCTCCCTCCAGCTGTGGGTCAATATAGGACAGACTGGACTCTTTAACCTTGGTTAGGCAACCGGTCTCGGAGAAGGAAAACACTGAATTAAAACCTGTTAAACTCCGCTTAAGAAATTGACCTTGTGTCGCATCCTGCTCGTGCGGAGGGGTTGGTAAATATATATATATATATTTACCAACCCCTCCGCACGAGTAGGATGTGACACAAGGTCAATTTTTTTAAGCGGAGTTTAACAGGTTTGAATTCAGAGTTTTTCTTCTTCTCCTAGACCGGTTGCCTAACCAAGGTTAAGGAGCCCAGTCTGCCCTACTATTGATCCATAGCTGGAGGAAGAGTATGATTCATACCTTTCCCAAGGGTATTAGCGCTAAGTGAAATGCAATTACCACATCCAGGATTTGAACTCGGGGCGACGTGTCCATTTTCCATGACCATTACACCACGCTCTTCCATAAATATATAGTAACTGATACTATATTAATTCTGATTTCTACATTATTGATAGATAGATAGATAGGTGTTGGTTTGGTTGATTTTACGGCATGCCAACTATTGCTGGGTTATTTTATTCCATTAAAAAGAAAGAATACTAGAAACATTTATGTACACTGTACAAATCTTATCATAATGTAGGTTCGGCGTCTGTATGTCTGTAACCGAAACTAAGCCACTGCCTACGTCACAATACCCCTACGAATTGCGTAAGTTTATCAATGAGTATTTCATTTATAGTCAAATCATTAACACAGAACAAATCTTATTTATTAAGGATGTCTCTATGAGAATCTGAATTAGATTTGCCTCAAAACAGCCATGTTATTAGTGCGTTTAAAACCCTGCAATGTGTCTTATATATCACTAAGAAATAGAGGTTTATATAATACATGGTGTGGTTAATTTAAATACTGCTTTTAACAAAACTGGGTTCGATAGATAATTACTTAGTGTTATTGATCTCTAATATTATTATTTTCTTCTCCAATCAATCCAATGAATAATTTTATATCAAAGCCAATTAAGATATAATTAAAATAAGTGTAATCTGTTTATGTATACACATATTTAATTTCATTAGTCTTTCTAATATAATATGTTTTATTGCATTGAAACTTAAATACTTACAGTCGGCGGTGGGCACATATTATTGCTAGTATTATTAATAAATAAAAGTTATTTAAAAAATAATTCCAATAGAATGTTGAAAACAAAGTTTTAATTAACCCACAAGGGGTTGATGTGCCGTTAAATAAACCAAACCAATGCTTGTTCTATACTTGTAAAATTTGCGATAAGCACAAATAGCTGTATTAGAAATGAAAGAAAGAAGCGGTTGGATTCAACAATTTTGGCGCGTCATCTCTTGTGAATAGAATGACGTCAAAAGTCATCGATTCCCGCTTCATACATAGTTTATGAAGAATAATCTGGACGTCGTTGCCTATTAGCATCAGCGGGCAATTTTATTTAACCACGTTAGCCATAAGTGGTGCATATTTAGTTGCGAGCAGTGGAAGAAAAAGAGACAAAAGAAATAGAGAAGAAGAAGAAGAAGAGGAAAAGAAAAGAATAAAGAAAAAAAAATGAGCAACAAAAAAGTTAATGATAAATTTCAAAAATGAACGCCAACTGAGAAGGAAAAAAACGAAAAAACGAAAAGGAGGCGTTCGAGAGAGGAATATTCGCAAGACAATTCCCAGGATATCGTATCGCCATTAACCTGGAAGGTATAAAGCGATTAAAAATTCAAAAATTTCATCATTAAAGTAACCTTTGATTGAATATTAAAAAGCGATTTTCAACTTCGTTCATAGATTGTCTTCTTTATTTAAAAATAAAGAATATGTTGATGTAAAAATTTGTAAAGAATAAATGTTTTTGAATACGGGCGAAAAATCTTAGAATAAAAGAGAGATTATAGATAAGGTTAATTGTTATTACTATGTAATTTAAATGAGTTTTTTGTTCATTAGAATGACTAGAACGGTTTGCGCGTGTATGAGAAGGCTAAAAAGGTAGAGAAGGAGAATTGAGGTTGGGAAATTTAGAGGACTTTCTTTTGCTTTCGTTTAATATCAAATGCGGCCGAAGCCGTTCTTTTCCAAATATAATGAACTCTACTGATTTGTAGAAATGACTATGAAACGATTTGAAATCATATTAATTTACAAGGAGATATGCGAATTCCACACACACACACGTACGCACACGCCGATATATATATATATATATATATATATATATATATATATATATATATATATATATATATAGGGTCATCCATAGACACGTGTTTCGACTTATCAAGTCTCCTCAGTGTGGCTAGACATTCTGTAAGCTACCTACAGCCGGAATTGAACTCCAGTCGGTTGGGTGTCAGTCCGACACCTTACTCTTCACTTACAGAATGGGAAGGGGATTTTAACTGTTTTTAATACACACATCGCTTTGTGTGTAATTTATATATATATATATATATATATATATATATATATATATATATATATTCGCAAATAATTAAGTCAATTGACATCTGGAGATATTTAAGGATATACGTATGCAGACATATACATATATACATATGCACGCAGTATATAAACATTAAAACACACACACACAAACAAACACACACACACAAACACACACACACACACATATATATATATATATATATATATATATATATAATATATATATATATATATATATATCCCAAGAGTATATTCGACAAAACGAATTCTTGTAGCGTAGCTAGGGTTCAATCATTCACATGAATTTTACAGAGATTATGTCTATATATAATGCATAATAATTTCGTCGTCGATATGTATTGAGGCACACGCATGCGCACATTTGAATGCTCATGTGCGCATGCGTCGTCGAAAGTGATTTTTCTTTCATTGTTCGACTAACAATGGCACGAATCGAAAGTTTTTGCCGTCAAGTGCACTCAAGTTTTTTTTTGACAATAGTACGCTTACCTACTTTTGAATTTTTCTTTCTTTTTTTATTTCTTTTTTTTATTATTATTTCTTTTTGTGTTCGACTTACTTATCTTCTCTGCTTCAAATCAAGCGACTGATTTTTCACAGAGAATAAAGCTCGAAAGAAATGTAACGAAGCATTAAATGCTGTACTTTGCAATCAATGCTGTTATTTGTATCGGACGCAAATCTCGTTTGCATACCACTGGATTCGCAGATAATAATAATAATAATAATAATAATAATAATAATATGCAGCTAAGCACTCGTTTAAGCCTTTGTTGCCCAGTCTGACCTCTAGAGAGTCCCATTTTCACGTTTTTCATAGTGAGGTTCCAGATTTGGAGGTTTGGGGAATATGGAGCACCCCTTCATCACCATTGCTCCCTGGTCCACTCTGACCCGGAGTGGTAGTACCTGTTAGGGTCCCATTTATGAGTTAAATAGAAAAACATGAGTTGATAAACAAAATTGTATTATGCATTAAAAATGAAATTATTTCAAAACTTTGTCAGCATTAAACATTTTTGAATACCAAATTACGAATAGAAGTATTCGGCATAAAATAACCCAAGGGATTTGACATGCCGTAAAACCCAACCAACCAAACCAAACCAAACGTTTTTCTTGATTGAGCTACTTTCAGCTATTCCAGTAACTGACCAGATACAATTTTCTGTTTTCTGCGCATGCTTAGAGGGTGCGTCCTGTATGAGGGCTCCTGTGAATCTTTTTATTTTCTATTTTATTTCAATTTAATTTTAATCTCCACATGTCTACGCTATTTTAACTAGGGTTATATTCAAACGTCTAAAGACGATAACTTCCGGAGCCTCATCAGTAAAGCCCTGTAAGACAGGCTAGTTGTTGACTGGGCTTAGGGGACAAGCATTCGAATCTTTTAGAAGATGTATTTTCTATTTTTTTCTTCTTCAAAAAGTTATATACCTTGTTTATTTATTATCTTTTTTAAAATGTTTTCTCTTGTATCCAATACAATATATACTAATTTTCCTTTTTTCTTCTCTGTTCTTTCCAGGTCACATGGTTGTCGATCCGAGCGAGGGACCAAGAGAAAAAATCATGGAAAGTGAAAATGATTCAGACGCTGATTCGGAAGCCGACGACGAAGGTCATCCACTGATCAAAGGCGAGCACCTATCTACTCGAGCAAAGAACGTCGCGCGCTCTCACTCAGGCACGGCCATACTGGCAGCAAACACCCGTCGAATGGTGTCTCTCTATCAAGCAGTGACTCTCATCGTGTAGACTCTTTATCAGAATCCAATCGAGATGGTGACACTACAAAGGAATCTCATTTGCCCGGGCTGAGCAGCAGCAGTAGCAGTCACCATAATAACAGTAGCAGCACACGGCCAACAGTAATAACCACAGTTCACAATCACGAACCGACAGAGACACTACATCACCACCTCGGCCCAAAATCTGGTCCGTATCTCAATTCTTGTGAACTCCCCCTCTAGCAGCAATGACAGCAATAGTAATAGTAGTAGTCCGGTTGGTGGCGCTAGTGGAAGTAGCGGTTCAAAATCTGTAGCCACAGTGCTAACGTCGAACAACCGACTCCATCCGAGTCCTGGCTACTTGTACCTTCAATCGGCCAGTCAGTCGTGGAACGGTGGTAGATATGGTCATCTCAGTGCTTATCCAATTTCTGTCACACACAACGCTTTCCTACCCATACACCCTTTCGACACACACTTCATCAAAGACGACGTTAGGGGTCGCCTCGACAGCTGTACACAACGCAGGCCAGTGTAGAACTATTGCACAGTGCGGATAAATTAGCCACTACGCAAAAAGGACTTTTTCTCACCGGCAAGAGATATAGACGGAATGCGAAACAGGCTATTCCCAAAGGAAGCGGCAAATATTTCTAAGAAATATTTCTAATCATAAAAATTAAAATACTAATAATCTTAATATTAAAGGGAGAAAACAAAATTGTTACAAATGAAAAAAAGAAAAGACAAAAAAAAAAAACAAAGAAAAAAAAACAACCCTGATCTATGTGAAATTTCAAAATATGACTACTTGGACTCAGTATCGAACTTGAAATTGAAATAAACAAAAAATGGATAAATTAAAAATAAAAGACTATTAAAAAAACCCACTGATATTAATCAGTGCGAAATAATTATTATTGCTTACATGCAAATTAAAAAAAGAAAAAGAAACAAAAAAAAAGAAAAAAGACTTCTGACACACAATGTGTATACATTTTTAAAAACCTCAGAAAAAGACTGACAATCGCGTGAAACTGAAGTTACGCGATCAAAAAATTGTGAAAATCTTTACATGTTATGTGAAGCAAATAATGTGAAAGTTTAAAGTGTGGGGAAAGAAAGAATGAATCTGATGACTGACTGAAAGAAAGTCCGGGAAAAAAGAAAAAAGAAAGAAAAAAATTGAAAGAATGTGAAATTTATAATGAATGAATGTATGAAATCTACGAATGATTTTTTTTTTTTCCCACATAGACAATGGACACTGAATAGATGAAGGAAGTCATCTTGTATGTATCAACTTTCCAAGAAAAGTTGAAATGCTTTTCTTTATAATTATTAAAATAAAAGATACAATTTATACAAATATTGTCTTTTTTGTTGTAATTCAGTAATATCTTTTTTTATACTGGATGATTGAAAGGTAACTCGTTATTATCTCTGAGAATTTTCAGAATCAACCCAAGATAACAGAATGGTATGGAATGACTTCAGAAAAGATTGTGGTTCCTTTTATCCTTTGCAATACCATGAATGCTGAAAGGCGTCTTTTTTTATGCAAGATGGTGCTCCTTCACATTTTGCTATTAAATATAGAATTTTAAATCATTAGTAAAAAAAACTATCGTACTCCTTATATACAGGGTGATTGAAAAGTAACTCCTTATTATCTCAGAAAAATGTGAGATGAGTGGGTAGACATAGCCCGCGTGAGTGGCCGGCCAAAACCCCTGGTTTAACACTTTGTGACTTTTTTTCTTTTGAATTGGTTGAAGGAGCAGTTTACTTGACGAAACCAACGAAGAATATGAAGGACGAATACGCGAATTTATTTCTAACATTCCACAAATTTCTGGGAAGATCAGTTGATGCTATGCCGAGCGGCTCGAGAGGCTGGAGGTGAATGCTGATGCCTATATAGAATTTTGAATAAAGTCGATGTTATGTGTTCTCATATTCACTTTTTTATAAAAAAATGATTCAGAAATAAATTATAAGATATTTACAGCACGGAGTTACTTTACAATCACCCTGTATATTGTAATGATACACACTTATCTCTCTCTTCTCACACACACAACACACACACACACACACACACACACACACACACACATACCTTAAGTAAAAAAATATTAATATTAAATACACACAAACACATTAATCAAATTTTATTTATTTGATAAAATGTTATCTGTGTATAAAAATTCAACCATTATTTTCACTAGCAAAATAAAAAGACACCTTCTGGGCGATGTAAAAATAATTTTGAAAGATATTGCCTGAGTTGACGGGACCTGAAAAATTCAATGTTATAGAGTGTGTACGATAAGTATGTAAAATCGTCAAATTTATTAAAGGAGTAAAAAAAAAGAAAGAAAGACAATTTGAAATGGAAACAGTTCCGATAACTTTAAATATATATTAGAATAAAACAATCTATATATAAATATATACGCCGGGCATCTATTTATTGAAACAATGAGGATGTCTAACGTTGCCTGCTCACATTTTGAGTATATTTATTCTATGTTATGACGTTGGATTATGTGTTGGGTAATGTGACGTAAGCAGTGACGCAGTTTTTGTTACAGACAAAAAGAGAGCGAATTTCCATTATTAATAGATTTTTATCTAAAAAGACAAAGGGTACATTTTAATGTCAAGAGTACATAGAGATACAAGTTCAGTTTTCAAGTGGAGTTAGCTGGTTTTTAATTCAAGTTTTCTCCCTTTCCTAAACTTGTCGCCTAACCAAAGGCTGAAGAATCCAATCTGCCCTACTATCTAATCATAGCTGGGGGGGGGGGCATATAGATCCTGTTTTCCCCCGAGGAATAACATGAAATAAAACTTGGTTCGCGGGTTCCATTTCTATTTTCCTACGACGTAACCGTTACGCTAAACGCGTCACCTAATTTTCACTGTGTATTCCATGCACTTATCTAAAAAAAAGACATTGTCACAAAGTCAACGGTATTTTCATTGCAACTATTTCATCCTGAATAATCGTAGATTGTAAAAGTTTTCCTTCTCCTAGACTTGTTGTCTAAACTTGGTTAAATCGGACAGTCTCTCTACAATTCAACCATAGCTGGAGGAAGAATAGTTGGAGACAATTGATTAAAAATAATCATATCACCCTCTGGAATGTTATTGTGTGTGGAGGGTATAGCTACAGCTTTTCCTGAGCATCCGGATAAATATCACGAGCAAACGCGCGTCCTCTTAAAGACGAGTGTGTGCGTCGCATGAATGCTTATTTTTTCGTCTGACGGCCGCTCCCAACTAGGGCTTTATTTTAGGGAAGGGGAGAGCTTATATAGAAAATAACGCTAGATCTTATTTTGCAGGTAGGTTTTAATTTTCGGGGAATCCATTATTAGAAGCGGCTAAATAGTCAGAAATATGTTAAGATATTTGTGGTCATTTTAAAGCTGTAGGTGAGAGCACTTTAGAGTGGAGATCACTTGTATTCTTAGTGTTACGCAAGTCTATAAGCTTAAGTGTTGGCTACAGCACACTTATATAGCCAAATATTCCAACAATAGGTTGTTTAATAAAATTACCCACAGTTTTGGGGGAGTACTCGGACGAAACTGTCTTCTGCACAAAAGTGATCTAAGTTAATGGTGGCAAACACAGACTTTAATGTGTCCTTGGAATTTGGCATATCGTTGGTCTCCAATAGCATGGAAATAAGGAATATAAGACAACATAATAGAGGAAATTTTTACCATCTTATTTAGGCCATATATGAAGGAGCGCGGTGTAATGGTTAAAAGTCATGGGAAATGGACTCGTCACCCGACAGTTCAATCCTGGATGCGGTGTCATTCACTTAGCGCTAATACCATTGGGAAAGGTATGAATCATACTCCCCTCCAGCTATGGATCAAATTAGGGCAGACTGGTCTTTAACCTGGTAGGCAAACCGGTCAGGGAAGGAAAACTCTGAATTCAAACCTGTTGAACTCCGCTTAAAAAATTGACATTGTGTCACATCCTGCTCGTGCGGAGGGGTTGGTAAAATAATGTATAAAGGAGCGGTACGACTTTCTCTGGGTCACACATAAGACCAAGATATTGGACCCACATAACCAGCATTGGACTGTCCAAGTACGACCATAGAGATCGTGAGAAGATTGGGTATGGTTTGATATGGTCTCGTTGTCCCGCAAATCTCAGGACCATCACAGACGACGTAAACTTGACGTGTACAACCATAGCTACATTTTGGGGGTCTGGCGCGAACTACTAATCTTCCTCCTGTCACCTTCCAGTTAATCGAATATTTTCCCAGCGTAAGACGACGAGTGACGCGAGAACATCGTTCTTTTTCATTTCCGCGTTATAAAGGTTCCAATATGTCTGATAGAGAAATGAAAATGTTAGAATTTGGAGCATGCCACGTAATAATACGTTTCGGTCGTTTGCCGTTTAATGTTAAAGTATTCCACTGCCTTGTAGAGTGTGAGTAAAGTTGGCGGAATGACGTATTGTCGGTATCGCCGACAGCGAGGAGTCTATCCCTTTTCGCTAGCGGTAGACCAAGGAGATTGTTTTTGCTGCGCCACAATCAACGACAGCTCCCCACTTTACCGCAAGATCAGATCACCCCAATCTGTGCTACACATGTACTGATTGGCGTGGACTGGTATCGAACCAGGAACCTTGTATTCCTCGGTGTGCTCTACCGACTAAGCTGAACTGGGAGTAATGGCAATGAAGTGGTATTTATACTCCCTAGACTCAGGACTGAAGCCTCACACCGGATGCAGTTGTGTGTGTTGCTGGGATATAATCGTCCGCAGAGAAAGCAGTCTATTCTAAGTCCGCCTACAGAGCTGTGTCGGTATTATTAGCCTTATATATATCTGACCTTCGGTCCCGGTCAAGTGACTTCGGCTCTGGACGAGCAGATATTCAGTATCAGTTTGGTCCTAGGGGCTATCCCTCATCTAAAAGACACAGGGCTGGGCATATTGCACAGTGCTGAGGCGGCCTCATTAGGAGGAATGCCGAAGGGTCATTGCAAATTTTAAACCACTAGCAACACATGAGCTTTCGGTTTGTGCGTGGTACTCCACTCTAATGATCCTTGTGTTCGAAGTGGCATTGTGGGATGTTTAATACTTTACTTTGAGTACAGCAAATTTTACGAGTATAAGAAGATGGAGGGGAGTTTGTTTTTTTAATCTTATCAATCATCCGACAATTGTACGGGGGGCGTTAGCTCAGTCGGTAGAGCGTTTCGGCTAGAAACCACAAGGTTCTAGTTCGATACGGGCACAGGCCAACTCAGCGTATGAGTAGCACAGGGTAAAGTAAGGAGCTGATGTAGGTGTGGTGCTCCACCTCAGCGCAAAAACAATCTCCTTGGTCTGCGCTAGTGAAAAGGGGATAGATTTCCTCTTTGATTGGTTGATACCGACTTTAGGCCCCCAAGACGACTTTACTGTTTTCTTTTACTTATTAACAGTATTAATAATATTGTCAAGTAAAAAGTAAGTCGTCCGGGGGGCGCCTAATTCGGTTCAGCCAGACAGTGAGGGGGGTCTATCCCCTTTTCACTAGCACTAGACCAAGGAGATATTTTAGTCTGAGGTGGAGCGCACACCAACCATCAGCTCCCCACTTTATCCCACAGATCCGTGCTACTCATGCGCTGAGTGGCGCGTACTTGCTGTGCGTATTGAACCAGAAGCTTGTGATTCCTAACCAGCTCTCCGATAGCTAAACCATAGTGAGTTAAAATTAAGGGAGTTTAAAACATAGCTGCGGTGGTGTGTTTGGTCTGGTTTGGTTGTTTTACCGCATATCAACTCAGTGGTCCATTTAATACGATAAAGTTTGAACTAAATTCATTCTTAACGATAAACATTTTTTTTATCACACATTTTTCTATTTAACCCATAGATGGGACCTAACAGGTACTACACTCGGCTCAGCAGTGGATCAGGAACAATGGGATGAAGGGGTGTTCTACATTCCCAAAATCTCTAAGAAATGGAACCTCACCATCAGATAAGTTTAACGTTCTCCCTGGGCATGAAAACCTATACCACCTCTCTAGTACTCATATGATGAAAAGGGGTGGGGCTTGCCATAAGGGCAGTGGGGTTGGGACATCAAATAGGTTGCTGGGCTGATATGGACGCAGATTGATCGGAGGGGGCCTCTCCGATCGTCTGCGTCTAGCCCAATTAAAGGTTAAGTGTTGCTGTCATGGACCTGTTCATACCACCAGAACTCTGTCCTTAAGCATCACGGTCTCCACCCATGACCAACAGGTGGCCCCATTGGGGGTGAGTGGGTAGAGTCTATTGAAAATGCCGCCACGAGAGACCACAATTGAAAAAGTTTTCCAAATAGCTCTATACAACCCTAATTCATACTACTGCATTTTTACTGACATAATTGATAAATCTAAATTAATCTCGTGTCTTATTATACGACCCGTTAATTCATTTCACATCACACCCTCTGGTAAAATGAGACTTTAAATCGTCTAAGATGAAATGTAAAAATATAATCCTAATTATCTGGTGGTTTGCTTATCCGCCAAATCTTATTTTTTTAAGTGTCGATCACCCAGCTAAATAATGAACCGTTCCGTTTATCATAAAGAAAAGGGACATTGCTAAACGAAAAAATAATAAAGAAAGACAGAAGGAAGAAAGCAATAGTAGGGGAAATATAGAGAGAGGGGTGAGCACTGCGGACGATAATGCTAATTGTTTCAATTGAACATAATGAAAAGAAGAAAAGAAGGAAAGAAGAAAAAAAGTGAGAGAGTTAAAGAAAGATTATCATAGCTCTGAAGTAGACATATAAAATCTAATAATTAATGATCATACTGTGGTATATCCATAGTCCTGCTAGTATCACTAATTGAAAAGCCCCCAAGGTGTTAAGCTCCCCCTTTTTTTTCATGCCTCAAGCTAGAATAAGCGTTGATATTTAATCAATAGATTGCGGTTGTTCTTTTGTTTAAACCCACTAAGATGCTAGATTACAAAGTAAGTATAGTAATATACATACGACTTATACATGTATATCGCTACTATACAAAATTCCTTTGTATTTAGCATGATTGGTTAACAATGACACCGCAAATCTATTTGAATTAAATATCACGCTTATCTAAGCTGGCCATGAAAAAAAAAGGGGAGCTTACACCTTGGGGGGCTTTCACATTTGTGATACTAAGCAGGACTATGGATATACCAAGTATGATCATTTATATTAGATTTTATATGTCTACTTCAGAAGCTTGATAATCTTTCTTTACTCTCTCACTATTTTCTTCTTTCCTCTTTCTTCTTTTCATTATGTTCAATGAAACAATTTAGCATTATCCGCTACCGCGTGCTCACCCTCTCTTATATTCCCCTACTATTCTTTCTTTCCTTCTGTCTTTCATTATATTTTTCTGTTTAGCATGTCCCTTTTCTTTATGATAAACGGAAGCGGTTCATTATTTAGCTGGGGTGCGACACTCTAAAAAATAAGAATTTGGCGATAAGCAAACACCAGATAATTAGGATTTATTTTTTACATTTCTCTTAGACGATTTAAACGGTCTCATTTTTACAGAGGTGTTTGAAAATAATGTCGTATAATAAGGACACGAGTATTAATTTATAGATTTTATCATATGATGCAGGTAAAAGATGCAGTAGAGAATTAGGGTGTATAGAGCTCATTTGAAAACTCTTCAATTGTGGTCTCTCGTGGGGCATTTTCAAATAGAATCCACACTCACCCCAATGGGGCCACTGTTGGTCATGGGTGGCACCCGTGATGCTTAAGGACAGAGTTCTGGTGAGAACAGTCCAGACATGCAACACTTAGACCTTAATTGGGCAGACGGACGATCGGAAGAGGCCCTACGTCAATCTGCTGTCATATCAAGCCCTACACTATTTGATTGTCCCAACCCCACTGCCTTATGGCAAGGCCCACCCCTTTCATCATATGAGTTCTAGAAGGAGTGGTATAGGGTTTTCATGCCCAGGGAATGACGTTAAACTCTATTGATGGTGAAGTTCCAGTTCTAGAGAATTGGCATGTAGAACACCCTTCCACTTGTCCATGATCCACTCTGAGCCGTATGGTAGTACTGTTAGGTCCATCTATGGGTTAAATAGAAAAATGTGTTTGAATAAAAAATGTTGTATCCGTTAAGAATAATTTAGTTCAACTTTATCCGTATAATGACCCACTGAGGTGATATGCGTAAAGAACCAAAACCAGAACAACAAACACCCACGCGCTAGTTTTTAAACGCCTTAATTTTTAACTCATAGGTTTAGCTCAGTCCGGTAAGAGCGTTCGGTTAGGAATCACAAGCTCCTGGTTAATACCGGCACCCGCCAACTCAGGCCTAGAGCACAGGGTCTGTGGGACAGTGGGGAGCTGATGTTGGGTGTGGGCGCTCCACCCAGACGCTAAAATAATCTCCTTGGTCAGTGCTAGTGAAAAGGGGATAGACCCCCTCACTGTCTGCTGATACCGATAAATTAGGCCGCCCCGACGACTTTCTTTTTACTTTGACAATAATTTAATATCTTGTAATAAGTAAAAGAGTAAGTCGTCGGGGTGGCTAAGTCGGTATCAACCAATCAAGAGGGAATCTATCCCTTTTCACATAGCGCTAGACCAAGGAGATTGTTTTGCGTCTGAGGTGGAGCACCACACCTACCATCGCTCTTACTTTACGCCTGTGCTACTCCATACGCTGAGTTGGCGTGTCGGTATCGAATAGGAACCTTGTGGTTTTAGCCGAACGCTCTACGACTGAGCTAACCCGCCCCCGTACAATTGTCGGATGATTGATAAGATTAAAAAAACAACTCCCCTCCATCTTCTTAACTCGTAAAATTGCTGTATCAGTAAGTATTTACTTAACATCCCACAATGCCACTCGAAACAAGGATCATTAGAGTGGGTACACGCAACAAACCGAAGCTCATGTGTTGCTATGGTGTTTAATTTGCATGAATCCCTCTCGCATTCCCTATGACCGCTCGGCATGGCAATATGCCCAGCCCTGTGTCTTTTAGATGAGGGGATAGCCCTAGGACCAAACTGATACTGAATATCCCTGCTCGTCCAGAGCCGAAGTCACTTGGACACGGGACCCGAAGGTCAGATATATATAAGGCTAATATACCGGACACAGTTGTGGCGGGACTTAGAATAGACCTGCTTCCTCTGCGGACGGATATTCCAGCAACACACACAACTGCATCCGGTTGGTGAGGCCTTCACGTCCCCTGAGATCTAGGAGTATAAAATACGACTTCATTGCCATTACTCAGTTCAGCTTAGTAGGTAGAGACACCCGAGGAATCACAAGGTTCCGGTTCGAATACAGGCCCGCCAAATCAGTACATGTGTAGCACAGATGGGTTGATCTGATCTTTGCGTAAAGTGGGGAGCTGTCGTTGATTGTGGCGCAGAAAAAACAATTCCCTGGTCTACCGCTAGCGAAAAGGGATCAGACTCCTCGCTGTCCGGCTGATACCGAGCAAACGTCATTCCGCAACCTTTTACTCACACTCTACAGAGGAGTGTAATACTTTAACATAACGGCAAACGACCGAACGTAGTATTATTACGTGGCATGCTCCAAATATCTAACATTTTCATTTTTATCAGAATATTGGAACCCTTTATAACGCGGGAAATGAAAAAGCACGATGTTCTCGCGTCACTCGTCGTCTACCCCTGGAAAGATTTCGACTTGAACTGGAAGGTGACAGGAGGAATGATTAGTTGTTCGGCGCAGAACACCAAATGTAGCTATGGTTTGTACACGTCAGTTTACGTCGTCTGTGATGGTCGCTGAGATTTGCGACAACGAGAGCATATCCAAACATACCAATCTTCTCACAGATTCTCATGGTCAGTATTGGACAGTCCACAGCTGGTTATGTGGGTCAATATTTGGTCTTTGGTGACCCAGAGAAAGCGTAGCCGCTCTTCATATAATATTTACGCAACCCTCCGCCGAGCAGGATGTTGACACAATGTCAATTTTTTTTAAGCGAGTTCAACAGGTTTGATTCAGAGTTTTCCTTTCTAGACCGGTTGCTAACCAAGGTTAAAGAGCCCAGCTGCCCTACTATTGAATCCATAGCTGGAGGAAGATAATATTCTACTTCCCAATGGTAATTAGCGCTAAGTGAAATGCAATTTACCGATCCAGGATTTGACACTCGGGGTGACGAGTCCATTTCCATGGACTTAACCATTACACCACGCGCTCCTTTCATTAGGCTAAAATAAGATGGTCAAAAATTTCTCTATTATGTTGTCTTTAATATTCCTTATTTCCATGCTATGAGAGGACCAACAGATAATTCCCATTCCAAGGACACATTAAAGTCTGTGTTTGCCACCATTAACTTAGATCACTTTGTGCAGGAAGACAGTTCGGTCGATACCTCCCCAAAAACTGTGGTAATTTTATAAACACCTATGTTGATATTTTTGGCATATAAGGTGTGCTGATAGCCACCACTTAAGCTTATACTCTGCGTAACACTAAGGAATACAAGTGATGTCCACTCAATGCTCTCACCTACAGCCTTTAAAATGACCAAAATATCTTAAATATTCGACTATTTTTAGCCGCTTTCAAATAATGGATTTCCCGAAATAAAATCCTACCTGCAACAATAAGATCTAGCGTTATTTTCTATATAAGCTTCCCCTTAAAATAAGCCTAGTTGGGAGCGGCCGTCAGACGAAAGAAATAAGCATTCATGCGACGCTAACCCAAA